>JAYESD010000002.1:283835133-285035133 GCA_036927565.1 Tuctoria greenei | reverse complement strand
GTGAGTACATGTCGTACTCAGCAAGTGTGGAAAGTATGACATGTGGCTGATTCAAATGTCGACAATAATAATGGTATAGTGCTGAAAAGTACAGTAAAACATTTGAAGAGCAATACATTATATGTATGTGAAATAAACCCATCATAATCATAAATAATACCATAATACCAAACTGAATTCATTACCATCATCAATAAGTCCAGATTTCACCATTGCCAATAACCATATTCAATACCAGAAATTAAATCCATAACCATCCATAACCATTACCAAACCATAACCATCCCAAATTCCAATTTGCCTCTAATCATGGAAGTTGTCCAGGTGCTCATAACCGGGAGCACGGCTATCATGATAGTTTTATTTAAACTCTGCAGAGTTTGTACCTCTTTACCCACGTGTTCGTGATTTCATCACCCTTCGGCGACTAAGAACCTCCCTTATGCCCATGACCCGTCGGTCACATTACACACTTCCGTTGGTGTGTGGCCAAGAGATCACAAAATAGCCTTTACAAAGGGATTACTAGCCTATTTAGACCCCACTGAGGTTTCACCGGTGGCAATGTCTCCCGCAGAGCACATCTTCAACCAAGGGCCCCCTCTTGAGCCATTCGGATCCCAGGGTAGTCCCACCAATCATCAATAAACCCAATCCGACTACCCCTTCCCCGAGCATCCACAATGGTCCAAACAGCACTAGCAAAGCCCTAATTAATCAGCTACGCCGCACCCATACTTGGCCTCGTGGTGGCACTGTAGTCCTGGCTTATTCTCGCATGAACCGGTCCTTAGATCTAAAGCAAGCAAACCACCATATCATCCAACCCATCCACATACCAGGCTTGCTTAGATCACCCATTACCATACAGTGTTTAACCAGTTCATGTTAACCATAAGCTCATCCATGCATAATTAAATTGAGTGATATAGTTGTTTCCCATTACAGTTGATTAAGCGAAGCAAAAAGGTAAAAACCCTTCCCGACTCTCTACCATAAATTCCAGGTGACAAGGGTGGTTTAGCAAATCTAGTAAACTTCCTACCATAGGATTTCCCATCAATTTGACACAAGCATGCAGTTTTGCAAACAAAACATTTATTTTAAAAACAGGATCAATATGCTTCAAGGACACTTGCCTTGCTCTTGTTGTTGATTAGGGTCAAAGCCTTCAAACTCTTGATGTTGTAGATCCTCCGCGGCACTCTCTAGCGCAAATCTGTCTAATCCACACAATAAACATACAAGACAAGAAACACAATCAAAGAGTGCACAAATATTACTCAATATGTCATGACATGCATGATTGATGCAAATGCAAGGTAGAACTTGTCACTAGATTGCTTTTAATGATCACTAACTAGCTATAATAGCTTTTAACAAGTTTATACAGGTTTGGATTCGATTAGATCGAATTTTAGAATTAATTCAACACAATTTAACCAGAAAGATCGGACTAGTCCGCTAGGGACCGGACAAGTCCGCACTTGACGAGATCAGTAGATTAGGATTTTCTAGATCGACGTGAATTTGGAGATTAGGGGTTGAATTCACATAAGGAAAAGAGAATAGAAGGTATACCAGGTGTTTAGAACTCCAATGAACCAAGAAACTTGGAGGTAACACTTGGATCTTGATGATCTAGGGTTGGTGATGAACTTGGGGATGAATTGGTGGTCAAGGATGAAACTTGGTGGAAATCTTGATCCTCTTTCGTTTTCTCCTCTTCTTCTCCTTGCTTGGGATCTTCTCCTCCCTCCTTGGTGGTGGCTCTCCACGAACTAGGGTTTGGGTGGGTAGAAAAGTGGCAAATAGATGTCAACCCAAGGGGTGGGGTTGTTTATATAGACGTGGAGGCTAGGGTTGGATGGATCTCGAGTTTAGGATGAGTAGAGGCCTGTTTAGAGTCCCACATGGGCTCTAAAAGAGTTGGGCACGACGTCCCTAGGCCCACTTGACGTGAAACCCAAGAAACAAGTCGTAAAACAAGAGGTCAATCTCAGAGTCACGAAATATCGGACAAGTCCGGACAGGACCGGACTAGTCCGAAGTCGTCCAGAGAGAAAATCGGACAAGTCTGGCCAAAAATCGGACAAGTCCGATCTTAGTCAGAAAGGAAAACGGACAAGTCCGCTGGAACACCGGACTAGTCCGGAAAAGTCCAGGGACTTAGCAAATTTTCAAGGATTCATGGAATACCGGACTAGTCCGCACAAAATCGGACAAGTCCGAAGTTGTCCAGAGGCAAATATCGGACTAATCCGCAGCAAAAACGGACAAGTCCGTTTTTAGACAGAGAGAAATCGGACTAGTCCTCAGCAAAACCGGACTAGTCCGCACTTTCCTACATTTTTAAGTGCGGTTTTGTTCCAAATCAATTTTAAACTTGTTCCTCTTGTTATGGGTTAATGTTAAACATGTATATGAGTGCATGTGGGGCATGATGCATGAAAATGAGGGTGTTACAAACCTACCCCCCTTAAAATGAATCTCGCCCTCGAGATTCGATGCGGAATAGAAGAGATAGGGAAATTCCTTCTTGAGATCATCTTCTAGCTCCCAAGTTGCTTCTTTTTCGGTATGGTGCTTCCATTGGACTTTACACCATCGAATCACCTTGTTCCTTGTGACTCTCTCCTTGGTTTCCAAGATTTTGACTGGTTGCTCGGCATACGTCAAATCTTCCTCTAGTTCCAATTCTTCCATTGGCACTTGTTCTTCCGGTACTCTCAAACACTTCTTGAGCTGGGAAACATGAAAGACATCATGTACGTCTGAAAGATGAGCTGGCATCTCCAACTTATATGCTACTTCTCTTCTTTTGTCCAAAATCTTGAATGGTCCAATATAACGAGGTGCGAGATTGCCTCTTATGTTAAACCTCTTATGACCTCTCATTGGTGACACCTTGAGGTAAACAAAATCTCCTATTTCAAAGGCTAATTTCCTTCTCCTATTATCCGCATAGCCTTTTTGCCTTGATTGGGCAGCCCTCAAGTTTTCACGAATTATTTTGACTTGCTTTTCGGCTTCTTGCAACACATCCGGACCAAATACTTGAGTTTCTCCTGCCTCATTCCAGAATAAAGGTGTCCTACACTTCCTCCCATAAAGCGCTTCATATGGTGACATTTTCAAGCTTGCTTGGTAACTATTGTTGTATGAAAATTCTGCGTATGGCAAGCTTTTGTCCCAACTTTTCCCATGCTTTAAAGCACAAGCTCTTAACATGTCCTCCAAAATCTGATTGGTCCTCTCGGTTT
Organism: Tuctoria greenei; assembly: GCA_036927565.1. Lineage (NCBI taxonomy): Eukaryota > Viridiplantae > Streptophyta > Magnoliopsida > Poales > Poaceae > Tuctoria > Tuctoria greenei. The sequence continues at coordinate 285,031,870 of JAYESD010000002.1, read as the reverse complement.
GTCCATCCGTTTGAGGATGATATGCTGAACTAAAATTCAACCTCGTTCCCAAAGCTTCATGCAATTTTTGCCAAAATATGGAGGTAAATTGAGAACCTCTATCCGAGACTATCTTCTTAGGGACTCCATGTCGACACACAATATGCTCCATGTATATTTCGGCCAATCGTGCAGCTGTATACTTGGTCTTCACAGGGACAAAATGAGCTGACTTGGTTAAGCGATCCACAATTACCCAAATTGAGTCATACCCGGACTGAGTACGTGGTAACCCAACTATGAAGTCCATTCCAATTTCTTCCCACTTCCATTCCGGAATCTTCAACGGTTGCAATAATCCGACTGGCCTTTGATGTTCCGCCTTGACTCGTTGGCACACATCACATAATGCTACATATTCAGCTATGTCCTTTTTCATGCTATCCCACCAATAGCAAGTCTTCAAGTCCTTGTACATCTTTGTACAACCGGGGTGAATTGAGTAAGGCGAGTCATGTGCCTCCTTTAATATTGTCTCCCGAATATGCTTTACATTAGGCACAACGATTCTCTTTCCAAGCCATAAGGTACCATGTTCGTCTTCATCAAATCTGAATTCTCTCCCTTCTTTGATTCTTTCCTTGATTTCCTTGATCTCCTCATCCCTGGTTTGTGCTTCTCGAATTTCTTGCTCCAAGGTTGGGTTTAACTCCATCATCTCAATCTCGTTTACAAACCCAAGGTTCAACCGTTCAAACTCCTTACATAACTCGGAAGGTAACTCTCGAACTGTAAATTGATGGCTTACTCCCTTTCTACTCAAAGCATCGGCCACTACATTGGCTTTTCCCGGCTGATAGTTGATCCCCAAATCATAATCTTTGATGAGCTCCAACCATCTTCGTTGCCTCAAGTTCAGATCCGTTTGTGTGAAAATATACTTCAAACTCTTATGATCCATGTAAATTTCACACCTATGTCCAAGAATATAGTGTCTCCAAATCTTCAGTGCATGTACCACGGCTGCAAGTTCTAAATCGTGTGTCGGGTAATTCTGCTCATGTTTCTTCAATTGTCTCGACGCATAGGCGACCACTTGACCTTCTTGCATCAATACACATCCAAGCCCTTGTCTTGATGCATCGCAATAAATGTCAAAACTCTTGCTTACATCCGGCAATACCAAAACTGGGGCTGTTGTCAGCCTCTTCTTCAACTCCTTAAAGCTATCCTGACAAGCTTGAGTCCATCGGAAGGCCTTCCCTTTCATGAGTAATTCGGTCATAGGCTTGGCTATTTTGGATAAATCCTTGATGAATCGGCGGTAATATCCAGCCATTCCAAGGAAACTTCGAATTTCCTTGACGTTTTGTGGTGGTTCCCACTTCAACACGTCTCTCACTTTTCTGGGGTCAACCGATACTCCTCCTCCTGAGATTATATGACCCAAAAATGGCACCTCTTTCAACCAAAACTGGCACTTGTTAAACTTGGCATACAATTGATGCTCCCTCAATTTCTGCAGCGTAAGCCTCAAGTGTTCCTCATGTTCCTTCTCATCCTTCGAGTAGATCATAATATCATCAATAAACACCACAACGAACTTGTCCAAGTACTCCATGAAGACTTTATTCATGAGGTACATAAAGTAGGCAGGTGCATTTGTCAATCCAAAAGACATCATGGTGTACTCATAAGATCCATACCGTGTCCTAAAAGTTGTCTTGGGTATGTCCGATGGTCTAATCTTCATTTGAAAGTATCCCGACCTCAAGTCAATCTTAGAGAAGACACAAGCACCCTTCATCTGATCAAACAAGTCTTCTATGCGTGGCAAGGTGTACTTGTTCTTGATTGTTACCTCGTTGAGAGCTCGGTAATCCACGCACATCCTTTGGGATCCGTCCTTCTTGTCCACAAATAGAACGGGCGCTCCCCAAGGTGAAGAGCTAGGGAGAATAAAACCCTTCTCTAATTGCTCTTGAATTTGCTTCTTGAGCTCTGCTAATTCCTTAGGAGGCATCCTATACGGCCTCTTAGCTATAGGTGCAGTTCTAGGTATTAAATCAATAACAAACTCAATGTCTCGATCGGGTGGCATACCTGGCAACTCATCTGGAAACACATCCAAAAATTCACATACAACCGGAATCTCCTCAATTGCGGCACCGTCCATATGATTCAATTCCAATTGCTTCGGTGCGGTTTGAGATGCTTCAAATTCTACGGTGATCCCTTCCTCATTGGTCAACTTCACCGTCTTTGTGGCACATTCAATAACTCCATTGTGCTTCCTCAACCAGTCCATACCAAGTATAATATCCAACCCTTGAGAATCTAAAACAATGAGGTTGGCGGAGAAGTCTACTCCCCTTATTCTAAGGCTTACTTTCGGACATACTATATTTGTCCTCATCTCTCCTCCAGGAGACTTAACCAACAGAGTAAACTTCATATGAGAGATAGGCAAACTATACTTGGCAACATACTTCGATGCAATGAATGAATGCGATGCTCCAGAATCAAATAACATAGTCGCGGGATTGGAGTTGGCGAGAAACATACCAATGACCACGTCATCCGCTTGTTGAGCATCCTCCGTAGAGACATGGTTCACGTTGCCACGAGCAAAATTTTGCTGTCCACGGCTTCCTTGTGGCTGTCCTCCATTAGGTCTTGGGTTTTGCCTCGATGCATTGCTTCCTTGACCAAGGCCCGACTTAGGACATTGATGTGCAAAGTGTCCAGCTTCTCCACAAGTATAGCACTTCTTAACTCCACCAGAATTATTGGGACGAGCTTAGTTTTGAACATTGGCTCCAGGAAAATCAGCACGAGGTGCATAAGGCATCGGAGGCCTAGGTGCTTGCATGACAGGGCGCTGCTGCACAAACTGAGTTGGGCGCGGTGCATAACCAGGGCGCTGAGCAGGAATAGAGGAGCTGTAATGATGCGCATTGGGCGGCGCAAAGCGAGGGCGCACATTACTTCCTTGTTGCTGTCCTTGATATGGCGCCTTCCTCTTGATTTCTTGCTCCATCTCACGGATCTTGTTCTCAACCACAATTGATTTGTCCACAAGCTTCTGAAAATTGGCATAATCGCAGTTGAGTAGTTGCACTTGGATCCCATTGTTCAATCCTCTCATGAACAAATACTGCTTCCGGCTGTCTCGACTAACATCCTCAGGCGCATATCTTGAGAGTTGAGTGAACTTATTGAGATATTCACTCACGCTTGATCTTCCTTGTCTTAAGTTCTCAAATTCTTGCCTCTTCAAGATCATAACACCTTCCGGCACATAATGAGAACGGAAACTCTCCTTGAATTCCGCCCAGGTAATTCTCTCTTGGTTCTCATGAGCATTGCAATAAGAATCCCACCAATCTGCAGCTGCTCCAACGAGTTGATGAGAAGCAAATAGCACCTTCTCCCGGTCACTGCATTGGACAATGGCTAGCTTCTTCTCCACGGACTTGAGCCAATCATCCGCATCCATAGGGTCTGCGGCTTGAGCAAAGGTTGGCGGCCTAGTCCTCATAAACTCTCCCAATCGGTTATGAGGAGGTGGGGGTGGCGGTGGAGGCATGTGGGGCTGATTGTTGATATTGCCAGCCTGCAGCTGTCCCATTGTTTGTATCATGGTCTGCATGAGCTGGTTTTGCATGGCCAATAGCTGCTCGATGTTGATAGCTCCCTGAGTAGATCCTTGCCCATTGTTGTTCTGAGGTACTCCATTGTTCTCCTCCTCATCATTGCCATCCCTCTGGTTGCGAGTCCTCACCATCTGAAGAAAAGCAGTAGGTAAGAATTAGAAAACGCCCCAACTATATGCATCAAGGGATATGAAACTAAACAACTAGCTACACTAGCCTAGGTGGACATGGTAATGCTAAAGCATCCCCAAATCCTCTATTAAGCACACAAGCAAACAATATATATAGCAAACAGCACACTTAAGCAAAAACACATCGATTCCTGAGTGCTCCTATGTGCTCTAAAGTGTCCATTCTATCTAGGCTGCATCCTACGGTCAACCTGTGGCTCTGATACCAATCTGTGACGCCCGGTTCCGAAAATGAACCAAGCTAACGCATATGTGTGCCCAGGATGTTCATCACACATACACGAGTGCAATCACAAAAGGATATACAGAAAATTACCACAGAACAAGTTTAATTAACCAAATTTTATTACACAAACCATATTATCCTCGAATCCAAGCTCCAATGAATATTAATGACAAGTTCAACTAATGCAGCGGAAATAAACTAATTAAGCAAACTAAGCAACTATGCAACATAAGCGACAGGGTATGCATGCGCAGCTCCAATCAACACCACAGGCAAAGCTGACGGTAGACACGGCCTAGAACTCTGCATTATCGCCATTAAACTCCCAATCCTGACCTGCAACTGTTGGGGGGGGGATTGCAAGAGTGAGTACATGTCGTACTCAGCAAGTGTGGAAAGTATGACATGTGGCTGATTCAAATGTCGACAATAATAATGGTATAGTGCTGAAAAGTACAGTAAAACATTTGAAGAGCAATACATTATATGTATGTGAAATAAACCCATCATAATCATAAATAATACCATAATACCAAACTGAATTCATTACCATCATCAATAAGTCCAGATTTCACCATTGCCAATAACCATATTCAATACCAGAAATTAAATCCATAACCATCCATAACCATTACCAAACCATAACCATCCCAAATTCCAATTTGCCTCTAATCATGGAAGTTGTCCAGGTGCTCATAACCGGGAGCACGGCTATCATGATAGTTTTATTTAAACTCTGCAGAGTTTGTACCTCTTTACCCACGTGTTCGTGATTTCATCACCATTCGGCGACTAAGAACCTCCCTTATGCCCATGACCCATCGGTCACATTACACACTTCCGTTGGTGTGTGGCCAAGAGATCACAAAATAGCCTTTACAAAGGGATTACTAGCCTATTTAGACCCCACTGAGGTTTCATCGGTGGCAATGTCTCCCGCATAGCACATCTTCAACCAAGGGCCCCCTCTTGAGCCATTCGGATCCCAGGGTAGTCCCACCAATCATCAATAAACCCAATCCGACTACCCCTTCCCCGAGCATCCACAATGGTCCAAACAGCACTAGCAAAGCCCTAATTAATCAGCTACGCCGCACCCATACTTGGCCTCGTGGTGGCACTGTAGTCCTGGCTTATTCTCGCATGAACCGGTCCTTAGATCTAAAGCAAGCAAACCACCATATCATCCAACCCATCCACATACCAGGCTTGCTTAGATCACCCATTACCATACCGTGTTTAACCAGTTCATGTTAACCATAAGCTCATCCATGCATAATTAAATTGAGTGATATAGTTGTTTCCCATCTCAGTTGATTAAGCGAAGCAAAAAGGTAAAAACCCTTCCCGACTCTCTACCATAAATACCAGGTGACAAGGGTGGTTTAGCAAATCTAGTAAACTTCCTACCATAGGATTTCCTATCAATTTGACACAAGCATGCAGTTTTGCAAACAAAACATTTATTTTAAAAACAGGATCAATATGCTTCAAGGACACTTGCCTTGCTCTTGCTGTTGATTAGGGTCAAAGCCTTCAAACTCTTGATGTTGTAGATCCTCCGCGGCACTCTCTAGCGCAAATCTGTCTAATCCACACAATAAACATACAAGACAAGAAACACAATCAAAGAGTGCACAAATATTACTCAATATGTCATGACATGCATGATTGATGCAAATGCAAGGTAGAACTTGTCACTAGATTACTTTTAATGATCACTAACTAGCTCTAGTAGCTTTTAACAAGTTTATACAGGTTTGGATTCGATTAGATCGAATTTTAGAATTAATTCAACACAATTTAACCAGAAAGATCGGACTAGTCCGCTAGGGACCGGACAAGTCCGCACTTGACGAGATCAGCAGATTAGGGTTTTCTAGATCGACGTGAATTTGGAGATTAGGGGTTGAATTCACATAAGGAAAAGAGAATAGAAGGTATACCAGGTGTTTAGAACTCCAATGAACCAAGAAACTTGGAGGTAACACTTGGATCTTGATGATCTAGGGTTGGTGATGAACTTGGGGATGAATTGGTGGTGAAGGACGAAACTTGGTGGAGATGTTGATCCTCTTTCGTTTCCTCCTCTTCTTCTCCTTGCTTGGGATCTTCTCCTCCCTCCTTGGTGGTGGCTCTCCACGAACTAGGGTTTGGGTGGGTGGAAAAGTGTCAAATAGATGTCAACCCAAGGGGTGGCGTTGTTTATATAGACGTGGAGGCTAGGGTTGGATGGATCTCGAGTTTAGGATGAGTAGAGGCCGGTTTAGAGTCCCACATGGGCTCTAAAAGAGTTGGGCACGACGTCCCTAGGCTCACTTGACGTGAAACCCAAGAAACAAGTCGTAAAACAAGAGGTCAATCTCGGAGTCACGAAATATCAGACAAGTCCGGACAGGACCGGACTAGTCCGAAGTCGTCCAGAGAGAAAATCGGACAAGTCTGGCCAAAAATCGGACAAGTCCGATCTTAGTCAGAAAGGAAAACGGACAAGTCCGCTGGAACACCGGACTAGTCCGGAAAAGTCCAGGGACTTAGCAAATTTTCAAGGATTCATGGAATACCGGACTAGTCCGCACAAAATCGGACAAGTCCGAAGTTGTCCAGAGGCAAATATCAGACTAATCCGCAGCAAAAACGGACAAGTCCGTTTTTAGACAGAGATAAATCGGACTAGTCCTCAGCAAAACCGGACTAGTCCGCACTTTCCTACATTTTTAAGTGTGGTTTTGTTCCAAAACAATTTTAAACTTGTTCCTCTTGTTATGGGTTAATGTTAAACATGTATATGAGTGCATGTGGGGAATGATGCATGAAAATGAGGGTGTTACACTCCACCACCCGCGGGCACTTCTGCTGGGGGGTCTGCCGCTCCAGCCGGCTCGCGGGGATCGTCTGCTGCCTCGGGCCCTGCTCTGGTGCACCAGGCTGCTGCTGCCGGTGTACCTCGGGCCTCCGTGCCCGAGGTCCCCGCAGTGGCTACCGAAGCCCAGCCGCGCGCTCCGACAACCGCTGCCGCGCCCGCCAACGACTTCGTGTCCACCGGCTACTTCGTGCCGGCTGATGCTGTTGCGCCCTCTGACACTGCTACGTCGGCTGGCGCCACTGCCCCAGGTGGTGCCATCCGGGAAGGGGCGCTGGTCCCCGCCTCCCCAGTGGTCCTCCAGTTGGAGGACGACATTGAGGAAGTGGGGAGGCAGGGGCCCGCTGCTACGGTGGAGCCTCTCCCCCTGTCCGAGGCTATGGACGTGGCCTGCTCCAGCTTCCGGAAGGCCCAGGCGGCCCTTGCCCGGGAGAAAGGGCGACTCAAGGACGAGGACGACCGGCTCCGGGAATGGGCGAGGACCCTGGAGGCCCGGACCCGGCTGGCGAAGAGCCGAGCGGCCCAGTGGGAGGCGGTCGTTCGGGAGGAGATAAAGATCCTCGAGCAGGAGCGCGACCTCATCGCCCAGCTGGACGCCGTCACCCAGAAGATGAAGGCTGACGCCGAGGTCATCCACGCCGGGGCCAGCTCCCGCCTCCAGGCCTGCGAGGACCTTCAGCACCTGCTGTCCCTCCGGGAGGCTGATCTAGCCGAACGGGGGCAGGAGCTGGTGGCGAAGCAGGCCGAAGTGGAGGCGACCTGCCGCGGGCTCATCCTCCAGCAGGAAGGGGCGCGAGTCCGCGCTGCCGAGTTGGACCACCGGGAAGCCATCGTGGCCGAGGCGCAGTAGGCCTAGTCCGTCGAGCGCCAGGGCCCTCCTGGACCGCGAGTTCAACATCGCCCTCAAGGAGGGTGACTTGGACGCCCGCGAGGCGGGGGTCGGCGAGCGCGAGAGGGCCCTGGCGGCCCAAGGAGAAGCGGTTCCTGGACGGCGGCCCCCAGGCACTGGCGGCGGCCCAGCAGGAGGTGGGAGGAGCTCCGGGCGGCGCGCTCTGCTGAGGCCGGGAAGGTCTGGGAGTTCCTTGGCGGTGCCAACTCGGCTCTGGTGCCGCTCGGCTTCAGCCCGACGCGCGTGGGGGAGCCGGCGCAGGAGGTGAGTCAGGGTGTTCCCGACGCTCGACTCCACCAGCTCGAGGATGCGCTCGCTGGGTGCCATCCTTGACAACCAGCTGGAGGCCGAGGGATGGATGCTGGTGAAGGAGGTGGCGACGCACATCCTGTCCTGCTACCGGAGCTGGTACACCGACGTCTCCCTGCAGCCGGTCCTTGAGGGGCCCATCGCCGAGAGGGAAGAGGCCGCCAAGTCTGAAGTTTCGGATGCGGTGGCACTCATCGCCTCAAGGTTCCAGCAGAGCGGCTAAGGGCTCCCTGGGCGTCTGTTTAAGTTTTTGTCTTTCTGTCTTTTGTCTTGTGGCGGGCTGTGATGACAAACTCTTTATTTGTGCGATAAAAATCTGTCTGTGGTGCCCTTTTATACTCAACTTGCCTTTATTTCCAACAATGTCTTCCAGCTGCTTGTTGTTCCTTAGCTTCCAAGACCTGCCGTCCCCCAGAGTATGGCCCCCTGACAGGCGTGGCCAGTTGTTATGGGCACACCTGTCATACACTTAGGGTTTAGGGCGGACCGGTGCAGGAGGAGCCTAGGATTCGTAGGTAGCATTGCCGCAGCTGAGTATGCAGGTATGTCGATAGCGGCCCCCCTGGGGGTGCCGTTGGAGCTTCAGTTCCGCGATGGCCACCATCTTTATGGAGAGGTCGACAGCGGGCCCCTAGGGGTGCCGCGGAGCTTTAGGCCGGCGGTGCCTGCCATATTCAGCGAGAGGTCGACAGCGGGCCCCCTGGGGGTGCCGCCGGAGCTTCAGGCCGGCGGTGCCCGCCATATTCAGTGAGAGGTCGACAGCGGGCCCCTGGGGGTGCCGCTAGAGCTTCAGGCCGGCGGTGCCCGCCATCTTCAGCGAGAGGTCGACAGCGGGCCCCCTGGGGGTGCCACCGGAGCTTCAGGCCGGCGGTGCCCTCCATCTTCAGCGAGAGGTCGACATCGGGCCCCCTGGGGGTGCCGCCGGAGCTTCAGGCTGGCAGTGCCCACTGTCTTTGCGGGTACTCTGACGGTGGTTGCTGGAATAACTTCCTCAAAGACCTGTACATAGATCAAAAAAGAGAAGTAATTCTATCTGCTGGTCACTTTACCCTTGCTCTTTTTGTAGTGTCACTTGACTTACGATCCTGGGCTGACTCGTGGGGCTTGGGTAATTCACTGCTTCTGCACCTAGGACTCGTCGTCCATACTACCCAAGGGTGGTCCATCTGGCCTCCAGTACTCGGCTGTAGCGCTAGGGAGGCAGAGCGCACAGGCTTAGGGTACGGGACCAGGCTAAGCAGGTTGTGGCCCTGGACCTCCCGCTCGACGTAAGCCTTTTCCGGGGGAGACCATCTGGAGACACGAGCCCCCGAGTATTAGAACATCCGAGGCCCCAGGCGCATTGCAGGTACCTCAAGAAACCCCACCTGCAGTCCAGACAGCAAGGCTCCCACTATTGCTAAAGCAGGGGAAAAACGACAGCGCTCATGATAGATCACGAGCTATGGCGGGCTTATAGCAACATCATAAAAATTAAAGATAATTTTTGATTTGACAAACCCTATACCAGGCAGGACAACATTCTTTCATTGTAGTTTCTCATAAGATGGAGCAGACTTTACAAGGGGAATAACCTGGCCTGGGTGTCAGATGAAGTCGAGTGCACCTACTTAGGGTTCTGGACCAGGCTAAGCGGAATGTGCACTCGGAGCCCCATCGCCTTATGCTAAATGTTGTCCTGAGGCAATATGTAACTTTTACAATAAAATAGCATTGCCCCAACCCTGGTCTAGGGGTAGAACTTACGGAGGTGCTCAATGTTCCATGGGTTGGGTAATCGCTGTCCATCCTCCGTAGCCAGGCGGACGCATCCTGGGCGGCAAACCTCTGTTACCTAGAAGGGACCCTCCCAGCTGGGGGAGAGTTTGTTAGACCCTTCCCGGGAGAGTATGCGGCGCAACACCAGGTCGTCTACCTTTAGCTCCCTACTCCGCACAGTCCTTTGATGGTAGCGCCGGAGCGCCTGCCTGTACCGTGCATTTCGGAGAGTCGCTCGCACTCGTCCCTCGTCGACGAGGTCCAGGTCTTCACGCTGGAGCTGGTCCTGCGCGGCTTCATCGTACCTCCGGGCACGGGGGGAGCCCATGGTAATTTCTAGGGGGGGGGGGGGGGGGGTGGGGACGGCCTTTGCCCCGTACACCAAGAAGAAAGGTGTTTCCCCCGTGGCCCGGTTGGTTGATGTCCGGCTAGCCCACAGCGCACACGGAAGCTCATCCACCCAATTTGCACCATGTTTCTCAAGGTGTGAGAATGTGCGAGTCTTGAGGCCCTTGAGGATCTATGCATTGGCTCTCTCGACCTGCCCATTGCTCTCTGGATGAGCAACTGATGCATAGCAGACTTGGATACCCAGGTCCTCGCAGTATTCCTGGAACGTTGCACTTGTGAACTGGGTCCCGTTATCAGTTATGATTCTGTTCGGGACCCCGAACCGGCAGACGATCGACTTGATGAATTTTACTGCCGACTGCTTGTTGATGGTGACAACTGGGCGGCTTTCGACCACTTGGTGAACTTATCTACAGCGACGTAGAGATGCCGGAATCCTCCGACGGCTCTGGGAAAGGGTCCCAGGATGTCCAACCCCCATACAGCGAATGGCCATGAGGGAGGGATCATCTGCAGTGCCTGAGCTGGTGTGTGGATCTGCTTGGCATGGAACTGGCACGCCTTGCATCTCTTTACCATATCGGCGGCATCCTGGAGTGCTGTCGGCCAGTAAAAGCCATGCCGAAAGGCTTTACCGACCAGCGTGCGGGAGGACGCGTGGTTCCCGCACTCGCCTCCATGGATCTCTGCGAGCAGGTCGCAGCCCTCCTCCCGGGTAATGCATCGCAGTAGGATGTCGTTGGCGCCACGCCGGTAGAGATCCCCTTCCACCAGTGTGTACCTTTTAGCCATGCGAACAATCCTTTCTGCCAGGGCATGTTCTTCGGGAAGGATATTGTCTTTCAAGTAGTCCCGGACCTCCGAGATCCATGCATCGGGACTTGCTTGAGCCTCTGGATCTTGGGAGCCCGGTAGCTCGGAGCCCCCGATGGCGCATACGATCCTTGGCGGACTCCATGGTAGTAGGGTCACCGGGACTGCCAGCTTCGAGGTGCTGGGCTCGCCCTCGTCGCCCGGTTCGGCGGCTCGGGCGGTTGGTCGCGGTAACGTCCTTGCGAAGACTCCTTGGGGCACTGGGGCCCCTGTGGAGGCCTTCGTTGACAGGTCGTCTGCGACTGAGTTGTCGGCTCGGGGTACATGGCACAAGTCCATGACTTCAAAGTCCTTTTCCAGCTTCCGGACGTGCAGCAGGTATGCTGCTAATTGAGGGTCATTGCAGCTGCACTCTCCTTTGGCTTGCTTGATGATGAGTTGAGAATCACCTTTAGCCAGAAGCTGTCGGACATTGAGGGTCAGGGCAGTCTTCAGCCCAAAGATTAGGGCTTCATACTCTGCCATGTTGTTTGTCGCCTTGAAGTCGAGGCGCACCATGTACTTGAACTGCTCCCCAGTCGGGGTGAGGAGCAGGACCCCGACCCCCTGCTTCCGCGAGGAGCCGTCGAAGTAGAGCGTCCAGGGGGTATTGGTGAAAAATGGAGCCTTGGGCACCGTTTCGCCGTTGTTCGGGCCCCCCGGGTTGCTTGGCGATGGGGTCCATTCGGCCAAGAAGTCCGCCAGTGCTTGGCTTTTGACTGCATGTCGAGATAAGAACTCCAGCTCGAACTCAGCCAGCTCCGCTGCCCACTTGGCAATGTTGCCAGTTGAATTGGGGCTGTGGAGTACGGTTTTCAGTGGGAAGGAGGTGACAACTAAAACCCGGTGAGCTTGGAAGTAATGCCGGAGCTTCCTCGATGCTATGAGCACTGCATATAGCAGTTTGTGTACCTCCAAATATCTTGTTTTTGCTTCATGGAGGACCTCACTGACATAGTAGACTGGCCGTTGGGAGGTCCGAACCTTCCCCGGGGGGTCCGGGGCTCCTTGCAATGCGTTTGCATCCTGGGGAATGTGGCTCCCAGGGTCTAGCTGGGCCTCCGGGGGTTGGGACCCGTAAGGCACTTGGTCTCTGGAACTCACAGCGGGGGGGGGGGGGGGGGGGGGGGGGGGGGGGGGCTCTTCTGGATTCGAGCCTTGAGGCTCGGCCTCCCCCTCTGGGGCTCCTTCTGGTGCTTATTGCGGTAGTAGCTCCGGCCGCTCTGCAACCAAGACCATGCTGACCACTTCCGTTGTTGCGGTGATGTACAACAGGAGCGGTTCGCCGGGTTCTGGCGCCACCATAATGGGTAGAGTCGTCAGGTGTTTCTTGAGCTCCTGGAAGGCCGCTTCAGCTTCCTCAGTCCACTCAAGGGGCCTGACTTCCGTAGAATCTTGAAGAAGGGCAGGGCTCGCTAAGCCAGTCTTGAGATGAACCGACTGAGGGCTGCCAGACATCCTACAAGCTTCTGCACATCCTTGATGCGTGCTGGCGTCCGCATCAACTCTATCGCCTTGATCTTCTCTGGGTTAGCTTCGATCCCTCGATGCGATACCAAGAAACCAAGGAGCTTCCCTGCAAAGACCCCAAAGACACACTTGTCGGGGTTCAGCATCGTGCGTGTCATGCGCAGCTTGCTGAAGACTTGGGCTAGGTTGTCTAATAGGGATGTGTTGTCCCTGATTTTTACCATGATGTCGTCGACATACACCTCTACCATATCTCTAATGAGGTCCCCGAATGGCTTATGCATTGCTCGTACAAAGGTGGGAAGAGCATTCTTGAGACCATAAGGCATGGGGACATAACAATACAGGTCGTCTACTGTTATGAAAGCAGTGTGTTCCTCATCTTACCTAGACATAGGTATTTGGTGAAAACCGGAATACGCATCTAGGAAACACAGAAGATCACAACCTGATGTTGAGTCTACTATTTGATCTATCCTGGGAAGAGGGAATGAATCCTTGGGACATGCCTTATTGAGATTGGTGTAGTCGATGCACATCCGGAGCTTCCCGCCAGCCTTGGGAACGACAACAGGGTTGGCCAACCACCGTGGGTGGTGAACCTCCCGGATGAAACCAGCATCGAGCAGCTTCTTGATTTCTTCATGGATGAAGTTCTGCCGCTCGATGGACTGTTTCCTGGGCTTCTGCTGTACCGGTCGGGCATTGGGGTAGATCTTCAGATGGTGCTCAATCACCTCCCTGGGGATCCCGGGTATTTGTGATGGTTGCCATGCAAACACATCGACATTGTCCCGGAGGAAGGTGATGAGCGTGCATTCCTATTTGTTGTCCAGGTTCCCCGTGATACAGGTTGTCTGGGCAGCCTCGGAGCCAATCCTGACGACCTTCACAGGGACGTCGTCGTCGTTGGCAGGTTGCACACGAGGTGCAGCAGTGGAGGCTCGCTGCGCCGGGCCTTGCTCTGGCCGAGTCTCTTTCGAGCCTCCTGGGGCCGGAGCCCTCCCCGCTGCAAGTGCTTGGAGCTACTCCAAGGCTGACATTGCGGCTGAGCGGTCCCCTCTGATCCTGAGGACACCAGAAGGCGTCGGCATCTTTAGTATGAGGTAGCCGTAGTGGGCTACAACCATGAACCTGTAGAGGGCTGGCCTCCCGATGATTGCGTTGAAGGGGAGGTCGACGTCTGCCACGTCGAATAAAACGCTCTCCATACGGTAGTTCTCCGGGGTCCCGAAGGTCACCGAGAGGTGTATGTTACCATACGGGGGGATTTGCCCAGGTCCGACACCCGAGAATGGGCTCGAGGGTGTGAGCTGGGACATCGGCAGCTGCAGCTTTCAGAAAGCCGCTGTGGAGATGAGGTTGAGGCCCGCCCCTCCATCTATCAACACGTGAAAGACCTTCACGTTGGCGATGGTCGGGGAAACCAACAGCGGGAGCACTCCTGCCCCTGCCATGTTCTTCGGGCAGTCCGAAGTGTCGAAGCTGATCGCCGTGCTCATCCACTTGTGGTGGGGAGCCGGACTTGGGGCGGGGGCCACTGCGGCCACTGCCTGACGCAGGGTTTTCACCGCGTTTCAAGACGTGGGGTCGGTGGCTCCCCCGTAGATGACATGGAGGGTCTTGCGGCGCTCCTTATCACTGCTGGAGTCGGAGTCGCCACCCTCGAAGACGGCCTTGACTGCCCGCTGGGGTTCCTGGAACCCCATCTCGCTGTCATCCTCCTACTCAGGATCAGCCTTCTGCTTGCCCTCCCTCTGGCGGGGGGGGGGGGGGTGCACCCTCCTGGCGCTGCTGCCTCTGTTTCTGTTCGCGGAATCGTTCCGCGAATCTCTTCACTTCTCGGCACTCGCTAGCACTATGGCTATTTGTACGGTGCACCGGGCACTTGAAGTCAGGCTCCTCGGGATCAGGTGACTGCCTAGGGCGCTTGTCTCAGCGCGACGCTCGGGCTCCACCGGGCGCCGCAGCCGCCACTGCCTGGGCTCCGGGCTTCGGCTTGTTCTTGCCACCGCCCTTCTTCTTCTTGCCGCTGCTCCTCGCAGAGGCTTCTTCCTCAGTCGGGGTGGCTTCCCTTGCTTCTGAGGATGGATGGGAGTGCCAGTTGCGCCCCTCAGCTGCCCTAGCACATCTGTCCGCCAGGGAGAACAGCTCGGAGACATCACGCACCTCGTGCGTGGCTAACTTCTCGAGCATCTTCTTGTCCCTCACACCCTGTCTGAATGCGACGATAACCGATGCGCTAGCAACATGAGGGATGGTGTTCTGTACCTGGGAGAACTGTTGGATGAACGATCGCAGTGACTCTCCAGCGTGCCGCCTAACGGCGTGGAGGTCAAGCTCGGTGCCGGGGCGCTTGTAGGAACTGCCGAAGTTAGCCACGAACTGTCGGCACAACTCATCCTAGGAGGTTATGGACCCCTGGGTCAGGTTCATGAGCCATGACCGAGTTGGGCCGGTCAGGACGACGGGGAAGTAGTTAGCCATAATGGCCTCGTCGCCTCCTGCAGCTAGTATCGCAGTGGTGTAGATCTGCAGGAACTCGCTCGGGTTGACACTCTCGTCGTACTTCTCCGGTATGTGTGGCTGGAACTTTCGTGGCCAGACCACGAAACGGAGGTGAGGCGCTAGCGCTGCACACCCTTGGCTAGGGCTGACTGGTGCCGGCGGCGGCAGCGCATACCCTGGGTGAGCAGGCGGGCCTACGTACACCTGATGCTGGGGCGGTGTTGCATACGCCTGTGGAGGAGGCGCGACGTACGCCTGGTGCGGTGGAGGCGCGACGTACGTCTGGTGCGGTGGAGGCACAACATGAGCCTGGGGCACGGGGCCCGACACGCTGTAATCTGCCTCGAGGTTGCGCTGACGTTCCCTCTAGCGCTCGATGGTGACTCGACAGTCCTCTCTGGCCCTGCGGCGCTGCAGCCCGGTTCTCAGGTCTGTTGTTGAGATCCTGGTCGAGCGCGAGTCCGCTGTCCACTGGTCAATTGTCGGTGTTCGCGACAATGACACATGCATCAGCTGGGCATGTGTCTCCCTCGGTGGAGGCGCGTTGAGTGCAGCGGTGACGAGGTGGTCGACGTCGTTGATCCATTGCTGAGCTGCTCCCTGAGGGGCATCCCCAGCAGGAGGGTTGTGGAGTAGCGCGCGCGCTGCCACAAGCGCACTCTCCGGGCTTGCAGCCGGTGGCGCCGTGATTGCTGTCACGGTCGGAGTACGCCGTGGAGTGGCGTGTCGGCCTGCAGCCGGCGAAGTAACTGCGGGGCGACACGAAGGTCCTGACCTTCCTGCCCTAGAGCAGTAGCATGTCCTAGAGCGGGATGACGCCTGATCCTCCGCCACTGTCTGTCGCCGCGACTGCGCCCTGGATGATCCGGCGTTGGGTTGGTCGTTCACCATTGCTGCTGGTGGAGATCTTGGCGGGGAAAAAGCCCCCTACCTGGCGCGCCAAATGTCGAAGGTCGTAAATGACACTTCCCCCGGACCTGCTTAGAGAGCAGCCCGCGGAGGTTCTTTGGATTCACGGGGGCTAGTCCCAGGAGATCGAACACAGTAGGATGATGAACACAGGGGATTTACGTGGTTCGGGCCGCCGAAGCGTAATACCCTACGTCCACGGGAGTGTTGTGTATTGCCTTGCTTGAGCGTGTATGAGCCTTGGTCTAATTTTTTCGTCCTCCTCTAAGGTCGTTTGCCGAGTCCTTTTATAGTTCAAGGACTCTGTTGTTACAAGGTGAGACCCAGGACCCGACAGATGGTCCCGGGGAGAGCCAAATCCTATACAAGATCTAGAATTAATTGTTATATACTTCCCTTTGTCAGGGGCTTCAATGTGTCGTCCCGCTGCGCCGTGCGCCAGGGCTACACATAGTTGGTGATGATGGTGGTGCACGTCTCGTCCATCTTGTCCTCGCGGCCCATTCGTCCGTCTTGCGGTGTGGGTCTGTACCGGCTACTTGGACAAGACAGGACACTGGAGCCTTGACTTTCGCAAGCGCGACTCAGCCTGCCTGGGGAAGGCGCGCGTACTTAATGCCTGTCTAAGCAGCGCACGCGTTCCTTTACTGCAGCCTCCTACCGCACTAAGTTGGCCGTCCGCCACGTGGTTGCGCCGGAGCCTGCCTCTGCGGGAAGTAAAGCACTTGACGGATCAGGCCACGTGGCGCATTCGGAGCCCACCCCTATGGAGGGGTGGGGGCTCAGCCCTGCAGGCCACGTGGTGGCTCCGGTGCCTTCCCCTGCGCGGACGCGGGCTTGGCCCTGAGGCCCCGATCAGCCACGTGGCGGCTCCGGAGCCCGCCTCAGCGGGAAGGCATGGGTCCGGTCCTGCCAGCCACGTGGCGGCTTGGGAGCCCCCCCCCCTCCCCCGATGGGGAGGTAGGATCTGGTCCTTCCCTCCTCGACGTGGCAACCTTGGATCCGACCCCTTAGGCAGGGGCGGAGTCCTTAGCTGTTTTCTCCTGTGCGTGGGGGTACCCGGTCCGCAGGGTATCAACAGCGGGATTTGGTGAGCACAATTATGTTGGTGATCAAATCAAGTGGTATGCTAAAGCTAGGAATGCAATTTATGAATGCATTAGTCAAGATGTGTTTGCTAGGATTGCTAGCAAAGAAAAGGCTTGTGAAATCTGGGCTTGCTTGATAGAAATTCATGAGGGTTCTTCTCGTGTCAAAGAACTAAAATATCATATGCTTAAAGCCAAATATGATGAGTTTAAAATGCTACCTCGTGAAAATGTCAATGAAATGTTCTCTCGCTTGAATGTGCTTATTGAAGAAATTAATGCTCTTGACATTGCTTCTCTTGGCAAAGGACTCATCAACCGCAAGATTCTTATGCTTCTTCCCAAGCCAAAGTACAACATCATCAACTCCATGCTTCAAAAAGAATCTCTTGACCACATTGAAGTTTTGGAACTTATTGGAGAGATTCACGCTCATGAGATGAGTGTACTTGGGATGATGGAGCAATCATCTTCAAAGACAATTGCTCTAAAGGCCTCCACCAAGAAAACAAGTCTCAAGAAAAAGAAGGTGGTTGAGCCTAGCTCAAGTGAAGAAGAGCAAGCATCAAGTGAAGATGGCGATGATGAGCTTGCATTGATGATGAGAAAGTTCTCTCGCTTGAACTCCAAGATTGCCAAGAAGGGATACACCTTTCATCCCAAGAAGAAAGCGTTCCTACCAAGGAGAGATGACCACAATACTTGCTATAATTGTGGTGATCAAGGCCACATCTCCTATGATTGTCCGAAACCGGACAAAAGAAGAGAGAACCACAAGAGCAAGCACCGCAAGCTTGAAGATAGTGAAGATGATGAAGAAGAGGTTAAACCCAAACCAAGATCCTTTGGGAAGAAGAAACATGACAAGGGCAAGAAGGCAAAACTCTTCCCAAAGAAGAGAAATGGTCCACAAAAGGTGTTCATGTGTGAGGCAAATGAATGGATCACCGACGAAGAATCAAGTGATGAGGAGAGTGAAGCGGAAGAAGAAAGCTTGGCCGGCCTTGTCATTGCCAACAATGATGACTCATCTCCTCATCCACCACCCATGTGCCTCATGGCTAAAGGTAACACCAAGGTATGTGATGACTCTTGCGATGATGAGCTTTCCCCTGAGGATTTAACTTCACCAATAAATGAATATCACACTATCATTAAGAGGGAAAAGAGTAAGTTTAAGGCTCTTGAAGAAACTCGTGCTAAGCTTGAGAGCACTAACCTCGATTTGCTTGACAAGTATGAAAGCATACTTAAAGAGCATGACACGCTCAAATCCCATGTCAAGCAAGTTGAGGAGGAAAAGGCTCAAATTAAGCAAGATCATCGTGAGCTTGACTTAGCCCACCAAGCACTCATGGGAAAGCACAATGAGTTAATCCAAGAGCATCAAATCCTTAACCTTGCTTATGAAGCGCTTGATCAAGAAGTGAAAAATGCAAAGAAACAAACTCTTAATGATAAGGTATCCATTACTTCTCATGCCACTAATGTCTTGCACAAGTATTTGCCTTTGAAAGAGAACACTAGGGAGAAGGACTTGTTGGAAGAAATTGAGAGTCTCAGCACTAGTGTGGCAAGACTATCAAAAGGAGAAGTCAAGCACAAAGAAATCCTCTTCCAACAAGCAAAGGCCTTCAACAAGAGAGGACTTGGATCCTTCCCGGTGCCTAACAAAGGAAAGGTGCCCTCACCGGAGCTTATAACAAGCTTCATAAAGGAAGTTGGTTCATATTGCCAACATTGTGAGATCACCGGTCACCATACAAGGGAGTGTCCTCTTCCCAACCGACCTTCTCCAAAATTGCCTACTAACTACAAGTCTACTTTCAATGATCATTATTATCTCTTGAGCAAAGTAGACGGCAAAGTGAAGGCAAGGTTCATTGGCAAGGACATAAAGGGCATGAAGGGGAAGCTCCCCAAGCAACTTTGGGTCCCAAAAACACTTGTATCACACATACAAGGACCTAAGTTGGCTTGGGTGCCTAAAGTCAAAAATTGAATCCATGTGTGTAGGTGAACTACAAAGCCGGAGGAAAGCATTGGGTACTCGATAGCGGGTGCACTCAACATATGACCGGCAATGATGGTATGTTCACCACCATAGAAAATCCCGACAATCATGAACAAGTCACCTTTGGTGATAACTCTAAGGGCAAGGTAATTGGGTTAGGTAAGATTGCTATTTCAAATGACTTATCTATTTCTAATGTATTGTACGTTAAGTCACTTAGTTTTAATTTACTTTCTATTGCACAATTATGTGATCTTGGACTAACGTGCACTTTTAGCAAAAATGATGTTGTTGTGAGTAGTGAAACAAGTCAAGAACTAATCTTCAAAGGATTTCGGCATGGACATCTCTACCTAGTAGACTTCTCCAACAAGGATGCTAGCTTGACCACTTGTCTTTTCACTAAGACAAGTTTGGGTTGGCTATGGCATCGACGCATAGCGCACATAGGGATGAGCAAGCTCAAGAAGTCATTCAAGCTTGGGATGGTGACCGGCGTGAAGGATGTCACATTTGAGAAGAACAAGCTTTGTAGCGCTTGTCAAGCCGGGAAGCAAGTTGCTTCACACCACCCAATGAAGACAATGGTGTCAACCTCCAAGCCACTTGAGCTACTTCACATGGACCTCTTCGGACCGTCCACATATCAAAGTCCTGGCGATAACCTCTATTGTCTTGTTATAGTTGATGACTACTCTCGCTATGCTTGGACTTTGTTTCTAGGTGACAAGAGTGAAACTCCGGAAGATTTCAAGACGTTCGCCAACCGTGCTCAAAGGGAATTTCAACTTCCCATCATCAAGGTCTGGAGTGACAATGGCACCGAATTTAAGAACTACAACATTGGGGAGTGGTGTGACCGTGAAGGCGTGAAGCATGATTTTTCGGCCACATACACTCCTCAACTAAATGGTGTTGTTGAAAGGAAGAACAAGACTCTCATCACTCTTGCGCAAGCAATGCTTGATGACTATGGCACGTCCGAGAAGTTTTGGGCCGAAGCAATCAACACGGCGTGCCATGCCGCAAATAGGGTCTACCTACATCGACTACTTCAAAAGACCCCATACAAAATTCTCATTGGGAGAAAGCCCAACATCTCCTATTTCTGAGTCTTCGGGTGCAAGTGCTACATCTACCGCAAGAAAAGGCTCGATAAGTTTGAAAGAAGATGTGATGTTGGTATATTTCTTGGTTATGCATCAAACTCAAAAGCATATTGAGTATTCAACCAAACCTCCGGATTAGTTGAGGAAAGTTGTGATGTTGAGTTAGATGAAACTAATGGCTCCCAAGAGGAGAGTTTTGGTCATGATGAAATGGATGATGAGCCTCTACGAGAAGCTATGAAGAACATGACCATTGGAGACATCAAGCCTAAAGTTGAGGAGAGCCATGATCAAGGGGGAGCTTCAAGTTCCAACATCAACACATCTATGGCACCTCAAGTTGACGAAGAAGAGAAGGATGATCCTTTGCCGAATCAAGATTCACAAGCCACACAACATCAAGAAGAAGAAGAAGTCCATGATCAAGTCCAACCACAAGAAGAGCAACACGCATCACCACCGCCAAGTGCTTCACAACCACTTATGAGGCATGGACGCATCTCCAAGGCGCATCCGATGGACCAAATTATCGAAAGTCCATCAAGGGGAGTAAGTACATGTTCTCGCCATTTCGCTTCGTTTTGTGAGCACGACTCGTTTGTTTCATGTGTAGAACCCACTCACATTGAGGAAGCACTCCAGGATCCAAATTGGGTGATGGACATGCAAGAAGAACTTAACAACTTCATCCGCAATGAAGTTTGGGTGTTGGAGGAGCGACCCAAGGACAAGAATGTCATCGGAACAAAGTGGGTGTACCGCAACAAACAAGACAAGAACGGTGTGGTGGTCCGCAACAAGGCAATACTTGTGGCCAAGGGGTTCTTGCAAGTTGAAGGACTAGACTTTGGGGAGACATTTGCTCCGGTCGCCCGGCTATAAGCCATCCGTATACTCCTTGCCTTTGCATCACATCATAACATAAAGCTTTATCAAATGGATGTGAAAAGTGCCTTTCTTAATGGTTATATTAACGAGCTAGTATATGTTGAACAACCTCCCGAGTTTGAAGATCCGAGGAATCCTAATCATGTGTTTAGGTTGCACAAGGCGCTCTACGGGCTCAAGCAAGCACCTAGGGCGTGGTATGAACGACTACGGGATTTCTTGATCATGCAAGGATTCGAGATCAGGAGGGTGGACACTACACTCTTCACCAAAGACATCAACGAAGAATTATTTATTTGTCAAATTTATGTTGATGACATTATTTTTGGTTCAACTAACGAAGCTCTTAGCCATGAGCTTGGCAAAATGATGTCTAGGGAATTCGAGATGTCAATGATTGGAGAGCTCAACTTCTTCCTTGGATTTCAAATCAAGCGACTTCAAGAGGGGACCTTCGTCTATCAAGAAAAGTATACCAAGGACCTCTTGAAGAAATTTGAGATGGGAGATTGTAGCTCAAGAAGCACTCCAATGGCAACAAATTGTCATCTCGATGCGGATAAGGACGGTAAACCTATTGATCAATCTAACTACCATTCTATGATTGGTTCATTGCTTTATCTTACCGCATCTAGGCCCAATATCATGTTTAGTGTATTCTTGTGTGCTCGCTTTCAAGCGGCACCTAAAGAATCGCATTGGAAGGCGGTCTTTACGATACTTTGGTATCTTAAGCATACCCCTAGTGTGGGCTTGTGGTACCCTAAAGGTGCGAAATTCCATCTCTTGGGTTACTCAGATTCGGACTTTTTTGGATGCCGTGTGGATCGCAAGAGTACCTCCGGTGGGTGCCACTTGCTTGGGCGTTCCCTAGTATCTTGGTCTAGCAAGAAGCAAAATTCCGTCGCTTTGTCCACGACGGAAGCGAAATATATTGCGGCCGGTGCATGTTGTACCCAAATTCTTTATATGAAGCAAACCCTTTTGGACTTTGGTATTAAACTTGGTTGTGTGCCTATCCTTTGTGACAATGAAAGTGCGGTTAAGATAGCTAAAAACCCCGTTCAAAACTCCCGCACTAAGCACATTGATATTCGCCATCATTTCTTGAGGGACCATGAAGCTAAGGGAGACATCTCATTGCGAGGTGTTAGGTCTGAAGAACAATTGGCGGATATCTTCACTAAACCACTTGATGAGAAAACCTTTTCTAGGCTAAGGAGTGAATTAAATGTGCTAAACGCATCGAACGTCATGTAAGTTGCCATAATCATGTAAGAATGCATCTCATATAGGTCTTGTCTAACTTTCAAAGGATAGGGGTGAGCAAGATTTAGCTTGGGATGGAGGTTCTTTTGGGTTTCCCCAAGGCTTGGAGAGTGGCTCTCCCTGAAGAAGCCTTTGAAAGGTTCAAATTTGGCAAGATAGATTTATTTTATGCCTTGCATGATGCCTGCCATATAGACTCGCACTCACATTTAAATTTCTTGCATTATAAATTGTTTGGCATTGCATACGGTAGATTGTCACAAAGGGGAACCCACCTCATGAGAAAGAGACTCGTTTGAAATGCAATATCTCAACTCATATGAGGTGGAAAGAACAAAATGTTAGGTGCGTTAATGCCTAAAGGAACATGCTTTAAAGAGATAGAAGTCTTCATCCTCTAGCTCACAAAACATGGACCTTACATTTTATTTGGATAATTTCCTCCCTATTTTCTTGGTGTTCTATTTGCTTTAAGGCTTAGCCAAGTTATTGGCAATTAGCATTTTTTGAGGGGTAAGGGGTTGCCCAAAAAGTCCTAAGACATGTGTTTCTTCGTGATTGTTTGTTTGAGTCAAAGGACATATATGGGATGTTGCTGTTTTATAGTCATCGGATTATCCGATGCTTAGGCCAGACCATCATCGGATCAGTTTGTGTTCAAATGCCAAGAGTCAGTTCAGTCAGTAAAACAAATCAGCCGACGAGTTCATTCTGAGAAACATCGGTGCATCCGATGTTCACTTTTCTGAAAGTGTGCAAAATTCCACCGATGCAAATCCCTTCAACGTCGGACCATCCGGTGCCAACGGTACCTTTTGGAAAACCCTTACTGTGCCATTCGACCGATGATCATATCATTTCACGTCGATTCATCTGGTGTTAAATTTTAAGCTAGGGTTTGGGCCCCACCTTTTAAGCGCGCCTCTTCCCACCTTTCTCTCTCCCCGACATTTCCTCTCCCCGACGCCGTGCCTCACCTCCGCCGCCGCCGCTCCCTCGCCTTGCCGCCGCTGCCGCCCTCCAGCCTTAGCGCCACCACCGCCGCCCTCTTCACCGCCGCCGCTGCTCCACCCAGCGCCACCACCGCCGCCTCTGCTCCACGCAGCGCTGCTGCCGCCTCAAGCAGCGCCACCACCCCAGAGCACAGCCGCACCACTGCCCTCTGCGTCGTCGTGGTGACCTTCCCCCCTCCACGGTCGCCGTCTCTTACACCGCTAGGGTTCTCGGCCGCGACGATCTTCGTGTCGCCGTGCCGTGCGCCCGACATCGTCGTTCCACGACCTCATTCTCACGCATCATCACTTGTCTCATCGCAATGGCCCGTGACAAGAAGGGAAAGGGGAAGGCCATTGCGAAGCCAGCCGCCAAAAAGCAAAAGCTGTCGAAGGAAGAGAAGAAGGCTTTGATGGCCGCTCGCGCCGCCGAGGAGCGAGAGCGTGGCCGAGGAGGATCGTTGAGGATCCGTGAGGCTTGTCAGAGGCAGCCTCCTGTGCCAGGTGAGTCCGAGGAAGAAGAAGAGCCCGAAGTGCCGCTTGTTCGTCGAAGCTCAGCCAGGACCCATGGGGGTCATCCAGCGGGAGTACCATGACCGAGACCGCCAGCTGCTGATCTTCGAGAGGACAGGGCAGCCCAGAGAGCCGTCTATGAGATGGACACCAACGTCCGTGTTGGTGAGGGTGTCCGGCTGACAGACTATAGGAAATTGAAGGCCAAGTAGCTCAGAAGACTCAGATGGAGCATCTTTCTTGAGGAATGGTTCCCGCAGCCCAGAGAGAAACTTGTGGATAGCCGCTTTTGGACCTTGACACAGGCGTCGTTGTACGAGATGTACAGACGTCGGGGCTATAAGCTCTTCCAGCACAACTTTCTGGATTGGGATCAGCTTGCACTGGCAGCCGAGACTGAGATACGCCCCTACTTTGAGAGGTATAGAGGGCTGGTGGAGCTGATGTCCTACGAGAGGAGTGCCTACATGGAGGACTGGGTCAGCGTATTCTACGCTACACTCTACGTTTCTGAGGGCCGCAGATCCATATATTTCATGTTCATGGGCCAACATCATCACTTGACCTCGCAGACCTTAGGACAGCTGCTAGGAGTGGATCTCCGTGACACTTGCCTGCACGAGAGAGTGTATGGACAGGCTGACCCACCGAGGAGGCCGCTCACTGGAGGAGTGGCACCACCGCTGGAGGAGATACGTTCACTGTTTGCTCAGCCTTTCTCTCCAGACCAGCCGAGGGTACCGGCACTGCTTACTCCAGCTGCGCGCACTGTGCACCTTGCCTTGCGCCACACACTTCTGCCGAGATCCGGATACCTTGAGGGGTTCACTAGCTTGCAGTAGACTCTTCTGTTCTACATCATGAACGGGATGGAGTTCGACATTGTGGACATCCTCATATGTGAGATGGAGGACGTGATCACAGATGGAGTTGGGATGATGAGACAACTTGTATTTGGTCACTGGATCAGCTACTTGCTCTACATGGTTGCTCCTGAGGGGACGGCCGTGCGTGACAGTCTCACCGATGAGAATGTCACACGGTTCAGCCACTACCGTGCTCCAGCTCCTGGAGACCGCCGCCTTGGCCGTCCAGTTGAGTGTCAGGTCCGTGCTCGTTTATCCGAGGAAGACTGGTCAGACCTGGAGAAGGAAGACGAGAGACTGGCTTAGGAAGAGGCTCAGGGTGAGGACCTTCAGCACATTTGGTCTGAGAGTGACACAGATGACAGCGTTGAGGAGTACTTCCCACCTCCTCCCTCACCCAGGCAGCACGACGCGGAGGCTGGAGGCTCGACTGTGCCACCTCCTACTCCACCTCCCGTCTCAGAGCCACAGGTCTCTCAGCCATCTGAGCTTACCTCCTTACTTCAGCAGATGGTTGAGCAGCAGCGCCTGGACCGGCTTGCAGCTGAGCAGGCCCGAGCTGAGCAGGCTACACGTCTCTTGGAGCTCCAGCAGCAGCAGCAGGAGATGCAGCGACAGATCGCCCGCGAGAGGCGAGAGGACACTGACCGGCTGGCTGGGCTAATTGTTCAGATGCATTAGCGCTCCCTCGACCAGCAGCAGCAGATGCAGCAGGCGATGATGGGCATCCTGGGGTTGATCACCAACCTCTACACACAGACCGGGATTGCCCTGCCGTCGCAGCTTCCAGGACTTGCTCTAGGCCCCCCTCTTCTGGCTCCAGCTGCAGCACCAGTGCCGACCACGCCGATCCCGATGATCAGCATGTCTCCCCTGCTTGCTCCAGGTACCCCCATCCACTCTCCGCTACCGGCCACGACGCTTTTCCAGCAGACGCCGACATCCGTTGTCAGTGCCCCTCTTCCTGCAGTCCAGTCCCAGCAGGCACCGACAGCGGATCCTACAGCTCCCTCCACCTCTACTCCAGCCTCAGCCGCAGCAGCAAGCAGCAGCTCCGACGACAGCACCCCCGACGGTGACCAGTTCGTCATCGACCCGAGCACTCAGGATTCCTAGGCACTCGGCTTCCTTTTTGGTGTCTTGATGCCAAAGGGGGAGAAAAGTTAGAGAGGTGTTAGGGGGAGGGATATCTTAGTCCCAGGGGGAGTCCTAGCTGCAGGGGGAGTTTATCTTTTTGGGAGTTCTTTTGTAATTTGAAGATCTGCTACTCCTTTGCTTTTGTAATTTGAAGATTTGCTACTCCTTTGCTATTCATTGAGTATTCTTGTGACTCTTAATTCTCTCGTATGTTATTGATCGTTGAGCTTTCAAGTTATTAATCTCTTTTGAGTCTTCAAGTTTAATGTGCCATATATTGTACTCATTACATATCTTCTTGAGTATCGCATTGTCAAATTCATTACTATTATGCTTCACTTGTTGTGTTGTCATCAATCAACAAAAAGGGGGAGATTGAAAGCATCTAGGCCCCCATGAGGTATGGTTTCGGTGATTAATGACAACCATTGGATTGTACTAATGAATTTGTGGATGCAAGGTCTCCCATATCACTCATTACAATGAAATCTATATGAATACGAATATCATCTACTGATCACTAGATACAATTGGATACCCCTAAACAATCACTTTATGAGATCAATCAATGTTATGAAGATTAGAAGTAAAAGCTCATATGTCAAAATTATTCAACCATAATTGACAGCACTCAATGCTTAATAATCATCAGAAGAATATTTCCATCCAATGTCTAAGAGGTCAATCGAGTAAATTACAAAAGAATCACTCGAAGCAAACAAAATCAACTCACCGGATCCACCGATGTTTCCAGAAAACAACACATCGGTCGAGTTGGTTCAGCAGAAGAAGAAGACCTCATAACTAAGTACTCACCCCATCATTCGATGATCAAGGGCATGTTACATCGGTCCATCAGTACAGTAAGCAATATCCCTGGACCAAGTGTAACACCGGATCATCCGATGTACAACTATAAACACATCGGTCAATCATTCCAGTAAGCATCAAGTCTGATCCAATTTTGGAGGAAGTGTCATCGGATCATCCGATGAGAAGACAAGTGTAACATCGATCTAACAACGGTCATATCTGACATAGTGACATCAGCTAATTTGGATTTGACCGATGATAACTGAAGGGGGAGCATCGGATCATCCGGTGTTCGCATAACAGTGATGTCAGCCTACTTTTCCAACGGCTATTTCGTGGAGGCTGGCTATTTATACCCCTTCAACCAGTCTATTCGACAAGTCTTGACTACCAGACATACTCTACACATTCTCAAGCATTCAAGACGTTGAGCTACCACTTCTAGATCATCTACACCACTTACACACCAAGAGATAGGCTAGAACTTGCTAGAGATAGTGCTTGTGTGCTTCTATTCTTGGTGATTGGAATCTCTAGTGTAGTGAGAGCTGTAAGGGAGTGTCCCTTGGTGGTTGTATTTTAGAGAGCCTTCCGGAGCTTGCCAAGACGGTTGTGGAAGCCCGAAGGATCCAAGTTGTACAAGGCTTGAGCTCCACCTTGCCGAGGTTGGCAAACGGAGAAGTATAGTGAAGATCCCTAGTCTCGGTGACTTGGGTGTGGATATACCCTTTGGTGGGTGCCACAACGTGGATGTAGGAAGATCTTGACGATCTTGTCGAACCACGGGATAAATCCTCGTGTCTCCTCGGGAGTTTGCATTCTCTTCCTCTCACCTTACACTTACGCATTTCATATACCGCAAAGTTACTATTCACTTGAATGCATAGGTTGTTCGCATAGGGAATTGGGCTTTTAGTAATTAAGTTTTATTGCTTTAAATTTTTGAAAAGAAGCCCAATTCACCCACCCCCCCTTGGGCATTCGATCCTTACAAACGGAACCAATTTGGACGACTTTGATGGGAACGTCGGTGTCACCACTTGGTTGCATACGAGGTGTGGAGGTTGAGCCTCGATGGCAAATGCTCGGAGGTTTCGGAGCTTGCTCCTTACCGGATGCTTCCTCCTGTGTTGTAGCAAGCATGTGGAGTTCTTCCAATGCAGTGATTCCTACAGTTCGATCTCCGCGGATCCGGAGAGCACTCGAAGGTGGTGGCATCCTCAACACCAAGTAGCCATAGTGAGCGGCGGCCATGAACATGTACAAGGCAGACCTGCCCAGTATGGCGTTGAACGGTAAACTAATCTGCGCCACGTCGAAGACCAGCTTCTTGGTTCTGTAATTCTCCCAAGTCCCGAAGGTCACAGGGGGTGTGATGGAGCCGAGAGGGGTAATGGCCCCCAGACCTACCTCAGAAAAGGGTCGAGAGGGGCAAAGGTCCGAAGGTCGGAGCTGGAGCTTGACGAAGGCTTCAAAGCTTATGAGGTTCAACCCTGCACCTCCGTCCACCAACACATGGTGGAGTTGAACATTGTTAATAGTAGGAGACACCATCAACAGGAGTTGTCCAGCTCCGATCATGTTGCGGGGCAGTTCGAAGCATCGAAAATGGTGGGAGTGTCCATCCACTTTTGATGAGGTTCCGCCCTGGCGGTGGGAGCTGTAGTGGCCATGTCCCGTTGCATTGTCTTGAGGATGCGGCAATATGTGATGTCCTAAGAACCACCATAAATGGTGTTTAGGGTCTTCCGGTGCTCATTATCAGAGACGTAGTAGTATCATCGACAGTATTGTATACAGCCTTCAGAACCTTCTTGGGGTCCTGAAAGCCTAACTCCTCTTCAGCCAGAGCTTCGTCGACTTTTTGTTTTCCTTCCCGCTGGCGGAAAGGAGCTTCTTCCCGGCGCTTGTTGTAGAACTCGGCAAGGTGCCGGACCTCTCGGCATTCTTCTAGACTGTGTTTGTCCGTCTTGTGGATCGGACACCACATCTTGAAGCTGTTGTCGTCTTCTAACGAAGGACAAGTCGTTTTTCTGGGTGTGGCCCTCGGCCACCCGGAGCTGCAGCAGCCGCAGCAGTAGGTGCACCGGCCGATGACTTCTTCTTGCTATTGGGCTTCTTTTTCTTTTTGCCACCTCTGGATGTAGTGGCGTCAGTATTGGAGGATTTCTTATTGGTCTCCAGAGGTGGTTTGGAGTGCATCTCACGTCCCTCTGCAACTTTGGCACATTTATCTGCTAAGCTGAAGAGTTCCGTGACACCGGTGACTTCTTTGGTCGCCAGCTTCTCCAGCATCTTCTTATCTCGAACACCCTGTCTGAATGTAACGATAACATAAGTGCTCGAGATTGACGGGATGATATTGCGTACCTGAGAAAACCGCTAGATAAAGGATCGCAACGATTCTCTCGTTGTTTGCTTTACAGCAAACAAGTCTAGTTTAGTGCCAGACTGGGTGTAAGAACTCCCGAAGTTGGCAGTGAACTGTTGACATAGTTCTTCCCAACTATTGATGGAGTCGGGTGGAAGACTCATGAACCAGGACCTTGCAGTCCAGTTAGAGCCACTGGGAAGTAGTTGTCCATCACGACCTCATTACCTCCCGTTGCAAATATAGCAGTGGAGTAAATTTGAAGAAACTCGGCAGGGTTGACAGTCCCGTCGAATTTTTCTGGCAAATGAGGCTGGAACTTCTGTGGCCACCTGATCATGTGTAAGTGCATGGCCAAGGCAGAACAACCTCCCCCTACTCCCTGAGGAGCAGAGTTGTCCCGAGCCTCTCGCCTCTTGCGAGCACGCTCGATATGAACATGGGCGTCCTGCTGCCGGTAGGGGTGATCAAGTTCTGACCGCAGGTCATGAGTCGGAATCCTGGTGATGGTGTGGGTGCGTCGTGCCCCGGAAGGCAGCGAAGTCACTCGTTGAGATGCAGCACACCGTCGGTGCTGTGACACATGAGGACCAAGTCTTCCAGACAAGGTCCTACATTGAGCTGTTGCCTGCCTCGAAGGGGGAGGACCTTGGTTGCTGATGGCATTGGCTACGGCAGCAACCAGATGTTGTACATCAGCACACCACTGCTCCATCGCACCCTGAGGTGATCTAGGCATTGGTGGGCGCTCCAATAGGGTTCGCGCAGCAATTAGCACGTTCTCGGGGTTGTTGTTTGCCGATGTTGTGACCGACACCAGTACCCCATCCTGTTGTCCAACATTATTAGCAGGAGCAGATGGTGGTGGTGGTAGCATGACACCCGCTGAGACAACGACACCTGTTGGTTGTTGCATGTTAGAGGGGTTGCCTCTAGCAGGATGTTCAGCATGGTTGCCGTTAGAGGATCCCGCTACGGAGTTCACCATCTTGAAATCTTGGGCACCCCCTACCTGGCGCGCCAAATTTCGAAGTGTGAGAACGACACTTCCCCAGTACTACTAAATGTAGCCTGCGGATGTTCTTGTTTCGGTTTGGGCGCGCAGAGATCACAACCAATATGGTGACACAGGGGATTTATGTGGTTCATGCCGCCTGAGCATAATACTCTACTCCACGGGGTGTGTGTGTTGTTGTATTGAGGATCTTCGTTGAGTTGGCGGGTGTCTCCGCTTGTCTGTCTATGTATTGTGCGGCTAGTCCTTTTATATCTAAGGATTGGCCATTACAACATTTACATGGCCCGACGTGTAGCCCTGGTGTATTTAATGACCTAATACACAGTCTATGGGTATTAAGCACGATTAATAGTGTGATGAAGTGCCTTAATGGCTACGTTACCTCTATTAACAGTACGTCGTATGCCATTAATATAGCATTAATGACACGTAATCAGGTCTTGTAACTGCCGCTTTAACAATCCCTTGAATATCTGTGCTGTAGGAGATTTGCTTGTGTTCCTGTTGGTGTTGTAGGTCCGAAGGCTCCACACGTGGCAGCTCTAGAGCTTCCCCTGTAGGGAGATGGGTCCGGTGCTGTTATACACGTGACGGCACCAGAGCTTCCCTCTACGAGGGGTTAGATCCGGGGTTATTAACCACGTGTCAACATCGGAGCTTCCCTAAGTAGGGAGTCTAGCTCCAATCTTGTGTTACACGTGTCAGTCCCGGAGCTACCCATATGAGTGAGGCGGGTCCAGTGCCGTGTGACATGTGGGGCCTGAGGAAACCTTTAACTCTGACAGGTGGAAATCTCTTACACTTCTTGCGGTACCGTGGGGTACCCGGTACGCAGGGTACCGACAACATCATATTAAGAGTTGACTTGTACTCAAGTTGCTCAAAGTAGTTTCTTAAACTAACTAGGTTACTAATATCAAAATTCAAAACTAAGTGGTTGGAGCATGTGTGAGCTTGGTTTCTCGAAGAACCAACATTGTGCTAGTATGGTTAAGGTTAAGGTGCATCCAAGTATGTACTTTTCTCCCTTACTCCTTGTATCCAATTGAAACTATCTAGCTTGGCTCTTCATGGCAATAAAAATAGAGCGTTGTTCGCTGATTTGTCTTGTCTAGCTATAATATTTGCTTATTACTTGTGACTTCTATATATAACTTCAATGTTGATATGTCTATAGTTTGCTTATCTGATACATCTCTGGATTTACTTTCGGACTTGAGATATTACTTTCAGCTCTTGTTCCTCTTTCTTTCCCTATTGTTCTATGTTTGCGTTTCCTGCTACTCTACCCTCTATTCAATGTTTACCTATTATGCAAAAGGGTGCTATTTATCCAATTATTTACCTATTATGAAAAAGGGTGCTATTTATCCAATTATAAGTTGATTCTTATTTCAACCAGGCCACGTGGAAAAAGAGCTAAAGGGAGCTCGGCTCAAGAAATGAAGGAAAGAAAGAAAAGACACTTGAAAGGTTAGGGTTTGAAATGGACATTCCATCTTGTATATTGTATGCATTGTGATTTATCTAAAATTGTTTATTTGTTTTTTGCACAGTGTTCTCTCCAGCAATAGTACGTCAACCGCTGATAGCTATTGCCAATTCAACTAATTTGAAGGGAAAAGGTGCACAGAAGGATAGTTAGGAGGCACCTAGCATAAGGATAACAATTCGCTGCAAAAGCCAAAGATGATGTCATTAAATCAAAAAACAAGGATTAGGTTGGTAGCACTAAAAGTGTTGATGGATCGAATGACAAGGATGGTAGTGAATAAAACAATTCAAAAGAGAATCCAATGAAGTCGTTGATGGATCCAAGACTAATGGTCTCTCAACCAAATGAAAGCTGAAGAAGAAAGAAAGTGGGGCTTAAGATGAGGAGAAGGCTCATACCAAAGTTTCTACCGGAAAGAAGCCCAAAACGAAGGGCTACAACTAGTTTCTATGATTTGTTCCATGCAGCAAGCCTCGAGATCTTGGCACGGGGCATGTTCTGTAGCCCTTATGCTCTCTAACAGTCATATAGAATGACTAACCATCTTAACTATGAATCATGATGTTAGTTTTTTCCCTTTATCTCCATCTTTAGTTCTGAAGCCTATTTTTAGAAATGGAATTGCTTTGCTTTAGGATCACTTTTATATTGTTGGTTTACCTCCTCTCAAATAAACCAATGTGATACTCAAGATATTCATAACTTAGTTCCCTGGTCGACTAAAATATAGATATTTTTAGTAGACACATATTACAAATCATACAATCATATGATCTCAATCGTATGGTAACTGTATTTGTTCATTTAAACCTTACCTATCCAACAATTAGTTTGTCTTCTTTAAATACTTCACCTAGCAATGCAAATTGAAAAAAAATGTGAATGCCAATTATCATTCTCTCCAACTTGCCATCGTTCTTCCAAGTTAGGCGAGTGAAGGAAAAGATACAAGTCCAGATGCCTAAAACATTATAGAGGTGCACTCGATGGTTGAGTCGCGTGGCTTGAGCTCGGGTTGAGGGAGTTAACGATGTTGTGGGCTTGCACGGGTTAAAAGGTTGAAGAAATATGACCCATCTACTATGTGCGGTGTATATTAAATCT
The DNA here is from genome assembly GCA_036927565.1 of Tuctoria greenei. Classification (NCBI taxonomy): domain Eukaryota; kingdom Viridiplantae; phylum Streptophyta; class Magnoliopsida; order Poales; family Poaceae; genus Tuctoria; species Tuctoria greenei. The sequence goes on along the minus strand of JAYESD010000002.1, from coordinate 284,999,232 downwards.
GATTTTTTATTAATAACTGATTTTTTTAATGACCATCAAGTTTTGTTTTAATAAAAACTGTCGCCCTATTGCTCGACTATAGGATGACTGTTGTTGTGGCAGCCACGTGTCGACTAGCTACCGGGCGATAGGACGACGAGGTCACCACGTCAACTCAAGGCATCCAGTTGCCACACAACATGTATTCACGTAAGTGCATATTGTCCACTACTTAAATGACGTGTCATCACATCAGCACGCCACATAGTAGCCACACCATCCTACTATTTTGTTCGCAAAAAATAATGCCACCATGGGGGCTTGAACCGACAAACTCAAGGTTGAGAACCTTAGTGGTCTACAAACTCAAATCGACAAACTATTTGATAATTCTAATTTTTTATTTAACATTAAATTTGAATTTAAAATTTGTACTTGAGACTTGTAACTTCCAAATTGAGATTCCAGCAAATTTGAAACTTTGATTCTAAAATTTCAATTTCAATATTTTTTCAAGTTTGAAATTTCAATTTTAGAATTGATTTTAAATTTGATTATATATCCAATTTTAAATTTTGATTGAATTAATTTCGACATTTAGGTTTCAAATGTCAAACATTGAAGTTTGAAATTAAATTCAAAATTGAAATTTGAGTTTAACATTTATCAAATATAAAATTAATTTTGAATTTGGAATTTCATACTCAGAAAAAAAACTTCAAATTGAAATTAAATTTTGTAGTTTGAAATTTCAAATTTGTTGCAATATCAAATCAAAATTTACCAGTTTCAATTCCAAATTTTAAATTCAATGTGTTTTGACCACAATTTTAGAACCCAATTGTGTTTTAGACCTAATTTCTAAATTCTGTGTTTTAACCATGAGTTTTTACTCTTGATCTCCCGTTAGCCATTGTTTCGTAACTCCGTTATGCAGTTTGGAAAAAAGGTAATTAAAAATAAAAATAAAAACAGGGTCTATATCTCAAAAGGACCGAATCTCCCCTTCTTATTTGACCCCGTTCCACGGCTCCAGCACCCGACTCTAGGGCCGACGATTTCTCCCTGGCGGCGCAGAACCCTAGCGGCATGGAGCACAGCACGGCGACTGATGTTTTCCAGTGGAGGACGACACAACGACCTGGACGATGAGCGCAATGCAGAGTAGAGGCGACGACCTAGACGACGAGTGCAGCGTAGAGTAGAGGCAGCATCTCACAGGCGCGACGAGGTACGACCGAGCATGGCGCTAGAGGAGGGTGCGACGGCTGAGCACGACCCTAGAAGAGGGTGCGGTGGCCGGTGCTGGAGGAGGGTGCGAAATGGGTAGTTTGTGTTGTCAGTCCTTCTCATTGAGGTACCCAAAAACCTAGCCCCGCTCATCTTCTCCATCTTAAGTTATTTAATCTAATTGCTTGATTCTATTACCATATTGTTTGATTACATGACCAGAACAATCACAGAGTACGTATACGTTGAAAATGGATGGAGCAATTGTGACTTTGGATGCTGAGACAACACAAGATTCACATGAAACTAGGTATTTGACTCAAGTTTCTTTTTTGTTTCTACTCATCAATTAATGAAAAACTTAGTTTAGAGAACATAGTCAGTAGAATACATAGGACATTTAGCTGATTTTAAAAGTTCTACCTTTGTAGGTCAATTAACAAATAATTGAAACTCATTATTAGAGTTGATTCTTATTGGAGTTTACTGGATGGATGTCCAAAGAAATATTTGTAGGGCAGAAAATTATCACAAAAAAATATTGACATGAACTATGAGCTGGTACAACTAGTTGATTTTGGAGCTGATTTCTATATGTAGGGTACCTAGCAATACTTAACTTCATGGCATGAAAATGACTCCGATGATGATTGTGTTGAGATAAAATTTGATGAACAATTATGAGAGTGGTGTCATTTTAATATAGAGAGCGGAGTGGTGTGTATCTATACCCAAATAAATGATTTTGATGGTCTATTGCATTTTTCACTCATAAACCGTAAGTTTCATCCTACAGTGAGAAATGGAGCTCCTACAAATGAGAGAGATACATTCAATTCAACCACGTCCTCAAGAGAGTGAGAGAAATATATATCCAAAATAGTTCCAAAAAAGAGAGTCAAAAAGTCCAAAAAATGGGTGATGATGATGAGAAGCCAATAGAAGTTGATGAGGAGGGTACCTACTTTTGAAACTAAATTGTTAAGTGATAGCAGTTGGAATTCTGATTTAGCTGCATCATCAGACTCTGATGATGATGAATATGATCCTGATGATGAAATTGTTGATGAGGATGATGAGAAAGATATTTTTCCTTTTAATATGATGCATATAATCCAAATATTGAAGTGGGAGTTGTTTTTTAAAGATACGAATGAGTGTCAATTTTCAGTTACTCAATAGGTTATTTTGTATGATCATGCTTTTAAGAGGGTTAATAAAGATAAAACTAGATTTACAGGCAGCCAAGTGCAAGAGATGAGATCAGGGTATTTAGTGAAAGTTTTGTGCATATAATTGCAAGAAGTACATTGAATGCAAGGTACATTATTTTCTTAATTTTAATTCAGCAATGAACTTACATTTCCACATCCATTATTTCACACATTTTATTGTTTGTTGACACGTCTTTTCTTCTTGTAAGTGCAAGTGCAAGTACACATCCTGGTATCGATGATGTTACATGGATGGAGGAATACCACCAATGGGAAGGAGAAGGAGAAGGGGAAGGGGAAGAGGACAAGGAAGAGGTGGAGGATAAGGAAGAGGACGAGATCGAGGGAGGCTTGCTCATTTGTTTGGGATTGATAGTTAAATGTTATGTTCGGATTCCATGTTGGTCACTTTGTTGAACATGTAGTACTTGAATTGTTAAACAAATGATACTATATATTTTTGTTATGTTATATATTGTGTTACTATGTGTTTTTCAATTGAATCATTGCATATGATTCATGTATGAGATTATGTGAGAAATATATCGATAATATTGCTGAATTATTGTCAAAATTACGTGTCATTTTAAAGATTTTGTATAAGGCATCATGTTCACATTTTAAATTTTGTCATAAAAAATTTTATGTCCACATTATGTTGCTGAATTGTTGTTCAAAGTTACAATAGCATGTGTCGAAACCATGGTAGAAACATAATTGTAACATCGAAACTGTGGTAAATCAAAAATGATATATTTGTCTTTACATGTCAAATTTAATACCGTTGAAGGCACTAAACGAAGTTATGATAATCTGAAATTTTGGTCCAAAAAAGTTGCGGCTAAAACACTAAAAATCTAAGTCTAAAACACAATTAAACTCCAAAATTATGATCAAAACACAGTTGACCATATTTATTAAATTGATAAAAATGGTTAATAATAATAATAAAGTCTATTAAATCCACCGGCTATCCTCGTTAGTCCATCCAGTGGGCCAAGTTAGGTGCTCTTGTTCCGACGAGCCGAATGTCCCATACAGATACCGTCTGGCGCAGTCGCGGCCCAGCTGGTGTCGTAGATTCATTCCGCGCAAGAGGCAACGCCTTCCTGTTTCCTGCGGCCGTCCCCCCGAAGCTGCTGCTTGTTCCACACCGCCCCGCTCCACTCCACCCGCTGCCTCGAGATGGATCACGCGCCGGCGACGCCGCGCTGGAACCTGGAGCGCCCGTACCTAACCGGCCGTTTCCACCAGGTACGCCCCCCTGAACCCCTGTCGCCAGCATTACCACCTCAGCCCGCGCCTCACCTCCCTCGCGCGCTCTGGCAGGAGGCGAATGCGGCTGCGGCGGCGCAGGGACCCGGATCCAAGCCGTTCTCCCTTGACTCATACAGGTATGTCATGTGCTGAACTCGTGTGGTCTGGACACGAACGTCTCCGCGGTTGTTGTTGCCCCTGGTGGTCTCTGACGCCTGGAGTTGGTTTGAATCTGCAGCCGCGGTGTCGGCACCGGTTCGGGGAGTGTCATCGGCTCGTACGCCGTTTCGGTGCAGGTAAGGCGGGCTGGGGTTCAACCGGCGAAATTCAGCTTCAGCTCCAAATGACGTTTTCCCCATTAACTGGGAGCTAGGGTTTATGTTCTCGTATAGGCTTTGAAATTGATTTCGGTGATTTTGGGAATCATCTAGGGAAGGTTTGATGTTTTTGCTAATTGCCACCAATAACTTATGGATTTGAACTGTTGTGGGTTTAAATTTGCAGCGGCAGTGCTGGAGTCCTATTGGAATGGAGATAATGATATGCATTTTTTATAGTGTAATTATGCTTAGTTAGACTTTCCTTTCATTTTGTGTGGTCAGTGGGTGTAAGTCTGGAAATAGTTTGAGAACCGATATGTGATTGAGTACCAGTCTGCCAGACCCACTAATTCGAATTTGCATTTGAAGCCCAAGGATGGGTTGGCTGGATGGAAATGATTAGCAAAATAGTTGCTAAGCCCGATGTCGTGAAATGCTTTAGTATATAGTGAACTTTCAGCTGTTCCTTGATGCTTATTATGTGTTTTACCTTTTCTTTTTGTGTTAGATAGCTGAACTTATGGGGCTTGCACAAGCGAGAAACTATAAATGTTAAGAAGTTTCTTCAATGTAGCTTCTGTAATTGCAATGCAGGAGCTTTTTGTTATTGATGATTTGCTATCAGCTCTAGTGGGTATTGAGGGACGATATATTTCTATTAAGAGAGTATGTGGAAAGGAGGAGTATGTCGTCTTCCAGATTGATTCTTCAATGGACCTCGCTCTCCAGGTAATAAATGAGTCAATTGGATCACACATACAGATAACAATGATATGTTTTGCATTTAACCGATCTTTGTTCACAGGAATTAACTCGGCGAATCTTTCCCTTATGCAAGAATTTCGTGCTGGTGAGCCAGTTTGTGGAGTCCAGGTCGCATTTCAAGAATGGTCTTATCAACCATGCTCTGGCTGCAGCTCTAAGGGCATTCCTACTGGTAAAATATGTATCCACAAAAAAAGAAAATTTAAACAGTGCTTATGTGCTCTCTAGAGAGCTGACCTGCTTAAATCTCGAAGTAGTCAAAAAACTGAACAGTTGCTTATAGGGTCCTCAATCTTCTTTAAAATCTTTGCATTTCACATTTTCTGGAGCTCATGAAGTACCCTTAAGAACCATACTGTGTATAGAATTACAAGCTTTCTTCAATTTGTAAAAGCTACAACCAACAAAAGGAAAGGTAGTTCATAGTAGTGGTTGTATATTCTGTCCAAGTGTGAAGTCATCTTCTGATATGGGGAACTTTGTTGAATTGTGTTGGTGCTGAGATTATCCCATTGATAGACATTGACCTTATCAAAACACTTGTTGTTACCCTCAGAAAAGGATGCCGGTATTGTTGTATTAGTATTTAGCTTTACTTCAGTTTGCACAAAGCCATTAAGTGTTTTTTATAAAACATGTCATCAGGATTACCAGGCAATGGTTGCTCAACTGGAACACCAATTCCGTCTTGGTAGGCTCTCTGTTCAAGGATTATGGTTCTTTTGTCAGGTGATTTTTCTTCATCTGCATTTACCTTGATTTGATCTCTCGTCTCAGCACTGAAATCATATGAGCTCTTTGGCAGCGAATGATGAGTTCATTGAATGCTCTGGCTGTTTTGGTCGAGAAAGCTACCTCCAACAATACCAGTGGTTCTGCGACACTTAATTTACTTCAAAGCCAGGTACTTTGCTGAATCTTATACCCCTGTGATTTGATGCTTTTCCTTTTTTTGACAGAGCAAATTTCTTCACTAGGACTGACTTCTTAGTATGTCTGTCTCCCTCATGGTTTGTTTGCTATAATTGTCATTATTAACTATTGAAAGCACTTAATGCAGTTATCTTATATTTTGGCTTAGGCAAAGGCGATGGGTGGCGATAGTGCTGTTCGATCCTTACTGGAGAAGATGATAGAATGTGCAAGTGGAGCATACCTTAGGATGCTAGAAAGGTCTGTGATTCTTCATAGCTTCTTTTCATGTCCATCTAGTATGTATGCATCGTATCAGCTGTTTGCTAGCTTGCTATTTGATTCAAATTGAATACACATGTCAAAGTTTCTTGTTTGGCTTGTTTGAAGTTTAGTGTTGGGATTGGTTTAAAAAAGAAAAGATTACTTGCTTGCTGTGTTCCTATAATTTCACCTTAGTTATTTTCATATCAGGTGGGTCTATGAGGGTGTTATAGATGATCCTTATGGTGAATTTTTCATTGCTGAAAACAAATCCCTGCAGAAGGTACATATTGACTTCTGAAATTTGGACCTTAATGTATTCTATTCACTATATTATTTGAAGCCTAAAATTTTTGCTTAGATTATTTTTATGCTAATCAGGTGCCTGTTTTCTTTTTTCAGGAGAGCCTCACTCAAGATTACGATGCTAAATATTGGCAGCAAAGATACAGCCTAAAAGATGGTGTTCCTAGTTTTCTCACTAATGTTGCTGCCATGATTCTGACAACCGGAAAATATCTTAATGTTATGAGAGAATGTGGGCACAATGTTCAGGTATCTTGATTGTTTTCTAATGTTGAATCAGTATATCTGTATGACATATTATACACTTATCTTGAATATTATTTAGGTTTCTTTGTCAGAAAATTCTAAGCTTATGAGCTTTGGTTCAAACCACCAATATCTTGAATGCATCAAGTCTGCTTATGATTTTGCAAGTAGTGAACTACTGACCCTGATGAAAGATAAGGTGGTCACTGTTCATTAGTTTAAGTTACTGTTACCTTTACCCTGTTCTAAGCTGTGTTGCTAATTTCATGGTCTTAATCGTGCAGTATGATCTCCTTGGGAAACTACGTTCCTTGAAGCGATATCTACTCCTTGACCAAGTACGCAGAAAGATATTGAGAAAATTATTTTTATTACTCCATTCAGTACTCTCTGACGAGCTGATAATACACATATGCTTTTGTTTTGTGGAGTAGTAGGTAGAGTAAGTCTATTAAGATATTAAACAAATATCTGAATTCCGATATACGAAATTATGAATGCCGTACATCATCATGTTACCTAATTTGATTTCGACCATTGATATTGATTTCCCTTGCACTATTTATCTTATTTGCTCTCTCTAGTTTTACAGGGTGACTTTTTGGTTCATTTTATGGATATTGCTCGAGAGGAGCTTACGAAGAAACCAGAAGAAATCTCTACTGAAAAACTTCAGGTCTCTTGTGGAATATTTTTCGCTTGTTTTTTGTTAGGAAAAAAAATACTGGCATTTCTGGTAACGTAACCTGAATCTGCTTTGGTTTTGTGTAATTCTTTCTTTGTTCATGGTACATGCAGTCTCTGCTTGACATTGCTTTGCGAAGTACAGCAGCTGCTTCAGATCCAAGTCACGAAGACTTGACTTGTTGTGTGGTAATTGTCTCACTAGATCTTGTTAACCTATACTTTTGTATTTGTTATCTTATTTCTTTACATCTATGTTTAATAGGAAAGAAGCTCTCTCCTTAAGAAGCTTACCACTCTGAAAGACTTGGACTGTGCTTATCCTTCAGACAAGCTTTCTGCTGCAGATGTTGACCAGATGATGCAATTAAGCATCACTGGCTTGGAAACATTCTACCTTAGCTACAAGGTTTTGTTTGTAGCTTTTAATGAAAACTCCTTATTATATCTGTCTTGTAATGGTAAATTGATATCCCTGTTCTATATTGCAGGTTCAGTGGCCACTTTCTCTTGTAATTTCAAGGAAGGCTTTGACAAAATATCAGTTGATCTTTCGCCTATTATTCCACTGCAAGCATGTTAGTAGGCAACTATGTACAGCATGGCAAATCCAACAAGTATGACTGAACGTGTTCATTCTTAAAATCAGTTAAAACTGTTTTTATATGTACCAACATTAACTGGATACAAAATCCTTAAACAGGTCTTCCGCCCCGTGAAGATTCTAGGAACACCAATTCTGCGATCGTCAATTCTTTGTGGCAACATGCTGAAGTTTGTAAATAGTCTTCTGCATTATCTAACGTTTGAGGTAAACCATATGGAGTGCCATATTAACATATTAGCTGTTATCTTGAATGGAAAATTGCTAAATTATCCTTTTCCACCCCAGGTTCTAGAACCAAATTGGCATTTGATGCATGACCGCCTTCAAACTGCGGGGAGCATAGATGAGGTTTAAACATAGTTCTTATAGTTAATCCCATCAGTACTGTGGAGTATATTAACTTTGATGTTAATGCTGCTTGCAGGTTATCCAGATTCATGATTTCTTCCTCCAGAAGTGTCTGAAGGAATGCTTGTTATTGTTGCCTGAACTCCTTATGGTGTGTCTTCTTGTTTTATCACCTTTAAAAAATAAAAAAAGAGAATCTAAAAATATACCGTCTGTCCAACTTTTCCTTTACTCAAGTTCCATGGATTTGGATAGGTGAACTTGTGGATTAATTTACTTTGATCCATTTACCTTACCTCTGAGTTCTGATCAACTTTCCTTCCATCTGGCTTGCACTCTTTTGCTCCCTCTTTCAGAAATATTTGATTTATGAATTTGAGCTGTCAAACTTCATAGCCTTGGCAGCTAGTTCTGTTTGGACTGATCACATGAAAATAGTGCAATTTAATTCTGTTAAATGAAGTACTTCAAGTATTAATATCATTAATAATTTTTACTGGCTTTGCCTGTGGAGTTTGATTGCTAAAAACTTTTACTGTATTAGAGAACACTCGTACATATTCAACTCTCCCCCAACTAAAAAAAATAATGTTTATTATCCGTTTACTTGCATGTGCAGAAAGTTGAAAAGCTGAAAGCTTTATGCCTCCAGTATGCCACTTCCATCCAACTCCTGATACCATCTATCGAAGTTACAAATCCTGATAATACATCAAAACCTGGGAAGTCAAGATCAAGAAAAAATAAATCGCAAGAAAAAGACCAGCAGCTGAAACTAGCGTCAGAGAATGTTGTGATGTCGGAGTCAATCCTGTACGTGTCTTGTACCTCTCTTTTATGCCAAGTATTTAAGATAAAAATTATCAGCTCACAAGTATCATATTGGCCTAATTTGTGCAGGAAATTTGAAGCGGCATTCAATTCAGAGCTCCAAAGCCTTGTGCCTACACTGAGCAACAGTTCACAGGCAGAACCATACCTTACGCATCTCGCGCAGTGCATTCTTGGCATGCGGATGGATCAGTAGTTATCTTATGTGTACCATGTTCATTCACTCGGTTTACGTACGTTACTGTGGATCGGTGGTATGTGACAGTATTACAATGCGCATCGTGTGATTTATTACAGGTAGTAGTTTTTACTTTTTAGGATTTAGTGAGCATGACGTGTTGTATTGGTGGCCTGGGCATGTATCGTCCTTTTGATTGTTGTGAAGCGTGTTTATTAGCTATGATTTGACATTCCTATCTTGTGCATGCCTTGAAGCTACTAGGTGGTCACCAATGTAGCCTGCCCTGCCGCTAGTGACTCTGTGAGAACATGTTATGTGCAGGGTTTTTTTTGGTAAAAATGAATTATTTCCTAAATGTACTGTATTCTGTTTACTCAGTATAATCCGCGGCGGAGAAAGTGATGCGCAACCTAACATTTAAGCGTGTGGTTCAATCCCCACGTAGACCAGCACACGCACACTAGTGTGGTGGGCGGTAGGTTCATTCCCTACAGCAGCATTAACAACTCTCCCTACGGCAAGCCTGCCCACACTCCCCCACCCCACTGGCGATGCCCACTCCAGTGTTCCTCTCACCACCCCATCCCCACCGCCACCGCCACGCCCCCAGCCAAAACCACAGGACGAAGCCAGCCACGCGCGGTCACATTCATCACGCGACGAGGCGACAGCAGCACAGCCCCGGCGGCCACGAGCGCGGCGACCTCCCCCACCCGCGTCGTTTACCCGAGGGAGCGCGGGCGTCTCAGCGATGGTGGGCGGCGGGGCGCGGCGCACACCGGCGGCGGCGTGCGGGCGGTGGTGCCTGGTGATCCTGGCCGTGGCCTCGGCGCTCGGCGTCTCCGGCCCCGCCTTCTACTGGCGGTACAAGAAGGGGTTCTCCTACTCCTCCCCCACGACGGCGGCCTCCGCCCCCTCGTGCCCACCCTGCAGCTGCGACTGCCCCGCGCCCCTCTCCCTCAAGTCCATCGTCCCAGGTGACCTGTCCGAAACCGTTCCTCCCCACCAGATCTTACCGGCTGATCTCCTTTGGCGCGTGTTCTACCCGTAATCCATCAGATAAAATTTCGGTACCTAGGTAGGTTGGTACTTATGACACCGCTGCCACTTGCATAAACATCAATAAATCAACTGATTTAGTTGCGACCTATACCCTGGAAGCTCCCAGTTGCATCCAAGTCTGCCCCGCTGACAGGATTTTGCGTTTTCTTTCCTTTGCAGGGCTTGCCAACTTCTCAATGACAGGTTTGGCTTCTTCCTTCACCGTCCCTTCGGCTGAGATTCATGGATTTCCAGTGCTCTCATAACAATTGGTTTAGTAAAATGGTTACCTCGGTCAAAGGATGATAACAATTTCGGTGGACGTATCACCACCGCCTTTTTTGTGGCTAAATTATTCGGTCTACTGAGCAGCTATATCTTCCTCATGTGATCATGTCCCTGTTCTGATTATACAATGATTCAGATACCTGATGACCATTTTACTAGTGTTCTTCACTTTAGTCCCTACAAGTAGAAAACTAACTCAGGAAGTAGGTCATAAAACACTACGATCTAATGATTTATGTAAGGGTTGGCTTTTATACTTATGCATGGAACTTCACATATTTGTGTAATGGTACCCCAGTTTGCTTTACGGAATAACCTAATATAGACTAAATGCATCGAGGCATAATTGAGAAGTGGATGCTTTTTTGTTACCCTCTCTTAGAATAAGTCTGTGGCCTTATGTAATAGCAATGCCGTCCCAATATACCACAGATGAAAACATATGATTCTGAAATCACTTCAGAGAAGTTCAGCAGCTTTTTCTACCAACCAACTAGATTTTGGAACTTTCCGATTTTAGCATTTTTTAACTGAACATGGATTACTTCTAGCTGTTTACTGACCGGGGGGGGGGGGGGGGGGGGGGTGACACTAATTTTGTTCTGTAATGCAGCGTAGTGACTACCAGTAATGCAAACTTGCTACTGGAACTGATTCTGATCTCATAATCTTTCACCTACATATTCCGCATTTCAGTGGTTCATATGCTTCATTGAGATACCACAAATCTTTTTACCTTGTTGAACAAAGTTGTCATACTTCCTGTATATCATAACCACCCAGTCTCCCAGAACTAGAACTGGTAAATAATTGAGTCACTCTCCGTGCATTTTTTTTCAATTTATTCTACATTTTCTCGACATTGCTATTGCTGTTGTCAAAATGTTAAGTTCCTGGATTAAAAATTAATGTTAAAAAATATGCAGATTGTGGAAAAAATGATCCAGAGCTTGCTAAAGAGATGGAGAAACAATTTGTCGATCTCCTTAATGAGGAACTCAAGCTGCAACAGGTTGTAGCTGAGGAGCATAGTCACCACACGAATGCAACTCTTGTTGAAGCTAAAAGACAGGCTACTCAATACCAGAGAGAGGCAGAGAAGTGTAATGCAGCCACAGAGACATGCGAGGAAGCTCGTGAGCGATCTGAGGCAGCAATTTCAAAGGAGAAGAAACTCACGGCACTTTGGGAACAACGAGCTCGAGAACTAGGTTGGCATGATTCTCGAGCCACAAGCTAATAAGCTTGACTAGTTCTGCGTCTCTTTTCCTACTAAAGGCTAAATTATTTCTGGTAGCTGCATGGGTTACATCTTGCAGATAAACGAAGCAGAGTTCTACGGGTCCACTTTTAATCTTTGTCTATGTTATGTCCGTTGCCAAGAAACATAGTATTTTTTAGGCTCAGCAATGTAGCTTCATTGCAAATGTAACTAGTATACAGTGTCAAAATATTCCAAGTTTCTGATAGCATTGTTGAGCGTTGAATTCAGTGCAATTTATTTTTTGGCTCATGGAAACGCCTTCGAGATACAACTTCGTTGTGGTCACATAGAAATCTGCCTATGGGCATATATATCCAAGATAAAACATGGGGAAAAATATGTGACCTTATTTGAGACCAAGATGAAAAAATAGGCAAAGAGAGTGAAACTGACCGACCTTTGCGTTATTAGCAATTTAGCATGACGCTCTAACCAACTGAGCCAATATGCCAACTTGATTGTTGAAATAATCTACGTTTTGATAATCAATTATACCTTGTGTTATTACAATGTTACATTACCACACAGGCTCCTGTATTTTCGTCATCGAAATAATGGAAATCACATGCTTCTGGCCATCGATTCTGAAATTCAGGAGCCGCAAACGTCCGCCGGTCCTGCTGCACTAGGTCACCGTAATAAGGAGCATCCGGTTCTCCTCCCTTGCCTTCCTCCTCGCCTTCTTCCTCGGGGACCAAGATTTCGGCCTTCTTCCCGGTCATCTTCTTGATCTTTTTCAACAGCTTCTCTGTCTTGACATCGCCTGTCACCGTGACCTTGTTCTCCTCCCTGTCCACCTCAACTGCCTCGACGCCTAGTGAGAGACGACTGTCAGAGCTAGGAATACCAAGAGGCGCAAGGCAAGTATGAACACAATTCAGTCACCTTTGATCTTCTTGACGGAACGGCGTACCAATCTTTCGCAGGCGTCGCAATGCATGTACACCTTCACTTCTGCTGTGATGCTCTGCGTTAAGCAACGAAGGAAGCAGCGATAGTGTGGCTTGACAGGTAAATAAACTGTGTGGTATGAATGTGAATGTCAGGTTATGCGACCGGATGAGAATGCTCACCTTTGCAGAGTCATCGTTTTCTTGGGCCATGATCCCTAGTGAAATTAACTTGACAAAATTCAATGCGAAAGCTGACCTGAAACATGCAGCACGTATTGTTCAAAAAAATGCAGCACGTGGAAGTGAACGCCTGAATGGACGGACATTCAGACTGTCAGGAACAACATTTGTCCTTGTTTGTGGTTTCAGAACAGAGATTACGAGGAGCAGCAGCCAGCGCTTTTCCTAAACCAGAAATGAACGAAGCCCCACGAAGAAGGTAGTTGCACTTAAAGCGTGCAGAGGTGAGCTCCAGAGGCACGCAGCCAATTAATCAGGGCCAAGTTCTAATCACAACCAGCGATCGATGCATACATAGCGTCGATTTCGAGTCTCACGACGCATGCATTGCATGTCCAAGCAATTCATCGGAAAGAAAAGGCCTGCTCGTTCTGTCATGCGAAGTTAATCTCCTGACCTGGTCTGGCCTGGTTGGACTGCTTGACATGCACCGGCCGCTCCCTCCCGGCACCGTGGACAACAGCCTCGAAACCGGCTGCTGGGCAATGTCACAATGCGATCTCAAAGAGGGAAACGCCAGAGATAATTAAGAACACGAGGAATGAATGAAACGGGGGATGAACGACATTCGGAGAAAGTCTCAGGAACCGAGCTTTGTTACCCAGAAATGGCTTGAAGAGAAGCTGGAGCGCTGTTTGGGAAGTGGAATCGACCACGACCACCAACCAGGTCGAGCCGGCTCCCTCGGGCGCTGGTTTTTATCAGGGGACGAGAGAGAGGACGCGGGGAAAACGTGCTTATGACCGGCCGCAGCCTAAATATGCGGGGGTTTCTTATTTGGCTCTTTCTAAAAACCAATATTTTATTAATCATATCTCAAAATATATATTAGTCATGTATAAGTCAACTCCAAATAGTTTGGATCGTTGACACGACATTCTGACTACCAGCTACTCCCTCCGTCCCATTCTAACACTATTTTTAGAAATAGTCAAAATTAAACTCTTTCAAGTTTGATCAAGTTTGTATAAAAAAGTATAGGTATTTATAAAACAAAGTAAATATTTTATGATAATATACTTCATGATTAATCTAGTAATACTGATATGGTATTATGAAAGTTAATATTTTTTTACATAACATTGATCAAAGTTAGATTAACTTGATTTTGACTAATTCTAGAAATAGAGTTAGAGTACATTCTGCTTCACTTGCTTTCCCCTGAGACCCTGACTAGTGTTTGCTCCAAACAGTTTCGTGCTACTGGGCTTTGCTGATGGGATGTACTAGTGGGCTGAAAACATTCCGATTGGTGCTAAAAAAAATGGCCCGAAAAGGCCTACTTAGACAATCAACGTCTGGCCCAAGTTCCGGCCCAATCACGTGCCAGATCGATCGTCGGATCAAACACACTGCGCAAACCGCCAAATGCTTCTCCTCGTCTCCGCCTCCGCGGCTCCTCCTGCTACATCAGGCACCAGCGAGCCACTCAGATCCACGAGCCGGCTCAGGCGCACGCATGGAGCAGGGGCTGAGCATCGAGTCCGGGCCGGCGGCGGTGCTCCCCGTCGGCGGCCCGATCCCACCTCCGTGCCTGCGCGACTACGCGGCGCTGCTGGTGGTCGACCTCGCCTCGCTCCGCCCCAGCTACAATGAGCACCAGAAGAGCCCCTTCGCGCACCAGCCCTCGGACGCGGGCTGCCTCCGCCTCAAGTTCGTGCTCGGCGGCTGCGTTCCAGTCCTCCCGCCAGGTGCTCGCCGTCGTCGGCGTCTGTCACCTCCCGTCCTCCTCGCCCGACCTCCACCGCGTCTCGCTTTCGTACCCGTCTGCGCTCGCCAACCGCTGCTTCGCCTTCTGCCCCACTGATGCGCAGGTACGTACGTGCCCACTGCCGCCACGTCTCGCGCAAAGGCTTAGGATCGCCAGCTCAGAACCGGTGGATCTTAATCTCATCTTCGTGGTCTCCAGTTCATGTGCCGATCGTTGGCTTCGTGACTGCTCTACTATTAGCATTTGGCAATTGCACGCTCATCTCGCAAGGACAAGTTTGCTGCTCCCCAAGATGTTTTAAAGGTGTGCTGCTTGGATGGGATCTTAGAGATGTAACGCAAGTAACCCGGCACCCCAGACTGCGTTTATTCACTAATTTCAGCTCAAGGATTGTAACCACTGTTGTTGTAAATTTTAGTGGCTGCTTTAGTTGGGTGTTACTGTTAGGCAACGCTTTAAGCTCAGTGGTCACCTGCGTTACTACTATTCTTGCTTACATACAAATCTCTCTCTCTCTCTCTGCATAAATATAATTGGACTTGCCAAATGTTGTACCTACCTCCTTTTGCCATGGAAGAAAACATATGATTTACCTTAGTGATAAGTTATACATACCGTGTTGCTTATTTTCCGATTTAGAAACATAGTTATTGATCATAAATACTCAGTCCATTCTAAAAAATTTGTCGCTTTGTAGTTCAAAAATAAACTACAAAATATACTTTTGTCATATTTGACCATGTCATATCGGTAGAATTTCTTCAAACGATGTTGCCTCAATATTGGAATGTACTAGAGATTTGGCTATTTGAAAATGAGCAATTCATACGCTAGAATCTTAATTTACTAGTACTTTGTTTACTTCTATCTAAAAGCCGCTTTCAGAATGCCAGTGTCATTCTTGTCAAAAATTCAGAAACCGTCTATAAAACGTCAGCATCTTGAGCAGAAGAAACGTCAGTTCCACCATCTGATTGCGTATACTCAGTACTCCCTCCGTCCCATGAACTTGTTGCTTTGTAATTTATTTTTAAAATACAAAACGACAAGTTCATGAGGACGGGAAGAGTATCACGGATAATAAGAAAGTCCTGCTGCCTAACTCGACCATCGAAGCCAAGTGAGTCCTGAATGTAACAGTAAAGCATTTAGGATGCAAACATTTCAAACAAACAGTAACATTCTAAGACACCCAGAAAGCATAGCACTGATCGCATGCTGTAATTGAAAAAAGAATGGTACTGGTAACACAGTTCGGAATTTTAGATCTCAAGGTCTGGTAGTAACTCGAGTCCAATCCCTAGTACACATGATACATGCGAAAAAAAGGAAGGTGATACCAACCAGGCCTGGACTTTTTACTCAAGAATTGGGCATGAACTTAAGCTGCAGTGAATGCCTTCTTTACCACTCCACTCTTTGACCCTGCTGGAATGACTTTGAGAACATTGAACCTCACTGTCTTTGAAAGAGGCCTGAAATCAAAACAATACAACTTAGAACATTTGTAAAGACTGGACAGGGAAAGCTGCCGTTAAGGCCATAATAGCTATCATTAATATATGTTCAGTTGCATTATGAATGACCGCTAGAAATCCAGGTCACTAGAAGAAAAAAAAAGCTTTACCGGCACTGGCCGATGATAACATGATCTCCCTCCTTCACACGGAAGCATGGTGAAATGTGAGCAGGGATGTTGGAGTGCCTCTTCTCATACCTACGCAAACAACAAACAAATGGTTACACCGCCGAACAGCCAACATGAGATGATTTAGCAAATCCAGGCTGACAATGAAGATAGGCTTGCCTCTGGTACTTCTTCACAAAGTGAAGGTAGTTCCTACGGACAATGATGGTCCTGTTCATCTTAGCACTGTGGCATGTCCCAGCTATGATGCGACCCCTGATAGACACAGTGCCAGTGAATGGGCATTTCTTATCGATGTAGGTTCCTGCAACAGGGAACACATTACAGATATGCAAATCACAGTTATTTATCAGAAAGATCCAAGACCAAGCACCTAAATATATCCACTAACAAGCCTAAAACTTTGTACTACCAAAAAATTGAATGATTTCATCAATAGAGCAGATAAAAGATCTAAAAACTTTGTATCTTAGCTGCTTAAACACAATACATTTTCTAAACAACAATTAATAAGCATGGCAACATCCATATTTAGTGTACATAAGCAGAGCAAAATAGATTGCAACAGTCTTAGCTGCTTAAACACAGATACATGATCTAAAATGACAACTAATAAGCATGCTAACATCCAGATTAAGTGCACGGAGCTTGTTATTTGTTCAAATGCTGCATAATATTTCTTTGTGGCATCAGACATCCAAGGAAGAATTAACCAGCATAAGCTCTCAAGCCTGGCAGGGCGAAAGCTCTCAGGCGGCAACTGCGAATGTTTAGAGAAACAAGCCTTCCTTTTGTCATCATCGCCAAATGAGCAACCACATCTAACCAATGATCAAAACTAGCTGATTCCAAATAATAAGGTATCCACAGATAAAGATTATGACGACAACAACAACAACGACAAATAAAGATTATAACATGCTGTTGAATTACATCAACAAGACTCAATGCCTAAGTCTAACTACTTACATTTAGATCACCCTAGCTGATACTCCCTCCGTCCCTAAATACTTGTTGTCTTCTAGAAAAATGAACAAGAAGACGGAGGGAGTAACTGATAACCAAAATTTCGAATCAATTATGATGTTATCACTGTGGGAAGTTAATACAAGAAAAAAAGCTGACAGCGTTCAAAGCATAATATCCATAAGGCAAACTGGTAAACCACTAAACTACTACGCAGCGGCAGCAAGCAGGTAAATAAACCAAGCAGGTCATATTACCCTATAGGCTACAAAAAAAAACAAGCTGCCTAAAGGGTAAGAACCCATACCATCAATTGCTTCCCGTGGAGTCTTGAACCCCAGGCCAACGTTCTTCCAGAACCTGTTCCCTCCCTTCCCGGGCTTGTACGCCTTGGTGGTCTTCTTAGGGCTGAACACGGAACAAGTCATAAGCATCGCACTCGATATGAATGAAGCAAACGCACAGCAACAAACCGATCTGTCTTACCAGAGAAACACCTTGGGCTGCTTCAAGAAAGCTTTTTCCGTCTGCACAGAAAGTATAAAGAGAAGGTGTTTTAAAAACCGATTCCAATCAAATCATACATGGCTACACCAGGATGGAACCTAGCGAATATCTACACTCAGAGGTATGTCTGTCAAAATTCGTCGTCTCACCTGCTCCGCCATGGTCGCCGCGGGGAGGAGGCGCCGGTGCGGAGAAGGACGAGCTGGCGCGGCGGCGGCGGCGGGAGATGGAGGAGACGAAATGTCCGAGGCTTGAAACCCTAGCCCTCTTCTCCGCTTAAAATGGACGAACTGGGGAGACGGAGGTGGGCTGGACTGAGTGAGCATTCAGAGTCCCGGCCTAGTGCGAAAATGTAGTCGGTCCGTAGCAGGCCGGGGCCGACAGTAGTAGAATGGGCCGTATTCAAATCGCCGATTCTTCGCCGAGCCTAGCGCTAGCGCCATAGCTTGGTGACGCGGCAGTGTTTAAGCCGAAGCTGGCGCTGCCTTTTGCTGCCGCCTGCCGGTCCTAGATGCCTTCCCCTTCGGAACAACGGCGCACCGCATCATAGCACTCCCGGAAGTGGAAGGCAAAAGGTAGACGAGGAAGAGGACGACGTGAGCCCGCGTGTGCCGGGTCACCGTCGAAAGTGGCTTCGCCGTCCCGTCTATGGGCCAGAAGAAGGCATCATCATGGTACTCATTCCTGCCGTCGTCGTTGACGGCCGGAGTCACCGTCGATCGGTATCATTATGGACCACCAGACGGGTAAGCATCGCGTGCTGATCAAATTCCCCGGCCCGAGCGAAGCGAGCATCGGCGGACCACGGCAGCAGGTGAGGTCCTCCCGCCAACGAACCGCACGCATTCGCTGCGCAACGGGAGAGCGAACCACATCACACCCGATGGAGACGCGCGTACGTGGTCCTCTGCTGCTCTGCTCGAGGTTATCCCTCTGGGTCGGCGGCTCGGCGCGAGAGACGACGCCGTTCCTTCCGTGGCTGCCGGGGCTCCACAACATACGAGTACGAGCCCTCGAAGGAACTTTTCCGTCAGTAAACAAGTCCAGCTTGACGATCATTGAAGAGTCTGAAGAAACCAAATGGTTGGAACCAAGATCATATCGGGTGGCCAGCAGTACATCGAAGAAGTTTCCAGCGTTTAACGACCGATCAGCAGTCGATTTCCGTGGCGATTACTCGAGATAAGCGATCACACCGAAGCCAGGATGCATGATTGATTGGCGGCTGAAAGGGTCACGCAGGTGTCACCGTCTCCGCCGCTCCGCTTACCTGTCACGCATTCCTGCCGGTTCATAATAATAATAATAATAGCAATAAACACTCATTATTGAGGCAGGGAATGAGAAACAAGGAATATGGAGAGAGGAAAATACCACTGAGAAATGTCTGTATATAGAGGGGACACACACGACACAGAGTGCTGCTCTGTTCGATAAAATGGTGTTTTGTGTTGCTTTCCTTGCTATAACTGTTGCTGTATTAGCCAAGAATGTTCTGCAAAAGGGCAAATGGGTCTTTTCTCTTTTCTCCACGCCACCAGAAGCAGCCCCCGAGACCGAGACAGCGTGGCTCGTCAGCGGGGGAGTCACGTACGGACTTCCCGTGCTTGGCGTCGCGTCTCAACGTGTGTTTGGACGTCGGGGCGAGCAAGGGACCTCTGCAGGCACGCCATCGGCGAGCGCGTCGGCCGTCGGAACGGCGAGCCCGGGGCGGCGCAAGATGACATGCTGGCCACGCCTCTGTCCGGTGCGGCGAGTGTAGATAGATCCACGGGTGCCCGGCCGGGACTGCACGCCACGGCAGGCTCGGCGGCGCCCGCCTAGGCGCGGTGGCAACCCCTCGCTACGCAGCCGCGGGGCTCCAAATCGTGGGGCGCGTGGGCTGGAGGCATCAATCCGGCTGGGCTCTTCTACTGCGGACGGCGAATGGTGCGAGCGCGGTTCCCATGGCCCGACACGGTAACGACGGCGGACTGGCGTCTGGCGACGTCAAGCTCACAGGCGCGGCCGCGACGGGAGTCAAACGGGAAAATGGTGGGTCCCAATTTAGGCTATGTTTGAATATCTAAAACTAATTATTAGCTAGCTAATTATTAGCTGAAGGGTGTATGGAACCTTTATAGCTAATTTTGTTTCTAAACATATTAGACAGTAGTGCCCCTGGACCTCCAGCAACGCGCATTCATCCTGCCCAAGTGTGTATAACATATGCAGTTTTGTAAAAATCTTAATAATGTTTTTAGGTCTGGACAAGGAGCGGTGCGAGCGGGAGGGGGGCAGGGGGTGCACTAGCGACCAAGCGACCATCGATCAGACGACGAACGACTAGGGGGTTGCCCGACCGACCAGACGGCGAGCGGCAGGGGGCGGCCCACGGGCGACAACGCGTACGGCTTAGTTTGACAGAGAAGGCGGCGGGTACGGATGGAAAGGGAGAGAAAGAGATGAGGAGCAGGAGTAATTTGGACTTTAGCCAACAATTAGCCAGGATTAGCTGGATTGAAGCAGCTAATGAGATAATTGTTAGCTGAGAATGTTAGCTAATAATTGGTTGTGCTGTTAGCTAGAAGGTTTGGAACCTCTATACCTAATTTTTAACAACTAACTATTAGCTTTATAGGTTCCAAACAGGTTCTTAGTTTCATGTCCAACAAAAAATAGAGATTGGCCATTGCATGGTCTTAATATAATGCGTTTTTATCTCACTATGTAAAATAAATAGAGAAGAGGTCTATTTATGGCTTTACGAAGAGATGCTTTTAGATCGTATGCATCAGCCGACAAAAAGTCTACATGTCATTTTCTTCTCTCTTTTCAAATCGTTTTGAAATACTTAACCCTCTAAATCAAATGAAAAATGTTTTATTGTTTGACCATCTAAAATAAATAAGGGCATGTTTGGTTTCAAGCCGTAATTTATCAGACTTTGTCACACCTAGGTTAATCAAGTTTGACAACTTTGTTCATGTGTTTGGTTCATAGCCACAATCGTGATAATATTTATTTTTATCTAACTAGGTTCCACATGTCACTAACTTAAAAAATATGGCAAGATTCTCTTAGACTTGCTAAGTTGTGGTTGAAAATTTGAGCATCCAGCCTTAATCAAGTTTGATAAAAATTTATGTCAAATAGTAGTAACCTTAGTACATAAACCAAACATTCCCAAAAAAAGTATCATATCTTTAACCCTCGGATCTATAGTATCTCCAGCTCTATCTTTTGTCACAACTTTCTAGAAAATGAAGAGGGATGGGAGTGTTGATATGCAAGACCGATATATGGAGATTTACTGTGCCATCCCCTGATTCGGTTAGGGGCGCACAACTTCTCCGAGGATGAATAATAATCAAATATGAATTGAACAAAGAAAACACACCAAATTATCCAAGTTCGGACCGCCCTTAGTATAATAACCCCTATGTCCTCTCTGTGATATATTGTTGAAAAAAAAAAACAGGGGCTACAAAAGTGATTCTTCACCACGTTCCTCGCTGATCGATCCTTGTGAACCAAAGAGCCCCCTTCCCTCCGCTCTCAGATCTCTTTTTTTCCATAGCCCGAAGAAAACCTTACATGTGGACGATCAAGGATGGATCTACGCGTCTGATTCCTATTGGCTACGTTGTTCTCAAGCAAAGATGAGATCCTCTGCAATCAAATATTTCAGAACGAAGAGAATATAAAATAAGATGTGACTGCTTTTAAAACTCTTTTATCTTATCTCATTATACTTACTCTTAGACGAGTTAAACACTACCTTATTAATAGGCACCCACATTCTAGAGCCATAGGAAGAGCACGAGTCAAATTTAGTGACAAACCAAGAAATTGAATTAAGGAGTTACTTCTTTCATTTTCAAAAACTAGTCGCTTAGTAGTTCATTTTTTCATTACAAAGCGACAAACTTTTGGGAATGAATGGACTATAATTTAAGAAATGCAGCTAGAATAAAATTAACAAAATATATCAAGACACCAACCATGAATAACCAAGTCTAATAATATGGATGTAAGATAAGGAATAAGAAAGTTGTGTGTCACGCGGTGATCCGGATTTGGATCACGACAACGTCGTCGTCGAATGATACGGGGGCGGGGCATACAACGACCAGGGGTCGAGGACATTTGTAGTCGGGGGAGGGCACATGAAGCCGCGAAGGTATCATAATCGATCAAGAGTTTCTCATCGTATGTCGGGAGATTTTGGGGTAGAGAAAAGCAGAGCGGCAGAGGGGGTAGGGAGCCTTGCCATCTGGATTGGTCCCAGTGGGGCGGGGAGCCGTGTCGCCTGTGATGGGCCGAGGTGGGGTTGATTACTTTGCCAGCTAGGTTGGGCCGAGTCAGTAATTTGGCCTAATTCGGTTCTGGAAAAACCGAAAACAAGAAAAATCAGTTTTGACAGCATAGGAACCGAATTAGAGTTGGTTAATTTAACTGATTTTCGTTAGTTCGATTCCAGTTTCGATTTTTTTTTGTTCTTTGACCTCTCGGCCTACCTGGACTGGACTGGACCCAAAGGATAACTGGTCACCGCGTCCTCTTCCTCGAGCGGCCAGCGTCCTCTTCCTCAGTCGGCTCCGGCCACCGCGAGCTAGGGCTTTGGTCTCCGCCTGCGGAATCGAGCGAGGCGGCTGGGGTGTCCGGGCGCCGCGCGCGGCGGGAGCTGTCGATTCGGCTCGGGCTCCGAACTCCGATCCGACTCATTGCGGAGGGTGAACGTCTCCAGGCAACAGGCCGGCCGTTTCCCCACGACAGAAGGCCGCGAGTTCGCTCTTATGCTCAAGTGGAATCATGGTGATCTTAGTGGAAGAAGTCGCACCGCTCATCAAAGGTTATCATCAGAATGGTGTAGAGACATCTGGGACTGAGAAAAGATTTGAGAAAGATTGTAGGGTGTTTTCTAATAGGATTTGTCAATTTGAAAGGAAAAGACATTTCAGCCCTCTTGGATCCAATGAGGGAAGGGATCTGAATGGAGGGTATTTTGGGAATCTGGTTGTGGTGATTGATAAGGATCGGCAAACCCTAGGTCCTCATTTCACTCCCGATGCCGCACCGCCAACTCTCCACATAGATAATCTGAAGCGATTCCTGGGGCATTTTTGGGGTCGAGTTCGCACGTATGCTCAAGTGGTGAGATCGAGACCGGCTCCTATGATCCTGTCGTCGGGCGAGAAGGACGTTTCTGGAGCGAGGGTTACCAAGAAACCGACGGAGGATCTCAAGACTCAGGTGGCGGAGGGGAAAGAGAAGAAGGATTCGAATCTTTCTGGTGAGAGTGGTGGCAAAGGTCAATTGGCTGGAGGATCGGGT
This sequence comes from Tuctoria greenei, assembly GCA_036927565.1. NCBI lineage: Eukaryota > Viridiplantae > Streptophyta > Magnoliopsida > Poales > Poaceae > Tuctoria > Tuctoria greenei. The sequence continues at coordinate 284,976,214 of JAYESD010000002.1, read as the reverse complement.
TACGAGGTAAGAGCTTCTGCTGGCCCCAACTTTGGTAGATCTGGTAGAGGTTCTTCGGGCAGTTATGGTAGAAGAGGAGGTCAGTTTGGTGGAGGTGGTTTCAGAGGTAGACGTGGTAATTTTGACTCTGATGGCTGGCACTCGGGAAGAGGTAGGGGTGATTTTCACCATGAAAATTGGTCTGGGAACTCTTGGCATAGAGATCAGGGGTGGGATTTTTGGGGAGATCAGCGCCAGTATGTTCAGAAAAGTAACAGATCTGATGGTGAGAATAGTGGGTATGTGAACAGTGAGAAGAACAATCCAAAAAGGAAGACTCTAGATGAAGGTGTGCCTGATAACCCCTTCTCGGGGACTGATCAACAAGCATCCAAGAAAGTGACTATGGAGGAAAAAGGGCACAGAGAAGTGCAGAATACTCAGGGAAGTACCAAATCCTTAGTGGATAAGAAGAGTGAAGGTAAACTTGCCTCTGATCTTGAATGTTTCAATTGTGGGAGTAAGACACACAAGGTGAATGCTTGTACAGATGCAAAACACTGTGTCAGATGTGGGAAAACTGGACATGAGGCGCTTTATTGCTTTACTAAATTGTTGAGTGATTATGTGGCTCCTCTTTGTGCGGCTCAAGTTGAGGGACAAAGTTTTTTTAGCATTCCGGACATCAAATCTACAGTAAAGCCTAAGATGAAGGAGAATATTGCTCTGATCTCTGTGATTAGTGGAAGGGCTTCAGCTGATCAGATTGAGGAATGTTTTAAATCTAATGCCACATAAAGTAATTGGCAGTGGGTGGCCCAGCAAATAGATGAGTCCCATTTCACAATGAAGTTCCCTGAAGACAAAAAGATTGAGGATTGGGGTAACTTTACCTTGTTGATCAGCTCCTCTAATGCTCAGATTACTATTAAACCGTGGACTCCTATGATCAAACCCAAAGGAAAGTTTCAAACAGCTTGGTTTAGGGTGATGGGCATCCCATGGGAGAATAGGAACAAGAAGACTCTTGCTTATGTGGGGTCTTTGGTTGGTAAAACAGTGGATATAGATGAGGGAGTCATGGAGTCAGCTGAATGGGTTAGAATTAAGGTGGCTTGCAGAGATGTGTCTAAGGTTCCTGAGTGTGTGGAAGGTGCAATTGATCCTTACTTTTATGACTTCTGGTTTCAAAGAGAGCTTGAGAAGATGGAGAGTGGTAAAGAGAAAGAGATATCAATCTATGCTTCTGATAGTGCTTCTCACAAATCCCATGGCAAAGGATCTAAGACGGAAAAAGATCACAAGCCTCAGGAGAATGTGGGGGGAGAGAAAACTGAAGTGGAGGGTGGAGTCATGAAGAATAATTTGGACAGAATTGTGACTAGAGAGTTGTCTGACAAGGGTACTAAGAGAAAGGAACCTGAGAGGGCAGATGATATGGCTGAGTGGAACACGGATGATGATGACTTGTTGGGGGAGGAATTTGAGGAAATGATATCTAGATCTCTGGTCCATTATAACCCTGGATTCTCATCAAAGATTAGAAGATGTGAATTTATGGGGGAGGGCTCCAAGGAGAAAAGCTGGGAAAAACCTATTTCTGGACCTCTGATGATGAAGGAGGGTTTCAAAATCAATGCTGATCAAGTTCTTCCTGTTAATAAACAAAGTGAAAGGCTACAAAAGAAGATATTGGAGAAAGTGCAAGAATTGGGATCTGGTGCTCATCTATCTGAGACTAAAAAAGGTACTTCTGATAATTCCTTATCTTTTTCTGCACTCTCTTTTGAAAATATAGTGTCTTCGGGTAAGGATATGGGAGTTTCTATCTCAGAGAAAGACTTTGATAGTGTTGAAGTTATGAAAGAACTAGAAATTGCTAGAATAACTTTGGCTGAGAAATTAAAAAATGCAAAATCTAATAATCTGAAAAAGAATAATGATGGTCAGGAAAAATTTGACTTCTTTGTGAATAATTATTCTGATAAATGTACTTTACTGCTTGAATGGACTGAAGAGGATGATACTGTGGAAGAAAGTGGTAAGAACAAGAAAAGGATAGAAAAAGGAAAAAGACAATGTAAAGTGAAGGAGGTGACTGAAAGTTGCCTAGAGGGGGGGTGAATAGGCTAATCGACCTGCAAATGACTTAATAAAACGAGATTAAATTACAAGGGGGCGGACTAGTCCGGTCTGGGGGCGGACTAGTCCGGTCAGCCTGCGTGAAGATCCCTAAAAGTGTTTCTAGCAAGTTTTAAGGGGATTTTCTCGAGGCTACAGGTGAGGATATGTTTAATACAAGTTTAAAAACTATCAACACAAGAGTGAGTTAAGTTTTAACAAGATTAAGCAATGTGAGGCACAAGACAAGACTAGCAACCCTAGAGCTAAGTATGCGATAAACAAAATACGAAGAACACGGAGACACAAGGATTTTATCCCGAGGTTCGATTCCACACAAGAATCTACGTCCCCGTTGAGGAGTCCACAAAGGACCGGGTTCACCAACCCTTCCCTCACCAAGTTTACCGCACGGGCCTAACTTGGTTCTCCACTATCTCAAAATGCGAATACAAGATTCGTTGGGGCTTCTCACAATCTGAGGCTCTCACACCACAAAGATGATCAACAACGCAAACACACTCAACACACAGCTCACAAAGACTCAATGAGTGCAAGAGATCAAACCGGGAGCACAAGTGTGATGTTCTTCCTCTTCTCCACCTCACTAAACTCTAATCCACACAAGAATTAGTTTTAGAGGGAAAGTTGGCAAGAAAGAGGCTTAAGAGTGCTCCAAGTTGGCTGTGGCGGCGCTAGGGTTCAAGAGTCAGTTCAAGTCTGGTTCAGAAGAACCCAGGGGACCTCTATTTATAGAGGTCCCAAGCCCATACTGCTGACTTCAGCAGAAGGGCGGACTAGTCCGGCCTCAGGCCCGGACAAGTCCGGCCTAGGGGACCACTGACCTCTTGTCAGGCCCCGACAGCTGACACGCTATCGTCACACTACCCGCCAAACTTCAAATTCAAACGGTCCACTTCAACAACGGACTAGTCCGGTCACCACCGGACTAGTCCGATCTCACACAGAGCATTTTGCCCCGTGTGAAAACGGACTAGTCTGAGGACCACGGACTAGTCCGGCCCCAAGGGCGGACTAGTCCGGTCCTCCCAGACTTAGTCACAGAACCACTTTCAACACACCAACCCGGACTAGTCCGGCCCCACGGGCGGACTAGTCCGTTCTCACTCAGGACCTCTTGGTCCGGTCTCAAACGGACAAGTCCGTGGTTTTGAGACTTAGTCCCCAAAACCCACTCACTGCTACCCGGACTAGTCCGACCACAAACGGACTAGTCCGATCTCAGTCAGACCCTTCTGGTCCGGCCGGCAACGGACTTGGCCGGCCAGGGGCGGACTAGTCCGGCCCACCTGCACGGACTAGTCCGGCCCTACTGCCAGACTGCTTATCCACTCTTTTCTCTCAAGGGGTTTGACCTCTAAAACACTTTGAACTCCCAAACTTTATCTCAATGCACTTTACACACGCACCCTCCTATTTCTACGACTAGTCTAACTCAACACGCTAGAAACCCTAGTTTCTACGCTTCGAGTTGACTCTGTTTCCTTCCTTTTCCTTTTTGAGGGTTTGCGTTCTCCGATCGAGTCCACACCTGTGCTAGGATCACTTGATCTCATTAGCGACTTAATTGTCATCATCAATCATCCAAAACCCACGGGGAACCTAGATGCACTTTCAATCTCCCCCTTTTTGGTGATTGATGACAACACATTAAGTCCTTCAACAATTAAGAGTATGGAAATTGGTTTTCATAACTTGTGTGCGTATGAATGACTCCCCCTCAATGTATGCAACATGTAAAAGAGGTGGAGGAGATCTTTCATACCCACACACGTTATGGTGGGGTGCCTACGTGATGTGCTCAGCAATTGTGACAAGACATAAAGAGCATCAATATAATCAAAGGATTGACAATAAGAGCATTATATTGATATTAAACAACATTAACAAGTCTTGCACAAATGTAAACATCCAAGAGCATGAATATATTACAAAACAAGTCCATAAATCACAAGCACACCCACAAACGATTAACTCCCCCTTTGGCATCAAGGCACCAAAAAGGAAAAGAAAGGGGGGGGGGGGGGAATAAAGATCTACGAACTAGTCCTCGTCTTCGCCACTTCCACTCTCTGTGGCCTCGGAATCTTCGACGTCTTCCTCATGATCTACGGCGTCGTCGTCGTCGTCTTCGTCGGAGTTCCTTGCCGAGGGAGCAGCCAGAGAGGAGCTTCCATCCTCTTGGAGCTGGGCGAGCTCATCGGCGGTGAAGTTGGGAAAAGGAGTGATCTCCCCATCACTCACCTCCGGAGAGGACATCGGGACCTCCAACTTGTCGCACACCGCCTTAAGATATTTTTCTTGACGCTTGTGTGCCCTTTGAGCGCGGATCTCTTGCTTCCGGCAAGAAGTGAAGATCGCCTTGAAGCATTTGAAGAAGGCACTCATGGATTGAGGCGGAGGCGGAGACGGAGGTGCCACGGGGCGAGATGGAGGATCTGCATTCTTGCGACGAGGAGGAACAAACAGAGGTGGGGGAATCTGAGGACGCAGTCTCTTATGTGAGACATCCTTCTGGAAGGTAATTCCGGAGACTTTCTCAATAAGGCACATCACATAAGGAGCATAGCCACAAGACCTGTTGGGGGTATGAGATATATTGAAGATATCATCAAATATGTACTCAGCTAAGTTGAAGCTTTCTTCCCCATCTATCAGCACCAGCAAGTGCCTCAAGTTGCCCTGGATGACTCCGGCATCCCCATCCTTCGGGGCAATGGTCTTCCGAAGGAGGCGGTTGAGCACACTGAAAAATGGCTTGATGTTTCTTGCCAATCCTGCCTCATAAGGAAGATGGTCTGGATACATGAAGTCAAGGGCATCTCGGTCTAGGGCCTTGAGGTTAGAGATGATGATCTCATGCTCAAGGTGCTCCTCCAATCCTAGAATCTTGGCAAAGTCTTCAAATGTGACAGTGTACTGCTCTCCATCTGTCATCCAAGTCATCCGGCGATCTCCAAAGGAGTGAAAGTAGACGGTTGTGTAGAACTGGACAATCACCTCAATGTTCCAGTCGTACTGGAATCCCATGATATCCTTGATTCCATGCCGTTCCGCTACATTGATCACAGCATCAAATGCAGCATGCTTCTTCTGAGCCATGTAGGCCCAGTCAACCCACTGGGCATCAGTCACATGAGTCTTCATCTTCATGTAGACAAGGCGATAATAATCGCAGTGAAAGTCATTCCAGAATCGCGGGTCAGCTGTGCTCTTCTCATAAGAGTACACTTTGTCTGTTCTCAGCCGTCTTGCCTTTTCTGCCCCTTTTCCTTTGAATGTGTTGGCTGAGAGGTTGGGCTGACGGTTTGGATTACGTGCTGGACTGTGCATCACAAGAGGGCCAACAGCCTGAGCCTTCCCTTTTTCACGAATCAAAACTCCTCCGGGTGCCTTCTTGGCTGGCACCTTGACGGAGGGCTTCTTCTTCTTCGGCTCGACTGGAGCCGGAGCCTTTCCTTTCTTAGGGTCACGCTCGACCCTTGGCTCTTCTTCCCTCGGGGCTTACTCCTTGCCCTTTGCCTTCTCGCCGGCAGTGACGAGTCTCTTCCTTTTGGGAGCATTGGCCTCAGCAGCCCTGGAGTTGTGAGCCTCCCTGTCTTGCCTTTTCTTCTTCCTCAGCTCATTGAGGGACTCTGCGGTTGCTCGAGCTATGGCTTCTTCCTCATTGTAGATGCTCGCGGCAACTTTGGAGGCTTTGAGTGCCTTTAGCCGCCTCTCTTCCTTTGCCTTTTGTGCTTCTATGAGCGCAGCCTTGGTTCTTGCCTCGACAATTTGAGCTTTGGTTCGCCCCTCGGGGTTGGGACGAGGAGGGGAACGCTCCGAGTTCGTCATGCTGTGAAAAGCATATAGAAAGGAAGGTATGAGTCCAAGTAGAGGGAGCATTGCGGAAAAGATCTCGAGAGAAGACAAGGACTAGGGTTTGCTCTGTGCAAACCGGACTTGTCCGCCCTAGGGGCGGACTAGTCCGCCTGGCGGACTTGTCCGTCATGGGCCGGACTAGTCCGGGTTGCACAGGATAAACCCTAACCCTAATCGAATCATCGAAAAATCTTCGGATCAGCGCGCAATACTCCTAGTCTATGATCACAAGGGTATATGGAGCAACATCTATGAAGGTGTTCCTATCAAAAACCTCAAGAATCAAAAATGGGGAGATTTTGTGAAAAAGCTAGAATATCTTCTTAAATCCGCGAGAATCGACGAAATCGACGATGGATTGCGAAGGTGAAGCGCGGGAAAACGATCCCTCACTCCCAAGGGCTCCAATGCACGGATTGGAATCGAGATTTGGTGGATGGAGCGAAAAATCGCCAAAAAGGCGGTTGCTTGAGCGTGGGAGAGGGAGAGGCGCAAGTGGGAGGAAGAAGAGGGTCTGGGCCGACCCTCGGCGTTTAAGCCCCCAAGGGCCGGACTAGTCCGGTGCCAGGACGAACTAGTCCGGTGAGCGGACCAGACGCGGACTAGTCTGCCTCCGGACTAGTCCGGCCTCAGAGCGGACTAGTCCGGTATGCGGACTAGCCGCGGACTAGTCTGGACCCGGACTTGTCCGTCCAAGGGGCGGACTAGTCCGGTCCGACTGGGCTGAAAAACTGTATTTTAGAGCGTTTGCCCTTCAATCATTTGTCCTTTTGGAAAACAAGCAATGCAAACATGATAATTAGAGAAAGAATGTGATAAAAACATGTTCAAATCCCAAGAAAAAGTTTTCTCAAACAGATTTTGAAGAGAAATCACGATAGAGAGGAGTTTTTCGAAATATAGCTCAAAAACTGAGAAATGTGGTTTAGGCCACATTCCTAGAATCCAAAATGTTGAGCTCACTTCTTAGCTCACAGAAACGCTTCTCATCAAGAGGCTTGGTGAAGATATCCGCTAGTTGATGTTCTGTCCTCACATGAGAAATTATGATATCTCCCTTCATTGAGTGATCTCGCAAGAAATGGTGTCGAATGTCTATGTGTTTGGTCCTAGAGTGCTCCACCGGATTATGGGCTATCTTGATGGCACTCTCGTTGTCACACAAGAGTGGAATGTTGCGCAAGTTAATCTCATAATCCCTAAGGGTTTGTCGCATCCAGAGAAGTTGTGCACAACAACTTCCGGCTGCAACATATTCCGCTTCGGCGGTGGAGAGAGCAATAGAGTTTTGCTTCTTGGAGGACCAAGACACTAGAGATCGACCCAAGAATCGGCATGTACCCGATGTGCTCTTCCTATCAACTTTGCACCCAGCATAGTCCGCATCGGAATATCCAATAAGGTTAAACTTAGATCCTTTGGGGTACCAAAGTCCTAGGGAAGGTGTGTGTACTAGATATCTCAAGATCCTTTTAACGGCGGTCAAATGACAAGCCTTAGGTGCCGCTTGAAAGCGAGCACACATACACACACTTAGCATGATATCGGGCCTAGATGCACAAAGATAGAGAAGTGAACCAATCATAGACCTATATAACTTTTGATCCACACTTGGACCATCCTCATTTAGGTCTAGGTGTCCATTTGTCCCCATAGGGGTTTTGATGGGTTTTGCCTTATCCATGTCAAACTTCCTTAGAATATCTTGTGTATACTTAGTTTGACTTATGAACGTCCCTTCTTTGAGTTGTTTTACTTGAAATCCTAGAAAGAACTTCAACTCACCCATCATGGACATTTCAAACCTCCCCGTCATTATCTTGGAGAACTCATCACAAAACACCTTATTTGTGGAACCAAATATGATGTCATCCACATATATTTGGCACACAAAAAGATCTTCGTTGAAGTGCTTTGTGAAAAGGGTATAATCCGCTTTGCCTATCCTAAAACCATTTTCAACTAGAAAGTCTCTTAGGCACTCATACCAAGCTCTAGGAGCTTGCTTGAGGCCATAAAGAGCCTTTCGCAATTTGTAAACATGGTTAGGATAGTCTTGGTCTTCAAACCCTGGAGGTTGCTCTACATAAACTTCTTCCTTGATTGGGCCATTAAGGAATGCACTCTTAACATCCATTTGGTAGAGCTTGAAGTCATGATGGGTAGCAAAGGCTAGTAATATCCGAATTGACTCAAGCCTAGCTACGGGAGCAAATGTCTCATCAAAATCCAATCCTTCAACTTGTGAGTACCCTTTTGCCACAAGTCGTGCCTTGTTCCTAGTTACCACGCCATGCTCATCTTGTTTGTTGCGGAACACCCACTTGGTTCCAACAACATTAGCTTGTGGGCGCTTGACAAGCTCCCAAACCTTGTTCCTTTCAAAGTTATTGAGCTCCTCTTGCATGGCAACTACCCAATCCGGATCTCTTAAGGCATCTTCAACCTTATGGGGTTCCAAGGATGAGACAAAGGAGAAATGCTCACAAAAGTTTGCAACACGTGAACGTGTTGTTACTCCTCTTGTGATATCTCCTAGAATGTTGTCAACGGGATGATCCCGTTGAACACTTTGATGAACGCGAGGATGCGAAGGTTGAGCTATTGAATCACTTGCTTCATCCTCTTCACTTTGGTCTCCCCCTTGATCCAAGCCTCCCCCTTGATCTTCAGTCCCGTTATCATTTTGGGGAGTATCTAGTGGATCTCCAACTTGTCCAATTGGGGTTTGACCTACTTCATAATGATGATGGTCACTTGGGCTTTGAGATGGTTCTTGTGGGCAACATCTCCAAGTGCCATTCTCCTTAGAGCTTCTAGTGGAGGTTCCTCTTGATCAAGGGCATGTTGATCAACTTGCTCCACTTGAGAGCCATTGGTTTCGTCAAACATCACGTCACGTGCTACTTCAACAATTCTGGAGGATTTGTTGAACACACGGTACGCATGAGTATTTGAGTCATATCCAAGCAAGAAACCCTCATCGGACTTTGAAGCAAACTTTGAAGTCCTAGGCTTCTTGTTGAGGATATAACACTTGCTACCAAAAACACGAAAGTAAGAAACATTGGGTTTCTTACCAACGAGAAGCTCATAAGGAGTCTTCTTGAGGAGGCGATGAAGGTACAATCAGTTTACGGCGTGGCAAGCGGTGTTAACCGCTTCCGCCCAAAATCGGTCCGATGTTTTGTACTCATCTAGCATCGTCCTTGACATCTCAATAAGCGTCCTATTCTTTCTTTCGGCAATTCCATTTTGTTGTGGAGAATAGGGAGCGGAAAACTCATGCTTGATGCCCTCCTCATCTAGGAACTCTTCTACTTGCATGTTCTTGAATTCGGTGCCATTATCACTCCTTATAGCCTTTATCCTTAAGGTGAACTCATTTTGAGCTCTCCTTAGGAATTTCTTGAGGACACCGGGGGTTTCACTCTTATCATGCAAGAAGAACACCCAAGTATATCTAGAGAAGTCATCAACGATGACTAGACCATACTTGTTGCCACCGATGCTAATGTAAGCAATGGGGCCAAAAAGATCCATATGGAGTAACTCCAAAGGTCTAGTTGTGGTCATGACATTCTTAGAGGGGTGTTGAGCTCCTACTTGCTTTCCCGCGTGACACGCACCACATGGCCTATCCTTTTCAAATACCACATCCTTTAGGCCACGAACGTGCTCTCCTTTAAGGAGTTTTTGAAGGTTCCTCATTCCAACATGGGCTAGCCTTCTATGCCAAAGCCATCCCATGTTGGCTTTTGCCATTAAGCATGTGTCAAGTTGAGCTTTATCCGTGGTAAAATCCACAAGATAGAGCTTTCCCTTGAGCACTCCCTTAAAGGCGATTGAGTCATTACCCTCTCTCAGAACATTCACACCCTCACTAGAGAAAACACACTTATATCCTTTATCACAAAGCTGTGATATGGATAGGAGATTATAGTCTAGGGAATCAACATGCAAAACATTAGATAAAGTATGCAAAGAGGAGATAGCAATTTTACCGGAGCCAAGGATTTTCCCTTGGCTATTATCCCCAAAGAAGATTCCTTCACTTGGGTCCTCATTCTCCTCATACTCTATGAACATGCTCCTCTCTCCGGTCATGTGGTTGGTACATCCACTATCCAACACCCATTTCGATCTGCCGGAGGAGTAAGCCTACAAAACAAATTTATGCCTTCCATTTAGGTACCCAAGCGAGGTTGGGTCCTTTCACGTTAGTAGTTAGGCATTTGGGCACCCACACGCAAGGCTTGGGGCTCTTGAGGAGTGGCCCAACATATCTAGCAAACACTTTGCCGTGTTTGTTCCTCTTTAGCACATAAGATGCATCAAAATCATGAAGTAAAGGATGCGGTCCAGATTTAGGCATTTTGCTGCTAGAGGGTGAGTTCTTTTCAATTTTAGTTGGTGATGAACTCCCCTTAACAAAGACAATCATGTCTTTGCCATACTTGGAGGTTTTGGCGTTATGCCTTCCACCTCTAGTATAGCCAAGACCATCCTTGACATGGGGAGGTTGAAAGCATCTAGGCCCCATGAGGTACGGTTTCGGTGATTAATGACAACCATTCGATATTACTAATGAATTTGTGAATGCAAGGTCTCAATAACACTCAATCAAATGAAATCAAAATTACATTGGAGACCCATATAAAATCAACGAATGAGATCAAATCAAATCATATGAAGACAAGAAGTGAAAGCTCTAACTTGACATCACTCAATACATGAAGACTATCAGAACAACATTTCAAACAAGTGTCAAAGAGGTCACAAGTTCAAATTCCAAAAGAACAACTCAAAACAATTCGAAGTCAACAAGTTGAACACACCGGATCATCCGATGTTTTATGAGTTGACTGCATCGGTCGAGTTGGATCAACTGAAGAAGAAGACCTCAGAAAAATGCATTCACCGGATCATCCGATGTGAGTGGCTCAGTGACATCGGTCCATCATCACAGATTGCAACACCATTGGACCAAGTGCAGCACCGGATCATCCGATGTGCAGAACTTCACACATCGGTCGATCACTCCAGTAAGCTTCAAGATCAAGCAAAATTCTGGAGGAAGAGCCACCGGATCATCCGATGAGAAGACAGGTCAACATCGGTCTAACAACGGTCATATCTGACACAGTGACATCAGCTAATTTGGCTTTGACCGATGATAACTGAAGGGAAGACATCGGATCATCCGGTGTTCGCAGAGAAGTGATGTCAGCCTACTTTTCCAACGACTATCTCGTGGAGGCTGGCTATTTATACCCCTTCAACCTGTCAAATCGACAAGACTTGAAGCCCAGACATACTCTACACATCCTAGAGCATTCAAGCAATAGAGCTACCACTTTCACATCATTTGCTCATCATTTGTACACCAAGAGATAGGCTAGAACTAGCTAGAGATAGTGCTTGGGTGCCTCCACTCTTGGTGATTGGAGTCTCTAGTGTAGTGAGAGCCATAAGGGAGTGTACCTTGGTGTGTGTGACTTCCGGAGCTTGCCAAGAGGATTGTGGAAGCCCGGAGGATTCCAAAGTGTACAAGGCTTGACCTCCACCTTGCCAAGGTTGGCAAACGGAGAAGAATAGTGAAGACCCCCTTGTCTCGGTGACTTGGGAGTGGCAAAACCCTTTGGTGGGTGCCACAACATGGATGTAGGAAGATCCTTGTGATCTTACCGAACCACGGGATAAACTCCGTGTCCCTTGAGCGTTTGCATCCCTCTCCCTTTTTACACTTATGCAATCTTCATTCCGCAACCTTAATCTACATTGATTGCATAGTTTAATCGCATAGGGAATTGGGTTTTAGGTTGTTAATTTTTAATTGCCTTAAAATTTGAAAGAAAGCCCAATTCACCCCCCCCCTTGGGCGTTTCGATCCTTACAATTGGTATCAGAGCAAGGTTGCTCATTGGATCATTCTAGCTTCACCGCTAGAGAGCTTAAATGGCCAAGAATGGGGGTTCGGTTCCTACCTTCGAGGGCAAGAACTTTGCCTATTGGAAAGCACGCATGCGTGCCTACCTAGAGGCTATTGCTCCCGAAGTTTGGGAAGCGACCCATGCGGGATTTGGAGATCTCAATTATGTTGGTGATCAACTAAAATGGGATGCTAAGGCTAGAAATGCCATCTATGAATGCATAAGTCAAGACGTTTTTGCTAGAATTGCTAGTAAAGAGAAAGCTTGTGAAATTTGGGCATGTTTAATTGAAATTCATGAGGGCTCATCTCGTGTTAAAGAACTCAAATATCACTTGCTAAAATCCAAGTATGATGAATTCAAAATGCTTCCTCATGAGAATGTTAACCAAATGTTTTCTCGCTTAAATGTGCTCATTGAGGAGATTAACGCACTTGACATTGCTTCTCTTGGTAAGGGACTTATCAACCGCAAGATCCCCATGCTTCTACCCAAGCCCAAGTACAACATTATCAACTCAATGCTCCAAAAGGAATCACTTGACAACATTGAAGTCTCGGAGCTCATTGGAGAAATTCATGCTCATGAGATGAGCGTACTTGGAATGATGGAGGAGTCATCGTCAAAAACCATTGCTCTCAAGGCTTCAACCAAGAAGACAACTCCCAAGAAAAAGAAAGTGGTTGAGCCTAGCTCAAGCGAAGAAGAGCAAGCAACAAGCGAAGATGACGATGATGAGCTTGCGTTGATGATGAGAAAATTCTCACGTCTAAACTCCAAAATCGCAAAGAAGGGATACTCTTTTGATCCGAAGAAGAAAGCCTTCCTCCCAAGAAAAGATGAAAACAAGACATGTTACAATTGTGGTGATCAAGGACACATATCATATGATTGTCCAAGACCCGACAAGAGGAAGGACAACCACAAAGGAAAGCATAGAAAGCTAGAAGAAAGTGATGAAGATGAAGAAGAGGTCAAACCCAAGCGCTCCTTTGGAAAGAAGAAATTTGACAAGGGCAAGAAGACCAAGCTCTTTCCAAAGAAGAGAAGAGGGCCTCAAAAAGTCTTCATGTGCGAGGCAAATGAGTGGATCACGGATGAAGAGTCAAGCGACGAAGAGAGTGAAGATGAAGAAAACTTGGCGGGCCTTGCCATCGTCGACAAGGACAACTCACCTCTTCATCCACCTCCTATGTGCCTCATGGCTAAAGGTAACACTAAGGTATGTGACGATTCTAGCGATGATGATGATGAGCTCTCCCCCGATGAACTAGCATCTATGATTAATGAATACCATGTCATCATAAAAAGGGAGAAGAGCAAGGTTAAGGCACTTGAACAATCTTGTGCCACGCTTGAGAGTGCAAAGCTCGATTTGCATGACAAGTATGTAACCATACTTAAAGAGCATGACACGCTCAAATCACATGTCAAGCAAATCGAGAAGGAGAATGCTCAAATCAAGCATGATCATCATGAGCTTGACTTAGCAAACCAAGCACTCTTGGGAAAGCACAATGACTTGGTTCAAGAACATAAAGTGCTTAACCTTGCTTATGAAGCAATTGAACTAAAAATGAAAAACATGAAAAAGGAAACCCTTGATGGCAAGGTATCAACTATTTCACATGCCACTAATACTTTGGATAAGTCTAGCAAGCCTTAGGGAGAAGGAATTGATGGATGAAATTGAAAGTCTCCGCACTAGTGTGGTGAGACTTTCCAAGGGGGAGGACAAGCACAAGGAAATCCTCTACCAACAAGCCAAAGGATTCAACAAGAGAGGACTTGGATCCTTCCCGGTGCTCAACAAAGGGAAGGTGCCCTCACCGGAGCTTAGGACGAGCTTCATCAAAGAAGTTGGATCCTATTGCCAACATTGCGAGGTCACCGGACATCACACGAGGGAGTGTCCTCTTCCCAACCGTCCTTCTCCCAAATTGCCTCCTAACTACAAATCTACTTTCCATGATTATCACTATCTCTTAAGCAAAGTAGGTGGCAAGGTGAAGGCAAGGTTCATCGGAAAAGACATTAAGGGCATGAAGGGGAAGCTCCCCAAGCAACTTTGGGTCCCAAAATCACTTGTATCACACATACAAGGACCTAAGTTGGCTTGGGTGCCTAAACGCAAAAACTAACTTCATGTGTGTAGGTGAACTACAAAGCCGGAGGAAAGCATTGGGTACTCGATAGCGGGTGCACTCAACATATGACCGGCAATGATGGTATGTTCACTACCATAGAGAACCCCGACAACCATGAACAAGTCACCTTTGGTGACAACTCAAAGGGGAAGGTAATTGGTTTAGGTAAAATTGCTATTTCGCATGATTTGTCTATTTCTAATGTACTATATGTTAAGTCACTTAGTTTCAATCTACTTTCAATTGCACAACTATGTGATCTTGGACTAACGTGCACCTTTGACAAGAATGGTGTTGTAGTAACCAGTGAATCAAGCAAAGAACTAATCTTCAAAGGCTTCCGGCATGGACATCTTTACTTGGTGGACTTCACCAACAAGGATGCTAGCTTGACCACTTGTCTTTTCACCAAGACAAGTTTGGGTTGGCTATGGCATCGACGCATTGCTCACATCGGCATGAGCAAACTCAAGAAGTCATTCAAGCTTGGGATGGTGACCGGAGTAAAGGATGTCACATTTGAGAAGAACAAGCTATGTAGCGCTTGTCAAGCCGGGAAGCAAGTTGCTTCACACCACCCAATGAAGACAATGGTGTTAACCTCCAAGCCGCTTTAACTACTCCACATGGACCTCTTCGGACCATCCACATATCAAAGTCTTGGTGGTAACTTCTATTGTCTTGTTATCGTTGACGATTATTCTCGATATGCTTGGACTTTGTTTTTAGGTGACAAGGGTGAAACTCCGAAAGTTTTCAAGACCTTTGCCAAACGTGCTCAAAGGGAATTTCAACTTCCCATCATCAAGGTCCAGAGTGACAACGGCACCGAGTTCAAGAACTACAACATTGGGGAGTGGTGTGATCGTGAAGGCGTGAAGCATGAGTTTTCGGCCACATACACCCCCCAACAAAACGGTGTCGTTGAAAGGAAGAACAAGACCCTTATCACCCTTGCTAGAGCAATGCTTGATGACTATGGCACGTCGGAGAAATTTTTGGGCTGAAGCAATCAACACGGCGTGCCATGCCGCAAATAGGGTCTATCTTCATCGACTACTTCAAAAGACCCCATATGAGCTCCTCATTGGGAGAAAGCCAAACATCTCCTACTTCCGAGTCTTCGGGTGTAAATGCTATATCTACCGCAAGAAAAGGCTCGGTAAGTTTGAAAGAAGGTGTGATGTTGGTATCTTTCTTGGTTATGCGTCAAACTCAAAAGCATATCGAGTATTCAACTAAACCTCCGGGTTAGTTGAAGAAAGTTGTGATGTTGAGTTTGATGAGACTAATGGCTCTCAAGAGGAGAGTTTTGGTCATGATGATATAGATGATGAGCCTCTACGAGAAGCCATGAAAAACATGACCATTGGAGACATCAAGCCCGAAGTTGAGGAGAGTCGTGATCAAGGGGGAGCATCAAGTTCCAACATCAACACCTCCATGGCGCCTCAAGTTGATGAAGAAGAAGAAGAGAAAGATGATCCATTGCCAATGCAAGATTCACAAGCCACACAACACCAACAACAAGAAGAAGTCCAAGATCAAGTCCAACCACAAGACGCGCAAGATGCTTCACCACCGCCAAGTGTACCACAATCACTTATGAGGCATGGACGCATCTCCAAGGCGCATCCGATTGATCAAATCATCGGAAGCCCGTCACGGGGAGTAAGTACTCGTTCTCGCCATGTCGCTTCATTTTGTGAGCACTACTCTTTTGTTTCGTGTGTAGAACCCACTCATATAGAGGAAGCACTCCAAGATCCAAATTGGGTGATGGCCATGCAAGAAGAACTCAACAACTTCACCCGCAATGAAGTTTGGGTATTGGAGGAGCGACCCAAGGACAAGAACGTCATCGGCACGAAGTGGGTATACCGCAACAAGCAAGACGAGAATGGCGTCGTGATCCGCAACAAGGCAAGACTTGTGGCCAAGGGTTTTTCACAAGTTGAAGGACTAGACTTTGGAGAAACATTCGCTCCGGTCGCTCGGTTAGAAGCTATTCGCATTCTCCTTGCTTTTGCTTCACATCACAATATAATGCTTTATCAAATGGATGTTAAAAGTGCTTTTCTCAATGGCTATATTAACGAGCTTGTTTATGTTGAGCAACCTCCCGGGTTTGAAGATCCGAGAAATCCTAACCATGTGTATAGGTTACACAAGGCGCTCTACGGGCTCAAGCAAGCACCTAGGGCGTGGTATGAACGTCTAAGGGATTTCTTGGTCATGCAAGGATTCAAGATCGGGAGGGTGGACACTACACTCTTCACCAAGGACATCGACGGGGATTTATTCATTTGTCAAATTTATGTCGATGATATCATTTTTGGCTCAACTAACAAATCTCTTAGCCATGAGTTTGACACCATGATGTCTAGGGAATTCGAGATGTCAATGATTGGAGAGCTCAACTTCTTCCTTGGATTTCAAATCAAACAACTTCAAGAGGGTACCTTCATCTACCAAGAGAAGTACACCAAGGACCTCTTGAAGAAATTTGAAATGGGAGATTGTAGCACAAGAAGTACTCCAATGGCGACAAATTGTCATCTTGACGCGGACTTGGACGGTAAACCTATTGATCAATCTCACTACCGCTCCATGATTGGTTCATTGTTGTACCTTACCGCATCTAGGCCCGATATTATGTTTAGTGTGTGCTTGTGTGCTCGCTTTCAAGCGGCACCTAAAGAATCGCATAAGAAGGCGGTCTTTAGGATACTTTGGTATCTCAAGCATACCTCAAGTGTAGGTTTGTGGTACCCCAAGAACGCTAGTTTCCATCTCTTGGGATACTCGGATTCGGACTTTGCCGGATGCCGTGTGGATCGCAAGAGTACCTCCGGTGGGTGCCACTTACTTGGGCGTTCCCTAGTATCTTGGTCGAGCAAAAAGCAAAATTCCGTGGCTTTGTCCACCGCGGAGGCGGAGTATATAGCGGCCGGTGCATGTTGTGCCCAAATTCTATATATGAAGCAAACCCTCTTGGACTTTGGAATTAAAATTGGTTGTGTGCCTCTCCTTTGTGACAATGAAAGTGCGGTTAAGATAGCTAGAAACCCCGTTCAACACTCCCGCACTAAGCACATTGATATTCACCATCACTTCTTGCGGGATCATGAGGCTAAAGGAGACATCTCTTTGCAAGGTGTTAGATCCGAAGAACAATTGGCAGATATCTTCACAAAACCACTTGATGAGAAAACCTTTTCTAGACTTAGAAGTGAATTAAATGTGCTAGATGCATCTAACGTCATGTAAGTTGCCATGTTCATGTAAGGATGCATATCATATAGGTCTTGTCTAACTCCCAAAGGATAGGGGCAAACTAGAAGTAGTTTTCCCTGAGGAAGCCTTTGGAAGGTTCAAACTTGGCAAGATAGATTTATTTTACTCCTTGCATGATCCCTGCCATATAAACTTGCACTCATTTTATCTCTTGCACTATAATTTTTTTGGCATTGCATACGGTAGATTGTCACAAAGGGGAACCCACCTCATGAGAAGGATACTTGTTTGAAATGCAATATCTCAACTCATATAAGGTGGAAAGAACAAAATGTTAGGTACGTTAATGCCTAGAGGATCATGCTTCAAAGAGATAGAAGTCTTCATACTCTACCTCACAAAGCATGGGCCTTACATTTTATTTGGATATTTTCCTCCATTTTTCTAGGTGTTCAATTTTCAAGGCCCAGTTTAGTCAGAACCTCAAATGCTCCGACGCGTTCATTCTGGAAAACATCGGTCCATCCGATGTTCACTCTTCTGGAGCTGTGGTCACTTCAACCGATGTTTACTCCCTTCAACGTCGGACCATCCGGTGTTTACATCACTCTTTTGAACACCCTTACTGTGATATTCGACCGATGATCAAAACCCTAGACGTCGGTCCATCCGGTGTCAACAGCAATTCTTGAATATCCTTTCTGTGGCATTCGACCGATGCTCACTTCTCTTAACATCGGTCCATCCGGTGTTAAAATATCGGCTAGGGTTTGGGGTCCACTATTTAACCCACACGCCGCCGCCCTCTCTCTCTCTCCCCGACGCCTCGCTCTCCCGTGCCATCGCCGCCGCCTCTCGCCCTAATCGCCGCCACCTCCGACGCCACACCCAAGTGCCACCGCCGGACGCCGCCGCCGCCGCCGCCGTCGGCCGCCGCCTAGCGCCACCGCCGCCTCTCCTCACCACCCATCGCCGCTCCACCACCACCTCACGCGCCACCGCCGCCGGACGCCGCCGTCGCCCTCCAGCCTCCGCCATCCACGCGCCGCCTTCACCTCCGACGTCTCCACCAACCTCGCCGCCGCCTCTCCTCGCCGCCGCTTCAACTTCGCACCCGGCCCGTTTGCTCTCCGTCGCCTAGATGGGTCGCGACCGCAAAGGAAAGGGAAAGGCGATCGCGGATCCCGCCATGAAGAAGCGCAAACTTTCGAAGGATGAGAAGAAGGCCTTGATGACCGCTCGTGCCGCCGAGGAGTGTGAGCGTGGCCAAGGAGGGTCCCTAAGGATCCGCGAGGCTCGCTCCAGGCAGCCTCCCGTGATCGACGACTCCGACGCCGAAGAGGAGCCGGTTGAGCCTCTCGTCCGCCGGCGCTCTGCCCGGACGCGTGAGGGTCACACCGAGGCGGCTCCTCGTCCGAGACCGACGGCTGCCGACCGTCGTGAGGACAGGGAGGCCGAGAGGGCCATCTATGAGATGGACACGGCCGTCCGGGTCGGTGAGGGAGTCCGTCTTACGGACTACCGGAAGATGAAGGCCAAGCAACTCCGAAAGCTCAGATGGAGTGTATTGCTTGAGGAATGGTACTCGCAGCCCCGGGAAGCTTTGGTGGACAGTCGGTTCTGGACGGTCACGCAGGCGTCTCTCTACGAGACCTACAGACGCCGTGGCCACAAGCTGTTCCAACACAACTACATGGATTGGGTTCAGCTTGAAGTGGCCGCAGGGACAGAGATCAGGCCGTTCTTTGAGAGGTACAGGGGTCTGGTGCAGCTGCTATCCTATGAGCGGAGTGCCTACGTAGAGGATTGGGTCCGTGTGTTCTACGCCACCCTCTACGTCTCTGAGGGCAGACGATCCATTGACTTCATGTTCATGGGTCAGCACTACCATCTGACGAGGCAGACACTGGGACAGCTGCTTGGAGTAGACCTGCACGACATCTGCATACATGAGAGAGTCTACGGTCAGGCAGACCCGCCGAGGAGGCCGCTCACTGGAGGAGTGGCTCCCGCTCTGGAGGAGATCAGATCACTCTTTGGACCTACTTTCTCTCCAGACCAGCCGAGAGTTCCGGCCCTGTTGACTCCTGCAGCGCGCACGGTGCACCTTGCCCTGCGTTGCTCCCTCTTGCCGAGGTCCGGCTATCTTGAGGGTTTCACTAGCCTCCAGCAGACGATCCTGTTTTACATCATGAACGGGATGGACTTTGATATAGTGGATGTCATTACCTGCGAGATGGAGGATGTCATCACAGATGGAGTGGGCATGATGAGGCAGCTAGCATATGGGCACTGGATCAGCTACTTGCTCATGATGATGGTTCTAGAGGAGTCTGCCGTGCACGATCGTCTCTCTGACGAGAGTGTGACACGGTTCGGACATTACCGTGCTCCTACCCCTGGAGACCGCCGCCTTGGCCGTCCAGTTGAGCGCCAGGTCAGGGCTCGCTTGACTGAGGAGGATTGGTCTGACCTCGAGAGGGAAGATGAGCGTCTGGCTGAGGCAGAAGCTCAAGGTGGAGACTTGCAGCACGTCTGGTCCGAGAGCAACACAGACGAGAGTGTCGAGGAGTACTTCCCTCCTCCTCCACCTTCACCGAGGCAGCACGACGCCGAGGCAGGAGGATCAGCTGCTCAGCCACCGACACCACCTCCTGTGTCCGAGGCGCAGGTGTCACAGCCGTCAGAGCTGTCGACACTTCTCCAGCAGATGATCGAGCAGCAGCGCCAGGACAGGCTCGCTGCTGAGCAGGCCAGGGCAGAGCAGGCTGCTCACCTGGCACAGCTGCAGCGGCAGCAGTAGGAGCTCCAGCTGGAGATCGCCCGTCAGAGGCGAGAGGATACGGACCGGTTCACCAACCTGGTAGATCAGATGCACCACCGTACCCTCGACCAGCAGCAGCAGACCCAGCAGGCCATGATGGGGATCCTAGGGTTGATCACCAACCTTTACACTCAGACCGGGATCGCCCTTCCTCCACAGCAGCCTGGACTGGGACTGGCTCCAAGTGTTGCTCAGGTGCCTACTACTCCTATCCCTTCAATCAGTATGTCACCACTTCTGGCATCCAGCGCACCGATTCACTCACCACTGCCGGCGACGATCTTGTTCCAGCAGACGCCGACGTCCGTGGTGAGCGCTCCACTTCCTCCAGCTCCACCGGCACCTCCAGTACCTGCTTCCTCTCCTCCAGCACCGGCAGCGGACCCTCCAGCTCCCTCCGCTCCAGCAGCTCCTACGACCGGCGACTCTAGCTCCGACGACTGCGACGGTGACCAGTTCGTCCTCACACCCAGCTCTTAGGGTCTGTAGGCTCTCTGATCCCTTTTTCGGTGTCTTGATGCCAAAGGGGGGGAAGAGGTAGAAGAGTCAGGGGGAGTGGTAGTAGTAGTCTCAGGGGGAGTGTGTGTTTATCTTTTGTATTCGTGCTTGAATACTCTTTTGTAATTTTTAATTAAGCACTCTTCCGCTTGTCTCATTTGTTTATGGTTTAATCGATTGAGCTTTTCGCACCATTAATTTCATTTGCTTTTTACAAGCTTAATGTGTCTTATCTTATATTCATTGCATATCTACTTGATTATTGTATCATCAAATTCATTATTATTGTGCTTTAAATTATTGTGTTGTCATCAATCACCAAAAAGGGGGAGATTGAAAGCATCTAGGCCCCATGAGGTACGGTTTCGGTGATAAATAACAACCATTCGATATTACTAATGAATTTGTGAATGCAAGGTCTCAATAACACTCAATCAAATGAAATCAAAATTACATTGGAGACCCATATAAAATCAACGAATGAGATCAAATCAAATCATATGAAGACAAGAAGTGAAAGCTCTAACTTGACATCACTCAATACATGAAGACTATCAGAACAACATTTCAAACAAGTGTCAAAGAGGTCACAAGTTCAAATTCCAAAAGAACAACTCAAAACAACTCGAAGTCAACAAGTTGAACACACCGGATCATCCGATGTTTTATGAGTTGACTGCATCGGTCGAGTTGGATCAACTGAAGAAGAAGACCTCAGAAAAATGCATTCACCGGATCATCCGATGTGAGTGGCTCAGTGACATCGGTCCATCATCACAGATTGCAACACCATTGGACCAAGTGCAGCACCGGATCATCCGATGTGCAGAACTTCACACATCGGTCGATCACTCCAGTAAGCTTCAAGATCAAGCAAAATTCTGGAGGAAGAGCCACCGGATCATCCGATGAGAAGACAGGTCAACATCGGTCTAACAACGGTCATATCTGACACAGTGACATCAGCTAATTTGGCTTTGACCGATGATAACTGAAGGGAAGACATCGGATCATCCGGTGTTCGCAGAGAAGTGATGTCAGCCTACTTTTCCAACGGCTATCTCGTGGAGGCTGGCTATTTATACCCCTTCAACCTGTCAAATCGACAAGACTTGAAGCCCAGACATACTCTACACATCCTAGAGCATTCAAGCAATAGAGCTACAACTTTCACATCATTTGCTCATCATTTGTACACCAAGAGATAGGCTAGAACTAGCTAGAGATAGTGCTTGGGTGCCTCCACTCTTGGTGATTGGAGTCTCTAGTGTAGTGAGAGCCATAGGGGAGTGTCCCTTGGTGTGTGTGACTTCCGGAGCTTGCCAAGAGGATTGTGGAAGCCCGGAGGATTCCAAAGTGTACAAGGCTTGAGCTCCACCTTGCCAAGGTTGGCAAACGGAGAAGAGTAGTGAAGACCCCCTTGTATCGGTGACTTGGGAGTGGAAAAACCCTTTGGTGGGTGCCACAACGTGGATGTAGGAAGATCCTTGTGATCTTACCGAACCACGGGATAAACTCCGTGTCCCTTGAGTGTTTGCATCCCTCTCCCTTTTTACACTTATGCAATCTTCATTCCGCAACCTTAATCTACATTGATTGCATAGTTTAATCGCATAGGGAATTGGGTTTTAGGTTGTTAATTTTTAATTGCCTTAAAATTTGAAAGAAAGCCCAATTCACCCCCCCCCCCTTGGGCGTTTCGATCCTTACAGAGGTCTTGTGTTGGTGTATGCACTTCGTGCATACGCCACCTTCTCCTTGTCAAAGATGGCACCCTTAGGTGCTTGCTTGCCTTGTGCTGAGTTGAGTTCATCCTTAAGCTTAAGGATTAAGTTAGAGCACTTGCAAGGCGGAGTTGCATTGGATGAGGCCTTTGAGACGGTTGAGCTCTTGGAGGAAGAGGCTACATTGTTCTTGAGAGACTCAACTCGAGACTCAAGGATTTTGTTAACTTTTGACAAGTTCCCAAGTTCATCTTTGAGCTCAATTGTCTTCTCCTCAAGACTTGAACACGTTTTCTTACTTAGAGCAAGTTCGTGTTCCAATGCCTTGCTCTTCTCTCTTTCGAGCTCAAGGAGCTCATCAAGCTCTCGACACCTCTCCTTCTCAAGGATGAGCATGTCCTCTTGTCTATTGATGAGATCCTCCTTCTCAAAGATCTCATCCATAAGCAATTTCATCCTTCGCAAGGCGCTTTTGCTTATGTCCTTAAACATGTGTTCATTCTCACTAGCACTATCAAATTCGTCTTGAGAGGAGGTTGTGGAGGAGGGATGAGATGTTACCTTTCTCTTTCCCTCCCTTGCCATGAGGCAAGTAGGTTTGTAGTCGTCGTTGAGGTTGGGGAAGAGCTTGCTTCCCTTGGAGCTCCTCTTGATGGCTATGGTAGCCATCTTCTCCTCTTCTTCTTCGGAGGAGGACTCATCGTTAGAGTCCCACTCCTTCCCAAAGTGTGCTTCTCCGGAGGGCCTCTTCTTCTTGAAAAATTTCTTGTCTTGAGGCTTGCCCTCCTTCTTCTTCTTCGCTTCTTCATGTGGGCAATCAGCGATGAAGTGCCCATACTCGCCACAATTGTAGCAAGACCTTTTTGATTTGGGCCTTGCTCTTTCCTTCCCTTTGCCCTCATGGTTGTATCCACCTTTCTTCCTCCTCATCATTCTCCTAAACTTGTTGATGAAGAAGGCCTCTTCCTCATCGGTGTCGAGGCTCTCCTCATCACTTTCATCTTGCTCCTTTGAAGAGGGTGTTGCCTTGAGTGCAACGTTCTTCATCTTGGAGGCGGTGAATTTCTGAAGGTCGTTGTAGAAGAGCGCCTCCTTCTCCATGATCTCGTGGTTAATGATCCTACCAAGGACCTCCTCCGGGGTCATTTGAGTGAACCCCGAGCTTTCTCTAATCATGGAGCAAAGAGCGACGTTCCTAGGCATGAATGCCCGGATCATCCTCTTCACAACCTCGTGGTCGGTCCACTTGGTGCAGCCATATGATCGGCTCTTGTTGATAAGTACCTTCAACCGGTTGTACATGTCTTGAGGGGATTCACCATCCAAGATGGCAAATCTCCCAAGCTCTCCTTCGATGAGCTCAATCTTGGCCTCCTTGACCACCAGATTTCCTTCATGCGCCGTCTTGAGGGTGTTCCATATGTCTTTGGCCACCTCAAGACCATCGACGCGGTTGAACTCATCTCTTGAGAGAGATGAGATAATCACACCCGCAGCTTGATCGTTGCGGTGGATGAGGATGGCTTGTTCTTGCGTGATGTTGTCCTCATCCTTCGGGATCTCCACCCCGGTCATGACAATTTGCCACAATGCCGGATTGAGTGACACGAGGTGGATCTTCATGTTGTGTTTCCACATCCCGTAGTCGGTTCCATCGAATTGAGGAGGTTTCCCCAATGGGATGGAGAGGTAGTGGTTGTTGGTGGCAAGGCGTTCATAGTTGAACCCTTGTCGATTGTAGTTGACCCCGCCGCCACCACTTGATGAGCTTGACGGCTCAACCACAGCAATCTTCAACTTCTCCCGGAGCTTCGCCTTGAGCTGGCGAGTCTCCTCATCATCCGTTGGCTTGTCTTGATAAGCCATTGTCTCCTCACGTGTCAGTTGAGAGTCGTTGGTCGACACCTCTTCAAACACCACTCCGGCCATCTCTCCGAGTTGTTAGACTCTTTGTGGAGAGTCCTGCTCTGATACCAATTGAAAGTTGCCTAGAGGGGGGGTGAATAGGCTAATCGACCTGCAAATGACTTAATAAAACGAGATTAAATTACAAGGGGGCGGACTAGTCCGGTCTGGGGGCAGACTAGTCCGGTCAGCCTGCGTGAAGATCCCTAAAAGTGTTTCTAGCAAGTTTTAAGGGGATTTTCTCGAGGCTACAGGTGAGGATATGTTTAATACAAGTTTAAAAACTATCAACACAAGAGTGAGTCAAGTTTTAACAAGATTAAGCAATGTGAGGCACAAGACAAGACTAGCAACCCTAGAGCTAAGTATGCGATAAACAAAATACGAAGAACACGGAGACACAAGGATTTTATCCCGAGGTTCGATTCCACACAAGAATCTACATCCCCGTTGAGGAGTCCACAAAGGACCGGGTTCACCAACCCTTCCCTCACCAAGTTTACCGCACGGGCCTAACTTGGTTCTCCACTATCTCAAAGTGCGAATACAAGATTCGTTGGGGCTTCTCACAATCTGAGGCTCCCACACCACAAAGATGATCAACAACGCAAACACACTCAACACACAGCTCACAAAGACTCAATGAGTGCAAGAGATCAAACCGGGAGCACAAGTGTGATGTTCTTCCTCTTCCCCACCTCACTAAACTCTAATCCACACAAGAATTAGTTTTAGAGGGAAAGTTGGCAAGAAAGAGGCTTAAGAGTGCTCCAAGTTGGCTGTGGCGGCGCTAGGGTTCAAGAGTCAGTTCAAGTCCGGTTCAGAAGAACCCAGGGGACCTCTATTTATAGAGGTCCCAAGCCCATACTGCTGACTTCAGCAGAAGGGCGGACTAGTCCGGCCTCAGGCCCGGACTAGTCCGGCCTAGGGGACCACTGACCTCTTGTCAGGCCCCGACAGCTGACACGCTATCGTCACACTACTCGCCAAACTTCAAATTCAAACGGTCACTTCAACAACGGACTAGTCCGGTCACCACCGGACTAGTCCGATCTCACATAGAGCATTTTGCTCCGTGTGAAAACGGACTAGTCTGAGGACCACGGACTAGTCCGGCCCCAAGGGTGGACTAGTCCGGTCCTCCCAGACTTAGTCACAGAACCACTTTCAACACACCAACCCGGACTAGTCCGGCCCCACGGGCGGACTAGTCCGTTCTCACTCAGGACCTCTTGGTCCGGTCTCAAACGGACAAGTCCGTGGTTTTGAGACTTAGTCCCCAAAACCCACTCACTGCTACCCGGACTAGTCCGACCACAAACGGACTAGTCCGATCTCAGTCAGACCCTTCTGGTCTGGCCGGCAACGGACTTGGCCGGCCAGGGGCGGACTAGTCCGGCCCACCTGCACGGACTAGTCCGGCCCTACTGCCAGACTGCTTATCCACTCTTTTCTCTCAAGGGGTTTGACCTCTAAAACACTTTGAGCTCCCAAACTTGATCTCAATGCACTTTACACACGCACCCTCCTATTTCTACGGCTAGTCTAACTCAACACGCTAGAAACCCTAGTTTCTACGCTTCGAGTTGACTTCGTTTCCTTCCTTTTCCTTTTTGAGGGTTTGCGTTCTCCGATCGAGTCCACACGTGTGCTAGGATCACTTGAGCTCATTAGCGACTTAATTGTCGTCATCAATCATCCAAAACCCACGGGGAACCTAGATGCACTTTCAGTGACTCTAAGAAGAAGTAATAGGAGTGCCCCTTCAATTTACAGAAATAAAGGAAACCAGATAAACTCTGGTTTAGGAAATAGGATTAAAAAAAGATAGTGTATCATGATGAATGGACTTTTTTGGAATTGTAGAGGGGTGAGGAGGAGAGGGAAAAATACTTTCATTAAAGATCTTATCCATAAATTTGAGTTGCATTTTATCTGTCTTCAAGAGTCTAAAATTCAAGACTTACAAGACAGTTTTTTGAGAAAAATAGATAATAATAAGAAATTTGTTTGGATAGATATACCTGCTAAAGGAAAATTAGGGGGATGTTAACTGGTGTCTGTCAGGAAAGATTTGACATTGTGGGATCTAAATGTGGGGAGTTTATTCTTCAAGTGACTCTATGGGACAAACTGATTAATAAAAAATGGTTCTTGAATAATATCTATGGCTCACCCACTGATTCTGGTAGAGAAGATTTCTTAATTGAGTTATCTGCAACTTGTGATAGATTAGATGCCCCTTTTATCTTGGGAGGGGACTTTAATATTTTAAGGGGGGCTGATGAGAAGAATAAAACTTTTGTACCCAATAGATTTTCAGATCTCTTTAATACCATTATTGATTTTTATGATTTAAGAGAGATTGAGCTATCTGGGGGCTGCTATACTTGGTCCAACAATCATGATGATCCTACCCTTGAAAAACTAGATAGGGTCTTGATGTCCAAGGACTGGGAGCTGCTCTTTCCCTCAATTATTCTGTTTAAGGAGCCTAGGGAATTTTCTGATCATAACCCCCTGATATTGCAAAACCCTATAAGGGAGCAAAGAAAGGGGGTTTCTTTCCATTTTGAACTCTTTTGGTTAAAAAATAAAGAATTTTATACAATTGTAGAGAGGATATGGAAAGAAAAGACTAGGGATACTGATCCTATGAGTAGGGTGCTCTTTAAGCTAAAGAAGATTAAAAAATACTTAAAAGGGTGGAACTATCATGTTTTTGGACAACAGAGAAAACAGAAGAAGGACCTGGAAGATAGAATCAATTGAAGATAAACAAGAGAGGGGGCCTATTACTAAAGATGAAATTTGGTATAAATACAAGGCTCAGTCTGACCTTTCTTTCATCTATGAAAATGAGGAGCTATATTGGCTTAACAGGAGCAAACAGAATTGGCTCCTTAAAGGAGACTCTAACACTTCTTATTTCCATAGGATAGCCAGTGGAAATAGAAGAAAAAACACCATCTTTTCCCTTTCTCAGGGTGACCTCATAATTCAGGGTACTGAGGAGTTATTGAGTCATGCTACCTCTTATTATAGAGACTTGTTTGGCAAGGATAGAGGTAATGCCTTTGACCTTAGTGCAGACTTTTGGAGCAGGGATGAAGTTGTATCTGAAGAGGAGAACAACATGCTTATTAAAGAATTTCAGGAGGAGGAAATTAAGAAGGCTTTGTTTAGTATGAAAAAGAACAAAACTCTAGGTCCGGATATGATTCCAATAGAGTTCTATCAAGCCAATTGGAACGTGATAAAGGAAGATATTTTGGAGATGTTCAGTGAGTTTCACAAAGGAAATTTAGATATGTCCAGAATAAACTTTGGCATAATTACCTTGATTCCTAAGGTTAAGGATGCTTCTCAGATTAAACAGTATCGACCCATTTGTCTTCTGAATAGTTTATATAAATGGTTTACTAAAGTCCTAACTGGTAGATTGGAATTGATTGCAGCTAGAATCATAATAGGGTTCAAACTGCCTTCATTCCTGGTCGGGATATTATGAATGGGATAATGGTCCTACATGAAATTCTACATGAAACTAAGAATAACAAGAAAGAAAATGGAATTATCTTGAAATTAGATTTTGAAAAATCTTATGACAATGTAAACTGGGAGTTTTTAATTAAATGTCTGAAAGTAAGAGGGTTTAACAGTAAATGGTGTAAGTGGATTCGAATGATTTTGGAAAATGGAACCCTGAGTGTCAAACTGAACAGCTTAGTGGGACCATATTTTCAGAGTCGTAAGGGGGTTAGACAAGGGGATCCCTTATCTCCCCTCTTATTTAACTTTGTTGCAGATTGCCTTGCCAAGATGGTTAATAAGGCTCAGAATAGGGGGCTAATTAGAGGGTTGGCTAGCAATCTGATTGACAAAGGGGTGGCTATTCTTCAGTACGCGGATGATACCATTTTGTGCCTTAGAGAAAATATTAAGGAGGCCCATAATATGAAGTTGCTACTTGCTTTGTTTGAACAGATGTCTGGTCTGAGAATCAATTTTGAAAAGAGTGAAGTTATACCTATTAATGATGATTTAAATAAGGCTAAGCAATTTGCAGAATTATTCAACTGCCAAATTGGGGCATTTCCCATAAAATACCTTGGAGTTCCTGTCTCTGCTGGTAGAATCCATATTAAAGATTGGCACATGTTGGAAGACAAGATTTCGAGGAAACTAAAAGGGTGGAATAGAAGTAATATATCTAAGGCTGGTAGAGCTGTTCTTATTAATGCTAGTTTATCTAATTCTCCCATTTACTATATGTCTATGTTTCTGTTACACAAAACTGTCATGGAAAGGATGGACATTGTCAGGAGAATTTTTTTTTGGCAAGGGAACAGTAAGAAGAAAAAATATCACCTTATGAAATGGAATAAAATTTGCTTGGGTAAAAATAGAGGGGGCTTGGGGATAAAAGATTTGAGAATTATGAATTTGTGTCTCCTTGCTAAGTGGTGGTGGAAGTTAGAGACTGATAATAGTATCTGGAATGAGATTATTGGTGCCAAATACATTAGAGGGAAACCTATTGGGTGTCTAAAATATAAAGCATCCAACTCACCTTTATGGTCTGACCTGCTTAAGGTTAGAGACTTATATTTGTCGGGTAGGAGATTTACCCTGGGGAATGGGAAGAATATTAGACTTTGACATGATTCTTGGATTGATAAAAAGCCTTTGAAGTCTATCTTCCCTCTGCTTTTTCTGTTCTGCAGAGATAAAAATATAACTGTTGCACAGTGTGCAGATAATAATTGGAGGATTGTTTTTTCTCCAGCTCTACCTACTTCCCTTCACAGACAATGGTATTCTCTGGCCCAGACCCTTAATTCTCAGGTTCGGAAGGATTCTGGGGATGTAGCTACATGGATGTTTACTAAATCTAGAATTTTTTCAGTTAAGTCGATGTATGATAAATTTTCCCCTTCAGCTGGGGGTTGAAACTGCAATTACATTTGGAAAGCTAAATTACCCCCTAAAATCAAATTGTTTTTGTGGAAAATGGAGAATGGAGCTATTCCTACCAAAGATATTTTAGCTCGTAGATCTTGGTCAGGGGACACTACTTGTAGGTTTTGTGACAAGTTGGAAACTATAGATCATCTGTTTTTCTCCTGTCCCTCTTTAACTGTCATTTGGTCCTTTATGGCTAAATTTTTGGGGTTAGCAACAAGCCCAGGAATGCTAACCAATACTGGGTTTGGGTTAAGACGGCTTTACCGGGGATGGAAAAAATTTATCCTCTTGATATTGCAGCTGTTACATGGGCTATATGGAAGATTCGTAATAGGTCCTGTTTTGAAGGTAAGGATATTAATCATCCTTTTGAAGTACTTGTTCTGACTTGTTCGTTGCTTTCATACTGGGCAGGGCTCTTTGCGCAAGAACTACAAGAAATTATTAAACAGGGGGGCGGATCGTCTGATGCAAGAAGTGATGAAAGTCCTTCAAGCTCAAGGTCGTATCCTTCTGTTGCCAGGTCAAGATGGAGACCTGCTCTGATGAGATGCGTGCTCTTCTGGTGATATCGAGTCAGGGAGGGAAGTCTGATGCTAGACTAGTGATGACTTTTTGGCAAAGCCTGTAGAGGAACTGTTGTCGTCTGTTTCTTTGAGAGTGCTTTAGACCTTGATCAAAATGCTATTTTGTTCCTGGTGATGTTTAAACCCCATGGGGATGACTCTTTCATTCATCCAATAATCGGTAGTTCGATAGAAGTGTTAGAGCTAGGATTGTTGGATGGATGTCTTTCATGTATCTAGACCTCTGTTTCTGAGAAATGGAGATGGTTTTGACCGAGTTAAAAAAAAAGTTTCGATTTTTTCAACACCATTTTTTGTTTTTAGTTTTTTCCCCACCTCCATTGACTGTCATGGTAGATAGTTTTACCTATCTTTTGTATATATGGGCTAAACTATGGTGTTTGACAAGGTTTATACATATGCAACATATTAGGGTTATTATGATGGCAACTACTGTTGTGCAATCTGAACTTCTATGCAAGCGTGCAATCTACGAATCTCAACTGTTTGATGGATATCTAAGAGTGGCTGCACCTTTTACATATAAATATGTAAAAAGTGTGCAAGCAGGTGGAAGGATCAATGTGTAAAAAGTACGACACCTTTGAATGTATATCACACAGCTGAGATTCGCAGATTGCATGCTTGCACGAGGGGATAGATTGCATAGCTGTCGTTGGGCATTATGATGGTTGCCATCTGTTTGGGCACAGCTGCCCCCCGCAAAAAAAACGAAAACCGAGTGGCGCTCGCAGTGAAGCTGCCAAGGCGCGCCGCCGAGGGAAGCGCGGACGCCGACACGTCCTCGAGCTGGCCGGCCAGACAGCTGCTAGCTAGGTGGAGAGGAGGCATGGCGGGGGGAGGAGGGGGGCGGGACGGCGGGGTCGGACGGGTGAAGGCCGGGAGCCGGCCGCCGTGGGTTGGGCTGACGGCGGCGGTGTGGGTGCAGGTGGCAGCGGGGAGCGCCTACGTGTTCCCGCTCTACTCGCACGCCGTGAAGGAGGCGCTCGGCTACGACCAGCGGGCGCTCACCATGCTCGGCGTCGGCAACGACGTCGGCGAGAACGTCGGGCTGCTGCCGGGTGTGCTCGCCAACCGCATCCCGCCCTGGGCGATCCTCCTCATCGGTTCCGCCTGCGCCTTCCTCGGCTTCGGCACGCTCTGGCTCGCCGTCACCAAGACGCTCGTCATGCCCTACTGGGTGGTGAGTTTGCTCGCTTGCTCGCTCGCGTTCCCCATTTTCATTCACCATTTCCACTGCCTGCATCGGCCCTGTTCGTGACATTTGCGGTTATTGCGTCGGTTGCTATGTTGGGCTATTTGTCTAGATTTTACTTGATCCTATGAGTGCTTTGTGACAAGGGGGATGTGATTTCCAGGCCAGACAGTGCGTAATTGGGGCCTGGATCTTAGCCATTGGTTCTTAATTCGACGTGCACATTCCAATTTCTATTTGTGTCTTTTTAATCATCATTGTTGGATCGTTCTGCACGCAAATGCAGTGTGAATTGTATTAATAACTTAAGTATTTTATTCACTGATGTTTCCTGTGTTCACATGTGACCTTAAATAATTGTACAATTGATGTTGACATAGCTAGATATTTCCGTCCATTTTAATTGGCATGAAGATAAATATGCGAAGAAGTTCTCCGCTGTTGCCATCATGTAGAGGTTGTGCTTGAGTCATAATTTTTCTTAATGATGCATTGACCGTTACTATCCACTAGTGAGAGGAATTGGCCTCACTGATGCATGACCCCCATGGTTTGGTCCACAGAGATTTGATTGGTATGGGATCGTTTTTTGGTGCCTCATAAGTCATACAGAGGAGGTGGAGCTGACTTTAGTTGTACTGTTGAACTAGATCTTTTGCCAAGCACTTCAGTAGTACAGGAATTTAATTTAGAACTCTGGTAGAGATAGCCAAGCTGGTAAAACTGCAAATTATAATGAATATTGACAAAAAATGGTTCACTGTAACACTGCAACACAGTATGGATGTATGCCACCTAATATGAAACATGTTATGAGTAGCAATTTTATTCAATATAAGGCTCTCTATGCCCAAATGTATACATGTACTTCTGGACAAATATCCATTAAACCCCTAATATAATAGAGAATAAAGAAAAATACATAACAGTATAATTGAGGAGGCCCGGTGAAAGAACTGAGTAAATAAGGACAAAGTTGCATGATTACCGGGGTAGTGTTCACTTAAGTTTCCATCCAAACTCCATGATATTTACCATGCTACGTTCAACTGCGAAAATTATGAGATAACAACATTACTCTTTTAATACAATTACGAAATACGGGATGATTAAAACATTTATTCTTTCTATTTGTCCCTGTACTAGTAAACCAGGCAGGCAAGCCATGTACGTGTTTATCCTGTTGGTGATGGTGATCTTCAGTTCATAAACTGAAGTAAAAACACTCACAAATTAGGTTGAGGTTGATAATGTGATGACTTAATGCTCCCTGTGATACTCTGTTTTCCATTTGTTGTATTTTGACCAAGTCATTTGTTGGATCATTTCATCATCAATATGCACGTTTCTCAGATATCTAGCAACTTTCACCTTAATCCTGTCTTGAATATTTGATGGATGGTTGCAGTTGTGGATAGCTTTGTGCATCGGTACAAACAGCAGTGCATGGTTGGGAACAGCTGCTCTTGTGACCAACATGAGGAACTTCCCTCTCAGCCGAGGCACTGTTGCAGGTCTCATCAAGGGCTATGTTGCTGTTAGTGCTGCTGTCTACACAGAAACATTTAATGGAATGCTTGGGAATTCACCAACAAATCTTTTGCTATTACTTGCTTTGGGGATCCCGACTGCATGCATTCTGGTGATGTATTTTGTTAGGCCTTGTACTCCATCATTGGACGAGGACAACACAACAGAACACGGCCATTTCATGTACACTCAGATCTCAAGTGTAGTTCTTGGTGTGTACCTCATGGTAGCTACAATACTTGGTGACACTTTGAATTTAAGTGAGACTGTCACCTACCTTTTGTTTGGTATAATGATACTCTTTCTCCTTGCTCCACTTGCAATACCAATAAAGATGACATTTTATCCAAACAAACAAACAAAGGAAAAGTCCACTACCCTTGCCCCATCTTATTCAACTGATAGTTTCTCTGGTCCGGATCAAGAGAATGCAGAACCACTTCTGAGTGGCACCTCAGCAACACCTCTTCCAGGCACTACTGATTCTGATGAGAGTACTGATTTGAAACTTTTGCTGGCTGAGGGTGAAGGAGCAGTGAATTTGAGAAAGAAAAGAGGGCCAAGAAGGGGGGAAGATTTCACATTCCGTGAAGCCTTAGTAAAAGCAGATTTCTGGCTACTGTTTATTGTATACTTTTGCGGAGTTGGCACAGGAGTCACTGTTCTCAACAACCTCGCTCAGGTTGGAATGGCTGCCGGTGCCAATGACACAACCATTCTGTTATGCCTATTTGGTTTCTGCAACTTTGCTGGCCGTATCATGGGTGGTTCTATCTCTGAATATTTTGTAAGGTGAGTTACATTTAACTAATTTGCAATAACTTTATTTGTATTATTCCTTCATCTCGTCACTGGTACTACATAGCAGCTTATTTATGCTGAAGCTGAACTTGTAAAACTCCTTTACTTGGGGAACCCACCCTTTGATATACTGATATTCTGTCAAACAATTATTACTCAAATAAAACTCGTAACGCCAGTATCCTCTATCTGTTCAGTTCCCATAATAAGTTTGTGGTACTCAGTCATCCCCAATTGTCTGGGTATATATTCTCTTAGAAAACAGGGATAAATTAATGAGCTATTGCCCCTGAATAAAATGACTAAGACCTTAAGTATGTTTTACAGGTCAAGAATGCTCCCCCGTCCT
The DNA here is from genome assembly GCA_036927565.1 of Tuctoria greenei. Classification (NCBI taxonomy): domain Eukaryota; kingdom Viridiplantae; phylum Streptophyta; class Magnoliopsida; order Poales; family Poaceae; genus Tuctoria; species Tuctoria greenei. The sequence continues at coordinate 284,942,534 of JAYESD010000002.1, read as the reverse complement.
TTTTGGATGATGTGCACACAAATAATCATGGTCGTAACCTTCTTGCTCTTCGCGACTGGTCTTCATAGCTTGATTTATGTTTCAACTACATTACTGGGGATATGTTACGGGTTCCAATTCGCCGTGATGATACCAACAGTGTCAGAGCTTTTTGGGTTGAAGGACTTCGGTCTGATGTACAACTTCATGCTGTTGGTGAATCCGCTTGGTGCATTCCTTTTCTCAGCTCTTCTTGCTGGTTACATCTACGACAAGGAGGCAGCGAAGCAGCACCCAGGTGTTCTGGAACCTTCAAATTGCTTTGGGCCTGATTGTTTCAGGCTTACCTTCTACGTATGCGCCATCGTGTGTGGCTGCGGAACCCTAATCAGTTTGATCTTCATTGCGAGGATTAAACCTGTATATCAGATGCTTTATGCAAGTGGATCATTCAGACATCCTCGGAGCCAGCAACAGCTCCACTGATTGATATACGATCGCATCATGGAAAATGGCTTCGGGTTTGAGTATGAAATTATAATGTTTTTTGTGTAAATTATCAGCTGGGCCATTATTCTTTTTTTTAAGAAAATGGGAAATATTCAGCTGGGCCATAGTCCCTGTTCTATCATATTCAAGTGTTGTATTGCATTTGGGAGTTATCTATATTTTATTTATCTTTTAGAGGTTGCCACGTTAGTAGATGGATTTGCACAGAGCTGCTACGATCGGACAACATTGATACATACATAATGTCAGAAGTTGTACATCAGGACTCTGTACAACGAATATGTATATCCTCTTTTTTTATACAAACAAATAATATGTATATCCCATCCCATTGTCATAATACCATGCCTGTAATGGCCTTCTACTTTTCCAATGAAGCGTCCGAAAAAAAAATGCCCTTGACACTAACAGCATCACAATACCGATCTCCGTTGTTTTCTCAGAACAGTGTTCTTCGTTGCCTTCTGGATGCTGGTGGACCGAACTATACCGATCTCGTGTCATGACGGTCACGTGCTGGTCTGACGATCGAACCTTTCCCATCGGGAACTCGTTGGACTCCACAGTATCACGCCCCTTCGTGCTGCGCGCAATCTGCGCCAGATCCTGGCATCTGATCTCGCCGCGGCACGGGGTCGCGTTCAGTTCAGCGCTGTCAACGACCGGCGCTCGGGGATCCGATTCGCAGCCAAAAGACTTCGGGATCTTCCAGGTTTTCCGCGTTCCGATAGGTTCTTTCGACTCCCGAGCAAAGCCGGCGGCGCCACCAATGCAAAACACGCCAATCTGAGGGGGAAAGCCAAGCCAAGTGCCATGGGGAGTTGGGGACGCGGGGATGGTCACCGCGGGACGGGGCATTGCCAGCATCTGATGCCATGGTGGAAAAACCTCACACGTACAAGTCCTTTGGCTTTGGCCGCTTTAGGTTTCATGCACCTACATCCAACCTCCGAGCAGATTTTTTTCATGCTTTAGCTTATCGCCCACCGGAATGCTTATCAGATGGGCGTGGGCGCGTGGTTTGGTGGTCGTAAAGCGCCGGGGAAAAGTTTTGATTCCACGTTGTATGACTTTTTCTTCTCACTTTACCTAATTTCTTATGAGTTTTACCTAATTTTATGACCTTATACTTCTATTGTCCTTCCTTACATGTCTGCCACACTTGCACGTCATATGCTTATGTGGACGCCCACGGTGACCGTAGCAAATAATAACCCATGATGAGAATAGCTTATCAAAATGGAACCGCTCGCTCATAAAAAACGGCCGCCGCTGCGACGCGTCCCCCACTTCTGGTTGCCGCGGCTTCCCCTCGTTTTCCTCCCCTTCCCCTGCTCTCCACTTACGCATCGCCGCCTCTCTCTCTCTCTCTAGACTCTGACTTCGAGCAGCAGCAGCAGCCTCTTGATCTCTTGCTCCTCCTGGCACAACCACCTTCCCTCCCGTCCTCACCCGTAGCAACCAACCGTTCGCCGCACGCGAGAGACCATGGCTTCCTCCCTCCTCCCCCGCGCGGCCCGCCTCCTCCGATCCGCTGCCGGCCATCTGAGCCCGAATCCGCCGGCCCGCGCGTTCTCCGGCGCAGCGCCTGGCCGCGAGGGGGTGCTCGCCGCCGCGGCCGTGGCGGTCGTGGGGTCTGGTCTGGGGCTCTGGCTCATGCCGCCGGCGCTCGCCGACTCTGGCGCGGCGGCCGGCGGCCAGATCTCGGTCGCCGAGGCCGCTTCAGTGGAGCACCGGGAGAAGAAGGGGCGGTTCCTGTTCGGAGGTGAGCGTCCCCGGCCCTGTTCGCTTCCCGGCGCACGATCCCGCTTACTAACGGGTTTCGTTCTCGCGCGTTTATGCCGCCGCCTCCGCCGGCACAGTTGTTGTACGGCATGGTAGATGTATTTGCGTTAGAACCGGAGCTTTCCTAGATGTGGAGCTACGCGCTCTGCGTGTCGTCGCCGTCAATAGCGCCTTTTCTAGTGCCGCCTCGGCTCTCGTCGATCGTTTGTTTGCGAGGCGTCGCTTGAACCGGTGGCGTGTTGCGATCGGTCCGGTGCTTCCCTGGCTGTACTGAGCCGGATGCGGATAAGTGATAAGCGAATTCACCACCAAGTTTCAAATTAGATGGCACGGAACCGTACAGGAAAGTATGTGCCGTTTTATGCTTTTTCATTAAACCGCACGCGTAGGTACATTTATGCAATTGTTTGGTTGTGTTCGGAAGCTTTGACAATTTCAGTAGTCTGTTGACCATAATCCTTGTCCTTTAGCAGCTGTGCATTCTTCCATCTTTCTGTCCTTAAGCTTTGACATCCGTACTCTTTTTCCCCCCTTTTCCACAGATTCATTCCGTAGAAGAGTGTTCTTCAATTATGAGAAGCGGATACGGCTTCTCAGCCCTCCTGAAAAGGTAATGCCTGATGCCCGACATTTAGTACAGTTCTGTTGATTTGTTTTTTCTGATCTAAATTAAGTTCTAATTATACTCTGCCCTTGGATAGATATTTGAATACTTCGCATCTGTGCGCTACCCGGACGGTGAAGTTTATATGCTGCCTGCCGACTTGATGAGAGCTGTAGTTCCAGTGTTCCCTCCATCAGAGTCAACTGTAGTTCGAGAAGGGAGATTAAGGGGGGAACGTAACCCTGGAGAATTGCACTGTGCTCCATCAGAATTCTTCATGTTGTTCGACACAAACAGCGATGGTCTCATCTCCTTTGCCGAGTAAGTGAAATTCAATAATTATCAACATTTTACTATATTTAGAAGACTGAACTTGTTGGATACTTGGATTTATACTTTTCTATATCAATTTCTTGCAAGAAAATAAAAAATTTCTTGTGATTGGTATAAATATGTTCAGAATAACCATGATATGGTGCTCATATCATAATCATGATGATGTAGTGTCATGGTTGCAGTGTGTGTATTGAAATTCATGTGGAGTGCCATAGGAATTTGCAATGATGTACAGGTTTCTCTCTCCTTTTTTTTTCCTGAGTTATGCCTGTGCTGTCTTTGACAGGTACATCTTTTTCGTGACATTGCTTAGCATTCCAGAGTCAAGTTTCAGTGCAGTCTTCAAGATGTTTGACGTTGACCACAGCGGGTGAGTTCTATTTCTACTGCTGCACCTGCTCTTGATAATACGTAACTGCTGTAATGCATTTGCTGGGTTCCATAGTTCAGAAACCTCATACTGTTTTGTCTCCATGTATGATGAATCATTGAACGGAATTTTGATAATGGTAAAAGGGGTAAATGCATTTGTTCTTTAAGTCCAATTTGGTTTGTTACAGAATTCGTTTTTCTTTATATAGTCTGTTCTTTGGTAAAGTTGCTAAAGGTATGTTACCACCTCAAATTCTCTTGGGTCCATGCATAAACAAGGATAGATCTGAATACTGTATTATTTTATGATATATTATTGTTTACCTGTGACCATTCACATGCAGTTAATTTCTCTTGTCCCCATGAAGACCTGCTCTTTATGGGCATGTTCAATCATCTGACTTGTTATTTGATGGTAATTGGTAAAAGAAGGGTATGAACAAATTTTGACCAGCTTCTTCACTGTTATTTTGTTCTCATCTAGTATGTATCGTTTTCAGGGTGATAGACAAAGAGGAATTTAAGAAAATAATGGCTCTGATGCGGTCCATAAACAGACAAGGATCCACCCATAGGGATGGTTTACGCATCGGATTTAAAGCTGGTCATCCTGTGGAAAATGGTGGAGTGGTTGATTATTTCTTTGGTAATGATGGGGATGAACCTCTGCACTATGACAAGTTTTCAAAGTTTTTGAAGGAATTGCATGACGAGGTGATTTGCATCTTCCATCCTTAGTCAACTTGATGACCTGTCCATAGAGATAGTCTCATGATTTAACCCAAAACTAATACAAAGCCTTTTTGCGAACAGTCTCAATATTTCTATTCCCCCATCATTTTTAAATTTGACTGAACCTTACTTCTTGTAAGCAGGATAACAAAATGTAATTATCTTATTACCATAACTGAAGTTTTTGAAAGGGCCACTCTATCTGTTTCTGACAGCATGTGTTACTGGAGAGAAGACGTTGAATCCTAGAAGTATTCTGTCATGCATGCTATCTATTTTTCTTTCCTTTGTTTCTACTCGAGAATATGGAACAGTAGCTACTGGTGTGCTCATTCTCTCCTACTACCTGCTTTTCTGCAGATTATTCGTCTGGAGTTCAGTCATTATGACTTCAAGTCATCTAAAACTATACCTGCCAAGGATTTTGCCTTGTCCATGGTTGCTTCTGCTGACATGAATCACATCAACAAATTGCTCGATAGAGTTGATGATTTGGTCAATGAACCAAATCTGAAGGACATGCGCATTACCTTTGAGGTTTGGTTTGTTACTTTTTTTTTTTTCAAATGAACAGGAGGGGGAAAGTCCCCTACTGATTAAATTATATTACTAAAAGGAACTCCAGAATTCATTTATCCTTAGTGTTATCACTGACATATCTACACAAATGCAGGAGTTTAAGTCATTTGCTGATTTGCGGCGGAGATTGGAGCCTCTGTCAATGGCTATCTTCTGTTACGGGAAAGTAAATGGGTTCTTGACTAAACAGGACCTGAAACATGCAGCATATCATGTAAGGTTTCTTGCCATGTTTGACAGTATATGGATATTTGTCTGCTCAGGAAAAGTAGGGACTTTTATGTTGACCAGTGCAGGATACGTCACTTTTGGCTTGCTTGACCACAATTTCTTGGTTTGCCCTGTAGGTATGCGAGGTGGACTTATCGGATAGTGTGGTGGACATCATATTCCATGTGTTCGACACAAATCGTGATGGGCACCTGAGCTCGGAAGAATTCTTGAGAGCGTTACAAAGACGAGAAACTGATATTCGCCAGCCAGCAACACCTGGTCCCTTTGGGTTCTTGTCTTGCTTGTTCAACTCTAAGAAATGCTCCCCGCTTCTACAGATGGTGCTCTAATTTGGTTCTTCAATTTTGTATTCTTCCTCGTCCCTTTGATTGCTGTCTCGTGGTACGTATGCAGAGCTTTCGTTACCTTAGGCTCTCTCATGCTTCTGTATAGCATTCCTTTGTGCATTTTTCCAATTCGAGGATTTGAGGATACACTGTTCTTGTGCAGGTGGCGAAGGCAGCAAGGGAATCGCTAAGCAGCGTGCACTCCCGAGCGCCAGACCATTTCCATTTCGCTGTAAATATCGTGTGCATGATCGAAGATTGCCAGCCATGCTATGGAGTAAAAGCTGTAGATAGCGTCTCGTTGCAACCATCAGGCTGGTAGTTCAAAAATGAACTAAAAAACTTTCAAAGACAGAGGAAGTACATTTTATAATCGTTATGTTTATTAATTGAAACCCATATAACTGAGTTTGGCAACCTTGTCAACTACGCATCTTCCGTTGCAGTTCGTCTTCACGCTTGGAAGTTTTATGTCTTTCCCTATAGTTGATGAAACTGGTAGTAAGCCATGATATAAGCCAGCTAGAAAGTAAATCTGACACAGCTCATGACCAATAATAATAATGAGAACTACAGCTCCTGATTCTGATGAAAGAAACTAACATAAAAGAGCGGAAACCACACGAATCGCCTATTTACATAAATCAGTACGAAGTACCATCCCACATGCAGAGGAAGCATGCCATATTTACAGTTGTTCCTTCCCATCAGCTTTGGTTGGTACACAGACGTAGCAAAAGCTTGTTCTTGCAAACTATGTACATGACCATTTCATAAAAAAAGGTACATGACGAAGGCCTCTTCAGGCAGGCGCTTCACATTTACAGGTTGAGGCAGTTGCACCGTGCATATCAATTATCAACGACAACAAATCACTCTGGCCGCACGCTTACAAGGTTGGGAAGGGCGGCCAGCTGAAGCTTCTTTATCTCGGGCGCCGTCACCTTGCAGGATTCCAGGGTCAGGGAGCGCAGGTTCTGCAGCGGCTTCAGGTGGTGGAGACCCAAGTCGGATACTCGGGAGTTGGACACGTTCAGTGACACCAACGCGGTCAGGCCTGCGATGAGATGCGACTCATGAGAAGAAAACAACAAGACGTGCACTGAAAGAACCAAGCTTCAGAGAACTTGTACCGGAGATCAGCTCCAGGGTTTTGTCCGAGAGGTTGCCGTTCTGAGACAGGTTGAGCAGCGTCAGAGCTTCCAGGTCCTTGATGTTCTTCACTCCGGCATCCGTGATGAGCCCACTGCAAACCTCCAGAGACTGTAGGTTTTTGAAACCTGAGATCGCGGCCTCCATCATATTAAAGGCTGAGTGATTTTGAATATACGTATTGAAACACTTCTAGTTTGCAAAGGAAATTAAGTTCACTATGATAAAAGCAAAGCTTCATAAGATTGTTACAAAGAAATAAAACGCCTCCTAGCAAGATAAACCACCATGAAAGTAAGTTTAGGTTTACAAAATAAATAAATTCAGTTTGCTAAGCGCAATGCTACATAAGATGGTAAAAAGAAATCAAAAGCTTCCAAGCAAGATAGCCACGAAAAGTTCAGTGCTACCATACTGGTCAACCTGGATAATCTTTTGAGCATGCACACTTACATCTTAAGTAGTTTGTGCCAGCATCAGTTATCCGAGCTCCAAATAGATCAAGGTGTGTCAATCCCGTGAGACCTGCATTGAATTAAACAACCTAACTAATGTCGTGGTGATTTATGTGTGACAAACAATCACCATCACTAAAAGTGGAAGTAAGTTAAAGAGTGTCAGTATTTTCAAGTGAAACCAACTTATTGTTCAATCACCACCCAAGCTTATTGGATCAACACCAGCCACAACTCATAATTAATTGAATTTGATCTGACTGCTTGGGATGGTGACTTAAAAGTACAGGTTCGTTTGAAGATAGGTGATGATATTTTTCTTAAGAAAGAAAGTCATAAGACTAATATGAGAAACATACTTGTAAGAGCTGCTAAACCATTATCTGTGATCTGACGGTTGTCAAGATTAAGAGACTTCAGTGAACTCAACCCAGAAATTTTCTTCAAGCTTATGTCAGTGATCAGTGTAAAAGAGAGATTGATGCTCTGCAAATTCCGCAGACCTGCAGAAATAGGACTTCAAAATTTTATTTTTTAGAGGCAAAAGCTACAACACATTTGATATTATATATTTGATATTTGGCAATTCAAATGTATGATGCATCATCTAAGTGCAGAAGTCTAGAAACGAAATCAGCATGTAGTGGACGGTCAATTTAATCAAAGGCCGCAGCATGAACAGTAAAACTTAATGAAGCAACACACCACGTAAATTGCATAAGCAGCAGAGACAAACACGAATCAGAAAACATCACTCGCCAATACTGTGGGCATTTGTCCAGGAGCTTAAACAAACCAGAGAGATGACGAAGTCCATTGTTCCCGACTTCGGTGTCTGAAAGCTCCAGGCTTTTGAGCTGCAAGAGGCCTACAATACATCGAAGCGCAAAGATAAATCAGTGTATGATTTGCAACTATATGCTAGTTTACAAAAGGTAAGTTACGACTTAATGAGTAAATATATTCAGGGGTAGACACCAGGTTCAAGGAGAAAAATAAGGAATGCTACTGCAATTCAGAATTCATCAACGCTAAAAACTCACTTTTCAGGTGTATTAGACCTGCATCACTAATCTTGCATGAGTCCAAGTTTAAGCACTCCAAGTTGATCAAATCTGAAAGGAACAGAGAGTGTTAGGAAAAAGACAATTTCCTCATTTTGCACTAATTAATATACAGTGACACCATAATTCCAATGTACTTTTGGAAGGATCAATATAAGAAGTGTGTGCTTGCACTAAACAAATGAATAAAATGCTACCATAAAGAGTGCAATACCTTCATTGAGTATCTCATATTTCCATTCATGTTATTAGAATTACTTGTATGTGAAAGAAACAGTGAGTACCAATTCAATAGTAAAAGGTGGGGTAAGTTTTCTTGGATGATAATGATAAAATTATATTGAACACAACAGTAAAATGGCCTGCAGGAAATACCTTTTAAATGAACTAGACAGGCATCTGTAACGTGATTGTATCCTAAATTTAGAGCCTTCAATTTGACAAGACCTGCAAGACAACACCAGTCAATGTGCTAAACAAAAGGGTAGCCTGCAGGAAACTGAATGGAACTGCATACACAGCCAGCTCGCGTAAAAGGTACAAGCATTTATAAACTGGGTAGAAATGTTCTGAATAACCACATTGCTGCAGATAATCAAGTTAAAAAAGTTAAGTAGTCCACATAATAATATATTACCCTCCATATTTTCACAGCCTTCATCGTGTATGCCGCACCGACTTAGATTCAACAATACCAACGATGGGAGTCCTGCAATAGCATGACTGTTAGTCAAGTTTTGGTACCTATGTCATTTTACTGCAACTCTTATAGAAACATTAATGGGTCCCTGGTAAGTAATACTTTAGACTGCACTGCAGCTCTCTTGTTAAAACAAATCCAGTCAACAAGTTCCCTTTGTAAGTAATAATAAAATGGTATTGTGTTCCCTAGTATATGTCCACAAAAAGAAACAAAAAGTTATATATATACCAGCAACTGGGTTCCGATAGTAGCTGAAAAAGCACCTGTGAATTCAGAATACCCGTGATCTCTTATGTAACACATATAGTGGACTATTTATATGACTATTGCCACTAGCACCGCTCTATTGGTGACAAGAAAACCTACATGGACCCCAAAAAATATTTTTCACAGATGCAAGAGCCGAGTCGCACACTACACCCAGGAAAAGATACAAAACCTGATATAACCTCCAAACAAGCTGCAGTTACTGCACAGCCCTCCAGATTTAGGTGAGCAAGCTTGGATAGACCTGAAATGAATGGACCCATTATATGAAACATGAGCCAATTTTAAATATAACTTCATGATACAAAATAACAAAAGTTAGTAAAATAATATACAAATACAAGAGAATGTAAGTTTATATGCAGTCAAGCACGCCAACATAAAACAAACACCAAACCCTGTAATGAAAGAACAAGAAAACAGAAATCTTATTCTTGTTTCTTGTAGTTACCTCTCAGATAAGAAACACCAAGATCAGAAATTTTGCAGCAAGACAACTGTAGCTCCCTCAAACTGTTAAGATCTGCATAAGGAAAATGGTATTTGTTATTCTTGGAGATCATCGTGTTACCGTACTCATTTATACTTCACACCAATCAGCTTAGGAGAGGTGCTACCTGACAGATACTTCATATCTGAGTCTGTAATGCAGTTACAATATCTCACATTCAGAGTTTCCAGTTTTTTCAATCCTGCAACACAAAATTATGTTACTCAGTACAGTAAATATAGTTGTTAATCATTATGATAGAATGAATTGCTTAATTAATCATAGGGTCTAGGTACATATTTATAGATACATAGATGGGCCGTACAGGCTAGGCCCAAACACAGTCCAACACCCCCACGCAGTCCCAACATCTACCCATAACAGATGTTGAGACTGGACCGAAACTCAGAAAACAAAGTCGACGGGAGTCCCTTCGTGAAGATGTCGGCAAATTGTGACGTTGTCGGCACGTGGAGAACTCGAACCTCACCGCGTGCAACCCGCTCACGAACAAAATGAAGATCAATCTCCACATGTTTCGTGCGCTGGTGCTGGACGGGGTTGGTGGAGAGGTAGACAGCACTGACATTATCACAGTAGACCAGCGTGCTCCGGGCGACAGGGGAGTGGAGCTCCTGAAGTAGCTGCTGGAGCCAGGACGCCTCTGCTACGCCGTTAGCCACGGCGTGGTACTCCGCCTCAGCGCTGGAGCGAGAAACCACAGGCTGCCGCTTCGAGGACCAGGAGACAAGATTCCCCCCCAGGAAGACGGCGTAGCCAGAGGTGGAACGGCGGGTATCAGGGCACCCCGCCCAGTCAGCATCGGTGTAGACCACCAACTCCGAAGCCGAGTCACGTCGAAGGAGAAGCCCGTAGTTGAGGGAGCCGCGCAGGTACCGAAGAATCCGCTTCATCGCCGTGAGGTGCGTCTCCCGCGGATCATGCATGTGGAGACACACCTGCTGAACCGCGTATGAGATGTCCGGCATGGTGAAGGTGAGGTACTGCAGGGCACCTGCAAGACTCCTGTAAGAGGTGGGGTCGGCGACCGAGGCGCTGTCAGCTGAAGCCAGCTTCGCCCGAGTGTCCACGGGAGTGGAGCATGGCTTGCAATCAGCCATGCCCGCTCGCTCGAGGATATCCAGGCAGTACTGGCGCTGGTGGAGGAACAGAGCGTCCGGACGGTGCTCGACCGCAACGCCCAGGAAGTGGTGGAGCTGGCCGAGGTCCTTCATCGCGAACTCCCGCTGCAGTGCGGAGATCGTGCGCTGAAGAAGAGCCGAGCTGGACGCCGTGAGGACAATATCGTCCACGTACAGGAGGAGGTAGACAGTGTCACCCTCATGCCTGTAAACGAAGAGCGAGGTGTCCGACTTGGCCTCGACGAAGCCAAGCGAGGCCAGGAAGGAGGCGAACCGGCTGTACCAAGCCCGAGGCGCCTGCTTCAGCCCGTATAGAGACTTGTTCAGCCGGCAGACCAAGTCTGGACGGGCTGAATCAACGAACCCTGTCGGCTGACTGCAGTACACCGTCTCTGTCAGCGTCCCGTGAAGGAAGGCGTTCTTGACGTCCAGCTGGTGGACAGACCAAGAACGCGAGAGAGCCAACGACAGAACAGTCCGTACTGTCGCTGGCTTAACCACCGGACTGAAGGTCTCGTCGTAGTCCACTCCAGGGCGCTGAGTGAAGCCCCGAAGTACCCAACGAGCCTTATATCTCTCCAGGGAGCCATCCGCCTTCCTCTTATGCGTGAAGACCCACTTGCCTGTGACAACGTTGCCACGGGAAGGACGTGGAACAAGGTCCCATGTCCGGTTGGCAAGTAGGGCCGCATACTCCTCCTCCATAGCGCGGCGCCAGTGAGGGTCAGCGAGGGCGCTACGGACGGAGGTCGGTATAGGTGATACCGAAGAGGAAGTGGATGGTGTCGGTGTCGTCGAAGAGAGTACCACTCCGGAGAACCTCTCAAGAGGCCGAAGAACCCCAGCGGCACGTCTAGTCACCATCGGGTGAACGTGTCCTGGGTCTCGGTGAAGCAACGGTGGGTGGTACACCGAGGGCTCTGGACGCGCAGGCGTAGAGGCACCAACCCGCTCTCGTCGCTGGTAGACAAGAGCAGGATCGGCGAAACGTGGAACAGGGGCCGCGCGTGGCGCAGCGGGGGACGTGGGAGCCGGAGTAGTCGTCGGGTCCCCGCACGGCGCAGGAGTCGAGACCGGAGACGCCGAGGCCGCGCGTGGCGCGGGAGTCGAGGCCGGAGACGCCGGGGCCGCGCGTGGCGCAGCCGTAGGGGACGTCGGGACCTCGTGTGCCGCAGGAGTCGAGGCCGGAGACGCCGAGGCCGCGCGTGGCGCAGCTGAAGGAGGCGCCGGGGCCTCGTGTGGTGCAGGAGACGAGGTCGGAGACGTCGGGGCCGCGCGTGGCGCAGCAGGAGACGTCGGTGCCACGCAAGGTGCGACACTCGTCCCCAGGGTCGACGGAGCCTGGGCACCAACCCGCACTCGTCGCTGGTAGACGAGAGCAGGGTCAGTGAACCGCCGAGTCGTGGCTGTAGGAGGCACAGCCGGAGTCACCACAGGTGTCGGTGCTGCATGAGGTGCAGCTGGCGACGTCGTGGGAGCCACCTGGGAACTGGTGGGTGATGTACCTGCAAAAAAAGGCCAAGGCAGCTGTGGTGGAGCAGCCTCGGTGTCAGTAGAAAAAAGAGAATCCAGCTCTGCAGCTGAATCAGAGGTGGAGGAAGAAAAGGGGAAGGATGACTCGTCGAAGACGACGTGCCGAGAGATCAAAATGCGGTGGGTAGAGAGGTCGAGGCACCGGTATCCCTTATGCTCAAGGGAGTACCCAAGAAAGACACACCTAGTAGAGCGGGGCGCAAGCTTATGTGGAGCAGTGGCGGAAAGATTAGGGTAGCAGGCGCACCCGAAGACACAGAGGTGGTCGTAGAGAGGGGTAGTGCCATACAGGGCAAAGTAAGGAGTCGGTGCTCGAATCGCCTTGGTAGGAAGGCGATTAAGGAGGAAGGTGGCAGTGTGAAGTGCCTCTACCCAGTAACGAGCAGGGATAGATGCCTGAAACATCAAGGAACGCATGACATCATTAGTGGTGCGAAGCATGCGCTCAGCCTTGCCGTTCTGAGGGGATGTGTATGGGCAAGACATGCGTAGCTGTGTGCCATGTGTAAGGAGAAAGTCACGGAGTCGCGAGTTGTCAAACTCTCGTCCGTTGTCACACTGGAGAGCACGAACAGTACGCCCGAACTGTGTGGAAACCCAAGTGAAGAAGTGAGAGAGAGTATCAAATGTCTCAGATTTCATACGTAAGGGAAAAGTCCAAGAGAAATGTGAGAAATCATCAAGTACCACCAAATAATATTTGAAACCCGAGACACTGATAACAGGAGATGTCCACAAATCACAATGGATAAGATCAAAAATATGTTGCACATGAGACACAGAAGTGGGAAAAGGAAGCCGAACATGGCGACCAAGCTGACAAGCGTGACACAATGACTCATGTGTGCCCCTAGTACACGAGATAACAGAACTACTAGACAACTTCGACATAGCATCAGCGCCAGGGTGACCAAGCCGACGGTGCCAAGTAGCGGACGAAGCTGTCGTAGCCAGAGCAAAGGACGAAGACGCAGCGGAAGAAGGAAGTCGAAGAGTGTACAGGGGCCCCGGACTATCACATCGAAGAAGAAGACGCCGGGTGGAAAGATCCTTCACAGACAAACCAAAAGGATCAAACTCAATAGAAATATTATTATCAGTGGTGAAACGACGAATGGAAAGCAAATTTTGAATAATGTCTGGAGCAACAAGGACATTATTAAGATGGAATGAACCCGGAGAAACTGAGTCACCTACTGAGGTGACTGGAAGAACGGATCCATTTCCAACAACGATCGATGAAGGAAACGACGGATGAGGTGTGTGAGTAGAAGAGAGAATACCAGCATCTGGGGTAGTGTGGTAGGAGGCGCCAGAATCAGCCACCCAATCAGTAGACGGCGGTGTGAGGTGCATGGTGCTGAAGGAAGACGCCAAGTCCTGACGGTCCCACCCCATGTGTGGCTCCTGGAGAGGTGCTGGTGGCTCCGAGGACCCAACGGGGTAGGAAACACCGCCGTAAGCTGGAGTTGGCGATCCAGCCGCAGGGCGACCAGGTCCACCATAGCCCGGATGGGCTACGTACGCAGCCGGAGGACGTGGCTGGCGCGGAGTGGAGGAAGTCGGTGGCGCCCCAAGAAGACCCGGAGACGGTCCCGACCACATAGAGATCTGGCCAGTCCACGGGTTATACGGTGTGGGCCAGGGCGCACCTCCCTGGCCAGTGCCACCAGTACCACCACCAGAAGAAGCAGTGGACGTAGGAGTGCTGCCAGCACCTCGTCCTGTGCGCCTTCCGCCGCGACGTCGACGAGTACCACCCCCAGAGCCAGCAGAGGCACCCGGGGCGGTAGGTGGAGTAGGCGATCGCGGTAGTGGTCCCCCAGAGGACGGTGGGCGTGAGGGCTGCCCGGAGCCATAGAAGGCTGTGGCAGTCCCAGAGGTAGCAAACCCACCCGCCGTGATCTCCTCAAGCTCAAGATCAGACCAGACCTTCTCGAAGGTCGGTGGCGGCTCCATACGGAGAAGCCAGAAGCGAAGATGGCTGAAGCGCTCGTTCAGGCCGTGAAGGACCCGAAGAACTAGAGTGCTGTCAGCGACCGGCTCGCCAAGGTCGCGCAGGGAGTCAGCCATGCCCTTCATCTCTCCACAGTAGGCCGAGATGGAGCGGTCACCCTGCACTGTAGTCTGGAACCGTGCGTTAATGTGAAGAGCCCGAGTCGCACGGTTCCCCAAGAAGTGGTGCTCCAGTATCTGCCAAGCCTGGCGCGCGGTCCCCCCACCGCGCTGTCCGACAAGCTTGTACAGATCATCGGCGAGAGTGCCAAGGATCCAGGCAAGGACCAGACTGTCCATGCTGATCCAAGAGTCATCCCACGGGGCGTCGTCCTGCTGGACGTGGTCCGCAAGCTGGTACCCGCCGTAACGTGAGGAGGAACTCGTTACGCCAGCGGGCGTAGGTGGTAGAGGTACAACTGAGAACAGTCGGCACTAGTGTCCGAATGTTCTGAACTCCAGCCGCCTGAGCGTGTAGGGCGGCAGTGAGCGACGCCGAGTATGCGGAGTGCACACCGGTGTCCAAGGTGGGCTCGTACGTCGCGCCCGGCGGTCGGTGAGCGCTCTCCTGGATCTGGTGCGAGAGAGCAGCTGCCGAGGCGCGCTCCTGCTCTAAGGCAAGAGCGAGTGCCCGCTCGCGATCGCGAGAGGCAGCCAGAGCCGCGAAGACACTGGAGGTGTCTGCGGCCGGAGCAGTAGTAGTGCCAACAGCAGGTCCGGAGCCCGTCATGAAGGCGACGGCAGTGGGGCCGGCAAGTGGTCCGCCGGCGGAGGGACCAGTCGCATCGCCGTACGCAGACCGAGTCATGGCGATGAGGGGCGCGCCCGCTGCAGGACCGGTGGCAGGCGCACCGGCGCAGGGGAGGGAGCCGGCCAGGGAGGGGACGGCGCCGGCGAGGGGCGCGCCGGCCCAGGGAGGGGAGGCGGCCGGCAGCGGCTGGGTCAGGGCCGTGCCGGCGGTCAGGGGAGCCGCGGCCCCGGCGGCGGCGTGGGGGGCGCCTGCGCCGGCGGCCAGGGGAGGTGCGGCTGCGGCGGCGGCGGCGGGGGCGCGGGCGCTGGCGGTCAGGGAAGGCCCGGCGGCGGCGGCGGCGTGGGGGGCGCCGGCCATGGGGAGAATAGGAGCGGTGGCGGCATGGGGGGCGCCGGCCGTGGCGTGGAGGGCGCCGGCCATGGGGAGAAGAGGGGCGGCCAGGAGGCGGCCGCCGGCGGCTGCAGCGGCGGGGGGAACGCCGGCGGCTGCGGCGGCGGCGGGGGGAGCGCCGGCGGCGGTGGCCATGGAGGGGGGGGGGGGCCCGCCGGCGGCGGCGGCGGCGCAGGGTAGGGCGCCGGCCATGGGGGGAAGGGGTGGCGGCTAGGGTTAGGGTGGGGATTAGGGTTATGGTGGGGATTAGGGTTTGGCTAATGATACCATGATAGAATGAATTGCTTAATTAATCATAGGGTCTAGGTACATATTTATAGATACATAGATGGGCCGTACAGGCTAGGCCCAAACACAGTCCAACACATTAATTATAAAGCATGCATATAGGTTTTATTCTTTTTTGTCTCTTGAACATGCAAAAATAAGCATCATTAATTATAAAGCATGCATATAGGTTTTATCCTTTTTTTTGTCTCTTGAACATGCAAAGATAAGCATCACTTGTGTATATGCAACCATGTCTTCTGTACTTGCAACTAGTAAGGTGATAGTTGGCCCACAATCATAAATAAAAAAATTAGTGAGAAAAGGACACCTTTTAAATGAACAAGCCCACCATGAATCTTTGGGCAACGCTCGAGGTCTAAGTTTACCAAATTAACTAGTTTTGCAAAGGCTTTTGCTCCTTCAGCAGTAACAGCAGCACATTTTTTGATGCTTAGTGATGTCATGTTTGAAAAACCTGCAAAATTAGGGGGTATATCATGGAAGAATTCAAAAAATATACATATAAAACTAACAAGGTTGGCGCCGCAATATCATAAATTCATACAGATGAAAGCAAACTCGGATGTTTCGCTCCAAGTGTAACACTGACCTGACAATGTTTCAAGTCCATGTTCTGAGATTTGATCACAGTAATTGCATGAAAAGCTTTGCATGCTTGAGCAATCTTTCAGAAGGTTCAATCCGCTATCAGTCACGTCTGAGCAAGAGATGTCAACAGAGAGCAAGGATTGCCCTTGAGAAGCCACTACTTCCATCCAAGCATCCGTCACTCCAGGGTACTCTCCCAGACAAATATCCTGATAAACATGATGTGTCCCGAGTCAGGCTCTGTTTGGTGCCGCGCACAACAGTAAGGTTTAAGACTTGAGAGAATACGCCTTCTTCATTCCCTAACGTAGATAATCAAGGATCGCTAATTGAAACATTGATTCCTTTGTTTACGTTGACCCGTAAATTTTCCACTCAACTCGAGTACGTTCACATAGTCGTTGTTCACCCAGAGTTTTGTACAAACAAGAACACAAGCCTCACCCGCAAAGCACAGTCACGAAAAGCTCCAAGCGACGCCTCCGTGAGACAGCTCGAATCTACCAGTTTGTTGAATATCTGCTGACTAAGATCCCTGGGCAGCAGCGAGAAATCTGAATACCTGCTCATGTCCTGAAATGAACACCCAACAAATCAGTCGAAACAAAAGTTCCTTCATCAGACCTCAAATAAATAAGGCCGCAATTCCACCTCGCGGACTTTGGCCACGCACAGCTCCACAAGCGACGGGCGCCGCACCGGCCCCGGCCCCTGTGCCTTCCGCTGCACATCGGAGCTGCTGCGGCGCAGCGTGTGCAGCAGCCACTTGAAGCTGCCGCTCTTGGAGAACCTGGCGCTATAGAGAACATCCTCGTCGACCGGCTGACCCCTCTTCCTCGAGCAGACGCCGCCCATGGCCACGGCGCGCGCACTGGACACAATCCAATCACCTCAAACAGAGCAATCACAGAATGGATTCGGGTCGATTCTGATCGCACACCCCCTCGCGTGGCTACGACTTGGGGCAGGGCTTCGCTTTCGTCGTCTTCTACTGCAATAAGCAAGCTCACATGGTTAAACCACTGAGTACGCAACTACGCAGGACAGTACCAAACTCTTAAAAATGCAATCAAACCCACAAAATAATTCGGTACCAGGAGATTATCGAATAAGTGGTGGATCTTACTGCGTCTAAATCAGCTATCAATTGTGCACCCGAGGATCAATCGAAGACCCCTCAAGGCTGCTAGTAACTGTACCCAGTATCCCAGTGCTCTGCACAAGTTGTACAAATCACCCAGGCACCATAGAGAAGACCGCCCGAAATTTTCAAACCAAAATTACAAAACTGACAGCGACAAAACACAAACACCACAAGAGCACGTTGCGCAGATCAACAACCACCAGAAATTCGGCAAAGAAGGTTCAGGGGTCAAAATTAGCATATATCGCTGCATCGGATACGGGGTTTGATCTCACCTGAAATCCACCGCAACCAACGACGAAGCAGGGTTTAGTCGGAGGTCAAAGTTAAACTAAAACCGACCCCCTGAAATCATCATATCACTATCCAAATCGTCAAATCGATCCGAGTGTTGAGAGAGAGAAGCGGGAGAGAGAGCGAGAGGGACACGAAGAGGGGAGGGAAAGGCGGAGAAGAAATGTAAACAGCGGAAGCCGGGGAGTTCCACGTGTCACGAGCGAGAGCGAGAAGGCACGCTCTTTGTCACTGGTTTTTGCACTGACATATTGGGTCGTAAACTCAGTGGTCAAACTGTCAGTGACACAGAATGAAGAACAGGTTGGTAGCTAACGGATACGCGGAGTGGGGCCACAGGGGAAGTGAAGAGGATAAGGCAAAGCTGCAGAGAGTACCAGGCGCACGGCAGCGCAACGGGCCCGAGGCGCACGGCAGCGCAACGAGCCGTCTACACGTGGGTCACACAGTTTTTAAAAATTCATCAGTGGTATTATAGTTAGGACAGTAATTTTAATTTAGAAATGAAACTATTTTTAACAATAATTGTTTAGAGTGAGTGTAATAACTTTAAAAGAATGAGAGTATAGTATAGTATAAGCTTTACGGTCGTACCATGCTTTGTGGGTTTGGACACTATTGACCAAGAATCAAACACACCAATCAACTCGGTGGAGATGAAGATGGGAGCGATACGCTTCCTTCTTCTTGGCAGCTCGCGCGGGCACTGGCGCGCGGGATCCACATGGCAGCAAGCCGCGGCATTACAATATCCCGCGCGTCGGCGTCGTTGACCAGCCCGCCGCGGCCGGGTCGCCGGTCTCGGCCTCGGCCTCTTCTCTGCAGCCCCGCACGCGGTTTCCACGCCAGGCAGGGAGCTCACCCAAAGATCCGAACAAATCGAGAAAGGGCTTTTCAAAAAGGGTGACGAGAGAGAGGGAGAGGGGATTCCTCCTCGCCATTCCCGTCCAAGTGTTTCGCCGCGGACTCGTGCCTGGCTCTGGCTGGGTTAGGTGGACGCGACGCAAGCTCAGCAGGCGGGCGCGGGAGCATCGTCTATTCGCCCGGCTGCGCCGAGCCCGGCGATCGACTGTCGAGCCTTTTCTCTCTCCGGTGAGTAGCCGCGTTCATGGAGCTCCAAGACGTCCCAGCTGCAAGGTCCCGTGTCCCGTTGTAGCCTTGACTGTTTGGTGCATGGATTGGTTGCTGTCTTGCTTTCTTGCTTGCTTGTGGGTTGCAGGCTACGCAGTATAGATGAGCCTGATGGCATCATCGATCATCCAACATTCATTGCTAATATGATGTTGCTATCATCTCTTATTGTGAAGTATCTGCTCTTATTTGGCTCTGGAAATCAGGCTGAAACGGGTTATGTTCAAGGTTGCACAGGTTTTGCGGTAGTAGCTATCATTTGCCATTTGGGGTACTAGATGGGAAAGTGCCGTTTGAGGAAACCGTGTCTGCTTCTCTTTGTTGCTTGGTCTTGGGCTTCATCGACCATAAACTGATATATGGCTAAATCTGTCTCTCTTCGTTGACAGTTTAAGCTCTCTTCCGGTCAATTTGACTGGGTGAGTGCTGCAAATGATTTGGTCTTGCCTGCCACGTGCGTGACAAGCCACATGGTCTACTTTGGATAAATTCAGCACACCTAGCTGTACTCTGTTGCGTAAATGCATGATTTGAGGCTTGTGTGAAGAAAGAAGAGCTCTAAAAGACTAAAATTGAACTGTTGTATTCCTATTAGATGGTAATTATCCGTTTGATACTCGATTCAGTTTATCCAGTCGTTTACACGTGAACATATAAACATTTTTTTTGGGTGTGAAGGAATAACATAATTATGCATAGTCTGATGATAAAACATACAGACTCTGATAATCAGATAAGACACTGCCCGTGAGGTTTTCATGTGAGCCATCAAGTGCAAAGCAAGACACTGTCTTTTGATGTTGGATTGAAGACGGATTGCACCATGGTAGCTGCTACAACTGTGGGGATGTTTACTGTGTGTTTTGAGTCCTTCTGCCCCTGTTTTGGCTCAGAACGGAAGGATGGAAGTGAAGATCCTGTTCTTGCAGAACATTCAAATTACTGTAAGTTTTTGTCCTTGAAGGAACCGTAACAACTACATTTCGCTGCTGGGCGAATGAAACTTGTTAACACAGTGAATACACCTTTTTGCTTATTATAAGATTTTTGCTTGTCATGGTGGTATGGGCACCCTGCTATTAACTGAGCCATATTACTTTAATTTTCAGTGAGTTCTTCTGAATTGAGGTCGATGTCGGATAGAATTCCTGCAAGCCCACTTCGCGTACCAGCAAGTCCATCAAGATTTTCATTGTCTTCATCGCCAAGTAGAAAAGAGCCATTAAACCTCAGTATCGAACGTGTTCTTAAATTGACGCATAATTTCTCACTGAACTTGATGATTGGTGAATGTTATTTTGGAAAGGTGTACAGAGCAGAGCTGCGAGATGGCAATGTTGTGGCCATTAAAAGAGCAAAGAAGGTACTTTATTTTGTTTGGGCAACTATAAAAGCAACTAAACTAGCTACGGCGATTTAAGTCAACATCATGGCTAGTTTTGGATAGTTTGTTGAACTTATTTCTGACTCTTTCCCGTTTATGTGTGTGGTTACTCACTCACACTGCCATGCACTTCATTGGGTTTGAATCAAGAGTAAGCTATAAAAGTGGGTAATCCAAATTTTGGTAGATCGTACCCATCATTTGATACATATTGTAGACCAAAGATCCGATCATTGGATACATGAGTCATGGACCAGTAAAGTGTGCATTCATTTTCCTTTATTCTTTCTAACTGTTGAGGATAAGTGCTTTCTGGTCCTTATTTTCTGTATTATTCTGTAATTATGTGATACATCATGGTATGCCTTATGTTTTGACATGTTTTTTTCAGGAACATTTTATTTCTTTACGTGCTGAATTCAGCAATGAAATCGCACTACTAAAAAATATTGAACATAGGAATTTGGTTAAATTGCTTGGTTATATTGATGGAGGCAACGAACGAATTCTCATAACTGAGTACATATCAAACGGCACTCTTAGGGAGCATTTGGATGGTAAGCTGCCAATCAAATTTTTAGTTTGTTGTTTCTTCCAAAACTAAATGGTTTGATATTCGAAATCATCTTTCAGGTCTACATGGTCTGGTCCTGGGGTTTAATCAGCGGCTTGAAATAGCCATAGATGTTGCCCATGGACTGACTTATTTGCATCTCTATGCAGGTATATACTTTGCCAACATGTTACCAATTATTTAGGATAAAACATTTAGCTAAACGCCACTAGATGTTCTTATTAGAGGTGTAGGGGTGTGTTTTATATTTTCTCTTTTGCATAAGGGCTTTTATGTTTATTTTTTTTTTGAACGCGAAACTGCAAGGGAATCCCCTGCAGCGAATATATTGATATAGAAAACGGTGACAATTTTACAAGTAGGCTACAGTGCCTAAAAAGAAAAGAAAACACTAAGGATGTCCTGAGCTAGGACAAGCCTCAAGAAGCCTCAGAGAGACTCCATCCATTGACCCAGCCTGATCTTGTCTGATTGTTTAAACCGACAAATCTGGTCACTTAATGAGCGAGTAAAGCATTCTTTCCATGATTGAACTGAAGGTCGTGTTGCTCTGAAGATTTTAGCATTCCTTTGCTTCCATATCTCCCAGGAGGCAATTGCAAAGATTTCCATAAAGCAGGGCTGAGCCCAGTCCTGTTTTGCCCTTGCTATTGTATCAAAGAAATACAAATCATGATCCCACTGTAGTCCTAAGATCTCCCAGCAGGCTTCACTGAATGGACATAGGAAAAACAGATGATATGTGAATTCCTCCGTATTAGAGTGGCAAAGCACACATGAATAGTCATCTCCTTCGATAATGAGATTCTTTCGTTTCAGTAGGTTTCTGGAGTTCAATCTGTCCCTAAACAACAACCAGGTGAAGATTTTAATCTTCTTCAACATTTTTGTTTTCCAAATCCATTGGAACGGAGGTGGTGGGTTGATGTGTTTGAAATAATATAGATATTCTTTTCTTGAGCAGTGAACTTCTCTGTTGTTGAGGTCCTTCCAGATATCACGTGGATGTCCTCTATCGTGCACTTGATCCATGATAAGCTGCAGGCTAGTGAGCTCTACCTCCGCCTCCTCCGAAAGTGGTGTATAAAAGTTTTGCCGAACATCCCCCTGTAAGTTGAACTGAGCATAGGATATGTTTACTTTCTTAGCGAAGGTGAATAACCTTGAAAAATCTTCACAGAGTAAGTGACCTTCCTAAGTATCCTTCCATAATAGAATTGTATCGCCAACCCCAATTGTGATGGAGGATTGAGCCATGAAGTCTTCCCAACAGCTCAAAATGTCCCTCCACCAGAATGAGCCTTTGCCTTTGGTGCTCTGTGGAGGCTTGCCGTTACGACAATATGTGTTGTTTATCAAATGAACCCAATGAATGTCTTGTTTGTTGCAAATTTTGGATAGGAATTTGCTTAGAAGAGACTTGTTCATACTTTTCAGACATTTGAGACCAAGCCCTCCCTTGTCTAGCGGTGCCGTCACTTGGTTCCAGGCTACCAGCGGTTTTCCTTTTCCTGCTATGTCCGATCCTCTCCATAGACAGAGTTTCCTTGTCTTATCAATAGCCTTTACGACTTGACCATTGAGTTTAAGGGTACACATTGCATAGATCGGGACGGAAGAGATGACGCTATTAACGAGAGTGCACCGGCCACCCATAGATAACCATGTAGCTGTTGTTGTGAGCTTCCTCTCCACTTTGCTGATGAGGTTAGCAAAGTCCCCTGCCTTAGGTCTAGTCAGACCCAAAGGCAACCCTAAGTATGTGAAGTGGAAGGCACCAGTTTGACAGCCAAGTGTACCTGCCATTTCCTCTGTTTCCTGAGCCGTTAGATTTACTGGCATTAAGCTCGACTTCCCCCAATTGACCTTCAAGCCTGTGGCGCCTCCCAGCACATGGAGGAGATTTTTGAGGAAAAATAGCTCCCTTTGAGACGCTTTAAGGACCAAGATCGTGTCGTCTGCATATTGCACTACCGGAAACTCCGTTGAGCTCGCCTGATGGATTGGTACTGTCAACAGACCCATGGTTGATGCTTTGTTAACTAGTACTTGTAACAGCTCTGAGGCTATGACAAATAAGAGAGGAGATAATGGATCCCCCTGACGGACCCCTCTTTTGCATTGGAAGAACTTTCCAGGTACTCCGTTGAGTAGAACTGCAGAAGATGCAGAGGACATGATATCCGCCATCCAAAACACCCACTGCTCAGGGAATCCCATCGTTCTCAGCATCGACAGAATGAAGTTGTGTTCCACCATATCAAAAGCCTTCTCAAAGTCTAACTTCAGTACCACTATTTTTTCCTTCGATTGGTTGCACTGATACAGATACTCATAAGCCCATGCCATGCAGTCTTGAATTGTGCGGTTACGGATGAACCCATATTGATTTGCATGTATTAACCGAGTGATATTGTCTTGCAGCCTCAAGGACATAATTTTGGTGATGAGTTTCACAGAGGTGTTGAGCAGTGAAATGGGCCTGTAGTCACTTACCTTGCTCGGATTGCTCACCTTAGGAAGCAGAATGATGAAGGATCTATTTAGTGACTGTAGGCTGACTGCGCCATTAAAGAATTCTGAACAAAGGTTGTAAATATCCTCCTTAATGATGGGCCAACATGTTTTATAAAACCTTGTGTTGAACCCATCCGGCCCCGGTGCTTTATCAGCCGGCATTTCTTTCAACGCTCTATCTATCTCTTCTCTGGTGAACTGTCACACAAGTGGTGGAGATCATGTTGTTCTTGCATTATGTCCTGAAGCTGAGGCCACTGTTGAATAGGTTCTGATTGCCCTAATCTTCCTTTAAATTCTGTCCATAGCAAAGCTTCCTTCTCTGTATGATCTAGCAGCTCCCTGCCATCTATGTCATGTATTATTGTGATTGTGTTGTGACGATACCTTTCTGTTGCTGCTGCCAGAAAGAACTTCGTGGGCTCATCACCCAGTTTTGTCCAGCGAACTGTGTACCTCTGCCTCCAGTAATCATTTTTCTGTTGAAGCAAGGAGGCCATTTGTGTTTTGATTAGAACCCTAAAATCCTTTTCTTGAGGGAATAACCTTCTTTGTTCTTCAAGCTTGTCTACAATCAACAATGATTCATTACAATTTTGAATAAGTCTGGAGATGTTTCCCAAATTTTTGCTCCATTTCTTCAGTGTGCTCCTTAGTCTTTTTAGCTTGGCTGATACCCTCCTTGCACCATTCATTGCCGGTAGCGGTTGAACCCAAGAATCCTTGACTATGTTTAGAAAGTGCGGATGTTGTATTCAGTAATTCTCGAACCTAAAGCAGTTGGCTTTGGGGATATTTGTGCTGATTTGCACCACACAGGGAATGTGGTCAGAGGTGTCTCTTGCCAGTGGGAGCAGGAGAGTATTCGGGAAAGAGACTGACCACTGAATCGATGTGAAACACCAGTCTAGTTGTTCCAGTAATGGTGAATCTTGCATGTTACTCCATGTGTAATTTCTTCCTTTTAATGGAATTTCCATTAACCCCAGATGTTGAATAATATTATTGAAAGTCTACATATCATTTAAATTAGCTCCCGGTCTATTCCTATTATCTGCACATCTGTAGAAATTAAAGTCACCAATCAACATCCACAACTCATCTGGGTTCAATGATAGATTCCATAGCCACTGAATGAACCCCTCTCTTTGGACCCCTTGACATGGTCCATACACAGTAATGAATTTCCATTTTACACCATTCTGTAACGAAGTAAACTGGATAGTGATAGCAAAGTCCAGGACCTGGGTGATCTCCCCCTGTAATAGGCTGCCATTCCACCCCAACAGAATGCCCCCGGAAGCCCCTCTGGACGGCGAGAAAGCAAACTTGTTGAATCTTCTAGGTGCAAACTTCTTGATGAAAGAAGCATCGATATGTTCTTTCTTTGTTTCTTGGATACAAAATACATTGCAATCTCTGATCTCTTCAATCTTTGATCTAATTGCATGTTGTTTGCTGACATCATTGAGCCCCCTAATATTCCAATTCAGAATGTTCCAGTTCCTATAATTGTTGAGCGCCATTGAAAAAGCAGTGAGGATGAAAGTGAGCGGAGCCTAAGGTTGAAAACCCTAGCTTGACCATGTAGGATCTGTGTGTGATGCAGGCCAGGCTACAAGATCGCTCCTGGGGAGCTGTAATTCTGTTATGGCCTAATTTCAGACGTTTGGGCATGTCAAACTGATTCAAACAGCACAGGAGGAAGAGAGATGTCCTGAGATAATACACATGTGCACTGCTGTTCACGCCATCTTGGTTCAGACCTCTCAAAGAGTGTATAGGCAACATACAACATTCCATACCGGCAACACGGGGTACATCATTTTTCTCCCAAAAGGCCAAGTTGGTAGCAAGACCACCTTGCGTCGGGTCACCCAGTGCCCTAAGATGCATAAGACTACCCAAAATGCACCTACTGCTATGGCATTGCCCCCCCCCCCCCCCCCCCCCCCCCCCCCTTATTTTACAACAAAATCACAAGCCAACCATACATCCATCTGGGACCATACAGCCACCACGGACCTACAGTAGTAAGTACACATAAGCCTAAACAGAGCCATCCTACTGGTGCATGATGATGTATCCATTAATTCCTTCCTTGTAGTGACGAGCTAACCCTCCTTCCTTCATCATTCTCTGCTCTGCGGGCCGAGGTTAGCTTTGCGCGCGCCACTACAAGTGGCACACCACATTCAGAAACAGCGACGGCCTGTAGGACCAGAGGGGGGATCTCAGGATAGGGGCAATAATTTTCAAGATCTGTTAAAGAGGGAAATTTAACAGGACCCGAAAAAGAAATATTACCTGCCATGCCGGAGGGGCCTGGCACCACCTCCGGAACCACAACAGCATCCTCAGAAGAGGAACCGACACCTCTGGTCCTGCGCCCCTGTAGGATTCTTTGGATCCGAGCACTCCTCCTTACAGTTTCTGACGCTTGAGGACTAATTGTTTGGTCGACTCTAATCTGGACTGAGCCCATTGGCGTGTGAACTGGTGGCTGCAGTTGATCCGCAGTTCGGGCAGCCGATCCCAAAGATGACAGAGCCTGGGAACTCTCCTCCTGCCTCCAAACATCCCCAACTGTTGAAGCATCTTCAATGCCCAGCCCCTCCATTATCTTTGCAGCTTTGGCCTTCCTGGTATAAACAATGCCAAATCTTCCTGATTCATTGCGTGATAGATTTATATGCTTATGAGCCAGTTGGGAACCCTCCGCACAGTCGGAAGCTTCTATGGGGATCTCCTGTAGGATGACAGAGGATCTTTTTACAGCCCTGGATGAGCTTCCTGTGAACTATGTCCCACCAAGGGGTGGCATCTGCAGATTGATTGAGGGGGCCTGCCCACCTTGATCCTGTAACTGATTGTTCCACCAAGCCAAGTTAGTGAGAGGGAAGGCAGCCACCAGCATCCTTCTTAGAGCAGGTGAGTCAAAAGGTTTTATCCAATCCGGCCTCAGGACCTGATTCCCGCAATTCCCAAGGTTGAAGATAGGTTCACCGTGTAGAATGCTTGCACTGCCCTGAACACTGCTTCGGAGTGCTCCGTCAGACTGTCCACTGGTGGGACAGCAGAGCTGGAGTTGTGAAGCTCAGGGGGTTCTTCTTGCGGGGGCAGAGGCCAATGCCCCCAGTTTTGGCCGTGGTGTGGAGGGTGGGGAGGCAAGTGAATCTCCTGCTGATGAACTGCTGCCTCCCACTGAGGATCATCTGGACCGTGTTGCGCTGCCTGGAAATCAACATCATTCTCCATCGGACCTTCTGGTGGATGTGGATTTCCATCGGGCGGAAGATCATCCTCCAATGGAACTCCCCCATCCGGGTTTGTCCAGTTAAGGATGAACAGCGGACAGGTCCAAGAGCCAGCTGGTCCATCACGAGTACCCTGCCTTAAGACCAAGCTCCTGGGAACCGACTGAGCATCATAATACAAGCATTTGACCAAGACTATACCCAGATCCCTAGGCATATTATTCCAGTGGAGGAGTTTTGCAAATGAGGAAACTGCCATATCAATGGTTTTCAAAGTACGGTAGTCAATTGGAAAACCAAGAATCATGAACCACCCCACTCTAGTAAAGGCCCATTGCCTCCTGTTGATTCCATAATCATGACGCACGAATCTGATTCTCATCTCCTCAACTTCAATCGGGTCACCTAGGACGAGAGTGTCACGATAGAAACAAGTTTCCATAGAGTAGAGAGCAATACCTAGCGGTGTCAAGCACGAGGATCTGACCACGAGACCCATCTCATCCACAAGATGATCTCTTATTGCAACTCGGAAAATATCATAGTCATCTTCATGCAAAACGCCATCCGCATCCACTGCAATGAGACAATCTTCCCGGAGAGCGTGATGGATACCTGGAAGGTGCACAACAGCCCTGGGAGTGCGTTCATGGCCACCATCTTCTATCTGGAAGCGTTGGTGAGGAAGGAATCTTTCCGGATGAACTGGAAAATTCGCCATGGCCAGCAGCGTAGAGGAAGGCCTTGAGTACAGCTGCAAGCTTGAGTCAGTGGCTTCGGTGACTCCGCTGGGAGTATTTCCGGGGAGGGAGACGGCAAGTGGTAGTTGAGGGCCAGCGGTTCCGGTATTAATGGGCGAAGGTGAAGGCCCCGCACCGACCGATCTTTTTTTCATCCACACCCTTTTGATTGAGGCCTTTTTGAAGCAGACCCTCAACGTATGTCCATATCCAAAGCAAAGCTTGCACCGAATTCGACTAGTGCATTGGAATTTTAGATGACTGGGGCTAAGACACCTGTAACACAGTCTTACAAAGTGGGGTCGGGTGTTCCGGCGGGCGACCTTCCAAGAGTTAACAGGGGGGAGTTTTCCACCCGCGGTTCAGAGCGGTCACGTCCAATGTTGACCCGCATGCTGTGCTGGCGAGCAGAGGTTCCACTAAAGCTTGAATGCGGTAGCTGAGGAGCACTCCACGCTCCACTATTTGCCATCCCATCAAGACCCGCCCTTCGAGGAAGCAACGCCGGCATGGCCCGACCATCTTCGCCGGCAGGACGGATAGCGTCCGACGAATGGAACACCATCGGGAGAGCAAGGCCGGCGGGAGAAGAATTGTTGCGCGGGCAGAACATCCGCCCAACCCACAACCCCGGACACGAAGGAGGACGAACAGTAACCCGCACGGAGGAAGGAAGCCGTGGCGGCGAAGAGAACGATACCTTGTTCCGGGCATTGATTTGTTGCCTCTTTCTGCTCAAGACTAGTGTCCAACTTTGCTCTTCTTCCTTATCCCATTTTCGAAGATCTGAAGACCAATTAGGCCCTCCATCACGCCATAGGTGGAAGTAGACGTCAAAGGCTGCAGTATTGACCCTTCGAATGGAGTTCACCAACAAGCCGACTTGCTTACTGGCCACTGAGAAGCGGAAGCTACTCGCCTGAACCAGGGAGACATGGAAGCCTCCCGGCGAGCCTCCTAGAACCGCGTGCAGAGCCCACCCAACTTCCTCCTCCGAGAGCCGGAAAGAGGCACACCGGAAAACCGCTAGAAGGAAGAACGAACCTTTGGTCGAAGAACATGGATGATGAACTGGCGAGTTGAATCTCCGAAGGACCTCTTCTTCAAATCTTTTGCCCTTGTCGAAGTCCCATTGGTCCTTCCTTGCCGCTGTTCTATCTCCAGCCATCGCCGGAGTTGACCGCCAGGGACGGGCGTCGGATCGATCACCACAGTTTGCATGACATGGAAGTTGTGCGTGGGATGCGAGCTTGGCCGGCGATGTGGTGGGCTGGGGAGCGGGGAGCAGGGGAGCGCGTGGAAGGGGAGCGTGTGGGAGCCATAAATTGAAATATTGGCTTTTATGTTTATTGACCATCCCTGTACATCTATTTATAGAGGCCTCCGACCTCCTGATTAATATAAGCCCTATTCATAACATGGTATCCAAAGCCTAGTTCTCTTTTTGGCGGCGGCGGATCTTCTCCGCTCGTCCTTCGGGATTTCATCGGTTGACCGCCGTCGCCCGTTCTTCTCCGGACATCAGCGCACGTCCTCATCCGCTTCGGCCTTCACGCGCGGCTCCGTCCGCTTCGTAGCCTCTCCGGACATTGGCTCGCGATCTTGTCCGCTTCGGCCACGTGCGGCTTCGTCCGCTTCGGTCACGCGCGGCTCTGTGACGCTCGCACCTCCTGCGGCCGCTCGGTTCTGCACCCGCCGGCGACGACCACATCGTGGCTTCGTCTGGAAAATTGGCGCGCTCCTGCCGATCTCGCTCCTGCACCCGCCGATCTCGGCTCCCTCCATCGCTCTTGCCGATCTGTTGCGCCTTCCCCTCCATCGCTCTTGCCAGATCCGTTTTTCTGCCGCCGCCACTCTATTCCGGCTCGGTGTTGAGCCGTGAGTCCAGAGGAAGCTAGGGTTAAGGTATGCTGTAAAAAAAAAAGAAAAAAAACAGAGGAAAGAAAAAAAAACAGAAAAAATTCTTGTTATTATTATTTTTCTTTCTTTTTGCTCTCTCGCCATCGTCGGTCATCTTCATCATGATGACTTCTTCGGGCGGGCTTCCAGTCGTGCGGTGTCCGGTGCTCTTCGATGACACTAATTACTGTGACTGGGTTCCTCGTATGCGCCTGCATATCCGCGGTCTGCGACTCTAGGAGTATCTTACGGGCGATCTCCAATGTCTGTCTTGTCCTGCAGTCCCTTCAGAGCCTGTAATTCCAGATAAGGCCACCGATGATGACAAGAAGAAGCTGTTGGCTGATTATGATGTACGCTTTTCTATGTATCAGTCTCACGTTAGTCTATACAGGAGCTGGCTAGATGATGATGCTCGGGCTGCTGCTATTCTTGCTGCCAGTATGGAGGATTGTCTTGCTGCAAACATAGTTGAGTTTGAGTTTGCACATCAGATGTGGGCTTTTCTTCGCTCTCGCTATGAGCCTACTGGACAGTCTACCTACCTTGCTGCTATTCGTCAGGAGCAGTTGTTGCAGTAGGGAGATGCTTCAGTAGAAGAGTTCTTCGGTCAGATGTCCGCTATTTGGCGTCAGCTTGATGCTCTTGGTACTCGGTTCTCGACAGATACATGTTCCTCTTGTCAGAGTCAGAAGGCTGCACTTGAGCTTCGACGCACCTATGACTTTCTGACTCGTCTTCGTGCCGAGTTTGAGCCTCTTCGTGCTCAGCTGCTTGCTCGTCACCCCTGTGTTTCTCTTATGGATGCTCTGACGAACGTTCGTAATGAGGAGACTCGTCTTCAGGCTGTCGGGTTGCTGCGTGCTACTTCAGTATTGGCAGCCCGCTCATCAACACTGGTGCATACTATCTCCCCGTCGACGACTTCGGCTTCTTCTTCTACGCCAGGGGGGCGTGGTGCTCGTCATTGTGATTACTGCGATAAAGATGGTCATGAGGAGACGTCTTGTTTCAAAAAGAGGAAGGCTCAGGCTCGTCGGTCTTCACAGGGTGTTGGTGGTGCTAGTACTGGAGGATCTCAGGTGAGTTCTGCTCCTACGGATGCCCAAATACTCATGCTTCTTCGTCGCCTTGCTACTTCTGCACCACCGGGAGCTGCTGGTTCTGTGACTCATTCTTCTGCGCCTTCGAGTACTGCCGCTGCTTCTTCGTCTTCCACTAAGGGACCACCCTCTACTTCTGCTCCAAGTAATTGTCCATGGATTCTTGACTCTGGTGCTTCGTTCCATATGACTCCTTATATACTAGTTTGTCTTCCTTGAGTTCTTCGTATCGTCCTTCTATTGTTCATACTGCCGATGATTCTCCTCTTTCGGTTATTGGACAGGGCACTCTTCTGTCTGACTCTTTTGTTGTTCCTGCTGTTTCTTTTGTTCATGGACTTACAATGCAACTTATATCTGCTGGTCAACTCACTGATAATGATTGTCGAATGATTCTTGATCATGATTGTTGCTATGTTTAGGATCGTCGCACGGGTCACCTACTTGGTACTGGCCCTCGTCGTCGTGACTCACAGCGTCTTTGGGAGCTTGACTGGCTTCGTCTTCCTTCCACTGCGCCTGCCAGTTCAGTCAGCTCCACTCTTGCTGCTTCGTCCACTTCGACGTTTGCTCAGTGGCACCACCGTTTGGGTCATCTTTGTCGCTCTCGCCTCTCCATTCTAGTTCGTCGAGGTGTTTTAGTATCGGTTTCTAGTTCTGAGTCTTTAGCTCATTGTCAGGGTTGTCGGCTAGGGAAGCAGATTCAATTTCCTTATCCTTCTAGTGAGTCAGTGTCTAAGCGTCCTTTTGATCTTGTTCATTCTGATGTGGGCCCTGCTCCTTTTGCTTCGAAAGGAGGACATCAGTATTATATCATTTTTATAGATGACTTTTCTCGTCACACATGGATCTACTTTATGAAGCATCGTAGTGAGGCGTTATCTATCTATAAATCATTCTCGACTATGGTCTGTACTCAGTTTGACACCTCTATTCGTATTTTTCGAGTTGACTCTGCTGGTGAGTATCTATCTGATGCTCTTCGCCATTTTCTTTCTGAGCAAGGAACACTTGCACAATTCTCTTGTCCAGGTGCTCATGCTCAGAATGGCGTTGCAGAGTGCAAGCATCGACATATCCTTGAGACAGCTCGCACTCTTCTGATAGCCTCTTCTGTTCCACCTCATTTTTGGGATGAGGCTGTTTCTACTGCCACTTTCTTAATCAAGATTCAGCCATTGTCTACCCTTAAAGGTGGAATTCCCTTTGAGCGCCTTACAGGCAAGATGCCTGATTATACCAGTCTTCATCTCTTTGGCTGTGTGTGCTACGTGTTGCTTGCACCACGTGAGCGCACTAAGTTGACTGCTCAGTCTGTTGAGTGTGTTTTCTTAGGCTACAGCTCGGAGCATAAGGGATATCGTTGTTGGGATCCGGTTGGTCGACGGATGAGAATTTCACAGGATGTTATTTTTGATGAGACACGTCCTTTCTATCCCCGACCATCTTCTGATACTTCTTTTGTATCGGTGATTGATCCTATTTCGTTCCTTTTCCTTCCTGATGCTCCAGTTGTGAGTGTTTCTCCCTCACACTCAGTACCTCCATCCATGACCTCCTCTTCTTCGAAACCTTCTTTGATGGATCCTGATTATGCTTTGAAGGCTCCGGTGACGCAAGTCTATACTCGACGAGTTGTGCCTTCTACAGATGTGCTATCTTCTTTTGATGAGTCGTCTACTCCTGTTGAGTCATCTGATGTCTCAGCTTCT
The DNA here is from genome assembly GCA_036927565.1 of Tuctoria greenei. Classification (NCBI taxonomy): domain Eukaryota; kingdom Viridiplantae; phylum Streptophyta; class Magnoliopsida; order Poales; family Poaceae; genus Tuctoria; species Tuctoria greenei. The sequence goes on along the minus strand of JAYESD010000002.1, from coordinate 284,910,501 downwards.
CCAGCTCAGTCTGACTCGCTGGATACACCTTCTTCTTCCGAGGAATCATCTCCTTCTGATGATTCTTCTCCTGAGCAGCCCCTTGAACGAGGTCATCGTTCTCGCCAGCCTCCTGATCATTACTCTCCTTCTAGTTTTGCTGCTACTGCTCTTCCTGAGCCGACTACGTATCATGATGTTGTTCCTCATCAGAAATGGCAGTATGCGATGGCTGAGGAGATTGCCGCTCTCGAGCGCACCGGCACGTGGGAACTTGCGCCCTGTCCCCCACGTGTTCGGCCCATCACCTGTAAGTGGGTTTATAAGGTTAAGACCTGCTCGGATGGTTCACTTGAGCGATATAAGGCTCGATTACTTGCCCGTGGCTTCCAGCAGGAACATGGTCGTGACTATGGTGAGACCTTTGCTCTTGTCGCTCACATGACCACAGTTCATACTCTGCTTGTTGTGGCCTCTGTTCGTGATTGGTCTATCTCTCAGCTTGATGTAAAGAATGCTTTTCTTAATGGAGAGCTGCGTGAGGAGGTTTATATGCAGCCACCACCTGGGTATTCGGTTCCTGAGGGTATGGTTTGTCGCCTTCGGCGTTCTCTTTATGGCCTTAAGCAGGCTCCTCGTGCTTGGTTTCAACGCTTTGCGTCTGTGGTCACTACTGCTGGTTTCTCTGCCAGTGCTCATGATCCAGCGTTTTTTGTGCTTATTTCGTCACGTGGCCGCACTCTTCTTCTTCTCTATATTGATGACATGATCATCACTGGAGATGATCCAGAGTACATAGCCTTTGTGAAGGCCCGTCTCGGTGAGCAGTTTCTTATGTCCGATCTTGGTCCTCTTCGTTATTTTCTTGGGATTGAGGTTTCTTCCTATCCTGAGAAAATTTATCTGTCTCAAGAAAAGTACATTCAGGATCACCGGACTGTTGATCGGGCTTCTCTTACTGATCACCGGACTGTTGAGACTCCCATGGAACTTAATGTCCATCTTCGGGCCACTGATGGTGAGCCTCTTGCTGATCCTACTCGTTACCGTCATATTGTAGGGAGTCTCGTGTACCTTGGTGTCACTCGTCCTGATATCTCGTACTCTGTTCACATTCGGAGCCAGTTTGTCTCTGCTCCCACCAAGGTTCACTACAGTCACTTGCTCCGTGTCTTGCGTTACCTTCGTGGGACTATCTCTAGACGCCTGTTCTTCTCACGCTCTATTTCTCTACAGCTCAAAGCATATTCTGATGCTACTTGGGCTAGTGATCCCTCTGATCGTCGATCTCTTTCTGCCTATTGTGTTTTTCTTGGTAGTTCCCTCATTGCTTGGAAGACTAAGAAACAGGTAGCAGTTTCTCGTTCGAGTGCAGAGGCTGAGTTGCGTGCTATAGCTCTTGTGAGTGCAGAGGTGACTTGGTTACGGTGGTTGCTTGAGGACTTTGGTGTTTCTGTTGGTATGCCGACTCCCCTTTTATCTGACAGTACAGGTGCTATCAGCATTGCTCGTGATCCGGTCAAGCATGAGCTCACCAAGCATATTGGTGTTGATGCTTCTTATACACGAGCGCAGGTACAGGATGGTGTTGTTGATCTTCAGTATGTGCCTTCAGAGCTTCAGCTAGCTGATTTCTTCACGAAGGCACAGACCAGAGCTCAGCATTGTTTTTATCTCTCCAAACTCAGTGTTCGTGACACACCTTGAGTTTGAGGGGGGGTGTTAGAGGTGTGGGGGTGTGTTTTATATTTTCCCTTTTGCATAAGGGCCTTTATGTTTATTGACCATCCCTGTACATCTATTTATAGAGGTCTCCGGCCTCCTGATTAATATAAGCCTTATTCATAACAGTTCTTATATCTTTTGTGATAGAAGCCATGCACTTGTACTCCTTTGCCGCTGCAATAAGGAAATAGCATCAAACCACAAACCTTAGGGCATTTTCTCAAAGGGAAAATTTTCCTTTTGAAACTAAGGCCTGTTTGAATTGGGGCTTTTGATCTAATTACCTAGGTTTAGCTAACTGTAGTTAAATCCGAAATAAACCTAAAGCTAATCATATTTTTCGGTCTTTGATGTAATACAACATGTGAACTAACCCCATGCATATTTAATATGTTTGTGTTCTTCAGCATTTTTAAGGTGTGATGCAATGCACAAGCCGTTAACAAGAACATCCTCTTATGTTCTTTCCTGCTGTCTGCATATATTATTTCTCAATTAACAACTTCATACTATTTTCTTTTACTTTTAGAGAAGCCCATAATTCACAGGGATGTGAAGTCATCAAACATTTTACTGAATGAAGGGTTCAGGGCCAAAGTGGACAACTTTGGATTTGCAAGAACTGGTCCTACAGAACCAGACCAGTCACAGATCGAGACTGACGTGCGAGGAACAGCTGGTTATGTCGATCCAGAGTATCTGAGGACAAATCATCTGACAATCAAGAGCGATGTGTTCTCTTATGGTATTTTGCTCCTGGAAATTCTTTCAGGTCGTCGTCCTATTGAGGTCAGAAGGGATGCAAAAGAAAGGATTACAGTGAGATGGGTATGCCCTCACTACCTCACTCTTTACAGTCATACAGGCGCAGTCTTCAATTTTCTTTCTAACGACCTAAAAATGGCTTTAGTGCTATTGTCAAAAAAATTGTGTGTAGGACAAAGGTTCCTGTAGTTTTAACTTATAGATGCACACTCAAAATACCAAGAAGCACAGCTTTGCTAGTAGCGGTTAATTTGTGGGTCCTTTTTGTCATCATTCTGGACTCAGATGTCTGAGACTTGTCTACATTTGTTGATACAGGCCTTTTCTAAGTATAAGAGAGGCAAAGTTAAGGACATACTGGATCCAATGCTAACTGAAGAACTAAATGAGGATATACTGAATAAAATCTTCGATGTGGCATTCCAGTGTGTTGCTCCCACCCGTAAAGACAGGCCACACATGAAAGAGGTTGCTGAGAAGCTGTGGAAGATAAGAAGGGATTATGCAAAAACTCAGAGGAAAGCAGAAATGACTCTGAATTCTTAAACTATATGATCGTGGTTGTTCTTGCTGCATTTTTTTGCTCATGTTCCCCTTGCTAGTGAAGACGCATGATCAACACATGAAACTAACACAATTCTTTTTGCAACTACGAACAACTAGAATCTGTACAGGGTTGCAAGATTACTGGTGGATGCTGTACACGTTTAAGAGATCAAATCTTTTTTAGTGAATCGATGTCCTCAAGCAAATAGTGTAAATTATGTGCTTTTAACGAAACCTCTTCGGAAGGTACAGACGTGAAAGGAAGTGGAATTTATCAGGTTTCAATAATTTGGATGCATAGAAAATGTAACATTTGATGCCTTCAGCTTGAAGTTCAAGAGGCCCCGGGAACTGCTGGTGCAGATATTAAAAGATTACAAAGGTCTCAGTTGACATGTTTTTTTTTTTTAAAAAAAAAGATCCCCCATCACTGCAAGCAGGGAACAGTAGAAGAGCTAAGAATACTACAGCTAACCAAAACAAATCCTCTCGACCAGCTGAAACCCTAAATCCATCTGACAAGCTTCTTCCTTGAGTCAGCTGCGGGTGACTCAATGAGGGTAACCTCGAAAAAATTGTTGTTATGACTTCAGGACGCATCACTTGCCTGTGGTGGACACTGCATCTACTGTTAACACTGATCCACATAGTTCCTTATCGCCCACGGAAATATTTTAATCAAAGTATCAACTAATCCGTCCAGATGCCAAACTTTTACATGTGTAATGCATGGAACATACAGTGCATATAACTAGCATTAAAAAGAAATTTATAACACTTGTCACTATTGGTTTGATTTTTCCCGCCGGGTTTGCTCAATGACACGATGAAAACGACTCATATAAGCAGTACACAAGTATGCTCAATGGTCCTGTTTCTTCCTCGTGCCCATTCCTGGCCGTATGCACATAAGTAGGTCATGAAAAAAATAGCACAAGCAATTGGCATGATAACACTTGTTGACCGGAGAATTACTGTGAAGCAAAGAGCATCAAATGTTTCTGCTAATCGAATCATCAAGGCACCAGGAAACAGAGAAGCAACATCATGGGGAAACTGACGGAAAATACGTATAATTTTCCAGTGACCGGCCAGAGAAATAGAATATTCCTTTCGTACCTGAAAGTTTTTATCTTTGTAGTTCAAAAATGAAATACAAAGTGATAAATTTTTATAAACGTAGGGACTACAAGGTACAACAAATTTGAACACGGCAACTGTTTTTGTACAAAGCTGGGCGTGCAGCAGCGCCGAAACCAATCTAAAGAATTTGACACAACAATTCAAACAAGCTAATCGCGGGGGAGCGAGATCGACCGATCACATCATGGGGAACTGGAGAGGATCATCTGGAGCAGGGAAGCCTGCCGGGTCCGTCGCTGCCGCGCCTTGAACTTCTTGATGGCCGCCTTGATCACCCGCCTCCACCCCTCCTGAACCGCGCATGCACCAGTGGAAACCGCGTGAAACCGCTCATGAAGAATTCAGCAAAGCTTAACGAGGCAAGGGTCATATGCAAGTGGCTACTACCTTGGCAGGAGAAGGCAACGGCGGCGGCGAGAAGTCCAGCTTGGTCCGGCCCGCCTCGTGGAGGTCGAGGAACGAGAACGACCCGTCCCGCTGCAGCCGCCGGCGCCACCACCTCGAGCTCCTGCCGCCTCCGCAGCCTACAGAGCCCTTGAGCCTGCAGCCGCTCGCCTTCGCCTTGCGCTTCGGCATGGCGACGAGGAAGTCGGTGGACGATGGGACCTCCGCCGCCGCTGGAGCACGGCGCGGCGGCGTGGCGGCGCGGGGGTGCTTGTTGAGCGGGGACCAGATGCCGCTCTGGGAGTAGTCGAAGTCAAAGGCGGAAGAGTCCGGGAACTTGCCGACCAGGCCCCGCGACATGGACGGCTCCAGGTACGCCACCGTCACCACGCGCTCCACCACCACCACCACTGGCGCGGCGATGTCACCGCCGCCACCGCCGCCGCCTTCACTGGTTTCTACCTCGGCTGCGGTGCTCATGGTGATCGCTTGATGCTCGTCGGAAAGGTGTCGAGCACTGTGTCTCGGAGTTCGTGCTGGGATCGGGGAGAGCGGAGCAGACGAGCGAGCACAGCGGTGGCGTTGGGAAGGGATAATTGAGAGCAGTTCGCCGTAAATGTAACCGTTGGGATCTCGCTTTTGGCGGGCAATCGACCGTTGTTGGCATGTGGAGGTTCTCTACCTCTGACGAGTGGGGTCGTTTGCTTGCAGAAACCTACGTGGACTATCAATATCTGATCTTGGGCTATTGACAACTGTAGCCATGTGTTCTGCTTGTGTATCTACAACTACAAGTACGCCGTGGTTCAATACGTTGGGCCAGTTTATACTCCATCCCATGCGTAAAAACTGAACATAAAATTAACCACATTGTCACTCATAAAATGTATTTTTCACAGATAAGTCTAATTAAATTTTAAAAATATTTTCAAATATAATTCAGAACTAAACCATTTGTTTCCATAATCCAGAGCCCTGCAGTACCAAACCAAACCGTAGAAATCGAGAACTCGTGCCAGTTAACAGTGAACGGCCGGCCCATCTGGTAGGTGTGGCCCATGAGGCCCGTCAGAAGATTACGATCTGGCCCAAACTGCCCTCATACCAGCGGCCACTCCTCCCCACTGGCTCACGCACTCTTGTGGGAACTGAGAAGCCAGTCACGCGGCTCGTCACTCTCCGCCCCCCACGGCGGCGCCGACGAGCCGAAGCCAACGGAACGGGGGCGAGACACGCGCCGCGACCACTGACTAGTCCGGAAACAACGAGCGGGCGAGCGCGCGACGCAGATGGCGTGCTACGGAGCCTTCCTGCACCAGCCGCTGGCCTCGCTCACCCCGTGCTCCTCCTCCTCCTCACCGCGGCGCGCCAGGGCGTCGGGAGCCCCGCGCCTCCAGCTGCGCGCGACACCTCCTCCCTCCTTCGCCTCCGCCCGCTCCCGCGTCAGCATCTCACCGCGCTGCTCCTACTCATCCGCCGGTGGCGGCGCCGTCCCCGGGGAGTCGCCCGCGGCGGCGCTCCGGCGGGTCCTGGAGGCGCCGGGCGCGCACCAGGCGCCCGCCTGCTACGACGCGCTCAGTGCCCGCCTCGTCGAGCGCGCCGGATTCAGGGCCTGCTTCACGAGCGGTGCGTGTTCTTCCCAATCACCGCGCCCGTTCTGATCTAAAGGCAATCTGCGGAACCTGCTACCTGCGTAGTCAATTTGTCGTTGCTTTGCTTTTGATACTTTTGATTCAGGCAGCATCATGCTATCCTCGAGGGTTTTACTGAAGGTTTCGTGTCTGCCAGTGCAGGTTTCTCAATTTCTGCTGCGCGGCTCGGATTACCAGATGTGGGTCTCATCTCCTATGGGGAAATGATTGATCAGGGACGTCTGATCACTGAAGCTGTATCGATCCCTGTGATTGGTGACGCTGATAATGGTTACGGCAACTGTATTAATGTCAAGAGAACAGTAAAGGGGTTCATTAAAGCTGGTTTCGCTGGACTTATTCTTGAAGATCAGGTATACTTCATTCAAGGAGCGACGAATGCTAATGCCTCTTTAAGTGTTCACTTGATCTCTTGTATTGGTGTTTTCACTGTTCAAATAACCTTGTGTTTTCAATTTCATTGACTATATGAGCCATAACTAAAGCTGATAAGTGCCTGTAAATTTATTTCTTGAGAAAGTGTTTATTCTCATCTTACAAGACTGGGATATCACTGTGCCATCTAGGAAATTATGGTTCAAATTCTTAAGCTTGCTGAACTTTCATATTGGCAGAAATAATGTTCAGTTTTGAGTTGTGCCTTCACATATTTGTCATGATATATATCCCTTTTTTACTGTTCCCCTCATAGTGATATGATGATATATAGTATTCTGAAGGTGTCACCAAAAGCATGTGGACATACACAAGGAAGGAAGGTTGTCTCAAGGGAGGAAGCAATTATGCGTATAAAAGCTGCTGTAGATGCCAGAAATGAGAGTGGTTCTGACATTGTTATTGTATCAAGGACAGATTCTCGTCAAGCTTTGTCTCTTGATGAAGCATTGTGGCGAGTTCGTGCCTTTGCTGATGCTGGAGCAGATGTTTTGTTTATTGATGCTCTTGCTTCAAGAGAAGAGATGAAAGCATTTTGTTCTACCGCCCCTGGGGTTCCAAAAATGGTCAGATACTGGGATATGTTCTATGCATCAATCTTTTGCACCTTTTCCACATAGTTGCAACCCCTCCATCATACTCTCTAATTTCTTCTGCAGGCCAACATGTTAGAAGGCGGTGGTAAAACTCCTATCCTGAGTCCTGTTGAACTCGAAGAAATGGGTTATAAACTAATAGCCTACCCATTATCTCTGATTGGGGTTTCGATGCGTGCAATGGAGGTTCGTTATTTATGTACAAAAAGTGAATGCTATTTTCTCGTCATTTATTTTATACTGAGTCACTAAGCTAATTGTGCCTGTTATTATTTCACCACAACTAATTGCATCCTAAAGTATTATGGACACAGATTTCCAGTAGCACTTTTGAGAAAATGGATAAGCAAATTTCATGCATGCGTACCATGTGACCTTGTGCATATGTATAGTGGTCATCGTGTAGTTGTAAATCGAGCACATATGTTTTATCATTTCTTCTGTCAATTTTAACTCTACAATATACATGATCTGCAGGATGCTCTTACTGCTCTAAAGGGTGGTCGTTTACCTCCTCCAGGCAGCTTACCTTCATTTGAAGAGATTAAGAGTACTCTGGGGTTTAACCGCTATTACGAGGAAGAAAAGAAATATGTGACCACAGCCCAATCATCGTACTGGAGCGGTATGAAAACACGTGTTCCAAGATTAAATACAGAGAACATTTTTAACCTGCAGCTGCTCCACAACTGTAGGTTATGATGATAAACATGAATCAAGCAGTTCAGAAGACTTCAAGTCCACGACTGAGAAGTCACAGGAACCTGTTGTTGACATACTGCCTCAGTTATATGATGCTGGTCCCGCTGGTGGCAGAGGACCTTCAGCAGGGATGTGGTCTCGTACACTACGGTTAACGATTACAGGCAGAGATGGAGTCCAGAAATTTGATGCTAGAATACCTGTAAGAACCAATTCCTCGTGTCCAAAGTTCAACATTTGTTAGTTAGATGTTCTGAAATGAAATCATAATCGCATAAATTAACATCTGTTTCCGAATGAAACTTGGTCCAACATCTTGATACTGGGAAACACATGCAGCTAATACAGTAGTTACTCCAATTCTGTATTTTTACTGGAAATTAGTGATTCAGACACTGGTAAAAATGTTTGTTATCTCTAATTCCCCTTTTTTACAACAGGCTGGATTCTTAGAAGGAATGACAAAAATTATTCCAGGTTTACACTTCTGTTCTCGAGAGGAACACATTACACAAATTTGTAAATCTATACATATTTAATTTTGTTATGATCTCCTCTTGCAAACGTTGCAGGCTTAGCTGGAGCCAATATCATGGAAAGGCTTCGGAATGCACCTATTGATGTGGACAACCCGCAGAACGGACAGTTATTGCTTGATTTTGAGGATGCCATTGGAGATAGGATCCAAGTGTTCCTTGGGTGAGCTTGGCTATGCATTTTCTGGCACTCCAACCTCTAAAAGCATAACAGACGTTACAGGCGGCACCAAGATTCCAGGCGTCTTACTCGTGTGTTGGGAGTTAAAGCGGATTCTGAAATATCAATTATGTGGAATTGTTTAATGACATATTGAGGCGAATGCATTCCGACATCCATTAGTTTCTCACTGTTTCTGTCAAATGTTGAAACTAGTAGCTCCTCATAAAAGTCCTCGTGAATCAATAAGTAGCATAGAACATAATTGAGGCACCTGAATCTGGTGAGATAACGTTATTTAGCTATACTTGGATACATGTATGCATCCTTTAGAAAATCTACACAGACACACCATCTCCTCGTTGCATATTGGGCTTGTTTGGATGATGCTTAACTTGTCTAAGCTTAAGCTTAGCCACTTGCCACATTTGTGGCGCGCCTAAGCTAACTAATGTTAGCATGTGTTTGGATTGCTACCATAACCTAAGCTTAGGCGTGCTTAAAAAAGTTTGGCATGTGTTTGTTTTGTTATCATGACTAAGCTTAGACAAATAGTTAACTTTAGGCGGTTGATTTGAATGCCACAGTTGAGATGGTTTTTTGTTAGGCAATAGAAGCAAAAGTTGTCTAACTTCTGTGTCACGCCTAATTTTAGTCAACAATCAAACACCTGCCTAAAACAGTGTGGCATGCCTAACATTAGGCTTAGGCAAGTTAGACATTGAACCAAACATGCCCATTGTCTCCTCACTGATCTTCTTCGTGAAACTGACGCCGATGATGTGTTGCTGCGTTCCCTGCTACGCCATCACCATCGCCGCGACCATCGTGACAACCTACAGTCTTTCTGCTTTCGAGGCCACGTCATCGAGTTCCTTCTCCACTTCGTCCCAGCACTCTATGCCCCCGGTTTCCTCATCGCACACACGCGTATCCCTGAACACGTCGCCGCTGCCCTAGTTAGCGTGGCACCGCCATTTCGTCGGAGCGAGCCCCGCCGCGAGGCGGCTCCCCAGTCCTCACGACGGCCACCTGGGCTAGAGGCCGTCGAAACTCACAAGCAGGAACTCCACGAGGAGCACGGGCTTGTCCACCATCCTGATGAGCACGCGCTCGGCGCGCGGGAAGAGCACCGCGACGAGCGACAGGGAGTTGCCGGTCGGCCAGGGATGAAAACGGACAGATATGGACGGATAAAATGCTTTTTTATATCCATATCTATATAATAATTTTGGAAACGGATTCAGATCGGATGTTGTCGGAAATGGATTTGGTATCGGATATGTCGGATGTATCGGAAATAGATTCATCGGATCGAAAAATTATGGATATCGGACGGACTCGAATATTTATTTCAAAAAAAAACAATTCATATATCACATCATTAAATGATAGACAATGAAAATATATATTTTTGCACACATAATACATGTAATTAATATTTCAAATATCACATCATTTCACATAACATGTAATTAAAATTTAAAAATTAACACATGATTTATAGTTCATACACATAATTCATAACACATAGGTCATGGATCGTTACTACAAGTATCCAATGATCTCCATTTAAAACAATTTGATAATGCCTTGATGTATGAATTAAAAGTTTAATATACAACTTTACATTCTCGATTGTAAAATATGCCTAATTTATTAATAATAGAAGTTTCTTCCAAACATATGTGCTGCAGCATTAGATATAGATAAGGAGAAAATCTAGTGTCATGCTGCTAACTTTTAATTCCTGTGTTTTCTATGCATAGCCAACTGAAAGCATCTAGGCCTCCATGAGGTATGGTTTCGGTGATTAATGACAACCATTGGATTTTATTAATGAATTTGTGGATGCAAGGTCTCCCATATCACTCATCACACTCAAATGAAATCTATATGAATATCATTTACTGCTCATTCGATATAATTGGAGACCCCTAAACAATCATTCTATGAGATCAATCAATGTTTATGAAGATTAGAAGTAAAAGCTCACATGTCAAAATTATTCAACCAAAATTGACAGCACTCAGTGCTTGATAATCATCAGAAGAATATTTCCAACCAATGCCTAAGAGGTCAATCAAGCAAATTCCAAAAGAATCACTTAGGACAACTTGAAGCAAACAAAATCAACTCACCGGATCAACCGATGATTCCAGAAAACAACACATCGGTCGAGTTGGTTCAGCAGAAGAAGAACACCTCAGAACTAAGTACTCACCGGATCATCCGATGATGAAGGGCATGTTATATCGATCCATCAATACAGTAAGCAATCTCTCTGGACCAAGTGCACCACCGGACCATCCGATGTACAACTATAAACACATCGGTCGATCACTCCAGTAAGCATCAATTCTGAACTAATTCTGGATGGAGTGCCACCGGATCATCCGATGAGAAGGAAAGTGAAACATCGGTCTAACAACGGTCATATTTGACACAATGACATCAGCTAATTTGGATTTGACCGATGATAACTGAAGGGGGAGCATTGGATCATCTGGTGTTCGCAGAACACTGATGTCAGCCCACTTTTCCAACGACTATTTCGTGGAGGCTGGCTATTTATACCCCTTCAACCAGTCTATTCGACAAGTCTTGACAACCAGAACTACTCCACACATTCTCAAGCATTCAAGACATTTAGCTAACACTTCTAGATCATCTACACCACTTACACACCAAGAGATAGGCTAGAACTTGCTAGAGATAGTGCTTGTGTGCTTTCATTCTTGATGATTAGAGTCTCTAGTGTAGTGAGAGCTGTAAGGGAGTGTCCCTTGGTGATTGTATTGGAGAGAGCCTTCCGGAGCTTGCCAAGACGGTTGTGGAAGCCCGGAGGATCCAAGTTGTACAAGGCTTGAGCTCCACCTTGCCGAGGTTGGCAAACGGAGAAGTATAGTGAAGATCCCTAGTCTCGATGACTTGGGAGTGGCTATACCCCTTGGTGGGTGCCACAACGTGGATGTAGGAAGATCTTGACGATCTTGCGGAACCACGGGATAAATCTCCGTGTCTTCGTGTCTCCTCGGGAGTTTGCGCTTTCTTCCTCTCCCCTTACACTTATGCATTTCTTATACCGCAAAGTTACTATTCACTTGAATGCATAGGTTGTTTGCATAGGGAATTGGGCTTTTAGTAATTAAGTTTTATTGCTTTAATTTTTGAAAAGAAGCCCAATTCACCCCCCCTCTTGGGCATTCGATCCTTACAATTGGTATCAGAGTAAGTGAAAGCATCTAGGCCCCCATGAGGTATGGTTTCGGTGATTAATGACAACCGTTAGTGATTACTAATGAGTTTGTGGATGCGAGGTCTCACGTAAAACAAATCAAACGTAATGAATCATCTCTCATATCATCTACTGCTCATTGGATACAAATGGAGACCCCTCAACGATATATTCTAAGGGGTTATTCGATTTTCATGAAGAATAAATGAAGAACTCATTCAACGACGTTATTCTATCAAAATTGGCAACACAAGAAGATTAACATTCATCAGAAGAACAAGTCTAACAATTGTCAAAGAGGTCACTCGAGAAGATTCCAAAAGATCAACTCAAAACAACTCGAAGCAAACAAGTTTAACTCACCAGATCATCCGATGTCTTGCAAAATGACTACATCGGTCGAGTTTGAGTTTGCAGAAGAAGAAGACCTCAGAGCCAAGTACACACCGGATCATCCGATGTGAAGGAAGTGGCACATCGGTTGAATCCAACAAAAGGGATGATCTTTGAGTAATTCTGGAGAAGTACACACCGGATCATCCGACGATCAATCCAAGTGTACATCGGTCCAATTCAACAGAAGTTATTATTTCTGGACCAAGTCTGAAGATCTACTCACCGGTTCATCCGATGATGAAGTGGATGTTACATCGGTCGATCAACGGTCATATCTGACACAGTGATGTCAGCAAATTAAAATCGACCGATGCTCAATAAAGGGGTGCATCGGATCATCCGATGTTAACAGTAAAGTTAATCAGCCTACTTTTCCAACGGCTAATTCGGGAAGGCTGGCTATTTAAACCCCTCCAACCAGTCATTTTGACATGTCTTGATCACCTGAAGCCAACTACACATCCAAGAGCATTCAAGACTATAGAGCATACATTTCCACACTTTTAGATCATTTGTAATAGGCTAGAGAGAAGCTTGTGTGCGTTCTTTCTTTGTGATTGAACTCTCTAGGCTAGTGAGAAGTTGAAGAAGATCGTTCCGGAGCTTGCCAAGGTGTGTGTGGAAGCCCGGAACATCGAAGGTTGTAGAGGATTGAGCTCCACCTTGCCGGAGATGGCGAACGGAGAAGATTAGTGAAGACTCCATTGTCTCGGTGACAGTGGAAGTGGCAAAACCCTTCGGTGGGTGCCACAACGTGGACGTAGGAAGATCCTTGCGATCTTGCCGAACCACGGGATAAACCTTCGTGTCCCCTAGCGTTTGCATTTCTCTCCCTCTCTTTACATTATGCAATCTTTACTTCACAAGTTATATCTACGTTGATTGCATAGTTAGAACCGCATTGGGAATTGGGCTTAAGTAGTTCGTTTTTAATTGCCTTAAAATTTGAAAGAAAGCCCAATTCACCCCCCCTCTTGGGCGTTTCGATCCTTACAATTGGTATCAGAGCAAGGTTGCTCATAGGATCATTCTAGCTTCACCGCTAGAGAGCAAAAATGGCCAAGGTTGGGGGTTCGGTTCCTATCTTCGAGGGCAAGAATTTTGCCTATTGGAAAGCACGCATGCGCGCTTACCTTGAGGCTATTGCTCCCGAAGTTTGGGAAGCGACTCATGCGGGATTTGGAGAACTTAACTATGTGGGTGATCAAGTTAAGTGGGATGCTAAGGCTAGGAATGCTATTTATGAATGCATAAGTCAAGATGTCTTCTCTAGGATTGCTAGTAAGGAGAAAGCTTGTGAAATTTGGGCTTGCTTGATAGAAATCCATGAGGGCTCATCTCGTGTAAAAGAACTTAAATATCACATGCTCAAAGCTAAATATGATGAATTTAAGATGCTTCCTCATGAAAATGTTAATGAAATGTTTTCACGCTTAAATGTTCTTATTGAGGAAATTAATGCTCTTGACATTGCGTCTCTTGGCAAGGGACTTATTAACCGCAAGATCCTCATGCTCCTTCCCAAGCCGAAGTACAACATCATCAACTCCATGCTCCAAAAGGAATCACTTGACAACATTGAAGTTTCGGAGCTCATTGGAGAAATACACGCTCATGAGATGAGTGTACTTGGGATGATGGAGCAATCATCATAAAAAACAATTGCTCTAAAGGCCTCCACCAAGAAGGCAAGCTTCAAGAAGAAGAAGGTGGTTGAGCCTAGCTCAAGTGAAGAAGAGCAAGCGTCAAGTGAAGATGACGATGATGAGCTTGCCTTGATGATGAGAAAGTTCTCACGCTTGAACTCCAAGATCACCAAAAAGGGATACACCTTTGATCCCAAGAAGAAGGCATTTCTACCAAGAAGAGACGATCACAAGATATACTACAATTGTGGAGATCAAGGCCACATCTCCTATGATTGTCCAAAACCGGACAAAAGGAGAGAGAACCACAAAGGCAAGCAACGCAAGCTTGAAGAAAGTGATGATGATGAAGAAGAAGCCAAGCCCAAACCAAGAGCCTTTGGGAAGAAGAAGCAAGACAAGGGCAAGAAGGCAAGACTCTTCCCAAAGAGGAGAAGTGGTCCACAAAAGGTGTTTATGTGTGAGGCAAATGAATGGGTCACCGACGAAGAAACAAGTGATGAAGAGAGTGAAGAAGAATAAGAAAGCTTGGCTGGCCTTGCCATTGCCAATCATGATGACTCACCTCTTCCTCCACCACCCATGTGCCTCATGGCTAAAGGTAACACCAAGGTATGTGACGACTCTAGTGATGATGAGCTTTCCCCCGATGATTTAACTTCTTTGATTAATGAATATCATGCTATCATTAAGAGAGAGAAGAGTAAGGTTAAAACTCTTGAAGAAATTCGTGCTAAACTTGAGAGTGCTAACCTTGATTTGCTTGACAAGTATGAAAGCATACTTAAAGAGCATGACACGCTCAAATCTCATGTCAAGCAAATTGAGGAAGAAAATGCTAAAATCAAGGTAGACAATTATGAGCTCAACATAGCACACCAAACTCTCTTGGAGGAGCACAACAAGCTAACTCAAGAATACCAAACACTTAACATTGCTCATGACATGCTTGATCAAGAGTTAAAAGATGCAAAGAAACAAACTCTTAATAATAAGATATCCATTACTTCGCATGTCTCTAATGTCTTGGACAAGTCTTTGTCTTTGAAAGCTAATGCTAGGGAGAAGGGCTTGTTGGAAGAAATTGAGAGTCTCCGCACTAGTGTGGCTAGACTTTCAAAAGGTGAAGTCAAGCACAAGGAAATCCTCTTCCAACAAGCAAAAGCCTTCAACAAAAGAGGACTTGGATCCTTCCCGGTGCCCAACAAAGGAAAGGTGCCCTCACCGGAGCTTAGAACAAGCTTCATCAAGGAAGTTGGTTCTTATTGCCAACATTGTGAGGTCACCGGTCACCACACAAGGGAGTGTCCTCTTCCTAACCGACCTTCACCTAAATTGCCTACTAACTACAAATCTATTTTCAATGATCGCTATTATCTTCTTAGCAAAGTGAATGGCAAGGTGAAAGCTAGGTTCATTGGCAAAGACATGAAGAGCATGAAGGGGAAGCTCCCCAAGCAACTTTGGGTCCCAAAGACACTTGTATCTCACATACAAGGACCTAAGTTGGCTTGGGTGCCTAAAGTCAAAAATTAACTTCATGTGTGTAGGTGAACTACAAAGCCGGAGGAAAGCATTGGGTACTCGATAGCGGGTGCACTCAACACATGACCGACAATGATGGTATGTTCACCACCATAGAAAACCCCGGTAATCATGAACAAGTCACTTTTGGTGACAATTCTAAGGGTAAGGTAATAGGATTAGGTAAAATTGCTATCTCTAATGATTTATCCATTTCTAATGTGTTGTATGTTAAGTCGCTTAGCTTTAATCTACTTTCCATTGCACAACTTTGTGATCTTGGACTAACATGCACATTTAGCAAAAATGATGTTGTTGTGAGTAGTGAGGCAAGCAAAGAGCTAATCTTCAAGGGGTTTCGGCATGGACATCTCTACTTAGTAGACTTCTCCAACAATAATGCTAGCCTAACCACTTGTCTTTTCACTAAGACAAGCTTGGGTTGGCTATGGCACCGACGCATAGCACACATTGTAATGAGCAAACTCAAGAAGTCATTCAAGCTTGGGATGGTGACCGGCGTGAAGGATGTGACGTTTGAGAAGAACAAGCTTTGTAGCGCTTGTCAAGCCGGGAAGCAAGTTGCTTCACACCACCCAATGAAGACAATGATGTCAACCTCCAAGCCACTTGAACTACTCCACATGGACCTCTTCGGACCGTCCACATACCAAAGCCTTGGCGGTAACCTCTATTGTCTTGTTATAGTTGATGACTACTCTCGCTATGCTTGGACTCTATTTTTAGGTGACAAGAGTGAAACTCCGGAAGTGTTCAAGACCTTCGCCAATCGTGCTCAAAGGGAATTCCAACTTCCCATTATCAAGGTCCGGAGTGACAACGACACCGAATTCAAGAACTACAACATTGGGGAGTGGTGTGACCGTGAAGGTGTGAAGCATGAATTCTCCGCCACATACACTCCTCAACAAAACGGTGTCGTTGAGAGGAAGAACAAAACCCTCATCACTCTTGCAAGAGCAATGCTTGATGACTACGGCACGTCGGAGAAGTTTTGGGCCGAAGCAATCAACACGGCGTGCCATGCCGCAAACAGGGTCTATCTTCACCGACTACTCCAAAAGACCCCATATGAGCTTCTCATTGGGAGAAAGCCCAACATCTCCTACTTTAGAGTCTTTGGGTGCAAATGCTACATCTACCGCAAGAAAAGGCTCGGTAAGTTTGAAAGAAGATGTGATGTTGGCATTTTTCTTGGTTATGCATCAAACTCAAAAGCATATCGAGTATTCAACCAAACCTCCGGTCTAGTTGAAGAAAGTTGTGATGTTGAGTTTGATGAGACTAATGGCTCCCAAGAGGAGAGTTTTGGTCATGATGAAATAGATGATGAGCCTCTACGAGAAGCCATGAAGAACATGACCATTGGAGACATCAAGCCGGAAGTTGAAGAGGGCCATGATCAAGGGGGAGCTTCAAGTTCCAATAACAACACCTCCATGGCGCCTCAAGTAGACGAAGAGGAGAAAGATGATCCATTGCCAACTCAAGACTCACAAGCAATACAACATCAAGATGAAGAAGAAGTCCATGATCAAGTCCAACCACAAGAGGAGCAACACGCTTCACCACCGCCAAGTGCTTCACAACCACTTGTGAGGCATGGACGCATCTCCAAGGCGCATCCAATGGACCAAATCATTGGAAGTCCTTCAAGGGGCGTAAGTACTCGTTCCCGCCACGTTGCTTCGTTTTGTGAGCACTACTCGTTTGTTTCGTGTGTAGAACCCACTCATATAGAGGAAGCACTCCAAGATACAAATTGGGTGATGGCCATGCAAGAAGAACTCAACAACTTCACCCGCAATGAAGTTTGGGTGTTGGAGGAGCGACCCAAGGACAAGAACGTCATCGGAACGAAGTGGGTGTACCGCAACAAACAAGACGAGAATGGCATTGTGGTCCGCAACAAGGCAAGACTTGTGGCCAAGGGTTTCTCACAAGTTGAAGGACTAGACTTTAGAGAAACATTCACTTCGGTCGCTCGGTTAGAAGCTATTCGTATACTCCTTGCTTTTGCTTCGCATCACAATATAATGCTTTATCAAATGGACGTTAAAAGTGCCTTTCTTAATGGTTATATTAACGAGCTTGTTTATGTTGAGCAACCTCCCGGGTTTGAAGATCCGAGGAATCCTAATCATGTGTATAGGTTACACAAGGCGCTCTACGGGCTCAAGCAAGCACCTAGGGCGTGGTATGAACGTCTAAGGGATTTCTTGGTCATGCAAGGATTCAAGATCGGGAGGGTGGACACTACACTCTTCACCAAGGACATCAACGGGGATTTATTTATTTGTCAAATTTATGTCGATGATATTATTTTTGGCTCAACTAACAAATCTCTTAGCCATGAGTTTGTCACCATGATGTCTAGGGAATTCGAGATGTCAATGATTGGAGAGATCAACTTCTTCCTTGGATTTCAAATCAAGCAACTTCAAGAGGGGACCTTCATCTACCAAGAGAAGTACACCAAGGACCTCTTGAAGAAATTTGAGATGGGAGATTGTAGCTCAAGAAGTACTCCAATGGCGACAAATTGTCATCTCGACGCGGACTTGGACGGTAAACCTATTGATCAATCTCACTACCGTTCCATGATTGGTTCATTGTTATATCTTACCGCATCTAGGCCCGATATCATGTTTAGTGTGTGCTTGTGTGCTCGCTTTCAAGCGGCACCTAAAGAATCGCATCGTAAGGCGGTCTTTAGGATACTTCGGTATCTCAAGCATACCCCAAGTGTAGGTTTGTGGTACCCCAAGAACGCTAGTTTCCATCTCTTGGGTTACTCGGATTCGGACTTTGCCGGATGCCGTGTGGATCGCAAGAGTACCTCCGGTGGGTGCCACTTACTTGGGTGTTCCCTAGTATCTTGGTCGAGCAAAAAGCAAAATTCCGTGGCCTTGTCCACCGCGGAGGCGGAGTATATAGCGTGTAACACCCTCAATTTTCGCATCATGCATTGCATACATGGTCATGCATTAAACACTAGTAGAATAAAAGAAAAATAATAAAACATACACATATACAAATGTATGTAGCGAAAGAGAGAAATAGAAAACAATAATTATAGCCTAAAACTTGTAATAGGGAATAAGTATTAAAATAATAATAAAAATATATATAAATATATATATATGAATAATATATATAACAATATAAAAATAAAGAAAAAAATATTAATAATATATGTTATAAAAATAATAAATAAATAATAAATATACAATATGAATAATATATATATATATAAAAAGGTAAATGAATAAAATAAATAAGATAAATAAATAATGTAAAAATAATAATAATAAATTAATAAATAAAAAGAAAAAGAAAAAAAACAGTGATGTGTAAAAAAAAAAGGGGAAACCCCCGCCGGCCAGCGGCCGAGCCGCAGCCGGCCACGCCCGCACGCGCGAGCGAGCGCGCCCGCTCGACACCCGCCGCCCGCGTGGCCCCCACCCCGGCCGACCGCGCGCCAAGCCGCGCGCTGCGCTGCCAGCGCCGGGCCCCGCCCCCTGGTGACGCCGCCCGCCTCCCTGACACGGCGCGCACCGCCCGAGGCCGCAGCCGGGCCCCGGTTCTCCCCCCCCCCCCCCCCCCCCCCCGACGCGATTTTTCGCGTGGAATTCCGCTCCGCGGTCTCCCGCCCTCTCCCGCGCCGTAACGCCCCGATTTTCCCGGATACGAGTCCCATCCCGCCCCGCTTCCCAACCGACTCGTTCCGATCTTTTTGCTCCAGCCGCCCCTATAAATAGTACCGAGGTCCCTATGCTTTTTTCCCCACGAACCAGCAGCCGCCGCCTGGAGAAACCCAGCCGCCGGTACAGAGGAAAAAGGGCACCAGGAGCTCTGCGCCAGGGAAGAAAAAGAAGAAAAAGAAGGGGAAGAAGAGGGAGAAAAAGAGGAGGGCACCACCGTTCGCCGGAGATCGTCGCCGACATCGCGCCGCCGCCGTCGTGCCGCCGAAGGACTGCTGCACCATCTATTTCGTCTACACGTCGCATTTATTCCGCGACCGTCACACCGTCAGATCTACGGTAGGGTTCGTTCCCGATGCGAATTTTTGCGACCGTATTGAATCTAGTAGGCGTAAATTAAATTTAGTTGCACCATAATTTTATTTTCAGCAGCATTAATCCACCCTAAAATCCCCGTAAACCCTTATGAACACGTATGAACTAGTCGCATCTAATTAATAAATGACCGTAGTAAATTAATTATTAAATTGTGCATGCATACATGTCATTGCATGTTGATTATTTTGTGTGCATTATGTTGAATTGTATATGTTTTCTTGTATGTATGATCACGCGTAGAGGAACGTGCTCAAGAGGCCGCATACGAGGATTTCCAAAATCAAGACTTCGAAGCGCTTGAGCAACCCCATCCGCCGGAGCAAGGCAAGTGTCCTTGAAGCATATTGATCCTATTTTAAATTAAATGTTTTGTTTGCGAACTTGCATGCTTGTGTCAAATTGACGGGAACCCTATGGTAGGAAGTTTACTAGTTTTGTTTGACCACCCTTGTCACCTGGAATTATGGTAGAATGTCGGGAAGGGTTTTTACCTTATCGCTTCGCTTAATTAATTGGGATGGTAAACAACACTACACATTTAATTATGCATCAATGATATTCTGGTTAATGTGAACTGGTCAATACGATGGGTGATCTAAGCAAGCATGGTTATGTGGATGGGTTGGTCGTTATGGTGGTTTGCTTGCCTTAGATCTAAGGACCGGTTCATGCGAGAATATGCCAGGTCAACAGTGCCACCACAAGGCCAAGTATGGGTGCGGCGTAGCTGAATAATTAGGAGCGCTGCTAGTATTGTATGGACCATTGGATGGCGCGGGGAATGGGAGTCGAGGAGGACTGCCCTGGGATCCGCATGGCACACGAGGGGACCCGTGGGTGGGAGAATAGAGGTTCAAGCCTGCCGGTGAAACCTTAGTGGGGCCGTACATACTAGTAGTCCCTTTTGAAAGGCTATTTTGTGATCTCTTGGCCACACACCTACGGAAGTGTGAGATGGCACAATGGAGGTTTCTTAGTCATCGAAAGGTGATAAAATCACAAACATGTGGGTAAAGTGGTACAACCTCTGTAGAGTGTTAAAAACTATCATGATAGCCGTGCTCCCGGTTATGAGCGCCTGGATGACCTACATGATTAGAGTTGGAATTGGGATTTGGGATGGTTATGGTTTGGTAATGGTTATGGATGGTTATGGTTTGGTAATGGTTATGAAATTGAGTTATGGTAATTGGACATGGATAATGGTAATGTTGGTAATAATTGGATATTGTTAATATGATGGGATTTATTTCACATAGACATAGTATAATGCTTTTCAAATGTTTTACTGTACTTTTCAGCACTAAGCCATTATTATTGTCGTCATTTGAATTAGCCACATGTCATACTTTCCACACTTGCTGAGTACGACATGTACTCACCCTTGCAATCTCCCCCCCCAACAGCTACTGGAGACAATTGGGAGTACCCTGAGGATCACGTGGAGTACTAGGTTGCGTACCGCCGTCAATTGCCTGTGGATTGGAGTCGTGCTGTTTAGTTTATTTTCCGCTGCAATTATTTAGAGTTTTATTATTTGTGAACTATTGGATTATTGTAATAAAGTAATTATTTATTAGTTAAGACGTGGTTAAATTCTGTTTATCATTTGTGAATCATTCGTGTATGTGTGTTGAACATCCTGGGCACACATATGCGTTACGCTTGGTTCATATTCGGAACCGGGTGTCACAAATTGGTATCAGAGCCAGGTTGACCGTAGGACGCAAGCCTAGGTAGAATGGACACTCTAGAGCACTTAGGAACACTCTTCTAATATGCTATTTTCGAAAATTTTTGCTGCTGTTTTGTTTCCTTTATTTTCAGCCGCAAAAAAATATCTGATCGCTGCTGTGTTTTGATAAAAATTTTCAGAAGTGAGCAATATTAAGTGCTGCTGTTTTGCTGTATAAATTTTCGCGAAAAACGGTGTGTTTTGCTGCTATTATGTGTGGGTAAAATTATTGTGTTGGTTGCTGTAATTTTTCTCTTTATTTTTCGTTCTTTTGGAACCGCTGCACCGCTCTTTGTCCGCCGTTTAGCTGCTGAAATTTTCAGATTTGTTTTTCATTATTTTTCTAATGTATTCTGTTTCTTGTAGATGGCCCGCACCAAGACAACCCCTCGTAAGTCGACCGGTGGACTCGTGCCCCCGCGTAGGTTGGCTAGTCGCTCTCCGGCCGTCGACCCCCGCCACCCGGTGGTGATCCGTTCTGACGGCAGAGCCGCAGGACAGTTGCGACACCGTCTCCGTGCCCTACTCCGTGAGGCTGGCTACCGCCACCACAGCCTCTCGCTCTCCTACCACACCACTGGAGTGCAGCGCCACGGCAGGAAGGAGTGGAGCTGCAAAATTTATATCTACTACGGTGACGAGTTGGTGAAGACCCACAGCAGCCCTGCTTGGAGGAGCTCCCGCCGATCTGCAGAGCAGGATGCTAGCTGGGAAGCAGCCACTTTCTGGAGCCACGCCCGCCGTTTCCGTCTGGAGGACACGGTTCACGCCTTCGTCCCGCAGCGTCCTAGTGGCACTGCGCGCTTCGTCTCCAGGCACGTGGAGGGACCCCTGGACCTCCCGCAGTCTCGTCAGACTGTTGGCGACGTGACCCAGCTGAGTGCCCGACTTCAGAGGGCGCAGCAGGAGATCCATGATGGACGCGACCTCGCCCAGCGTCACGAGGCGATAATCAGGAGGTATCGTCGGATCACCGACGAGGACCCGGACGACTACGCGTCCGACACCCCGATGTGGACCCCAGACTCTCCAGACCGTCGCAACGGTCAGCGTGAGTCATCCTCTGAGGAGTCCTCTGACGAGGAACCTTCCAGTGTGGCGTCTACCGCACCACCGCCGCCTGCTGCCTCACCACCCCAGGACCCACAGGACCCCGAGGACCCCGACGACGACGACGACGACGACGAGGACCCGGATGAGTTCCCGCTCGACGACGAGTAGTCCTCGACCTATGCCACGACTCAAGGATAGGCACACCCCCATTAGTAAATAAGAGCGATGTAGATATACTTGTGTGGCCTTGAGTTGTATTACTTCTTTTAGGATCTTTGTAAATTCTGTTTGGTGCTTGTTTGAGTGCTTGTGTGCTTAGTAGAGAGTTGTGGGATGCTTCGGCAATTGTCCACATCCTCATAATATAGGTCTATATTAATAAAGGATTATTTAGTGTCACATACCTTGATGCATATAGTTGGGACGTTTCCTTCCAAATTCTAAATCCTTCTATTCCCACCTTTCCTTCGCCAACAGATGGTGAGAACTCGTAACCAGAGGGATGCTAACGATGAGGAGGAGCGCAATGAAGTACCTCAGAACAACCAGGGACATGCTCATGGAGCTATCAACATTGAACAATTGTTAGCTATGCAGAACCAGCTCATGCAGACCATGATACAGACCATGGGACAGCTGCAAGCTGGCAACAACAATCAGCCCCATATGCCTCCACCACCACCCCCGCCACATCACAACCGTTTGGGAGAGTTCATGAGGACCAGACCGCCTACCTTTGCACAAGCCACATACCCAATGGAAGCTGATGATTGGCTGAAGTCCGTTGAGAAGAAACTTGCTATTGTCCAGTGCACTGACAGGGAGAAGGTTCTCTTTGCATCACATCAACTAGTTGGAGCAGCCGCTGACTGGTGGGAAGCTCTTTGCAACGCTCATGATAATCAGGAAACAATCACTTGGGCTGAGTTTAAACAGAGTTTCCGTTCCCACTATGTACCTGAAGGAGTTATGATACTGAGGAGACAAGACTTTGAAAATCTCAGGCAAGGAAGGATGAGTACGAGTGAGTATCTCAACAAATTCACTCAATTATCAAGATATGCTCCAGAAGACATCAAAACTGATAGTAGGAAGCAGTATCTATTTATGAGGGGTCTCAACAATGAAATTCAAGTCCAGTTACTCAATACCGATTATCCAAACTTCCAAAAGCTGGTTGACAAGGCTATTGTGGTTGAGAACAAGATTCGTGAGATGGAGCAGGACAACAAGAGGAAGATGTCACATCATGGACCGCAGCAAGGAAGCAATGTTCGCCCCCGCTACGCACCACCTACTGCACCACAATACAACCCCTCTGCTCCTGCATACCGTACTGCCTATCCGCCCCGCCCAAATCAGCCACCGCAGCAACGCCCTGCCATGCAAGCGCCTCGCAATCCTGTGCCACCTGCGCCGCGTCCTAACATGGCGGCAAATGCTCAAAACCAGATGCGCCCAAACTTCCCCAATGCTATGGGTGGTAAGACATGCTATGCGTGTGGAGAACCCGGACACTTTGCGAGTCAATGCCCCAAGAGAAACAATGGACCTATGAACAATGCACCAAGGCCAAATAACCCGCGACCAAATGGAGGAGCACCACAAGGCAACCGTGGACAGCAGAATTTTGCTCGTGGCAATGTCAATCATATCTCTACGGAGGAAGCCCAACAAGCTGATGACGTCGTGATTGGTATGTTTCTCGCCAACTCCAACCCCGCGACTGTTTTATTTGATTCAGGAGCATCTCATTCATTCATCTCGTCAAAGTATGTTGCCAAGTACAATTTGCCTATATCTCATATGAAGCAAACTATGCTAGTAAGTTCTCCTGGCGGAGAGATGAGGACAAATATAGTATGTCCGAAAGTAAGCATTAAAATAAGGGGGGTAGACTTTCTCGCAAACCTCATAGTATTGGACTCCCAAGGAATAGACATAATACTTGGAATGGACTGGTTGAGCAAGTATAATGGAGTCATTCAATGCGCCGAGAGGATTGTGCAGTTGACAAGTGAACATGGTACACGCATTGAAGTTGAAGCAGCCTAACCTGCAAGAGGAAAAGCGATGTTGAATCATGTGGAAGAAGTGACATTTGAAAGCATTCCGATCGTTCGCGAGTACCCGGACGTGTTTCCAGATGAGTTGCCACGTATGCCACCTGATCGTGACATAGAATTCGCCATTGAGTTGATACCCGGAACTGCACCTATAGCTAAGAGGCCGTATAGGATGCCTCCTAAGGAATTAGCAGAGCTCAAGAAGCAAATTCAAGAGCAGCTAGAGAAGGGTTTTATACGCCCAAGTTCATCCCCGTGGGGAGCCCCAGTGCTCTTCGTAGATAAGAAGGATGGAACCCAGAGGATGTGTGTGGACTATAGGTCTCTCAATGAAGTGACAATTAAGAACAAGTACTCACTGCCCCGTATTGAGGATTTGTTCGACCAAATGAAGGGTGCCTGTATCTTCTCCAAGATCGACTTGCGGTCAGGATACTTCCAAATGAAGATTAGACCATCGGATATACCCAAGACAGCATTTCGGACACGATATGGATCTTATGAGTACACCGTCATGTCATTTGGATTGACGAATGCGCCTGCGTACTTTATGTATCTTATGAATAAGGTCTTCATGGAATATCTGGATAAGTTCGTTGTAGTGTTCATCGATGATATTATGATCTACTCGAAGGACGAGAAGGAACATGAGGAACACTTGAGGCTTACGCTGCAGAAATTGAGGGAACATCAATTGTATGCCAAGTTCAGTAAATGTCAATTTTGGTTACGAGAAGTTTCCTTCCTAGGCCATATTATCTCTGGAGGAGGAGTATCAGTTGATCCAGGGAAGGTGAGAGATGTGCTTAAGTGGGAACCGCCACAGAATGTCAAGGAGATTCGAAGTTTCCTTGGAATGGCTGGATATTACCGTCGATTCATAAAGGATTTTTCCAAGATAGCCAAGCCTATGACCGAATTACTCATGAAGGGAAAGGCATTCCGATGGACTCAAGCTTGTCAGGATAGCTTTGAAGAGTTAAAGAAAAGATTGACAACTGCCCCAGTGTTAGTATTACCGGACGTGAGCAAGAGTTTTGATATATACTGTGATGCATCAAGACAAGGATTAGGATGTGTGCTCATGCAAGAAGGCCAAGTGGTAGCTTATGCATCGAGGCAACTAAAGAAACATGAGTTGAATTATCCTACGCACGACCTTGAACTCGCAGCCGTGGTACACGCCTTGAAGATATGGAGACACTATGTTTTTGGTCACCGATGTGAGATTTATACGGACCACAAGAGTCTCAAGTACATATTTACGCAAACGGATCTGAACCTGAGGCAACGCCGATGGTTGGAGCTCATCAAGGATTATGACGTGGGAATCAACTATCACCCAGGGAAGGCCAACGTAGTGGCCGATGCTTTGAGCCGAAAGGGAGTAAGTCATCAACTTACAGTTCAAGAACTGCCACCCGAGTTATGTAAGGAGTTTGAACGGTTGAACCTTGGATTCATAAATGAGATGGGAACGATGGAAGTCAACCCAACATTAGAGCAGGAAATACGGGAAGGACAGACGAAGGACAAGGAAATACAAGAAATCAAGGAAAGGACCCAAGAAGGAAAGGAATTCAGATTTGATGAGGACGAACAAGGTACCTTATGGCTTGGAAAGAGGATTGTGGTACCTAATGTCAGGCATATTCGAGAAACAATATTGAAGGAGGCACATGACTCGCCTTACTCAATTCATCCTGGCTGTACGAAGATGTACAAGGACTTAAAGACATGCTACTGGTGGGCCAGCATGAAAAAGGACATAGCTGAATATGTTACACTTTGTGATGTGTGCCAACGAGTTAAAGCTGAACATCAAAGGCCAGCCGGATTGCTACAACCATTGAAAATCCCGAAGTGGAAGTGGGAAGAGATTGGTATGGACTTTATAGTTGGATTACCGCGAACTCAGTCTGGCTATGATTCAATATGGGTTATTGTAGATCGATTGACAAAATCAGCTCATTTCATCCCCGTCAAGACCACATATACCACCGCGAAGCTAGCAGAATTGTATATGGAGCACATTGTGTGTCGACACGGAGTACCGAAGAAGATAGTCTCGGATAGAGGTTCTCAGTTTACCTCCAGATTTTGGCAGAAATTGCATGAAGCAATGGGAACAAGGCTGAACTTTAGTTCAGCGTATCACCCTCAGACAGATGGACAAACCGAGAGGACCAACCAAATTTTGGAAGACATGTTGAGAGCATGTGCTTTAAAGCATAGGAAAAGTTGGGATAAAAGTTTGCCGTATGCTGAATTCTCGTACAACAATAGTTACCAAGCAAGTTTGAAAATGTCACCCTATGAAGCACTATACGGAAGGAAGTGTAGGACTCCCTTGTTTTGGAATGAAACCGGAGAGAATCAAGTGTTTGGTCCCGACGTGTTACAAGAAGCTGAAAGGCAAGTCCAAATAATACGGGAAAACTTAAAGGCTGCCCAGTCTCGACAGAAAGGTTATGCTGATAATAGGCGAAGGAGCTTGACCTTTGAAGTTGGAGATTTTGTATACCTCAAAGTGTCACCTATCAGAGGTCAACGACGATTTAACGTCAAGGGAAAACTCGCACCACGTTACATCGGACCATTTAAGATTCTGGACAAGCGAGGAGAGGTAGCTTATCGACTTGAGCTGCCGACGTATCTCTCCGATGTACACGACGTGTTTCACGTCTCTCAACTCAAGAAGTGTCTCAGGGTACCGGAAGAACAAGTGCCGATGGACGAGTTAGAACTTCAGGAGGATTTGTCCTATGTCGAACAACCTATCAAAATTTTGGATATGAAGGAAAGAGTCACGAGAAATAAGAGGATCCGTTGGTGCAAAGTGCAATGGAAACACCATACGGAAGCCGAAGCTACATGGGAACGTGAAGAAGACCTGAAGGCAGAATTCCCTCATCTTTTCCCCACGCTATCGAATCTCGAGGGCGAGATTCACTTTAAGGGGGGTAGGTTTGTAACACCCTCAATTTTCGCATCATGCATTACATACATGGTCATGCATTAAACACTAGTAGAATAAAAGAAAAATAATAAAACATACACATATACAAATGTATGTAGCGAAAGAGAGAAATAGAAAACAATAATTATAGCCTAAAACTTGTAATAGGGAATAAGTATTAAAATAATAATAAAAATATATATAAATATATATATATGAATAATATATATAACAATATAAAAATAAAGAAAAAAATATTAATAATATATGTTATAAAAATAATAAATAAATAATATACAATATGAATAATATATATATATATATATAAAGGTAAATGAATAAAATAAATAAGATAAATAAATAATGTAAAAATAATAATAATAAATAAATAAATAAAAAGAAAAAGAAAAAAAACAGTAATGTGTAAAAAAAAAAAGGGGAAACCCCCGCCGGCCAGCGGCCGAGCCGCAGCCGGCCACGCCCGCACGCGCGAGCGAGCGCGTGTAAGGATCGAAACGCCCAAGAGGGGGGGTGAATTGGGCTTTCTTTCAAATTTTAAGACAATTAAGCACTTAACAACTTAAAGCCCAATTCCCTATGCAATTAAACTATGCAATCAATATAATTTAAAGTTGCGGAATGAAGATTGCATAAGAGTAAAAAGGGAGAGGGATGCAAACGCTCAAGGGACACGGAGTTTATCCCGTGGTTCGGTAAGATCACAAGGATCTTCCTACGTCCACGTTGTGACACCCACCGAAGGGTTTTGCCACTCCCAAGTCACCGAGACTAGGGGCTTCTTCACTATTCTTCTCCGTTCGCCAACCTTGGCAAGGTGGAGCTCAAGCCTTGTACACTTTTGGGATCCTCCGGGCTTCCACAATCCACTTGGCAAGCTCCGGAAGTTACACACACCAAGGGACACTCCCTTGTGGCTCTCACTACGCTAGAGACTCCAATCACCTAGAGTGGAGGCACCCAAGCACTATCTCTAGCTAGTTCTAGCCTATCTCTTGGTGTACAAATGATGAGTAAATGATGTGAAAGTGGTAGCTCTCTTGCTTGAATGCTCTAGGATGTGTAGAGTATGTCTGGGCTTCAAGTCTTGTCGATTTGACAGGTTGAAGGGGTATAAATAGCCAGCCTCCACGAGATAGCCGTTGGAAAAGTAGGCTGACATCACTTGTCTGCGAACACCGGATGATCCGATGTCTCCCCTTCAGTTATCATCGGTCAAAGCCAAATTAGCTGATGTCACTATGTCAGATATGACCGTTGTTAGACCGATGTTGAACTGTCTTCTCATCGGATGATCCGGTGGCTCTTCCTCCAGAATTCTGCTTGATCTTGAAGCTTCCTGGAGTGATCGACCGATGTGTACAAACCTGCACATCGGATGATCCGGTGCTTCACTTGGTCCAATGGTGTTGCAATCTGTGATGATGGACCGATGCACTAAGCCACTTACATCGGATGATCCGGTGAGTGTATTTGTCTGAGGTCTTCTTCTTCAGTTGAACCAATTTGACCGATGCAGTCAACTCCAAGTACATCGGATGATCCGGTGTGTTCAACTTGTTGACTTCAAGTTGTTTTGAGTTGTTCTTTTTGGAATTTTGAACTTGTGACCTCTTTGACATTTGTTCGAAGTGTTGTTCTGATTGTCTTCAAGCATTGATTGATGTCAAGTTAGAGCTTTCATTTCTTGTTCTTCACATGATTCGTTTTGATCTCATTTGTTGATTTCAGATGGGTCTCCAATGTAATTTTGATTTTATTTGATTGAGTGCTATTGAGACCTTGCATTCACAAATTCATTAGTAATATCGAATGGTTGTCATTAATCACCGAAACCGTTCCTCATGGGGCCTAGATGCTTTCAATCTCCCCCTTTTTGGTGATTGATGACAACACAAAAATTTAAGGCACAATAATAATGAATTTGATGATAGTGTTCAAGTAGATATGCAATGAATACAAGATAAGACACATTAAGCTTGTAAAACGCAAATGAAAATTATGGTGCGAAAAGCTCAATCGATTAAAATCATAAGCAAATGAGACAAGTGAAGGAGTGCTTATTTAAAATTACAAAAGAGTATGAATACAAAGCATGAAAACAAAGATACAAAGGATAACCACGCAATCACGCACTCACACTCCCCCTGAAACTACTACTCCCCCTGACTCTCCTACACCTTCTCCCCCTTTGGCATCAAGACACCAAAAAGGGATCAGAACGCCTACTGACCCTGAGAGCTAGGCGCGAGGACGAACTGGGCACCGTCGCAGTCGTCGGAGCTGGAGTCGCCGGTCGAAGGGGCTGCCGGAGCGGTGGAAACTGGAGGGTCCGCTGCCGGTGCTGGAGGAGAGGAAGCAGGGACCGAAGGTGCTGGAGGAGCTGGAGGAAGTGGAGCGCTCACCACGGATGCCGGTGTCTGCTGGAACAAGGTCGTCGCCGGCAGTGGTGAGTGAATCGGTGCGCTAGGTGCCAGAAGAGGTGACATACTGATCGAAGGGATAGGAGTGGTAGGCACCTGAGCGACACCTGGAGCCAGCCCCAGTCCAGGCTGCTGTGAAGGAAGGGCGATCCCGGTCTGAGTGTATAGGTTGGTGATCAACCCTAGGATCCCCATCATGGCCTGCTGGGTCTGCTGCTGCTGGTCGAGGGTACGGCGGTGCATCTGATCTACCAGGTTGGTGAACCTGTCCGTATCCTCTCGCCTCTGACGGGCGATCTCAAGCTGGAGCTCCTGCTGCTGTCTCTGCAGCTGTGCCAAGTGAGCAGCCTGCTCTGCCCTGGCCTGCTCAGCAGCGAGCCTGTCCTGGCGCTGCTGCTCGATCATCTGCTGGAGAAGCGACGTCAGCTCAGACGGCTGCGTCACCTGCGCCTCGGACACAGGAGGTGGTGTCGGTGGCGGAGCAGCTGATCCTCCTGCCTCGGCGTCGTGCGGCCTCGGTGAAGGTGGAGGGGGAGGGAAGTACTCCTCGACACTGTCGTCGGTGTCGCTCTCAGACCAGATATGCTGCAGGTCCTCCCCCTGAGCCTCAGCCTCAGCAAGTCTCTCGTCCTCCCGCTCTAGGTCGGACCAGTCTTCCTCAGTCAAGCGGGCCCGGACCTGGCGCTCAACTGGACGGCCAAGACGGCGGTCTCCAGGAGCGGACGCACGGTAGTGACCGAAGCGGGTCACGCTCTCGTCTGCAAGCCGGGCCTGTGCTGAGTGCCCCTCTGGCACTACCATAGAGCAAATAAAACTGATCCAGTGCCCATAGACCATCTGTCTCATCATCCCAACCCCATCAGTGATTACGTCCTCCATCTCGCAGAGAAGTATGTCTATGATATCGAAATCCATCCCGTTCATTATGTAGAACAAGAGGGTCTGCTGGAGACTCGTGAACCCCTCCAAGTACCCTGACCTCGGCAGGAGCGTGCGGCGCAAGGCGAGGTGCACAATGCGCGCAGCTGGAGTCAGGAGGGCTGGGACTCTCGGCTGGTCCGGAGAGAAGGAGGAGCCAAACAGGGAGCGGATCTCGTCTAGCTGTGGAGCTACCCCTCCAGTAAGTGGCCTCCTCGGTGGATCTGCCTGCCCATAGACCTTCTCATGTATGCTGGTGTCGTGCAGCTCCAAACCAAGAATGTGCCCCAAGGTCTGCCTCGTGAGGTGGTAGTACTGGCCATTGAACATGAAAGCAATGGACCGCCTGCCTTCCGAGATGTACAGGGTCGCGTAGAAGACACGGACCCACTCTTCCACATAGGCACTCCTCTCATAGTCCAGTAGATCCACCAACCCTCTGTATCTCTCAAAGAAGGGGCGGACATCAGTCTCCGCGGCCACTGCAAGCTGCCTCCAGTCCAAGTGGTTGTGCTGAAAGAGCTTGTGGCCACGGCGTCTGTAAGTCTCGTAGAGAGACGCCTGCGTGACCGTCCAGAACCGACTATCCACAAGAAGCTCTCGGGGCTGTGGGTACCATTCCTCAAGCAGTACACTCCATCTGAGCTTCCGGAGTTGCTTTGCCTTCATCTTTCGGTAGTCCACAAGGCGAACTCCTTCTCGGACAAGGACGGTCGTGTCCTCCTCATGGATGTCCCTCTCAGCCTCCCTGTCCTCACGACGGTCGGCAGCCGTCGGTCTTGGACGAGGAGGAGCCTCGGCGTGACCCCCACGTGTCCGGGCTGAGCGCCGGCGGACGAGGGGCGCGACCGGCTCCTCTTCGATGTCGGAGTCGTCGACCACGGGAGGCGGCCTCGGTCGGGCCTCGCGGATCCTCAAGGAACCCCCACGGCCGCGCTCACGCTCCTCGGCGGCGCGAGCGGCCATCAAGGCCTTCTTCTCGTCCTTGGATAGCTTCTTCTTCTTCGCGGCGGGCTCCACAATGGCCTTTCCTTTGTTCTTCCTGTCGCGACCCATCTTAGCGACGATGATCAACCGGGCCGAGAAACCCTAGCGAGGAGGTGACCGGAGATGGCGTTGCTTGGGTGGAGGTGCTTCGACGGAGGGAGCACGGCGGCGGCGGCGCCTAGGGCGGCGGCGGCGGCTGGCGATGGAGGTGCGCGAGCACGGGCGGCGATGGCGCGTGGGGAGGCAGCGGCGGCGGTGCTGCGGGTGGAGGCGGCGCTGGGCGGCGGCGCTGCGGGCGGCGGCGGCGGCCGGCGGCGGCGCTGTAGGCGACGGAGAGGCGGCGACGAGAGCACGGGGGCGCGAAGGGTCGGGGAGAGAGAAGGTGGCGGCGGCGCGGGCGATTAAATAGTGGGGCCCAAACCCTAGCCGTTTTACAAACACCGGATGGACCGATGCTAGAAGCAGTGAACATCGGTCAATTGCAACAGTAAGGATATTCAAGAATTGCTGTTGACACCGGATGAACCGATGATTAGGGTTTTGAACATCGGTCGAATAGCACAGTAAGGGTGTTCAACCGAGTGATATTGACACCGGATGATCCGACGTTAGAGGGAGGTAGACATCGGTTGAATGGATCATAGCTCCAGAAGAGTGAACATCGGATGGACCGATGTTTTCCAGGATGAACTCGTCGGATCATTTGAGGTTCTGACATATTTGGGCTTTGAGGATTGAACACCTATTTGACCGATGAGGGATTGACAGGGACATCGGATAATCCGATGGCAACAGAACGAAAACATCCCATATATGTCCTTTGACCGAACAAACAATTGAGAAGAAAACACATGTC
Organism: Tuctoria greenei; assembly: GCA_036927565.1. Classification (NCBI taxonomy): domain Eukaryota; kingdom Viridiplantae; phylum Streptophyta; class Magnoliopsida; order Poales; family Poaceae; genus Tuctoria; species Tuctoria greenei. Next base: position 284,877,956 of record JAYESD010000002.1, on the reverse strand, counting down.
TTAGGACTTTTTGGGCAACCCCTTACCCCTCAAAAAGCTAATATGCCAATAGCTTGGCTAGGCCTTAATGCAAATGGAACACCGAGAAAAATAGAGGAAAAATATCCAAATAAAATGTAAGGCCCATGCTTTGTGAGGTAGAGTATGAAAACTTCTATCTCATTAAAGCGTGTTCCTTTAGAATTTTGCTCTTTCCACATCATATGAGTTGAGATATTGCATTTCAAACAAGTCTCCTTCTCATGATGTGGGTTCCCCTTTGTGACAATTCTACCGTATGCAATGCCAAACAAATTATAGTGCAAGACATTAAATGAGTGCAAGTTTATATGGCAGGGATCATGCAAGGCATAAACTAAATCTATCTTGCCAAGTTTAAACCTTCCAAAGGCTTCCTCAGGGAAAACCATTTCTAGCTCACCCCTATCCTTTGGGAGTTAGACAAGACCTATATGATATGCAACCTTACATGAACATGGCAACTTACATGACGTTAGATGCATCTAGCACATTTAATTCACTTCTAAGTCTAGAAAAGGTTTTCTCGTCAAGTACGGGAATGGGGTTTTTAGCAAATCTAACCGCACTTGCATTGTCACAAAGGAGAGGCACATAATCATACAAGCATTCATTTTAACATGACATGGGGCCTAGATGCGGAAAGATATAGCAATAAACTATTTATGGAATGGTAATTTGATTTGACAATAGGGTTACCGTCCATATCCGCGTTGGGCTCCCATTCTCAACTTTCTTCAAGAGGTCCTTGGTAGATTTTCTTTGATGGTGGAGGTCCCCTCTTGAAGTCACCTCGTGGATGGTTACGTGTTCTTGACTTTAGGTACCCAAGCTAGCTTTGGTCCTTGTATATGTGATACAAGTGCTTTTGGGACCCAAAGTTGCTTGGGGAGCTTCCCTTTCATCCCCTTTACGTTCATGCCAATGAACTTTGCCTTCACCTTAGCACCTACTTTGCTCAACAAATAATAGTGATTCTCAAAGGTAGATGTATAGTTAGTTGGCAATTTTGGAGAAGGTCGGTTAGGTAGAGGGCACTCCCTTGTATAGTGACCGGTGACCTTGCAATGTTGGCAATAGGAGCCAACTTCCTTGATGAAACTTGTTTTGAGCTCCGGTGAGGGCACCTTTCCTTTGTTGGGCACCGGGAAGGATCCAAGTCCTTTCTTGTTGAAGCCCTTTGCTTGATGGAAGAGGATTTCTTTATGTTTGTCTTCTCCCTTAGATAGTCTTGCTAAGCTTGTGCGGAGACTTTCAATCTCCTCCATCAACTCCTTCTCCCTAGCATTTTCTTTCATGGGAAAAGACTCATGGAAAGCATTAGTAGTATTTGAAATAATGGGTACCTTGCCACCACTAGTTTCTTTCTCCTTATTTTTTAATTTTAGTTCAATGGCTTCATACGAGAGATTAAGTGCATGATGCTCTTGAACTAACTCATTATGCTTATCCGAGAGCGTTTGATGAACTAAGCCAAGCTTATGATTGTCTAGCTCAATTTTAGCCTTATCTTCTTCAATTTGCTTGACATAGGTTTTGAGCGTGTCATGCTCTTTAAGTATGCTTTCATACTTGCCAAGCAAATCAAGATTAGCATTTTCAAGTTTAGCATGAGCTTGTTCTAGCGCCTTGACTTTGTTCTTTTCCCTTTTAATGATGGTGTGATATTCATTTATCAATGAAGTTAATTCATCGGGGGAAAGTTCATCATCACTAGAGTCGTCACATACCTCAAAGTTACCTTTCGCCATGAGACACATGGGAGGTGGAGGAAGAGGTGAATCATCTTTGTTGGCAATGGCAAGTCCGGCCAAGTTTTCTTCTTCTTCACTCTCTTCTTCACTTGACTCTTCGTCGGTGATCCATTCATTCCCCTCACACATGAACACTTTTTGAGGTCCTTGTCTTTTCTTTGGAAAGAATTTTGACTTTTTGCCTTTGTCAAATTTCTTCTTTCTAAACGTTCTTGCCTTGGGCTTGACCTCTTCTTCTTCATCCTCGCTATCTTCAAGCTTGCGATGCTTGCTCTTGTGGTTCTCCCTTCTCTTGTCCGGTTTTGGACAATCGTAGGAGATGTGGCCTTGTTCACCACAATTATAGCAAGTCTTGCTACTTTCTTTCTTGGGGAGGAAGGCTCTCTTGTTGGGATCAAAAGTGTATCCCTTCTTGGCAATCTTGGAGTTCAATCGGGAGAATTTTCTCATCATTGATGCAAGCTCATCATCATCATCATCTTCACTTGATGTTTGCTCTTCTTTGCTTGAACTAGGCTTGATCATTTTCTTCGTTTTCTTGAAAGCCTTGAGAGCAATTGTCCTTGTAGAGGATGAACTCTCCATCATCCCAAGTACACTCATCTCATGAGCGTGTATTTCTCCAATTAGCTCCGAGACTTCAATGTGATCAAGTGATTCTTTTTGGAGCATTGAGTTGATGATGTTATACTTTGGCTTGGGAAGGAGCATGAGGATCTTTCGGTTGATAAGTCCCTTGCCAAGAGAAGCAATATCAAGAGCATTTATTTCCTCAATGAGAACATTTAAGCGAGAAAACATTTCATTTACATTTTCATGAGGAAACATTTTAAACTCATCATATTTAGATTTAAGCAAGTGATATTTAAGTTCTTTAACACGAGAGGAACCCTCATGAATTTCAATTAAGCATGCCCAAATTTCACAAGCCTTTTCTTTACTAGCTATTCTTGCAAATACATCTTGACTAATGCATTCATAAATGGCATTTCTAGCTCTAGCATCCCATTTAATTTGATCACCAATATAGGCATTATCTCCAAATCCCGCATGGGTCGCTTCCCAAACTTCGGGAGCAATGGCCTCTAGGTAGGCACGCATGCGTGCTTTCCAATAGGCAAAGTTCTTGCCCTCGAAGATAGGAACCGAACCCCCATTCTTGGCCATTTAAGCTCTCTAGCGGTGAAGCTAGAATGATCCAATGAGCAACAAGGCTCTGATACCAATTGTAAGGATCGAAACGCCCAAGAGGGGGGGTGAATTGGGCTTTCTTTCAAATTTTAAGACAATTAAGCACTTAACAACTTAAAGCCCAATTCCCTATGCAATTAAACTATGCAATCAATATAATTTAAAGTTGCGGAATGAAGATTGCATAAGAGTAAAAAGGGAGAGGGATGCAAACGCTCAAGGGACACGGAGTTTATCCCGTGGTTCGGTAAGATCACAAGGATCTTCCTACGTCCACGTTGTGACACCCACCGAAGGGTTTTGCCACTCCCAAGTCACCGAGACTAGGGGCTTCTTCACTATTCTTCTCCGTTCGCCAACCTTGGCAAGGTGGAGCTCAAGCCTTGTACACTTTTGGGATCCTCCGGGCTTCCACAATCCACTTGGCAAGCTCCGGAAGTTACACACACCAAGGGACACTCCCTTGTGGCTCTCACTACGCTAGAGACTCCAATCACCTAGAGTGGAGGCACCCAAGCACTATCTCTAGCTAGTTCTAGCCTATCTCTTGGTGTACAAATGATGAGTAAATGATGTGAAAGTGGTAGCTCTCTTGCTTGAATGCTCTAGGATGTGTAGAGTATGTCTGGGCTTCAAGTCTTGTCGATTTGACAGGTTGAAGGGGTATAAATAGCCAGCCTCCACGAGATAGCCGTTGGAAAAGTAGGCTGACATCACTTGTCTGCGAACACCGGATGATCCGATGTCTCCCCTTCAGTTATCATCGGTCAAAGCCAAATTAGCTGATGTCACTATGTCAGATATGACCGTTGTTAGACCGATGTTGAACTGTCTTCTCATCGGATGATCCGGTGGCTCTTCCTCCAGAATTCTGCTTGATCTTGAAGCTTCCTGGAGTGATCGACCGATGTGTACAAACCTGCACATCGGATGATCCGGTGCTTCACTTGGTCCAATGGTGTTGCAATCTGTGATGATGGACCGATGCACTAAGCCACTTACATCGGATGATCCGGTGAGTGTATTTGTCTGAGGTCTTCTTCTTCAGTTGAACCAATTTGACCGATGCAGTCAACTCCAAGTACATCGGATGATCCGGTGTGTTCAACTTGTTGACTTCAAGTTGTTTTGAGTTGTTCTTTTTGGAATTTTGAACTTGTGACCTCTTTGACATTTGTTCGAAGTGTTGTTCTGATTGTCTTCAAGCATTGATTGATGTCAAGTTAGAGCTTTCATTTCTTGTTCTTCACATGATTCGTTTTGATCTCATTTGTTGATTTCAGATGGGTCTCCAATGTAATTTTGATTTTATTTGATTGAGTGCTATTGAGACCTTGCATTCACAAATTCATTAGTAATATCGAATGGTTGTCATTAATCACCGAAACCGTTCCTCATGGGGCCTAGATGCTTTCAGCGCGCCCGCCCGACACCCGCCGCCCGCGTGGCCCCCACCCCGGCCGACCGCGCGCTGCGCTGCCAGCGCCGGGCCCCGCCCCCTGGTGACGCCGCCCGCCTCCCTGACACGGCGCGCACCGCCCGAGGCCGCAGCCGGGCCCCGGTTCTCCCCCCCCCCCTCCCCGACGCGATTTTCCGCGTGGAATTCCGCTCCGCGGTCTCCCGCCCTCTCCCGCGCCGTAACGCCCCGATTTTCCCGGATACGAGTCCCATCCCGCCCCGCTTCCCAACCGACTCGTTCCGATCTTTTTGCTCCAGCCGCCCCTATAAATAGTACCGAGGTCCCTATGCTTTTTTCCCCACGAACCAGCAGCCGCCGCCTGGAGAAACCCAGCCGCCGGTACAGAGGAAAAAGGGCACCAGGAGCTCTGCGCCAGGGAAGAAAAAGAAGAAAAAGAAGGGGAAGAAGAGGGAGAAAAAGAGGAGGGCACCACCGTTCGCCGGAGATCGTCGCCGACATCGCGCCGCCGCCGTCGTGCCGCCGAAGGACTGCTGCACCATCTATTTCGTCTACACGTCGCATTTATTCCGCGACCGTCACACCGTCAGATCTACGGTAGGGTTCGTTCCCGATGCGAATTTTTGCGACCGTATTGAATCTAGTAGGCGTAAATTAAATTTAGTTGCACCATAATTTTATTTTCAGCAGCATTAATCCACCCTAAAATCCCCGTAAACCCTTATGAACACGTATGAACTAGTCGCATCTAATTAATAAATGATCGTAGTAAATTAATTATTAAATTGTGCATGCATACATGTCATTGCATGTTGATTATTTTGTGTGCATTATGTTGAATTGTATATGTTTTCTTGTATGTATGATCACGCGTAGAGGAACGTGCTCAAGAGGCCGCATACGAGGATTTCCAAAATCAAGACTTCGAAGCGCTTGAGCAACCCCATCCGCCGGAGCAAGGCAAGTGTCCTTGAAGCATATTGATCCTATTTTAAATTAAATGTTTTGTTTGCGAACTTGCATGCTTGTGTCAAATTGACGGGAACCCTATGGTAGGAAGTTTACTAGTTTTGTTTGACCACCCTTGTCACCTGGAATTATGGTAGAATGTCGGGAAGGGTTTTTACCTTATCGCTTCGCTTAATTAATTGGGATGGTAAACAACACTACACATTTAATTATGCATCAATGATATTCTGGTTAATGTGAACTGGTCAATACGATGGGTGATCTAAGCAAGCATGGTTATGTGGATGGGTTGGTCGTTATGGTGGTTTGCTTGCCTTAGATCTAAGGACCGGTTCATGCGAGAATATGCCAGGTCAACAGTGCCACCACAAGGCCAAGTATGGGTGCGGCGTAGCTGAATAATTAGGAGCGCTGCTAGTATTGTATGGACCATTGGATGGCGCGGGGAATGGGAGTCGAGGAGGACTGCCCTGGGATCCGCATGGCACACGAGGGGACCCGTGGGTGGGAGAATAGAGGTTCAAGCCTGCCGGTGAAACCTTAGTGGGGCCGTACATACTAGTAGTCCCTTTTGAAAGGCTATTTTGTGATCTCTTGGCCACACACCTACGGAAGTGTGAGATGGCACAATGGAGGTTTCTTAGTCATCGAAAGGTGATAAAATCACAAACATGTGGGTAAAGTGGTACAACCTCTGCAGAGTGTTAAAAACTATCATGATAGCCGTGCTCCCGGTTATGAGCGCCTGGATGACCTACATGATTAGAGTTGGAATTGGGATTTGGGATGGTTATGGTTTGGTTATGGTTATGGATGGTTATGGTTTGGTAATGGTTATGAAATTGAGTTATGGTAATTGGACATGGATAATGGTAATGTTGGTAATAATTGGATATTGTTAATATGATGGGATTTATTTCACATAGACATAGTATAATGTTTTTCAAATGTTTTACTGTACTTTTCAGCACTAAGCCATTATTATTGTCGTCATTTGAATTAGCCACATGTCATACTTTCCACACTTGCTGAGTACGACATGTACTCACCCTTGCAATCTCCCCCCCAACAGCTACTGGAGACAATTGGGAGTACCCTGAGGATCACGTGGAGTACTAGGTTGCGTACCGCCGTCAATTGCCTGTGGATTGGAGTCGTGCTGTTTAGTTTATTTTCCGCTGCAATTATTTAGAGTTTTATTATTTGTGAACTATTGGATTATTGTAATAAAGTAATTATTTATTAGTTAAGACGTGGTTAAATTCTGTTTATCATTTGTGAATCATTCGTGTATGTGTGTTGAACATCCTGGGCACACATATGCGTTACGCTTGGTTCATATTCGGAACCGGGTGTCACATAGCGGCCGGTGCATGTTGTGCCCAAATCCTATATATGAAGCAAACCCTTTTGGACTTTGGAATTAAATTTGGTTGTGTACCTCTCCTTTGTGACAATGAAAGTGCGGTTAAGATAGCTAGAAACCCCGTTCAACACTCCCGCACTAAGCACATTGATATTCGCCATCACTTCTTGCGGGATCATGAGGCTAAAGGAGACATCTCTTTGCAAGGTGTTAGGTCCGAAGAACAATTGGCGGATATCCTCACTAAATCACTTGATGAGAAGACTTTTTCTAGACTTAGAAGTGAATTAAATGTGCTAGATGCATCTAACGTCATGTAAGTTGCCATGTTCATGTAAGGATGCATATCATATAGGTCTTGTCTAACTCCCAAAGGATAGGGGCGAGCTAGAAATAGTTTTCCCTGAGGAAGCCTTTGGAAGGTTTAAACTTGGCAAGATAGATTTATTTTATGCCTTGCATGATCCCTGCCATATAAACTTGCACTCATTTAATATCTTGCATTAATTGTTTGGCATTGCATACGGTAGATTGTCACAAAGGGGAACCCACATCATGAGAAGAATACTTGTTTAAAATGCAATATATCAAATCATATGATGTGGAAAGAGCAAAATTCTAAAGGAGCATGCTTTAATGAGATAGAAGTTTTCCATACTCTAGCTCACAAAGCATGGGCCTTACATTCCCTTGAGTTTACCCTCCTAATTCTCTTTGTGTTCTCTTCTTGCTTAAGGGCTTAGCCAATATGTGGCACTATATTTGAAGCCCTCTATTAGAGGTTAGGAGTTGCCCAAAAAGTCCTAGGACTCGCTCCTCTCTTTGTGTGTTTTAGTCCAAGGACATATATGGGCTGTCTTAGAAGTTCTGTAGTCATCGGATTATCCGATGCTAGGGCCAGCAGTGTCATCGGATCAACAGGTGCTTCAGCTCAAAGTTCAGATCAGTCAGAATTCAGAGATCGACCGATGAGTTCATCTCAGAAAACATCGGAGCATCCGGTGTTCAGTTTTCTTGTGCCCTGCAGAAATCGACCGATGATGGACACCTCAACGTTGGATCATCCGGTGTTCAAAGAGAGTTTTTGGAACAACTCTCTGTTGAACTCGACCGATGCATCCTCCGATGCGCATCGGTCCATCCGGTGTTAAGTCTGCGGCTAGGGTTTGCCCGTTCTTTAAAATGGTTCAGCCGTACCCCCTTTTCGTCTTCCTTCTCCCGATCTCGACGCCACCAGCCGACCTCCTCGCGCCCTCCATCTCCTCCGCCGCCGGACGCCGCCACCGTCGCCCTCAGGCCGCCGCCTCCGGCGACCTCCGCGCCGCCGCCGCCCGTGCCCGCGCACCGCGCCTCCTCCCTCGGCTGCCGCCGCACCCGTGCGCCGCCACCACGCCCTCCCTTCGCGCCGGCTGTGCACGAGCGCCGCCACCGCCTCCCAGGCTGTCGCCACCGCCTCGCAGGCCGCCGTCTCCGCCTCCCAGCTCGCCACCCGCGTCACCACTCCCGCAGCATCCACCGCCGGCCTCCTAGCACCTTCACCCGACCACCGTATCTCACTTCGCACCCGGCCCTCGCGTGCTCTCTGCCGCTAGGGTTTGCCCGGCCGTGCGTCGTCTCTTTCGTCGATTCGCGCCCCTAGTGCTCGTGATCGCTCGTCGCTAAGGTTTGCTCCGTGCCTTGCGACGTCCTTCGTTGTTTTTCGTCGTTCATTTTCATCGTCGCTAACCCTAGCTCTCCATTGCATCAAGATGGGTCGCGATTGCAAAGGAAAGGGCAAGGCTATCGAGGAGCCCGCCGCGAAGAAGCAGAAGCTGTCCAAGGACGCCCGTCGTGCGGAGTTGGCCGCTCGCGCCGCCGATGAGCGTGAGCGCGGCCATCGCGGTTCCTTGCGGATCCGCGAGTCTCGGCAGAGGCAGGAGCAGCCTCCGGTCCAGCCGGTGCCTCCCGAGGACTCCGACGAGGAGGAGACCGAGGTGACGCCTCTTGTCCGTCGGCGCACTCCGAGGACTCGTGGGGGTGGACAGACCCCTATGGCGAGTCAGCGCCCCTCTACAGCTGACCGCGCCGAGGACAGAGAGGCCCAGAGGGCCATCTACCAGATGGATACTGCCGTCAGAGTTGCCGAGGATGTCAGACTGACAGATTACAGGAAGTTCAAGGCAAAGCAGTTGAAGAGGCTCAGATGGACAGTGTTGCCTGAGGAGTGGTTCCCGCAGCCGAGGGACACTCGAGTGGATCCCCGCTTCTAGACCCTGACACAGGTGTCTCTGTACGAGACATACAGGCGTCGGGGCCACAAGCTCTTCCAGCATAACAGTATTGATTAGAATCAGCTAGCTGCAGCAGTCGGACACAGGATCAGACCATTCTTTGAGAGATACAGAGGTCTGGTAGAGCTGTTTTCACACCAGCGGAGTGCCTACATCGAGGAGTGGGTCCGAGTCTTCTACGCCACTCTCTACGTCTCTGAGGGTCGTCGTTCGATCCACTTCATGTTCTTGGGGCAGCGCCACGACGTGTCTCGAGATCTGTTGGCCAGACTGCTTGGTGTGGACACCTCTACTACCTGTCTGCACCAGATCGTGTACGGAGACGCAGATCCACCGAGGAGGCCACTGACTGGAGGAGTGTCACCACCGTTCGACGAGATCAGTGGGCTGTTCACTCCGCCCTTCACTCCAGACCAGCCAAGGGTGCCAGCGCTACTCACTCCAGCGGCTCGCAGAGTTCACCACATGTTGCGCCGCACACTGCTTCCGAGGTCTGGCTACCTTGAGGGTTTCATGAGCCTACAGTAGACTCTCCTGTTCTATGTGATGAACGGGATGGAGTTCGATATCGTGGACATCCTGATCTGCGAGATGGAGGATGTGATCACTGGTGGAGTTGGGATGCTTCGACAGTTGGTCTTTGGTCACTGGATCTGTCACCTTCTTCACCAGCTGGTTCCAGAGGGTTCTCCAGGCACTGCTCCTCTGACAGAGCTCCACGTTACTCGGTTCAGCCACTACCAAGTCCCCGCTCCTGGAGACCGGCGCCTTGGCCGTCCAGTCGAGCGTCAGGTCCGGGCTAGACTTTCTGAGGAGGATTGGGCAGACTTGGCCAGGGAGGACGCAGAGCTTGCACAGGCAGAGGCTCAGGGTGAAGACCTACAGCATATCTGGTCAGACAGTGACACCAGCGACAGCGTCGAGGAGTACTTTCCTCATCCTTCTCCTCCACCAAGACAGTACGACGCGAAGGCGGGAGGATCAGCTGCTCCACCACCTACACCACCTCCGGTGTCAGAGGCACAGGTGTCATAGCCTTTTGAGCTCTCGTCTCTACTTCAGCAGATGATCGAGCAGCAGCGTCAGCAGGCCGCACGACACGAGGAGCTTCAGAGGCAGCAGCAGGAGATGCAGCTGGAGATAGCCCGTCAGAGGCGAGAGGACGTTGACAGGTTCACTACTATTGTTGATCAGATGACCAGGCACACTCTCGACCAGCAGCAGCAGACTCAGCAGGCTATGATGGGCATTCTCGGGTTGATCACCAACCTCTACCAGCAGACCGGGATCGCCCTTCCACCTCAGCAGCCGGGACTTGGTCAGACTCCCGGAGCACCTCCTCTGGCACATGCTGCAGCCCCAGTGCCGACCTCGCCTATTCCGAGCTTCAGTATGTCGCCTCTGCTTGTCTCGACTGCGCCAATTCTCTCACCTGTGCTGCCACCGACGTCGTTCCAGTTCTCACCTACTCCAGTGGTTAGCACTCCCTTACCGACAGTTCCAGCTCCACCGGCGCCAACAGTCTTAGCGGATCCCCCAACACCTTTAGTGGCTCCTCCAGCTCCTTCAGCTCCAGCTCCAGCGACCTCCGCCTCGAGCAGCTCCGATGACAGCGCCGCCGACGCCGACCGCTTCACCATCGCCAGGAGCGCGCCAGAGTCGTAGGCACTCAACTTCCCTTTTTGGTGTCTTGATGCCAAAGGGGGAGAAGAGTTAGAGTCAGGGGGAGGTTAGCTCAGTTTTAGGGGGAGTCATTCCTTGTGTCTACTTGTTATTATCTATCATTTACTATCTTTTGCCATTTTTTTTGTACTCAGTCTGCTACTTTGTGCTCTTGTGCTTTATTGATCATTATTTGAGCCTTCGAGCCTCTTGTGTTGCAAATTTGTACTTGTTATATTCTTTTAAGAGCATTTCGTCTTAATTTCATTACTTCTATGCTCTACTTGTTGTGTTGTCATCAATCACCAAAAAGGGGGAGATTGAAAGCATCTAGGCCCCCATGAGGTATGGTTTCGGTGATTAATGACAACCGTTAGTGATTACTAATGAGTTTGTGGATGCGAGATCTCACGTAAAACAAATCAAACGTAATGAAACATGCGTTGTCAATAGATAGTGACAACGGGATAGGTTCCGGACCTGCTGGGGTCTCCTCCACTGGTTCTAGCGGGTTTTCAGATACAAAAATTGGGTCCCACTCCACAAGAGTGGTCCCCTGGGTCTCCATGGCACTAGGGTCGTCCTCCGGGATAGCCTCAGTCGTCATCGAGGAAGGCCCCGCCGCCAGGTCTTCATTCACCCCCTCAGGCAGGGGGCCAGCGACTTCACCAGGGCACTCCGCCTCAGCCGCGAGTACCTCCGACGTCGTCACTTCCGGAGCAGGGGTCGCTGCTGGCTCCGGTCTGGGCACCTCCTTCGATGGGGGCTCGAGCTCCAACGCCTCTGCAACAACCGGCTCGGGAGCTGGAAGATCTTCAACATCGACTGGCCCTGCGGCCAGAGCTCCAACAACGACCGGGTCTGCAGTCGGTGCTTCTGAGGAAGCTGGCCCAACTGCTAGAACTTCCTCAACATCCGGCGCGCACGCTGGGACTTCAATCACCTCCGGCTCAACCGCCGGAGCTTCGACAATCTCCGGCTCTGGGGCTAGAATTACTGCTTCCTCCGGCTCAACGGCCGGAGCTTCCATCATCTCAGCACCAGGACCCAGAGCTTCAACCTCCGGGACAGGTGCCGCTGGCGCATCTTCTCTCCTGTGGTCCGGCGCTACCACGGGAGTCTCTGGGGATGAGTCGAGGTCCATGACCACGACAGCTGGCGCCGGAGCTGTCGCAGCTTCAGCCACCACTTGGGGCGGCACCAGGACAGGAGCAGAAGCCCCCACCCTCACAACTTCAGCTGCTGTGGCTGAGGGTGGAGCCTCACTCCTCTTCTTGGGAACGTTGCAGATGATGGATGAAGAAACTTAAAAAATAGTTACTACAACTAAATAACTGTCCAAGGTAAAGATTAAAAATTACCTTGGGAGGCTTCCGCACCAGCTTGCGCGGAACCTCCTTCCCGGGCGTTCTGGGCTGGTCATAGCCAGCGTGGAAGCTCCGGAAGGCCCCCCGGAACTCGTTGCAGCCACGGGCGTTTTCCTGGTCAAGGCTCCCCTCGATCGGGAAGAACCTCCGGACCTAGAGGCCTCAATCGGCCCTGGTACTGGAGTCGCATGCCCGGAGCTAGCACCCCGGGAGTACCCCGCTGCGGGTACAGTCGCTGCGGTTGTAGAAGACCTCCCCCTCCGGGGAGAAGGAGCCGATGCAGAGGTGGCAGGCCTGACGGACCTTCCGTTGGCATGCTGCAGCTTTCTCTTCCGGCTCAAGGGTTCTTCCGCCGGCTCCTTGCCCTTGCCGACGACCTCGACCCTTGACTTCGAGGCAGGGTCGGAGCCACCTTCGGAAGCTCCAGGGATCGCCACTGTCGACTGTTGGAGTTGGCAAATCTCCTAACACTACTAAAGTGTTGAAGGAGTTTGTAGTTCGGTGTGGGCGCGCGGAGACTCAAGAAGGTGAATCACGATTAGACACGAGAGACACAGTGGTTTACGTGGTTCGGGCCGCCTGAGCGTAATACCCTACTCCACGGGTGTGTGGTGTTGTATTAGTTTATGTATGAAAGCTCACGTCAATGCGTGTGTGCCTGAGAGCGTTCGAGAGCCTTCTCCTTTCTTCCGTGTATCGTCGGTCTGTCCTTTTATAGTACAAGGACAAACCGTTACAAGTTAGCCTGGCCCGACATGTGGCCCCGGCGGTTACTAGTATTGATACACGATTAATTGTTGTTAATAACCCTGTAACGGGCTCCGACAGTGTCGTTACAGGTGTTAAGATTGTCCGATTAAGTGTCATTAACATGGAATTAATGACAATTAATCGGTTCTTGAAGTCCGCGGCTATCCTTTGAAGATCTGGAGTCGTTACAATGTCTTCTGGAGGTTTGAGGTGGCCAGCTCCGACGTTTGGACACGTGGGAGCTCCGGAGCTTGCTTGTGGGAAGCGGGAAGCTCCGGGGTGGCCTGGCACGTGTCAGGTCTGGAGCTTCTCTCGGTCAGGGGTTAAGTCCGGAGGTGCCGTTTCGGTACCTAGCCCGGAGCTTCACCCTTGTGGGTAGTAGCTCCGGTCTGGCAGTACACGTGGCAACCTAGGGGTTAACCATGTTGGAGAAGCAGGTCCGGCTATGTCTGACAAGTGGGCCTCCGAGGGTCTTCAATTTGAGTAGACGTCCTTCCCTTGAGATCTTTGTAACCTCAGGGGGTGTATGGTTTTTAGGGTACCGACAGTGGCCCCCTGGACCTACCTCCGGGGAAAGTCACCGGGGTGAAGTCATTCCGTCGGAGGTGGGTCCATACTCGCGACTCTTGAACTGGGTCTTCAAGGGTCTTCGGAGGTGCCGTTGGCGGGGCTTTACGGTTAAATCCCGACGCGTGGCGCACCTCAGGCGGCAGATAAGATCTTTGACGTGCGGATCTCTCGCAATTGAAGGTCGCCGGTTCCTGATACGAAAACCGTATCGGTTCCGCGCGCCTTGTCAGGTCGCCGCCTTTGGGTTTCCCGCCTCGTGATGACAACTGTTCGCCTGGGTAAGAGCCTCGACTTGATCGTCAGGGTGGTCCCGGGCCCTCTTGTCATCGGCAGGGTTGAATTCTTGAGTAGTATCCTTGACTCCCCTGCAGTTTCCATCCAAGCGTTGCGAGGGCTTACTTAAGAAGGAAAGTGCACCGTCGGGAGTTCTTTACGCTTCCCATCTGTTCTTGCGCTCAAACTCCCAACTCGTACTTTGCTCCTCTTCTCTTGCCTAGCTGTGCTGCGATGGAGTTGGGTCTGCGTGAGAGACGCTTGAAGACTGACAGCGATCTGAAGAAGGTCCGGGCCCTCATGGGGTGGTCTTCGGACTTCTTCAACCGCTCGGTTCGCGCCGGCGGAGAGCTCCCCTTTGAAAAGGAGCACGCTGGCTAGATGGTGTACTTTTCCTCGTACGCCATGGTGGGGCTGATCCCACCGTTTTCTTCTTTCTTCTTGATGCTGCTGGACTTCTATGGTCTGCAGCTGTACCACCTTGGCCCTCACTCCATTCTCCTTGTGTCCATCTTTGTCCACTTCTACGAGATGTGGGTGGGCATCCCTCCCTGCATCGAGCTCTTCCGAACCTTCTTCACCGTCCACACCACCGGCCGAAGCAATGAGTATCTTGGCTTCTACTACTTCGTGAAGCGCAAGAAGTGCCCATTCAAGTACCTCCGGTCATTCCCTTCCGGGAAGTGGGATGACTGGAAGAAAGATTGGATAGTCGTCCGGGTGGAGGAGCATGAGCGGTTGGAGTTGCCAGACGGTCTGCCCGGCATTGACACGTCGGTATGGAGCGAAGTTCCGGTGCTGGCGGAAGCTTTCGACCCTGTCCTGACCAGGATCCGCCAATGTGTGGAGGGAGGATTGACTCCCCAGGCGGTGTTCTGCAACTTCCTGTCCAACAGGTGGGCGCCGCTGAAGAGGACGGAGAAGCTCGCCTGGGCCCTCAACAGCGTGATGGACGAGGACCGGGTTGAGACCGGGTTGAAGTCCAGCATGGTGGGGAAGACCTTGGAGTTTCACCTCAAGAAATTCCAGCACGGCATCGACGTTGACGGAGATTACTTGACTCCGCCGCCGGCCTTCCTCCCTCTGAACGTGGAAGTTGAGTTCAGCAGGGAGCTCCGGCGGACGATGCCCGCGCTTGACGACCTTGGTGTCGTCGAGAGAAGATCAACCACCCAATTGGCGATCCCCGGGTTGTCCGAAGACGGCTCCGCCCCTGTCCCACAGCCAAGAGCTGAGGTCATCGGCAAGGGCAAGGAGCTGGCAGAGGAGCCGGAGAGCCGGAAGAGGAAGCTGCGACATGCTGACGGAAGGTCCATCGGGCCTGCCACTTCCCCCCGGTTCCCCCTCCTCAGGAAGGAAGATCCTCCGCCGCCGTGGCGACTGTCCCCATGGTGGGGTCCTTCCGGAACGTTACTGTTCCGGCGGTGGGATCCTCCCGGAGTGCGACTGTCCCCGTGGTGGATCCCTCCTGTGGTGCTAGCTCCGGGCGCGCAACTCCGGCATCTGGAGCGGTGAGGGCCTCCAGGTCCAGGAGTTCCTCCCGATCAAGGAGAGCTCCGACCCGGGAAACGCCCGCGGCTGTGGCAAGTCCTGGGAGTCCTCCCGGAGCTCCTACGCCGACCGTGGCCAGCCCGGATCGTCCGGGAAAGAGGTTCCGCGCAAGCTGGTGCGGGAGCCTCCCAAGGTAATTTTTCTTTTTTACCTCGATTAACTTTTTAATTGTAGCATCTGTTTGCTCAATTTCTTCGTTCTTCATCTGCAGCGTTCCCAAGAAGGGGAGTGAAGCTCCACCCTCAGCCACAGTGTCTGAGGCTGCGAGGGCTTCTGCTCCAGTCCCGGTGTCGCCCCAAGCGGAGGCTGCGACAGCTCCGGCGCCGGCTGTCGTGGTCATGGACCTCGACTCGTCTCCAGAAGTTCCCGTGGTAGCGCCGGACCACGGGAATGAAGATGCGCCAGTGGCACCCGTCCCGGAAGTGGAAGCTCCGGGTCCTGGTGCTGCAGTAGTAGAAGCTCCGGCTGTTGAGTCGGAGGAAGTAGCAGTCCCGGCTTCGGAGCCGGAAAGTGCTGAAGCCCCGGCGATTGAGCCGGAGGTGGCTGAAGCCCCGGCATGCGAGCCGGAAGTCGAAGTAGTTCCGGCAGTTGAGCCGGTTACTTCCAAAGCTCCGGCCGCAGAGCCGGTGATTGTTGGAGCGCCGGTCACAGAGCCGGCGGTTAAAGAGGCGAGGGAACTTGAGCCTCCCTCAGAAGAGGTGTCTCGGCCGAAGCCAGTAGCGGCTCCTGCTCCGGAGGCGATGACGTCGATGGTACCTGTGGCAGAGCCAGAGTGCCTGAACGAAGTCGCCGGCCCCCCGCCTGAGGGGGCGAATGAAGACTTGGTGGCGGGACCTCCTTCGATGGCGACTGAGGCCGTCCCGGAGGAAGGCCCTAGCGCTTTGGAAGCTCGGGGTTCCACTCTCGTAGAGTGGGACCCAATTTTTGTATGTGAAGACCCGCTGGAACCAACGGAAGAGATCCCAGCAGGTCCGGAGCCCATCTCGCTGTCGATGTCCATCGACAACGCCTGCTCCAGTCTACGTCAGGTCCAACTGGCCTTCTTCCACGACAGCAAGGCTCTTGAAGAGGAGCGCCAAACCCTTAGGCGGTGGCGTAATCGGCTCCACTTCGAGACTAAGCTGGCGCAGTCGAGGCTTGCGGATGACAAGGAGTGGATCAAGCGGGAGAAGATCCGCCTGGAGCTCTGGGATAAGCTGCTGGACGAGATGGAGAGCATGACTCACGCCCTCGATGCTCAATCCAGGGAGTTCCACGACCGAGCTAAGGCTGCTAACGACGCGGCCAATGCTCGGTTTGATCAGCTCGAGGCCATCAGCACCGCACTCATCAAGCGCCGAGAGGCACTTGAAGGGAGGGAAAGACGGCTCGAGGACGAGGAGCAAAAACTCCTAGAGCTACGGGATGACGTCTTGCGACGGGAAGAAGAGCTCGCCGAGAAAACAGCTCTGGCGGACAAGGGCCTCGAGGAGCGCACTAAGAAATTGGAAGAGCGTTGCCTCGAAAAAGAGGAGAAGACCTGGGTGCGGGGGCAGGAACTCTACGAATACGAGTGTGCCCTTGTCGCCCGGGAGAAGAAAGTGGAGGCTAGGGAGAAGGACCTGGTCAACCGCCGGAACAAGATCCACCTCCGGGAGGAGGAGCTCGGAAGACTTGAGAAGCGGGTTGCTGCGAAGATCCAGCAAAACGCCAAAGAAGTTGAGCGCCTCGCCCGCGAGAATTCGGAGCTGACGGCGGCCCGGAGATACCTGGAAGAGATGAAGAACTTGAGGAAGGCGGACTCCCTGCAGATTTGGGAGTTCCTGGGCAAGGCCGACGACGCGCTGACGCCGATGGGTTTCAGCCCCGTGCACCCGGATGATCCGGAGCCGGAGCCGGACCTTGCGTTGCAAGCGTTAAGCGCCACAGGCGGCAAGCTCTCCAAGGTGGGCGACGTCATCGCGGACCAGCTGGAGGTCGAGGGGCAATCCCTGGCTAGGAACGTCACAGAATATGTGTTGACGTGCTACACCAGCCGGAACCCTCGATTTCCTCTGGACCCGGTGCTTGAAGGCCCCGTCGAAGGAGAAGGCGAAGCTACCCGAGCCTGCGTGTCGGAGGTCGCCCAGAAGGTCGCCGAGTTCTTCCATAGGGTCTAGGACCGTCTCTTTTAGCCTTTACTTGTATCTTCTCTTCTTCCTCAATTTTGTAATCCCTTGTCTCCAGATGTAATCTCCGGTCTTCAGATGAAATGAAATCCCCAATTTTTTGCGAATTTCATTTTTTTTTTGTCTTCAACATCTTTATCTTCACTTGGCCCCCTGGTAGATGTGCACAATTTTATTGTGGACATGTACCAAAAGGATGATGAGTTTTGTTGAAGACGAATTTGCTTCGAACTTGTGGAATTTAGGTCCGAAGTTTTTGATAGTGAAGGTCCCCTGAAGTTGTCGGAGCTTAGAAGCTCCGGCACTGTCCATCGCTGGAGCTTAGTAGCTCCGGCAATAGCCTCTATCAACACGTTGAGAGTCGGTAGTTAATACTCCAAGGTGTCGGAGCTTAGCAGCTCCGGCAATGACCTTTGCCACACTTGGTTTGTTGGCAACAGACTCCAGTGATGGGGTCTTCTCACCATCTTTTAGTCAACGCCGACGGTTGACGCCCTGGTGGGAGTCGGAGCTTGGTTAGCTCCGGTTTTTCTCCATCAACGTAGGGTTCATTTTTCCTGCACACTTAAGCCAAGAAAAATAGTAAAATTCGTTCCTTGTCTATAACTTCGTCGCGGCTTACGGTTCTCAAGAAAATTTTAAGTTGAACACGATTTTTAATACGACTGGATGAATTGTCTTTTCTTTTAGATCCAATTGTCCATGGACCCACCTTACTTTGGCCTGCCGGGATGTAGGTAGAGTGGCGTACTTAGGGTGCTTGACCAGGCTAAGTCGATAGCGCACTCCGGCCCTAGAATGGCTTGGCGGCTTTCAGGCGAGTTGGCCACAGATGATATTTAAATCCAAAAAATCTGACAATTCAACTCGAATCGTATGTAAACTGGTCAAACTAGAACTTCTTAAGAATTGCACGTTTCTGTTATAGACAAGAAAGAGAAAAATAAAAATGTCGAGCCTATGCAAAAATGAATGCACGTGGAGTCTATTTCACATGAAGATGTCTTTCATTATAGGTCCGGGGTACAGGGGAAACAAGTACAATCTTAGGGTACGGAACCAGGCTAAGTGTGTTTGGTTTCTAGTTTGACCCAGGGTAGTTAGCCACACTTTTAGTCCGGAGACTGTGTCAAGTGTTGCATGAGCTTTTCAAACCTTTCGGGAAAGGTCCGGCTGCTCTCCCGGAGGAACTACCCGACTCTGTACAATGACTCTATAACATACATTTCAAGTTACTTAAGACTCACCTCCATGGAATTAAGTGTAGAACTTACGGAGGTGCTCGATGTTCCAAGGATTTGGGAGAGGTGTCCCATCCTCGGTAGCCAAGCGAACGCTTCCGGGACGGGATACTTTGATCACTCGAAAGGGCCCTTCCCAGCCGGGGGAGAGTTTGTTTTGCCCTTCTCTGGATAGTATTCTCCGTAGCACCAGATCGCCTTCCTCGAGCTGTCGGTTGTGTACATGCCGCTGGTGATAGCGCCGTAGAGCTTGGCGGTATCGGGCATTCCGAACAGCTGCTTGGCACCTTCCCTCCTCGAGGAGGTCTAGGTCTTCGTGTCGGAGCTGGTCCTGCGCGGCTTCGTCGAAGGTCCGGACTCGGAGGGAACCCAAGGTGATTTCCGGAGGAAGGATCGCTTCAGCTCCGTACACCAGAAAGAAGGGTGTTTCTCCGGTTGCCCGACTTGGAGAAGTCCTGTTGGCCCATAGAGTGGGCGGAAGCTCTTCGATCCAATTGGCTCCGTGCTTTTTCAAGCGCTCATAAGTGCGTGTTTTGAGTCCTTTAAGGATCTCTGCATTTGCTCTCTCGGCTTGTCCATTGCTGGCAGGATGAGCTACGGAAGCGTAGCAAACTTGTATGCCGAAGTCTTCGCAATATCCTTGAAATGCGGAGCTTGTGAATTGAGTCCCATTATCAGTGATGATCTTATTTGGGACTCCGAATCTGCTCACGATGGATTGTAGAAAATTGATTGCAGATTGTTTGTTGATCGTCACAACGGGAGTTGCTTCCGGCCACTTGGTGAACTTGTCGATGGCGACGTACAGGAACTTGTAACCTCCGACGGCTCTAGGGAAGGGTCCCAAGATGTCCATCCCCCACACAGCGAAAGGCCATGTGGGAGGTATCATTTGTAAGGACTGAGCAGGTGTATGAATTTGCTTTGCATGAAATTGGCATGCTTTGCATTTCTTCACCAGCTCAGTGGCATCCTGGAGCGCTGTAGGCCAGTAGAAGCCGTGCCGAAAGGCTTTTCCGACCAGCGTGCGGGAAGATGCGTGGTTCCCACACTCGCCTCCATGGATTTCTGCGAGGAGCTCGCAGCCTTCTTCCCTTGTGATGCACCGCATTAGGATGCTGTTGGCACCGCGCCGGTAGAGATCCCCTTCTACCAACGTGTATCTTTTAGCCAATCTGACTACCCGATCAGCAGATACATCATCGTCAGGAAGGATGTTGTCTTTCAAGTAGCTCCGGATCTCCGAGATCCATGCATCGGAACTGACTTGAGCATTTGAGTCTTGCGTGCTGGGTTGCTCGGAGCTTCCGGCAACACCTACGACCCTTGATGGCTGCCATGGTAACAGGGCCATCGGGACCGTCAGCTTCGGGAGGCTGATCTCGCCCCCTTCGTTCAGTTCGGCAGGCTGAACTGTGGGTTTTGACAACCTCCGGATAAAGGTTCCATCAGGAGCCGGAGCTCCAGTTGACGCCTTGGTCGAGAGTTCGTCAGCTTCAGCGTTGTGAGCACGCTGAACATGGTGAAGGTCTAGGACTTCGAAGTCCTTCTGAAGCCTCTGGACTTCAAGGAGGTAAGCAGCCAGCTGGAGATTATTGCAGGAGCATTCACCCTTCACCTGCTTGATGACGAGTTGTGAATCTCCTTTGACCAGCAATTGCTTAACACCGTATGATAGTGCCACCTTTAATCCATAGATGAGTGCTTCATACTTCACCATGTTGTTGGTTGCCTTGAAGTCAAGGTGTACCATGTATTTCACCTTCTCCCCAGTTGGTGCGAGGAGAAGGATTCCAGCTCCGGCTCCCTGCTTCTGCATGGAGCCGTCGAAGTAAAGGGTCCAGTGAGGCTTAGTGAAGGTTGAAACTTGAGGTTATGTCTTCTGCTCGCTGGGGCCCCCAGGGTTTAATGATGACAACGTCCGTCGCTGCGACGGGGCTCGCCCTGAAGGAGGAGGACCCTGGTTGTTGAGGCGTTCGGCCGCTGCTGCGACCAAATGCTCAACATCAGCCCTCCATTGCTCCATGGCATCTCGAGATGCATCCGGAGGTGGTGGTCGCTGGAGAAGAGCACGCGCTGCATGGAGCGCGTGTTCTGGGTTGTCATGACTTGCCGGCGCAGTATGTGACGCCGGCGCACCATCATGTTGCCCGGCACGTTTTGCCGGAGAAGATGGTGGTGGTGGGAGTGTGACTCCTGCTGGTGCTGAGGCTCCTGCTGGTGGCTGCATGTTGGAGGGATTGCCCCCGACAGCCTGAGCAGCAGATTGCCCGTTGGATGATCCAGCCGCAGAATTCACCATTCTTGAAAATCTCAGGCCCCCCTACCTTGCGCGCCAACTGTCGACTGTTGGAGTCGGCAGATCTCCTGACACTACTAAAGTGTTGAAGGAGTTTGTAGTTCGGTGTGGGCGCGCGGAGACTCAAGAAGGTGAATCACGATTGGACACGAGAGACACAGTGGTTTACGTGGTTCGGGCCGCCTGAGCGTAATACCCTACTCCACGGGTGTGTGGTGTTGTATTAGTTTATGTATGAAAGCTCACGTCAATGCGTGTGTGCCTGAGAGCGTTCGAGAGCCTTCTCCTTTCTTCCGTGTATCGTCGGTCTGTCCTTTTATAGTACAAGGACAAACCGTTAAAAGTTAGCCTGGCCCGACATGTGGCCCCGGCGGTTACTAGTATTGATACACGATTAATTGTTGTTAATAACCCTGTAACGGGCTCCAACAGTGCCGTTACAGGTGTTAAGGTTGTCCGATTAAGTGTCATTAACATGGAATTAATGACAATTAATCGGGTCTTGAAGTCCGCGGCTATCCTTTGAAGATCCGGAGTCGTTACAATGTCTTCCGGAGGTTTGAGGCGGCCAGCTCCGACGTTTGGACACGTGGTAGCTCCGGAGCTTGCTTGTGGGAAGCGGGAAGCTCCGGGGTGGCCTGGCACGTGTCAGGTCCGGAGCTTCTCTCGGTCAGGGGTTAAGTCCGGAGGTGCCGTTTCGGTACCTAGCCCGGAGCTTCACCCTTGTGGGTAGTAGCTCCGGTCTGGCAGTACACGTGGCAACCTAGGGGTTAACCATGTTGGAGAAGCAGGTCCGGCTATGTCTGACAAGTGGGCCTCCGAGGGTCTTCAATTTGAGTAGACGTCCTTCCCTTGAGATCTTTGTAACCTCAGGGGGTGTATGGTTTTTAGGGTACCGACAACCACCCTCGTGGTTGATCTTCTCTCGACGACACCAAAGTCGTCAAGCACGGGCATCTTCCGCCGGAGCTCCCTACTGAACTCTACTTCCACGTTCAGAGGAAGAAAAGCTGATGGCAGAGTCAAGTCGTCACCCTCGACGTCGATGTTGTGCTAGAACTTCTTGAGATGAAACTCCAAGGTTGTCCCCACCATGTTGGACTTCAGCCCGGTCTCGACCCGGTCGTCGTCCATCACGCTGTTGAGGGCCCAAGCGAGTTTCTCTCTCTTCTTCAGCGGTGCCCCCCTGTTGACCAGGAAGTTACAAAACACCGCCTGGGGGGTTAATCCCCCCTCCACGCACTGGCGGATCCTGGTCAGAACAGGGTTGAAGGCGTTCGCCAGCACCGAAGCTTCACTCCAGATCGTCGTGTCAATATTGGGGAGGCCTTCGGGCAGCTCCAGCCTCTCGTGCTCCTCCACCCGGATGACTATCCAGTCCTTCTTCCAGTCATCCCACTTCCCAGAGGGAAACGACCGGAGGTACTTGAATGGGCACTTCTTGCGCTTCACGAAGTAGTAGAAGCCAAGGTACTCATTGCTCCTACCGGTGGTATGGACGGTGAAGAAGGTCCGGAAGAGTTCAATGCAGGGGGGATGCCTACTCACATCTCACAGAAGTGGACGAAGATAGACACAAGGAGAATGGAGCGAGGGCCAAGGTGGTATAACTGCAGACCATAAAAGTCCAGCAGCATCAAGAAAAAGGAGGAAAAAGGTGGGATCAACCCCACCATGGCGTACGAGGAGAAGTACACCATTTCGCCGGCGTGCTCCTTCAACGGGAGCTCTCCCCCGGCGCGGACCAAGCGGTTGAAGAAGTCCGAGGACCATCCCATGAGGGTCCGGACCTTCTTCAGGTCGCCGTCGGTCTTCAAACGGCTCTCGCGGAGACCCAACTCCATCGCAGCACAGCAAGGCAAGAGAGGAAAAGCGAAGCACAAGTTGGGAGTTTGAGCGCAAGAACAGATGAGAGGCGTAAAGAACTCCAGACGGTGCGCGCTTTCCTTCTTAAGTAAGCCCTCACAACGCTTGGATGGAAATCGCAAGGAAGTCGAAGATACCACTCAAAAATTCCACTCAGCCGATGACAAAAGGGCCCGGGACCACCCCGACGATCAAGTCGAGGTTCTTGCCCAGGCGAACGGTTGTCATCATGAGGCGGGAAGCCCGAAGGCGGCAGCCTAACAAGGCGCGCGGAACCGATACAGTTTTCGTATCGGGAACAGGCGACCTTCAATTGCGTGAGATCCGCACGCCAAAGATTTCATCTGCCGCACGCAGGATACGCCACACGGCGAGGATTTAACTCCAAACCCTCGCTAACAGCACTTCTGAAGACCTTTGAAGACTCAGTTCAAAAGTCACAAGGATGGACCCACCTCCGGTGGAATGACTTCACCCAAGGGGTCATCCCCAGAGGTGGGCCCAGGGGGCCACTGTCGGTACCCTGGGAACCGTACACCCCTTGAGATTACAAAGATCTCAATGGAAAGTCATCTATTTGATTTGAAGACCTTCAGAGGCCCACATGTCAGACATAACCGGACCCGCTTCTCCAACATGGTTAATCCCAGGGTCGCCACGTGTACTGTTAAACCGGAGCTACCACCTACAAGGGGGAAGCTCCGGGCTATGTACCAAAATGGCACCCCCGGACCTAACCCCAGACCGAGGGAAGCTCCGGAACTGACACGTGTCAGGTAGCTCCGGAGCTACCTGTTTCCAGTATGCTCCAGAGCTACCACGTGTCCAACCGTCGGATCTTCAGTCTCTAACCTCCGGAAGACTCCACAACGGATCTGGATCTTCAAAGGGGAATCAAGAGCTTCAAGACCCGATCAAGTGTCATTAATACTATATTAATGACACACGATCAGACGACCTTAATTACCAGTAACGGTGCTGTCAAAGCCCATTACCCGGTCATTAAGGACAATTAAACGTGTTAAATGAGTATCAATATTAGTAACCGTCGGGGCCACATGTCGGGCCAGGCTAACTTGTAACGGCTTGCCCTTGTACTATAAAAGGACAGGCCGACGACACACTCGACACGTTCCAGAGACGCTCGACACAAGCTCATACAGCTAATACAACACTAACACACCCGTGGAGTAGGGTATTACGCTCAGGCGGCCCGAACCACGTAAATCTCCGTGTCTCCTGTGCTATTTACAATTCACCTTCTTGAATCTCCGCGCGCCCACACCGAACATCAAACTCCTCTAACACTTTAGTAGTGTCGGGAGATCTGCCGGATCCAAACCACCGACACCTATGATTGTCCAAAACCGGACAAGAGAAGAGAAAACCACAAGGCCAAGCATCGCAAGCTTGAATATAGTGAGGATGATGAAGAGGACAAGCCCAAACCAAGATCCTTTGGGAAGAAGAAACATGACAAGGGCAAGAAGGCAAAACTCTTCCCAAAGAAGAGGAAAGGTTCACAAAAGGTGTTCATGTGTGAGGCAAATGAATGGATCACCGACGAAGAATCAAGTGATGAAGAGAGTGAAGCGGAAGAAGAAAGTTTGGCCGGCCTTGCCATTGCCAACAATGATGACAAATATCTTCATCCACCTCCTATGTGCCTCATGGCTAAAGGTAACACCAAGGTGAACTACAAAGCCGGAGGAAAGCATTGGGTACTCGATAGCGGGTGCACTCAATATATGACCGACAATGATGGTATGTTCACCACCATAGAAAACCCCGACAATCATGAACAAGTCACCTTTGGTGATAACTCTAAGGGGAAGGTAATTGGGTTAGGTAAGATTGCTATTTCAAATGATTTATCTATTTCTAATGTATTGTACGTTAAGTCACTTAGTTTTAATTTACTCTCTATTGTACAATTATGTGATCTTGGACTAACGTGCACCTTTGGCAAAAATGATGTTGTTGTGACTAGTGAAACAAGCCAAGAACTAATCTTCAAAGGATTTCGGCACGGACATATCTACCTAGTAGACTTCACCAACAAGGATGCTAGCTTGACCACTTGTCTTTTCACTAAGACAAGTTTGGGTTGGCTATGGCATCGACGCATAGCGCACATTGGAATGACCAAGCTCAAGAAGTCATTCAAGCAGGGGATGGTGACCGGCGTGAAGGATGTCACATTTGAAAAGAGCAAGCTTTGTAGCGCTTGTCAAGCCGGGAAGCAAGTTGCTTCACACCACCCTATGAAGACAATGGTGTCGACCTCCAAGCCACTTGAGCTACTCCACATGGACCTCTTCGGACCGTACTTATATCAAAGTCTTGGCGGTAACCTCTATTGTCTTGTTATAGTTGATGACTACTCTCGCTATGCTTGGACTTTGTTTCTAGGTGACAAGAGTGAAACTCCAGAAGTTTTCAAGACCTTCGTCAATCGTGCTCAAAGGGAATTTCAACTTCCCATCATCAAGGTCCAGAGTGACAACGGCACCGAACTCAAGAACTACAACATTAGGGAGTGGTGTGACCGTGAAGGCGTGAAGCATGAGTTTTCGGCCACATACACTCCTCAACAAAATGGTGTTGTTGAAAGGAAGAACAAGACTCTCATCACTCTTACGCGAGCAATGCTTGATGACTATGGAACGTCCGACAAGTTTTGGGCCGAAGCAATCAACACGGCGTGCCATGCCGCAAATCGGGTCTACCTACATCGACTACTTCAAAAGACCCCGTACAAACTTCTCATTGGAAGAAAGCCCAACATCTCCTATTTCCTAGTCTTCGGGTGCAAGTGCTACATCTACCGCAAGAAAAGGCTAGGTAAGTTTGAAAGAAGATATGATGTTGGTATATTTCTTGGTTATGCATCAAACTCAAAAGCATATCGAGTATTCAATCAAACCTCCGGTTTAGTTGAGGAAAGTTGTGATGTTGAGTTTGATGAAACTAATGGCTCACAAGAGGAGAGTTTTGGTCATGATGAAATAGATGATGAGCCTCTACGAGAAGCTATGAAGAACATGACCATTGGAGACATCAAGCCTAAAGTTGAGGAGAGCTATGATCAAGGGGGAGCTTCAAGTTCCAACATCAACACATCTATGGTGCCTCAAGTTGACGAAGAAGAGAAGGATGATCCATTGTCGACTCAAGATTCACAAGTCACACAACATCAAGAAGAAGAAGAAGTCCATGATCAAGTCCAACCACAAGAAGAGAAACACGCATCACCACCGCCAAGTGCTTCACAACCACTTATGAGGCATGGACGCATCTCCAAGGCGCATCCGATGAACCAAATTATCGGAAGTCCTTCAAGGGGAGTAAGTACACGTTCTCGCCATTTCGCTTCGTTTTGTGAGCACTACTCGTTTGTTTCATGTGTAGAACCCACTCACGTTGAGGAGCACTCCAAGATCAAAATTGGGTGATGGTCATGCAAGAAGAACTTAACAACTTCATCCGCAATGAAGTTTGGGTGTTGTAGGAGCGACCCAAGGACAAGAACGTCATCGGAACAAAGTGGGTGTACCGCAACAAACAAGACAAGAATGGCGTTGTGGTCCGCAACAAGGCAAGACTTGTGGCCAAGGGGTTCTCGCAAGTTGAAGGACTAGACTTTGGGGAGACATTTGCTCCGGTCGCCCGGCTAGAAGCCATCCGTATACTCCTTGCCTTTGCATCACATCATAACATAAAGCTTTATCAAATGGATGTGAAAAGTGCCTTTATAATGGTTATATTAACGAGCTAGTCTATGTTGAACAACCTCCCGGATTTGAAGATCTGAGGAATCCTAATCATGTGTTTAGGTTGCACAAGGCGCTCTACGGGCTCAAGCAAGCACCTAGGACGTGGTATGAACGACTACGGGATTTTTTGATCATGCAAGGATTCAAGATCGGGAGGGTGGACACTACACTCTTCACCAAAGACATCGACAGAGAATTATTTATTTGTCAAATTTACGTTGATGATATTATTTTTTGTTCAACTAACGAAACTCTTAGCCATGAGTTTGGCAAAATGATGTCTAGGGAATTCGAGATGTCGATGATTGGAGAGCTCAACTTCTTCCTTGGATTTCAAATCAAGCAAATTCAAGAGGGGACCTTCGTCTATCAAGAGAAGTATACCAAGGACCTCTTGAAGAAATTTGAGATGGGAGATTGTAGCTCAATATGCACTCCAATGGCAACAAATTGTCATCTCGACGCGGATAAGGACGGTAAACCCATTGATCAATCCAACTACCGTTCTATGATTGGTTCATTGCTTTATCTTACCGCATCTAGGCCCAATATCATGTTTAGTGTATGCTTGTGTGCTTGCTTTCAAGCAGCACCTAAAGAATCGCATCGGAAGGCGATCTTTAGGATACTTCGGTATCTTAAGCATACCCCTAGTGTGGGCTTTTGGTACCCTAAAAGTGCAAAATTCCATATCTTGGGTTACTCGGATTCGGACTTTGCCAGACGATGTGTGGATCGCAAGAGTACCTCTGGTGGGTGCCACTTGCTTGGGCGTTCCCTAGTATCTTGGTCTAGCAAGAAGCAAAATTATGTCGCTTTGTCTACAGCGGAAGCGGAATATATTGCGGCCGGTGCATGTTGTGCCCAAATTCTTTATATGAAGCAAACCCTTTTGGACTTTGGTATTCAACTTGGTTGTGTGCCTCTCCTTTGTGAAAATGAAAGTGCGGTTAAGATAGCTAAAAACCCCGTTCAACACTCCCGCACTAAGCACATTGATATTCGCCATCATTTCTTGAGGGGTCATGAAGCTAAGGGAGACATCTCATTGCGAGGTGTTAGGTCTGAAGAACAATTGGCGGATATCTTCACTAAACCACTTGATGAGAAACTTTTTCTAGACTAAGAAGTGAATTAAATGTGTTAGATGCATCGAACGTCATGTAAGTTGCCATGGTCATGTAAGAATGCATCTCATATAGGTCTTGTCAAACTTTCAAAGGATAGGGGTGAGCAAGGATTAGCTTGGGATGGAGGTTCTTTTGGGTTTCCCCAAGACTTGGAGAGTAGCTCTCCCTAAAGAAGCCTTTGAAAGGTTTAAATTTGGCAAGATAGATTTACTTTATGTCTTGCATAATGCCTGCCATATAGACTTGCACTCATATTTAAATTTCTTGCATTATAAATTGTTTAGCATTGAATACGGTAGATTGTCACAAAAGGGGAACCCACTTCATGAGAAAGAGACTTGTTTGAAGTGCAATATCTCAACTCATATGATGTGGAAAGAACAAAATGTTAGGTGCGTTAATGCCTAAAGGAACATGCTTCAAAGAGATAGAAGTCTTCATCCTCTAGCTCACAAAGCATGGGCCTTACATTTTATTTGAATTTATTCCTTTTTTCCTTCAGTGTTCAATTTTCTTTAGGGCTTAGCCAAGTTATTGGCAATTAGTATTTTTCAGGGGTAAGGGGTTGCCCAAAAAGTCCTAAGACATGTGTTTTTTCGTGTTTGTTTGTTTGAGTCAAATGACATATATGGGATGTTGTTGTTTTGTAGTCATCGGATTATCCGATGCATAGGGCAGAAGCTCATCGGAACAGTTTGTGTTCAAATGCCAAGGGTCAACTGAGTCAGAAAGTCAAATCAACCGACGAGTTCATTCTGAGAAACATCGGTGCATCCAATGTTCACAATTCTGGAATTGTGCCGCATTTAACCGATGTTTATCCTTTCATCGTCGTATCATCAGGTGTCGATGGCACTTTTGGAATACTCTTACTGTACCGTTCGATCGATGCTCCTATCACCTAACGTCGGTTTATCCGGTGTTAAAATTTGAGCTAGGGTTTGGGCCCCACCTACTTAGCGCGCCGCTTTAGTTTTTCTCTCTCTCCCCGACTCTCTCACCGCCACCGACGCCCTCACCTCCATCGTCGCTGCTCCCTCACCCTGCCGCCGCCCTCCGGCCGCCGCCGACCTCCGGCCGCCGCGCCTCCGGTCGCCGCCGCCACTCACCCTGCGCCCACGCAGCACCGCTCCACGCCGCGCCTCCGCCTCACACCCGGCCATCGCTCTCTCCATAACGTCGCCGCCTCCCACGCACCACCGCCGCCGCCCCAAGCACAGCCACTGCCGCCCTCTGCGTCGCCGTGGTGCTTCCCCTACGGTCGCCGTCGCTTCACCGCTAGGGTTCCCAGCCGCGACAACCTTTGCGTCGCTGTCCCCGAGCTCGTTTGTTCCGCGTGCTCATCTTCGTCGTCATCATGGGTCGTGACAAGAAGGGAAATGGCAAGGCTATCGAGGAGCCGGCCGCCAAAAAGCAGAAGTTGTCGAAGGAGGCAAAGAAAGCCCTAATGGCCGCTCGTGCCGCTAAGGAGCGAGAGCGTCGCCGAGGAGGATCGTTGAGGATCCGCGAGGCTCGTCAGAGGCAGCCTCTCGTGCCAGAGGAGTCCGAGGAAGAAGAGGAGCCCGAAGTGCCACTTGTTCGCCGGCGCTCAGCCAGGACCCGCGGGGGTCACCCAGCTGCTGCCCCGAGACCGAGACCGTCAGCTGCTGACCTTCGAGAGGATACGGCGGCCCAGAGAGCCGTCTATGAGATGGACACCAGCGTTCGTGTTGGTGAGGGTGTCCGACTGACAGACTACAGGAAGATGAAGGCCAAGCAACTCAGGAAGCTCAGGTGGAGCATTTTACTTGAGGAGTGGTTTCCACATCCCAGAGAGTCACTCGTGGACAGCCGCTTTTGGACCTTGACACAGGCGTCACTGTAAGAGACATACAGACATCGGGGCCATAAGCTCTTCCAGCATAAATTCCTGGATTGGGATCAGCTTGCACTGGCAGTCGAGATGGAGATACGCCCTTACTTTGAGAGGTATAGAGGGCTTGTGGAGATAATGTCTTACGAGAGGAGTGCCTACGTGGAGGATTGAGTCCAAGTATTCTATGCCACACTCTACGTCTCTGAGGGCCGCAGATCTATTGATTTCATGTTCATGGGCTAGCATCATCACTTGACGAGGCAGACTTTGGGACAGATGCTAGGAGTGGATCTCCATGACACTTGCCCGCACGAGAGGGTGTATGGACAGGCTGACCCACCGAGAAGGCCGCTCACTGGAGGAGTGGCACCACCACTTGAGGAGATACGCTCATTGTTTGCTCAGCCTTTCTCGCCAGACCAGCCGAGGGTACCGGTACTACTCACTCCAGCTGCGCACACTGTGCATCTTGCCTTGCGCCGCACACTTTTGCCGAGGTCCGGATATCTTGAGGGGTTCACCAGCTTGCAGCAGACTCTCCTGTTCTATGTCATGAACGGGATGGAGTTCGACATTGTGGACATCCTCATATGTGAGATGGAGGACGTAATCACTGATGGAGTTGGGATGATGAGGCAACTCGTATTTGGTCATTAGATTAGTTACTTGCTCTACATAGTAGATCCAGAGGGGTCCGCCGTGCGTGACAGTCTCACCGATGAGAGCATCACACGGTTCAGCCACTATCGTGCTTCAGCTTCTGGTGACCGCCGCCTTGGCCGTCCTGTTGAGCGTTAGGTCCGTGCTCGTCTATCCGAGGAAGATTGGTCAGACCTGGAGAAGGAAGACGAGAGACTAGCACGGGCAGAGGCTCAGGGTGAGGACCTTCAGCATATTTGGTCCAAGAGTGACATCAGCGACAGTGTCGAGGAGTACTTCTCGCCTCCTCCCTCACCCAGGCAGCACGACGCGGAAGCTGGAGGCTCGACTGTGCCACCTCCTACTCCACCTCCCATGTCAGAGGCACAGGTCTCTCAACCATCTGAGCTTACCTCCCTACTTCAGCAGATGGTTGAGCAGCAGCACCTGGACCGGCTTGCAGCTGAGCAGGCCCGAGCTGAGCAGGTTGCACGTCTCTTAGAGCTCCAGCAGCAACAACAGGAGATGCAGTGACAGATCGCCCGTGAGAGGCGAGAGGACACCGACAGGCTGACTGGGCTGATTGATCAGATGCACCAGTGCTCTCTCGACCAGCAGCAGCAGACGCAGCAGGCGATGATGGGCATCCTGAGGTTGATCACCAACCTCTACACGCAGACTGGGATTGCCCTGCCGTCGCAGCTTCTAGGCCTATCTGCCGGTCCACCTGTTCTGGCTCCAGCTTTAGCACCAGTGCCGACCACGCCGATCCCGACGATCAGCATGTCCCCACTGCTTGCTCCAGGTGCTCCTATCCACCCTCTTCTGCCGGCTACGACGCTTTTCCAGCAGACGCCAGCATCCGTTGTCAGTGCCCCTCTTCCTGCAGTCCAGTCTCAGCAGGCACCGACAGCGGCTCCTACAGCTCCCGTCACCGCTACTCCAGCTTCGGCAGCAGCAGGCAACAACTTCGACGACAGCACCCCTGACAGTGACCAGTTCGTCATCGCTCCGAGCGGTCAGGATCCTTAGGCACTCGGCTTCCTTTTTGGTGTCTTGATGCCAAAGGGGGAGAAGAGTCAGGGGGAGTCTAGTTTAGCCTCAGGGGGAGTCCTAGCTGTAGGGGGGTTTATCTTATCTTTTTGGAGTCTTTTTTTTTGTAATTTGGTGATTTGCTACTCCTTTGCTATTCATTGAGTATTCTTGTGACTCTTAATTCTTTCATATGTTATTGATCGTTAGGCTTTCTTATTATTAATCTCTTTTGAGCCTTCAAGTTTAATGTGTCATATCTTGTACTCATTGCATATCTTCTTGAGTATCGTACTGTCAAATTTATTACTATTATGCTTCACTTGTTGTGTTGTCATCAATCACCAAAAAGGGGGAGATTGAAAGCATCTAGGCCCCCATGAGGTATGATTTCGGTGATTAATGACAACCATTGGATTTTACTAATGAATTTGTAGATGTAAGGTCTCCCATATCACTCATCACACTCAAATGAAATCTATATGAATATCATCTACTGCTCATTGGATATAATTGAAGACCCCTAAACAATCATTCTATGAGACCAATCAATGTTTATGAAGATTAGAAGTAAAAGCTCACATGTCAAAATTATTCAACCAAAATTGACAGAACTCAATGCTTGATAATCATCAGAAGAATATTTCCAACCAATGCCTAAGAGGTCAATCAAGCAAATTCCAAAAGAATCACTTAGAACAACTCAAAGCAAACAAAATCAACTCACCGGATCAACCGATGATTCTAGAAAACAACACATCGGTCGAGTTGGTTCAGCAGAAGAAGAATACCTCAGAACTAAGTACTCACCGGATCATCCGATGATGAAGGGCATGTTACATCGGTCCATCAATACAGTAAGCAATCTCTCTGGACCAAGTGTACCACCAGACCATCCGATGTACAACTATAAACACATCGGTCGATCACTCCAGTAAGCATCAATTTTGAACTAATTCTGGATGGAGTGCCACCGGATCATCCAATGAGAAGGAAAGTGAAACATCGGTCTAACAACGGTCATATCTGACACAATGACATCAGCTAATTTGGATTTGACCGATGATAACTGAAGGGGGAGCATCGGATCATCCGGTGTCCGCAGAACAGTGATGTCAGGCCACTTTTCCAACGGCTATTTCGTGGAGGATGGCTATTTATACCCCTTCAACCAGTCTATTCCACAAGTCTTGACAACCAGAGCTACTCCACACATTCTCAAGCATTCAAGACATTGAGCTAACACTTCTAGATCATCTACCCCATTTACACACCAAGAGATAGGCTAGAACTTGCTAGAGATAGTACTTGTGTGTTTCCATTCTTGGTGATTGGAGTCTCTAGTGTAGTGAGAGCTGTAAGGGAGTGTCCCTTAATGAGTGTATTGGAGAGAGCCTTCCGGAGCTTGCCAAGACGATTGTGGAAGCCCGGAGGATCCAAGTTGTACAAGGCTTGAGCTCCACCTTGCCGAGGTTGGCAAACGGAGAAGTATAGTGAAGATCCCTAATCTCGGTGACTTGGGAGTGGCTATACCCCTTGGTGGGTGCCACAACGTGGATGTAGGAAGATCTTAACGATCTTGTCGAACCACGGGATAAATCTCCGTGTCTTCGTGTCTCCTCGGGAGTTTGCGCTTTCTTCCTCTCCCTTACACTTATGCATTTCTTATACCGCAAAGTTACTATTCACTTGAATGCATAGGTTGTTTGCATAGGGAATTGGGCCTTTAGTAATTACGTTTTATTTCTTTAATTTTTGAAAAGAAGCCCAATTCACCCCCCCCCCCTCTTGAGCATTCGATCCTTACACCAACAATCGTTGGTCGGTGCAGTGGTTGGATTTTAGCCTTGTGCGTACAGGGTCTAGAGTTCGAATCCCACATCAAGCAATAGTTGGCTCGTTTGGACGGTAAAATCTGTTCCGATTCTATAGGGAATCAGTGGAGCGGCAGCCAAATGGCAAAAATGTGGAATTGGAATGGTGCGAAACGGAGGTTGAAAATGTGCTGCGGGGGCGAATCACCCGAATGGGTGTCCTGCGGAGCGAAACGGTAGCCGCTCGCGTATCACGCCAGGACTTCGGATGAAATTACAAGGGATGCCATTGAAATTGAACACCCACCGTCACCAGCACGCAGGTCAGAACGTCACCAGCACGCAGGTAACCTGGTGGCTAAGGATGGCAATGGATATCCATTACCCGTGTACCCGCGGATACCCGACCCGATGGGTACGGGTTTGGGTACAAATTTGTACCCGCGGGTACGGATTCGGGTAGTAAATTGCACCCAGCGGGTATTTTTTGGCGGGTAAAAAAAATCTATACCCGTACCCGTTTACCTGTACCTGTACCCGTTGAACTAATATGTTATGATGAACTAGTATGGTGTGCCGAACTATAATGTATGTGTTGAAATGTTAGACTATTATTTTACGATCTGTTACTTTCGAAGAGTATTTATCTATTGAATTTATGTTATGAATTGATCATGTTAGGCTGTTATGCATCTAGCAGCTGAATGTATGTTGCGGGTATGGATTACCCGCGGATAAAAAATACCCGTGGGTAACAGGTACGGGTAATGGTTTTTACCCGTTACAGGTAATGGGTATGGTTTCGAGTACGGATTTTATCCAATAGGTACGGGTATACACGGGTAATATCCGCGGATATTTTACCCATTGTCATCCCTACTGGTGGCCACCATTTCACTGAAACAGAATTACGAGGGATGCCATTGGAATAAAATATCTACTAGGACCAAATTACTGGGGCTGGCAAATTCTTTTAGTTTTCTTTAGCGTGTCTCAACTTACCATCATAATAATAAACTGAATATAAAAAGTATAAGACCAAGTAACAGCCACAAGTAGCTAGTTATGACCAGAGGGTAAAATTTTTAATAGTCAAAATGAAAACAGAGAAACCACAAAAAAACTAGGGGTAAATAGGTCAGTGCACCTTTTATCTTATCTCTATTGTTATTGAAACAAAAATTTTAGTCAAACGATTCTAAAGTGATTTTGTTCCGTTGTTTGAAACCGATTCAGAGTTGAAATGGAACTGTTTCCGATTCTGTATGAATCTGGAACCGTACCAAACGGGGCCTTAGTTAATGGGCCAAAAAATTGATTCGGATATTATTCGGATTTAGATTCGGATATATCCGACAAAACATAGATATCCGATCATTCTGACGGATATTAAGTTGTACCGTTCCGATCTGATATTCGATCCATATCCAATTAAAATCTGATAAAAACGAACATGAATCGGATATTTTCAGATCCAATACCCGGACGGATCAGAAAATATCCGATCAGTTTCCATCGTACGGTCGCCAAAGGAGAGCCGCAGCGGGCCCAGGACTGGGGCCGCCGTGTGCCGCGTGGGAGGCACCCCTGGCCAGGCAGCTGACCGGGCATGTCATTGACTCGCCGCAGCTGAGCGGAAGGCGCCTGAGCTTGTCGGTCTCTCCATGTCACGGCTGGGAAAGTTTAGGCTTTTTTGCATTTTTGTTAAAAAATATATTTTTGAGCATGATATGGCTCCGTTTCCATTCCAACGGGAACGGGTGAAGTGGTCTGGTCTTGAAAGAGCGGGACGAAGCAAGTGCCAGCATCTCCTGTATTTAACTCAGGACTAGACTGTACGCTATGATAATGTTTTGACTAATACGCCAGAAAAATAAAATACTCGTACATGTATCCAGTCAAGCAAAAGCGAGATCTCACGACTATTTGATTTTGTAATACGATTATCGTTATTGTCATAAGAAGAACACACAGAAGTTCCCGCACCTTCTCAGATGCCACCTTGGAGGATAGCACGATACGAACAGAACCACCCAAACTCGCCCCTCAGCTTCACGTAGAACCTATGCTGTTACACTATTTAGACCCTATTGTGAGTCATGACAATCTAATAGCATCGACACATGAAAACAAAAGGCACGAATTGTTGCGACACGCTCAAATCATTAACTGATAGCAAAACTTTCGACAAGGTGCAAGACACATGAATTAACGCCCCCTAACAGTACTCAAAGCAAACTCGGAAATAAGTATGTTGCCACTCATGGCATGACACTGAACCCCACAAAATAACACCAGCATCCAATGCGAAAACTGGCTCACTCAAACGCAACCATAGAGAAGAAAAGGAGCAGTGCTGTCATGTGCCGGATAACCTCTGGAAACAACTCACACAATTGTAAACTAAAGACTGATGCGACTTTGAGTTAGGCGACAATGCCATCAGCAAGTGATAGTGCAGCAAGTTGACTGGTTGGGGTGTTCGGATTTTGCTGCTGGGCCACGCTACGAAGAACATCCATCGCCTCATCAACCTTGGACTTGAGAGCCTCGGGGGACTCGAGCAAATGCAGGACCTCTGTCTGATCCATCTCCAAAAGCATCCCGGTGACCTTAGCAGCGTGGTTTGCTTCCAGTCGCTGAACCAAAGGGTATAGGTTTTCACCAAGTATCTACACGTAGGGAGGGGGAGGGGGGTTAAGATTATACATTAATATCAATATCATGGCAGAAAGACATCTTAAATTATGCAGATTGTTGACTTCGAAATTAATTGCCCAATGTCAAACTGATCAGCTGAACACCAAATACTATGGACCACGAAGGATTATTCATTAAGTATAGTAACATACCGTTCTTTGCTGCTCAGGAGTAGCATTTGCAAGGGCAGAAGTCAGTGTCCCAATTTGAGCAGCAGGTGATACGACAGCATCCCTTGCAGGGAAGCCACCCATATCATATGGCTGAATCATACCTCCAGCAACACCTGGCATCGTGGGAAAATCAGGCATGCTACGGCCACCAGGTGGGTAGCGGTACATCCTTCCTCGCGGAAGCATCTGAAAATCATGACAAGTTGCCATTCAGTAATCCAACATAGAACAAATGCCAGCAGTGTCCCACCCATATACCCAAAGATCCAGAATGATAATTTGAAAAAAAAAAGTGTGGTTTGGAAATGAGCAATGCAAGGCTGGATCAAAATGCCGGTCTTTGCAATACCATATGTTAACAATCAGTGTAACAGCAAGAAATTGAATACAAAAATACCTGTTGCTGAAATGGTTGAGCAGTCTGCTGTCCCTGAGCCCCAGCACCAGGACGACTAATACCTGGGCGTGGACCCTGTTGGCCTTGTTGGACAACTGGAACAAAGTAATTTGGCATCGGCGGACCCCCAGGCCTCATGCCTGGCACAAGCTGCTGCTGGAACCCAAACCCCGGCTATACAGAAAGAATGGAAACACATCAATCGATTAAGTTCAGCAAATTAGGGAACATAATTAAAATGAGTGCAAAGATTGAACATATAAGATAATAATCAGACATGAAGAGTTCCAAGTCAAATAGACACGTTGTTTCTTGCTTGTAAACCAGAATATTAAAAAAAAAAATGATAGACAAGTCAATAATAAGTTAAAAAGAACTACAGTTCAATATAATTGCATTGCACTATCATTATGGGTTATGTCTAAGATGATAAGTGCAAGGAGTTAAGTGTTACTAGCAACATATATTTTTAGTTAATAACAGAAAAGTAGACCAAACTAACATAGTATGACATTACCACGCTAAAATATAATCAACCATGCCCCACTTTGTGTATCATTTTAGTCATACCAAATATAATTGACTGAACAACCATTGCTAGCTAATCTTCACAGCAGATGGAAATGCTCATTTTAAAACTGGACAGGGATTAACTCTTGTTTAATTCTAAGTTCAAAATAACTGAAAAATAGAGCTTCTGTGTCACCTGAGGGTTTATCATAGTTGGCGGAGGCGGAGCTTGCCCATAAAAGAGTTGCTGAGGAGCCATAGGAGGGTACATTGGTAGGCGGGGAGCCAAAGTAGGCGTCATTGGTACAGAAGGGCGCATCTGAGAAAATTGTGCCTGGGGCATAGAATTCACAACAATCAGCTTTCCAATAGCTAAACAGCCAGCAACTACTACATATTTGTAAAATATCTACAATATTCAAGAAATTTTCTCACCTGAAATAGTGCCACTGTCAACTAGTGAAAAGCAAGATATAAAATACACAAGGTGTCTCCACACATGCCAGAGCACCTCTTCAACCCAAAATAAATTATTACACTACTTATTTTTTGCACATTAATTAAGACTACAAAATAGCCCATCTAAAAAATTGTTCATTTTATAAAAGGTGCAATATACAATCAAGGTCAAGGGGTATCAAAATCAAGATGGGAGATGAAACATTTGTAGTAATCTTCCCATATTATGAATGATGAACATATTTAGGTGCAGAAGACCTCATCGACTCAATGTGTGGGCCCTTATATATTTGAAGAAAAAAAGTGAAAATGTGAAGGGTTTTCTATATCGTGGAACATAGGTTGTATGCCTAGATCAGTAATCACTGGAAAAAAAAATCAAATTTTCACTATTGCTTCAATACTGTTCCAGATGATAGAAAAAGTAAGTTATATGCCATTCTTTCTTTTATGTGAAAGGGCACATAAATATTGTGTGCTCTGTGCCAATATGTAACTTACATGGGCGGTACAATTTCAATATTAACACAATATATACAAAGAAAGCATTCAAGGACAGTTACCTGCAACATTGCCTTTCTTTCTTCCTTACGCTGTGCAAAGGCAACGTACAATGGTTTCCCAGAAATCATTTTGCCATTCATTTCAGTTAGCTGTATTGAAGGAAAACAAGTCAGCCACATGTAATGTAACATCAAACAGTTGATGCAATATCTAGGAAGTGAACTTACAGCCTGGGCTGCTTCCTCACGAGTTGAAAACGCAACGAAGCCATAGCCTTTGCTAAGGCCATTTTGGTCATGCATCACCTATTTAATAAATCCAGTAAACTATAATATAAAATCAAGTGGTAGGGTATAAGAAAAGGAAAAAAAGGATTATCTCAAAATGCAAAGGCACCTTGCATGAGGTAATTTTGCCAAAGTTGGAGAACATTTCACGAAGTTGATCATCTCCAATGCTATCATCCAAGTTCTTGAGGTATAAGTTCAGTCCTTGATATTTGTCAGCAGCATCTTTCATGCTTTGCTCAAATCTTCTTTTCAAATCCATCTCCCTTTCTGATTTCTTCTGAGCCCTTCCAACATACAGCTCTTTGTCATTTACCTTCTTTCCATTTAGTTCCTGAACAGCATGAGCGGCATCATCTGGGTTTTCAAAATTGATGAAGCCAAAGCACCTTGATTTACCATCATTGTCAAGCATGACAACAGCACTTGTAATGTTACCATAATCTCCAAAAATTTTGATTAGGTCCTCATTTGTAGTAGACTCGGACAGGTTTTTTACAAAGACATTGCTAAACTTGGTCTTGTCAACAGAATTATCTCTCTCTTGCTTGCGAAGAAAAGGTCCAACATAGACAGGCTTATCATTGATAAGCATCCCGTTAAGACTTTTTATAGCAGTTTGTGCAGCCTCTTCTGTTTCATACTGAACAAAACCAAAGCCTTTAGATAGGCCCATTTCATCTGTGACCACCTTGCAAGAGAGAATGGTACCGAATGTCGAAAATGTATGATGAAGAGTTTTGTTGTCTATTATTTTGTCAAGGTTCTGGATAAAAGACAATTCAAAGTGTTGTCATCAGAATAAGTGATAAACAGGGCTGAATGTTATTGGATAAAAATGCAAAGTACAGAAACTGCAAGACGAACCAGTACCTTAATGAAAATGTTAGCAGATCCATTCCTGCGACTGCTGGGGTCTCGGTTTACATGCATCACCCGAATAGGCTTGTTGTTAACAAGAGCAAAGTTCAGCACTTCCATTGCTCTTGCAGCTGTAAAATACAACAGTTAATCAGCCATTGAAAGTCCTTGGCCCTGACATGGACCAGTAACAGGCCAATTACAGAAGTACAAAAACAAATAAGTTCCCTGGTATATGATGAACTAGAATACTAGATCCCGGAAATTCCTAGAACAGTCCTTGCTTTCCAATGACCCGATCAGGCATTAAGATGAATATTACATGGATTGCAACAAGGTTTCACTTTGGTGCTGATGAGGTTTGCTGGGCATTACAATTGTATCTGCATAAGAGCATCTCCAAAAGATGAACCAACACACCCCCTAAACTTAACTATTGGGGTTTAGTCAGAAGAAACGTCTCCAATAGGGCCCCGAAAGGAGAAAACCGCCCCCATTATTTTAGTTCCCCCTAAACTTCCCTCATTTATAGCTACAAATAAGGGAAAGGTTGGAAGTCCAAATCCTTTACCAAGAGAAGCAACATTGTTATGACCCCAAATGCTGAGGCCCAATTAAAATTGTTTTTGGATCCATTTGAAGGGGAGAAAAATTACCACTTATAATTTTTTGGTTGCTCCCAAAAAATGATGTTAGGGGATAGTTTTATGCGGCTCTTTTGGAGATGCTCTAACAACAATTCAGAAAACACCAGAAGGTGAGCTGTATAGACATCAATAGCAAGGCATTGATCTTCAATCATACGGTATACCCATGTCTCTAAGCATTCAGACACAGAAAACTGACCTAACAGTTTAATTTGAAGGGAAGCCTGCCTTAAAACCCACAATCTACAGTGTATAATACCACCAACAAAGCTCCAGGAATGATAAAAATAATAGCCGACCACAATCCTCCCCACAACTCAAAACACATCAATGAAAAAGCATCATCCTTACCAACATCCAGAACACAATAATCTAAGCGACATTGCACCACACAAACGCGTAATAAATCTATTAAATAAATTCAATTCTGCTAGGACAACATGTAGCCAGATTGTCAAAAGCCACCAATCGCCACCTACTGAATAAGCAATCGCTGGTGACATACAGCACGTAACCCAAAACCTAACCTAATCTGCTCATACCGCAATTTTTAACTACACCATAGACTTGGTAAAAATCCTGGCGTCACAAATCCAACAGAGAGACGGAGAGCGAGAAGGAGGCGATACCATCCAGGGGGTTGCTGAAGTTGACGTAGGCGTATCCGAGCGAGCGGCGCGAGTGGACGTCCCTGCAGACGCGCGTCGACACCACCTGCCCCGCCTGGCTGAAGAGCTCGTACAGCTGCGCGTCCGTGACCGACCCGTCCAGGTCGCCCACGTAGAGCGACGTGATCGGGGTCTGGGGCGGCTGCGCCACGCCGACCGACCCCGGAGATGCCACCGCGGGGACAGCGCCCGCCGCTCCACCGTTCGCCGCCGCTGCCGGCACTTGCGCCGCCATCGCCTCCTCTCACACGACCGCTTTCTTTTTTGGGATTTTTTTTGGAGAAATAATTCGGCTCTAAGCCCTAGGTATCGGATTGGGTAAGTCGCACGATCAGCACTGACAGATCTCGCAGAAGTATTTTAGGAAAACTTTTTTTGGTAATTTTTTGGGTTGCGGGATACAAATACCTCAGCGCGGAGAGCACGCGGGGGCGGACGACTCTCTCAACAACGAGGTGACGAGGGAGCGGCCGACGGGGCCGAGGGGTGGTTTATAGCGGCCGCGCTCCTGTCCTCTCTAGGTTTGGTCGCTTGCTGGCCCGCGACGGTGGGCTCGGTGCACAGGTTGCAGCTGGCGCCACCGGTTACCTTATTTGTCAGGTTTGTGATTTAGTATAGAATCCGTTTAACGCGTGGTGTGTGGAGTTTTGAAGTAGTGTCGCATTTAATATGATAACAGAGCACGACAAAATGCTACATCAGAAATTTTGTACGAAGCCGCACATCGATCGGACCCGATCATGGAGTGTCAGTGATGCAACGATTGGTGCCAGCTGGAACCGGTGCACTACAATCGAGCCCACAGAAATTCCGCACCGGTTTGTTGGTTCGTAATGGTGGGCTCGGTGCACCGGTTTCAACTGGCGTCATCGATTGCCTCATTTGTCAGGATAGTGTTTTAGTATCGGTCTATCGGATTGCTTAACGTGTGGTGTGCGGGGGTTTGGAAGTTGTGTCGTGTTTAATATGATGACAGAGCACGACAAATGTCACGTCAGAAACTCCGAACGAAGCCGCACACCGAATGGACCGGAGCCTGGAGCGCCAGTGATGCAACGGCTGGCACCAGCTGGAACCGATGCACTTTAGTCGAGCCCACAGAAACTCAGCACCGGTTTGCTGGTCTGTAATGGTGAGCTCAGCATCGATTCCAACTGGCGCCATCGGATCTGCTTAACGCGTGGTTTGTAAGAGTTTCGAAAGTTGTGCCGCGTTTAATATGATGACAGGGCACGACAAATGCCACGTCAGAAACTTCGCACGAAACCGCACACCGAACAGGCCCGGTCCTTGAGCGCCAGTGA
Organism: Tuctoria greenei; assembly: GCA_036927565.1. Classification (NCBI taxonomy): domain Eukaryota; kingdom Viridiplantae; phylum Streptophyta; class Magnoliopsida; order Poales; family Poaceae; genus Tuctoria; species Tuctoria greenei. The sequence goes on along the minus strand of JAYESD010000002.1, from coordinate 284,836,489 downwards.
TGCAACAGCGGGCGCCAGCTGGAACCGATATACTATAATGGAGCCTACAGAAACTTCGCACCGGTTTGCTGGTCCGAAATGGTGGGCTCGGTGCACCGATTCCAACTAGCACACCGATTGCCTCATTTGTCAGGATTGTGCTTAGTAAATGGTCTGCTTAACGCGTGGTGTGCGGAGATTTTGAAGTTGTGTCACATTTAATATGATGACAAAGCACGACAAACGCCACGTCAAAAACTTCGCACGAAGCCGCACACCAAACGGGCCCGAGCCTGGAGCACCAGTGATACAACAGATGGTGCCGGTTCATAATGGTGGGCTCGGTGCACTGGTTCCAACTGGGGCTACAGATTGCCTCATATGTGAGGATAGTGCTTTAATATCAGGTCTGCTTAACGCGTGGTGTGAGGGGGTTTTGAAGTTGTGTCGTGTTTAATATGATGACTGAGCATGACAAACGCCACGTAAGAAACTTTGCACGAAAACGCACACCGAACGGGCCCGGGGCTGGAGCACCGGTGATGCAACAACTGGCGCCAGCTGGAATCGATGCACTATAACCGAGCCTATAGAAACTCCGCACCGGTTTGCTGGTGCGTAATGGCGAGCTCAATGCACTTATTCCAACTTGCGCCATCGGGTCTGCTTAACGCGTGTTGTGCTAGGGTTTTGAAGTTGTGTCACTTTTAATAAGATGACAGAGCACGACAAACGTCACGTCAGAAACTTCGCACGAAGCTGCACACCGGACGTGCCCGATTCTGGAGCGCCAGTGATGCAACAGCTGGCGAATTGAGCCCAATAAAACTCCGCACCGGTTTGATGGACCGTAATGGTGAGCTCAGTGCACCGATTCCAACTGGCGTCAACTGCGTCATTTGTCAGGTTGTTTAGTATCGAGATCGTTTGACACGTGGTTTGTGGAGTTTTGAGGTCATGTCGTGTCTAATCTGATGACATAGCATGATAAACGTCATGTCAGAAACTTTGTACGAAGCCACGTACCAAACAGATCCGGTGTTGGAGCATCAGTGAAGCAAATGTTTAGCGCCAGCTGGAACCGGTGCACTACAATTGAGCCCATGGAAATTCCATACTGGTTTGTTGAGCTGTTGTGGTGGGCTCGATGCACCGGTTCTAGCTGACATCACCGATTATGTTTAGTGCTTTAGTATCCGATCTGTTTGACGCATTGTGTGTGAGGTTTCGAACGTATCGTGTTTAATTTGATGACATAGCATGACAAACATCACACCACAAAGTTTGAACGAAGCCGCGCACTGAACAGACTCAATGCTGGAGTGTCAGCGAAGTAATGGTTGGTGCCAGCTGGAACCAGTGCACTAGAATCGAACCCATAGTCGTGTGACAGCAAGCGAGGTCCGACATGGGTGGCTTCCCGTGTGGTTTGTTAGTCTGATGATAGACCCAAAACAACATGACAAATGCCACGTTAGAGACCTCGTACCTAATTGCGTGCCGAACAAACTCAATGCTAGAGCACCAGTAATACAACGATCGATGCCAGCTAGAACCGATGCACTAGTAGAACACTAGTGACACAACTTCTTGCACCAGCTAGAACCGGTGTACCGGAGCCGAGATCACCGTCGTGGGCCAGCAAGGGAGGCGCGTCAAGGGTCGCTTTGGCTTGGCTTCTTCTGGGTACTCCTTTCGTTCCAAATTACTTGTCACTCTATAGTTCAGAAATAGGGAGTGACAAGTAATTTTAGATGAATAGTATTATTTTTGGATGGTTGGATTTGACTTGACACGAAGTTGCCAACATAGATGGTCTAGCGATTGCGATGTGTTTGAATCTTGACCGCTATGGTTAGGCTGATCGGACATGTATGAGAAACTTTGTTGGTCTTGCGTCTGGAGAGCTACGTAAAATGTGTTTATGTTTCGCCATGTGCAAACAACCAATCATTTCGATAAAAAAAATCAGCAAGTCTACCCGAGTTCCATGAGGCACATTAATTAGATCACATTAATTAGATCAAATTTCCGGCTGGCCGAGGCCACGTTTTAGCCATATACTCATTTTATAGGGCGGGAATTGTTCACCCACCATCCAGGACGCAATGATTTGACTTCCCATATTTACGCTTTGCATTATTTCCTTAAAAAATATTGATACGAATATTTCATTCCCAGCTTCCTGGTCTCTCCAGGTGAAATCGTCAAAGGAATGGAAGGATCACCCTATGGGCCAAAGCTCAATACGCGACGCGATCACCCCGTCCGTTCCGGAATAATTTACCTTTTGCTTGGACAAGGTCTGCATTGCTTCTAAAACAAGTACTCTCCCCGTCCGACCGTTCCCGAAAGTTTATCAACTTTTATTTCATTTTTAAACGAAAAGTGACAATTCTTTAAAGATAAGAGGAAGTATGTTCTAGTGAAATTTCGAGGTTGTTGCATCTCTGATCGTATATCCCAGTATGACTCTAAAGTTTGACCAGCGCTTTGGCACAGCTCAAATTAAGTCATGGGACATGCTTTTATTTTTTTTTCATTAGAAACAACAATTTGTCTACCCTACCAGTGAGGGCAAACCACAGGTCAAATTTCCTGCTCAAACATCGTAAGCAGAGTATCATTGACCACAACCACAAGAAGAGTAACACTTGCGTTTGATCAGAGGATTCGACGAGCTCCTGACGATAGTTTTGTTTCCCAAGAACGGTGTGGAGAAAAGCTGAAACTGTCCTCATTTAGTTTTAAACATTATTTCGTTTACTGCAAAGACATTCATTGACAAACATACTAAAAAACAAAATACTTGTGTGCCATTTTAAAATAGAACAAGTTACTTTTGCTTGTGTTTCATTTTACAACAGTTAAACAGAACAAGTCACTTCCAATTGCTTAGTTCTAAATCCAAATTTTACATACCTATGCAGAATTCTATGGCATTGTCAGTCAAAATAATTGACATTTTGTGCGCTTCTCTAATAATTAAAACATAACTATTTGCTACTGGAAAAATCCACCCACAACTTCAGATACTAATAGACACACATTTGTATATAGTCATCAGTAACTCCAATCAACAAAAAGAATCGGAAAAATGCTGATCTAATAGTAGCTTTGATCCAGTTTTATAGACGATACTGCGAGGCAAGAGCTACTTCAGGTGACGCAGTCCTGACTTAACCCATTAAATAACATTCAAGTGTTGTATCAATACACGGCATAGACAATGCTAACAGCCAGAAATACACGCATACACCTCATTTGTTATGATATCCTTCGATATCAACATAACAACTACCACAGCTAATTATACTTCCAAGCAACAACCAACACATTATAAACCAAGATCAACAGCAAAAAGGCAGCATGTGGCTTTGACGTATGAATTATTGATTTGTTTCAAATACATAGTTTCATTAGGCCAAACTAGACACGCTGCGTAGGACTGCCTTTTCATACAGAACAAGAATATACTCAAGCATGCACGTTACTTTCTTCAAACATAATGCAGAAACAAACTCTACTGTACCAGTTTGCATATATTCAAACGGCATAGTTTTACATCTACAGCTAATCATACCTATATGTTCAATAAAAATGGTAAACATTTTAGTAGATTAAAGGAATCAGAGATCGAGCAATTCATGCACCAGATACTTGTACTTTGTATACCCCTCTCTTTCTTTACTTTTTTTTTTCAAAAAAAATGTTAGGTTTCATATCTAGCCTACACCAACGTGCTCGAGACAAAGGTTTTATTGTTGTAAAGGAATCAGATAGTGCACCTCCATATTTCTCAACACTAAGTAATTTAAGAGCATGGATGAAAGTAACACACTTAGCACAATAACAATATGAACAAACATTCATAAACGGTTATCTAGCACATACTGTATATGAAACATAATAAGCTTACAAACACGGATATTTGATTAGAAAACAGAAAACAGTAAACAGTTCATCAATTGCCATCCCACATCACAGTGGCGGAGGATTACCAAACCTCCGCCGGATTGCGGTCATAACACTTCTCATCCTATTAAATGTAGGAGCCAATGATTGTGTGCCTCCAGCATTGGTAGGAAGGTCCATGTCTGCCATCTGATCAGTTAGCTCGGTAATCTGCACCTGTCCAGCCTCCTGGGCACCATTTTCACTTGCACACCCAACATCATGCTCCAACACAATATCTGAACTGATCGAAAATGAATCCCCCCTGGTCACCTTAAGATTCTCGATACACTCATACGACACTCCACGACATCTCTTCAGCTTCACCTTGACCAAACTAGGGCAGCCCCCATTCAGTGCTTCCATTCCGCGGTCTGACACTGGGCATCCCTTGATGCAAAGCTTCTTGAGTGCAGCACAGCGCTCTGCCAAACAAATGATCTCAGCATTGCCCACAGTTTCACATCCACAAAGCGCGAGACGCTCCAGAGCACGGCAATGCTCACCAAGCATTCGGAGGCTCAGCACGGTTGGGTTGACCCCAATCAAGACGAGCTCCTGCAGCTCTGGACATTCTCGTGCCACAGACATGAGCCCAAAATCCCCAATTCGGTTGGTGCGCCACCCATCAATATGCAGCTTGCGCAGTTTATGGCACCTCTCAGCAACAGTTATGATGCCTGTGTCAGTGCACTCAGGAGTCTTGACAAGGAACAGCACCTCTAGGTTCCTGCAGGCCGAGAGCGCAGCAAGGCCACGGTCCCCAACCTGGAGCTTCTCAAGGTGGAGCTCAACAAGGCCAGGAGCACGTGCGGTTATGATCTCCAATGGCAGGTCCCAGGCGCCGGAGCATCGCAGTATCTTGAGCGAGCGGAGGTTTGGCGAGGAAGCCACAAGCGGCACAAAGCACAGGGCGCTATATAGATCCTTGAGACAAACCGAACGCAGAGATGAAGCCGGCGGAAATACGATGTCCTCAGAGAAAGCGGAAGCAGCAGCAGCACCGGCAGTGTCTGGGAGGCCGCGGAGGCGCTTGACGGTGAGGTCCTCGAGTTGCGGGCAGGCCTGGAGCACGGCGACAAATGCCTTGGGCCCGAAGGTGCAGGATGCGACGGAGAGCTTGCGCAGCGCCGGCGCGGCGGTGGCGAGCGAGGCGAGCCCGGCGTCGGAGAGCTGCCGGAGGCCGCGGAGCTTGAGCCTGGCGAGGAGCTCGGACGGCAGCGCGGCGGCCACCGCCGCGGCGCCGTCGTCGGAGAGGCTGTCGGCGCCGGATCCCCGCGCGCTCCGGAGCGCGAGCTTGGTGACGGCCGCGAAGCGCGCGAAGAGCGCGGGGGCGGCGTGGCCCAGCGCGGCGCGCGCGTCGAGGGAGAGGCGGTGGCGCGTGGCGGCGTCCACCTCCTTCCAGCGCGCGCAGGAGAGGGAGCAGGCGTTGCGGTCGGCGGGCGGGAGCGAGGCGAGGACGAGCGCGAGGATCTCGTCCGGGAGGTCGAGCGTGTAGTCCCGCGCGGGCGGCGCGCCGTACGAGGAGGAGCCGTCGCCGCCACCGCCAACGCTACTACTCCCCAAGGCAGCCAGCGTCGGCGCGGTTGGCTGCGGCGGCGCCATGGAGGAGAGCGACCTGCGGCGCGTCGGGGAGGAGGTGCTGGGTTCGGAGAGGGCGGAGGAGGAGTGGCCCATCCGCTACGCCACCAGCGCGCGGCCGTGGGAGGCGGTGGCCATCCGCAAGCCGCGCGAGCTCGCCTAGCGGATCTGCCGATCTGACGTCAGTGGGGAGGGGATGGGGTTGTTTAGGTTTGGAATGGTGAAATTAGCCAAGGCCTGCCGTGGTCTGATGGAATGGGGAAGGTGTCGCGTTTTCCAGGTGGAGGTGGTCGCGGTGCGGCGGGGATGATGGCGGACGGCGAGACGATGGGAGATGGGCTCGGGCTTTTTGGGTCCAGGGATGGATCGCGGACTCGGTCGCTCGTTGACGAGTTCTTTTAAATTTTTTTCTAGGAGCCGTTCGACTTCTAAGAAGGTAGTCAGATGGGCCGGCAAGCCCCGCAATTTCGGCACGACTCGAACATGGTCCGACACGATGGGGATGGGTCCGGGACCGGCCCGAAGCCCGATACGGGCTGTGTCTGGACTCAGCCTCTAGACTATTGGGCTAGCACGACACAGGCCGAATAAGGGGCGGTTCGCTGTTCAGCACGACCGGTTCGTCAGTGCACAGCCCGACCCAACATGGCCCAAGAAAACCTGGTTTGGTAGATTCAATATAAAAGATGACGCTCCTCTTCAAACCCTAACTTGGGTTCCAGCCAGCCGTCGCAAATTGCTCCCGCAAGGCCGCAATCCACGTTTCGCCTGACGCTCCTGCTCCCCGCTTCGCCCACGCCTCCTCCTCTGCATGCGCTTGCCGGTGACTCTAGTCGCACGCTCATTATCCTCCCGTGTATCTCTCTTTCCTCCGCCTCTTTGTGCCTCCCTCGCACCCCTCCGTCCTCCGGTGCCGCCTCCTCGTCGTCTTCTCGTCCGGCGCAACGCCTTCTCGCCGTCTCCCCGTACGGCGCGACGGGTCCCCGCCGCCTCCGCGCTCGGCGCGATGGCACATCGCCGTCTCACTCACCGAGTCCCTGTCTGCGCGACGGCTCCTCGCCGCGCCTTCCCGTCCGGCGCGACGGCTCTCCCCGCCCCGTCTGTCGCGACGTCTTCTGCACGTGCGTCGATGTTGCTTGGTGGATCCGTGGATGACAGCGGCAAACTCGTCGGAGCGCGGTAATTGCGGCAGATCTGAGGCAAGGGCGTGGCGGCGTGCATGCATGGAAAACGTGGTCGTGCCCGACACTGCCCGTTTGATCGTGCCTCGGGCCGTGCGGCAAATATCTTTCGGACTGACTTGACATGCCCGTTCAAAAATCATGTCAGGCCATGCCGAAGGTTTCTAGGCCCGAGCTCCACCGGGCTCGAGCCGGGTCGACTTGGTTTTGTTCTCAGATTTTAGGACTTGTAATTTTCTCTTCAATTATTTTTTTAAAAAAATGAACACACCATTTACCCCTGCTTTACAACTCCGTTAGCACATGTCGGATTAAGTTGTTATAAGAAAAATAAAAAAAAGAAATGGGGAAAAGGACTAGACGACACCTGAGAACAATGCCATGATAACCGAATGGCTAAACACATGACTGTAGACCAGATTTCATAGAACAATATTACGGCACGTTCACCTCTTCACATTTTTTATAAGTGCACATCAAATGTAGTGCTCATGACTTTCTCTGTAGAGTATCTGCATTTAGTATTATAAAATTCAGCTTGAAATTTGCTCTCACCGAAAATCTAACTCAGGATCTAAGTAGTTCTATGCTAAGCCCCTTTTACAACCGTCATCTGATGTTGCTTCCTCTGTTATCGAATCTGTGTCTAGTGGCCTCAGTCTGACTCAGCTGTTGCTTCCTCTGTTATGGATTCCTTGTCTGGCCACAGGCCGATAAGAAACAGCTCAGGCAAGTCGTACTTGATGGAAGAATCACAAGCCCGTCACAACCAATGAGCACAGCATGACAGCATTTCACCGTTGCAGTAGAACATCTGCGCTTCAGAAATAATGAAGTTGGGCATTTTTAATGAGCGAAAATAATCTGGGAATATTCATATAGCATATGATGAGAATTGGGAGCTCAGAAGAAGAAAAAAAAATGATCTGATTAAATCATGAGCACACACGGTGATGGATCCAGACACCCGGATTAGTTAAATAACACTTGGACTGGGCATGCTGTCCACCAGCAGTTGACATTTGGAAGCACGCTGGCATTATATCCCCAACCATGGATGTGCTCTGAGCTATAGTGCTATACAACCGTGTAAAGGTCTACCTAAATGAACCCGGAAAAACAGGCTACCACCGGTAACATGAAAAAGGGAGGGAGAAATGGGATATTTCCTTGACCAAGTGAACAAATAATAAATACATCATGAGTTATTTTTCTTTGAAGAATGATCAGAAGCAGGTGAGGATGCAGAGCTCGCTCTGGTCCTAACTTTAGACTCGCTCAGCATAACAACAACATGCCGCATCGGTGGTCTCTCATATGGAGACAAATTAGTGCATAGCAAAGCAATTTTCAAGACCTCGATCATATGATCGACAACGCCTTGATCTCGCAAATCCAAATTTCTGTCAAGGATCCCTGGACCCAAAGAATTGTCTCTGATGTAATTCTTTACCCATGTCACCAGATCGCCTCCCACCTCCAAGGGTTGCACAGGTGCACGCCCAGTTAGCAGCTCCAACAGCACAACACCATAACTGTATACGTCACATTTTTCAGTAACCTTCATGGTGTAAGCATACTCTGATTGAAGGTAAGAAAAAACTAGGTTAGTAACTCAAACTATACAACTGCATGTATTTATTAGCACAAAACAGAGAGGATTTAACTGGTAAATGGATGCTTGGCACACCGTGAAACAGCAAATAGATGCAAAAAGCACGTAGCTAGCATTTCAGAATTTTCAAGTCTTGGAATTGCAATGGAAATCACAGGAACATGGAAACCCTCCAGCAGCAGCAGAGAACAAAAATTTGACAAATAATAGACTTAATTTCGTAATAGCAGATTCTAAATTTCAGCACAAATTATTGTTAACATTTTGGTGAAAAAAAAGCATGATTTGTCATCAAGCAATTCCCAGTTGATAACAACTAAATCAGCAAACAAGGCTCTCGAATACACTATGGACACTGGTCCTGCATTAACTACATAAATGGATACACACCATCTAGTAACATTAGGTTTGCCTAACAATATCTTGAGTAGAGCAGATAAGAGATAAAGTACCAGTGAACATGCAACAGAAGTTTATAAAAAAGGATGTCAATTAGACTTGAAAACTCACCAGGTGCTATGTAGCCATATGAACCTGCAATTGCTGACATTGACTTCGAGTATGGCATGTCGATCACCTTTGCCAACCCAAAGTCACCAACATGAGCTTCGAAGTTCTCATCAAGTAAAATGTTGTTGGATTTTATATCACGATGGATGATGCGAGGCTTGCAATCATGATGCAAGTATGAAAGCCCTTCAGCCGCCCCAAGGGCTATCATAAAGCGTGTCTCCCAATCAAGTGAAGAAGATGATTGTCCATGAAGTAGCTCACCGAGACTGCCTCTTGGCATGTACTCGTACAGGAGGAGGTTGGAACCCTGGTGGTAGATGAAGCCATACAGCTTCACAATATTATGATGCCTTATCTTCCCAAGAGTCATGATCTCTGCACGAAAACTGTTGTCAGTGTTGCTCCCTTCCCTATTTGAAGCAAGCTTCTTCACTGCAATTGTCTGTCCGGCCTTCAAGATGGCTTTGTACACTGTGCCACAAGCACCCCTTCCAATAACACAACTCTCATCAAAATTGTTTGTAGCAGAGACCAGATCCTGAAATGTATATGCATCTTTTGCAGAAACATGCATGTTAGACCCTGATGAATCAAAATGCTTCTCTTGCAAAGGAGCAACTGTCTCCAGTGGTTTTCTCATATGGTACACAATAATCGCAATAAGAACAAGTGAAATCCCTCCAATAACAGCAGCAACAATCGCTATGATCCTTCCCATAGGGCGACTAACTGAATTAGATGACTGTGGAATAGGGGATGACTGGGCTCCACATCTACCAAGTTGTCCACCACATAGACCTCTATTACCAATAAAGCAGGTCACAGGCATATTATCAAAAATTGGTATTGGGGGGAGGGCACCAGAGAGATCATTGTAGGATACATTGAGCTCCAGCAAACTGGACAAATTTGCAAATGTAGCTGGGATTTCACCAGTCAGCTTGTTGTTATTGAGAAACAAATTTTCCAACAGTGCAAGGTTACCAAGCTCTGATGGTATGTTGCCAGAGAGGTTATTATAGCTCAAATTCAAGGCTATTTGCAAGCTTGAGAGCAGACCCAGCTCCTTTGGTATTCCACCAGAGAACTGATTACCACCAATCTGCAGTGCTGTCAAACGTGAAAGTTTACCAAGAATAGGCGGGATATGACCAGTTAGATTATTATCAGAAAAAGATAGTAACTCCAGCTGTGGAAGTCCACCAATTTCACTTGGCAATAAACCTTCAAAGCTATTTTGACTGAGATCAAGGCGTTGCAACACTGTACAATTGAAGATCTCCAGTGGTATGTTTCCTTTTAGTCTATTAGATGAGATATTGAAGACAACAAGCTTTGACAAATAACCAATTTCCCGAGGCAACTCTGTTGTGAAATAATTAGTTGTAAGGTCAAGCCTTTGCAAAGATGAGCAATTGCCTATCTCAGGAGGAATGGGTCCACTAAACTTGTTTCGGCCCAACTCAACTGTGGTCAAATTTACCAGATTGCAGATATCAGCAGGGAAGCTTCCTGTCAGACTGTTGTCTCCGAGACGAAGCTGCACCAATGATTTACAGTTGGTGATTCCACGGGGGATGTTTCCAGTAAGCAAGTTAGACCCCAAATTCAGTAAAATAAGGTTTGACTGCCTGCAAAGGTCTTTAGGTATCTGCCCCGTAATATTGTTGTTTGAAAAATCCACCACCCAAAGTCGGCTATAGATGCCAAACCCTGAAGGTATGTTGCCTGATAGCATATTGTTGAAGAGTTGCAATTGTATTAGGTTTCTCATGTACTGAAATCCAGCTGGAATCGGGCCGGTGAGTGAATTGATGGAAAGATCAATCTTAGTTAAGTTCCTTAACCCACACAGCTCTGTAGGAATAGAACCAGTGAGCTGGTTTTGGAAGAGGTAGAGCAAATACAAGCCTGGTATGTTGCCCAATTCCTTCGGTATCCCCCCAATTAAGTAATTTTCTGAAAAGTCAATCTCTTCCCCAAGAGAAAGGTTCCCAATTTCAGGTGGAATTGTACCATTTAATGAATTTCTGTAAAGATATAGCCTCTCAAGGGACCTGATGTTCCCAATTGTTGCAGGTATCTGACCAACTAGACTGTTATCATAGAGGGCAATTGTCTTGATATCTGTGCAGTTTCCAATCTCCGGAGGAATAACACCCGAAAGTTGGTTCCCCCAGAGGATTAAATCTGTCAAGAAATTCAACCTCCCAATCTCTTTAGGTAAAGGACCTCCTAGTTTGTTTTGTGCAAGACCAAACACAGTCAGGTTTAGGCATTCACCTATCTCAACGGGAATGTTGCCTGATATGAGGTTCTGACCCAACCGAACAGTCCTCAGGTTCTTCAGCTTGCCGATAGAACGAGGTATTGAACCAGAGAGATTATTACTGTACCCTACCAAGTCCTCAAGTGATGCCATATTACCAATTTCATCAGGTATTGGCCCATGAAGTTTATTGTTGCACAGATTGAAAGTGACCAGCTTAGTCAGCTTCCCGAGGTCAGGTGGGATTGTACCAACGAAGTTGTTGTTGTACAAGTTAACCACCTCCAGTTTCGAGCAATTCCCAATTTCTGCAGGGATGGTACCATAGAACCCATTGAAGGATAGATCCAGGTAGGTCAGCTCAGCCAGGCCGCCAATGCTAGGCGCAACGACGCCCGACAGGTTCATGTTGTTGAGGTCGAGAGACACCACGGCTGGGTTGGGTGGCACCGAGCAGTTGACGCCCTTCCACATGCATGGTGTTGGATCCCTTTTGTTCCAACTATCAAGGTGGTGGAGAGTGTCGATCATCTGGCTCTTCAGCGCCAGCAGGAGCCCGACTTCATGGTTCACACCCTGGGATCCATAGGCCAGCAGAAAGGCCAGCAACACGCCGAGCTGCAGAGCCCGGTACCCCATGGTTCCCTGAAATCAGGAAACCTTTGCTACAAGCTTCTGCACGCCCACATCTCCGTGAATGGTTAGCCTCCTGCGTAGGACACGAGAACTGTAAGAACACGGCGCAAGAAAAGTGCTGCTGTGAGCTGAATTTTAAATGCCCGAGGTGATGAATGAGTAGTAGAACTATCTGAAAGCAGTGGGACTAGCTTCGCATTGCCCATTTGTCAGGCAAACTGACATGAAGAAGCAACCAAATCCAGTTGAGGCAGTGGAGATAAACCGAAGGATAAAAAACCAACGACGAACTAGTCACTTCCTAGACCCCTAGAAATCAAGGAGCCGACGCTGCAAAGAAATTACACTCCGCCGCGCAGGAACCCGAACTCGATTTCCCACCTGACATGCTACTTCCACTAAACTTCCCTCGAACCAAACAGGAAACCGTCGCGCCACCCCCAGAAGGAAGCAGGCAGCAGCACGTAGGTGAAGCAAAACAAACAGAACACCTCTCAAATCAAGGGAACCCCCGGCGCATCCGGGGGGTGGGGGGACCCAGGAGCACACCGCCGCGCACCTCCCCGAAGACTGGATCTGCAAAAGGACGCTCCGGCGGCTCCGCACAGCGCAAGCACCCCGAGCGACCGACAGGGCGGCACGCGGAAACAGCGCGGGGCACCAGCGCTCCAGCAAGGAGGGGGGAGACGGAAGTCATGGCGGACCACGACCGTGGCAGAGGAGCTCCAACTCACCGCGCGTTCTTTCTCGCTCGCTCGCTGCCGCGTCGGCTGGTCTGCTGGTGATGCTGCTGCCGCCGCCGGCTCTGCCTAGCCGTCGCATCCACGAGAAACGGGCGCGAGCACGAAGCGAAGGGACCTACGCTACGCGGCGGCGTCGCGGGGATGAAGCAGAGACGAGGGTGGCGGCGGTCTGGCGGATGGTACGAGTGTTGGTGGTGGAAAGAGAAGAGAACGGAGAGAAGGAATTGGAAGCTGGAAATGGCAGGTAAGCACGCGCACGCTCCGAAGCTCCTCTCTCTCTCTCTTCTCTCTCAGTCTGCGTGTCTCGCTCGCCTCACCCGTCGTTTGCTTTCTGCTGCCTTCGCTTTTCGTCCTAAGACCATCCGCAGTGGTTCACTGTAAAGCTTACTGAACTGTAAATATAGAGTAGATTACTGGAAGTATAGAGTAAGTGTCTAGAGAGGAATGCTGGAAGTATAGAGTATATACTGGAAGTATAGAGGGATAGAGTAAGTTTTAGAGGGAACCGCTGCGGATGGTCTAATCCGCCGCCGCCCCACTCGGCGCTTTTGAGCTGAGCGTCTGCAGGCAGTGACGAGGACGAAGCTACCAGAACTGCGAGAAAAAAATAATCGTGAGGCGTCCGATCAGACAAGGCAGATGCGTGTCCGCGAGAGAAATTTGGACCCTGATCAACTCACTGCGCTGTCACGGGCGGCTCGATCACGAATGAGGTCAGCTATAGCTGCTGCAAGAGAGAATGGCAGGGGCATGGATGGACCTACCCGACCCGAGTGTGTCACCTAGACAAGATTTAGTAGACAGCTCACAGCTGCTTATTACTCCATCCGTCTCACAAAGATTGTCTTTCTGGCCTTTTAGATTTATCCCACAAAGATTGTCATTTTAGACTCATTAATGTAGTAGTTAAGATGTAAATCTAACCTTCTACCAATGCATGTTTCCTTCCTGCGCGGCTTCCAAAAAAGTACAATAGCACCTTAATGAGGATCATTAAACTTATCAACTTTATGAGAGTGTATGCGTCATTTACCATCTTCATTATTATATATTAAAAATGCTAAAACGACTATCTTTATGGGACGGAGAGAGTATTTGTTTCCTCTGGGACGGAGAGAGTATTTGTTTCCTCGGCTGCTAGCAGTCTCCGGTAGCGAAGGCCGTGACCATGGGACCACATCGCCGGAGAGAACGACTGCTTGCATTGCATGCCTCGCCATTGCTTTCGCCGTCGCCGCCGGCCGGGCTCCGTCCAAAAAGAACCTCCGGCCAGGAGGTTCGATCCAAAATTTAGGTTAGATGCAGTAAGTACCTAGCTTGTTCCGCCGCCGTCTGAACCTGTAACTGTAACAAGTCGAGGGAATTTGGACGCCTCCTCGGCTCCACCAGAGATAGCGTTCTATCCGATCGACAGGCCTGCTGGTTCTAGTCACCCGTTTGTCTCTTGGCGAGAACGTGAGATCGAGCGGCGTGGGTTAAAAGAAATCAGAGGGACGGCACGGATCAGAACTTAGCCAGGAGTATTCAACTGCCGGGGAAGTGTGGCGACGTGGGAAGGAAAACAAATTACGTGAAGTGTGTAAACTAACCAGCGTTAAATAAAATAAAATAAATGGAAGATAGAGTACTACTGTACTGATCAAATCTTCTCAACTTTTCCATACCCAAACCTAACTTTCTACTTTTGAAATGAATAATTTAAAACATTTCAGATAACCATTAGCATCTTTCCTCCAAAAGGAGCACATTATTAATTTATAGCCAGCACTCTTTCATAATCCATCGTCATCAGAAACAACACTATATAAAGAAGATGAGTGGAAGCAAAGCAAGGATCTCGTGTCCTAGACCGGCTCTTAATGCACTTAAACAAGTGGCCTCCTAAACGTGCAGGCAGCAAGCAGTTCATACTGTAGAAAGGCCCCGATCGAGATCTCACGCGCACTCGACATCGATTGAATTGAAGCCGACGTGTGCACGCGGCGTGCAAGCGCCTCCCCTTTTTACCTTACCTTTCCTAGGTGTGTAAACTTTTGGGGCGCTTTCTCTCTTTATCACACGATATTCGCGTAGCCGGCCGTGATCCGATTTGATCGATCGCGGATCGATGTTTGGAGGTAGTTGGTCGTAGTAGCTGGCTGGAAACAGTCGACCGATCGACACACAGAGCCACGGATTTGGGTCCCTATTACTAGCTACCTAGGAGTAGCAACAATAGCAAGGTGGTTTTCTCAGTGCGTTGCTGCGTCAGTCGTCAGATCGTGCGTGGATTTCATGAATTGATAACAACAACGACGACGACGGCGCCATCGATCGTGATCATGCGTCGCATGTGGCCGAGAAGCACAAGTGGCGAGATCAATTAAGATGCTTTGTTCTAGAGAGAAGCTCGGAGTAGCTAGTGCTGGTTCAGAGATGATTGATTCAAGTACGGTACGAAATCTAGTTTATTGTGGATTGAATACGAGTTTTAATTTGTGGTCACAATCCAAACACGCTGTTACTAGCATTCGGGAAAAAAGTCCCAGTTTTGGAAACAGAAGAAGCATTGAAATACGGAGTTAGGTGATGATCCATCCTGAATGTGAATTTGGTTCCGTTTGGGTCTACGTATCGGTCCCAGTTAACAACAACCGGTGGAGGTTCGTTGCATCGGCGGCGCTGTCTGATCAGTCTCTGCAGTTCAAAAGCTCCACTACCACTACCACCACCACCCGTGGGCGAAAAACTCTGGCAAGTCGACCTGGCGAGTAGCCAACCAGTTCCATTAATTGCGTGATGTATCGTTCACGGCATGTGAACAGAACAGAGCTAGGATCGATCCGTCGTCAAAGGCCTTTGTCGATCGGGCGCCGGCGACGTCGACGGATCGGCGAGCGACGACGGCACGCACGGACGGGCGGCCGGTTCTGCACGTAGCGATCCCGCGCGACGACCGGGGGGGGGGGGGGGGGGGGGGGGGGGGGGGGGGGGGGGCTTTTGGCCACCAGCGCGGGCGAAAGCAACCTCACGGGCACGCGCGCCCGCCCAGGCCAGCAGTCCAGCACCGAGGAGGAAGAGGGCTCGGCAAAAGGCATCAGCAGCCATCCAGCCGGCCGGCGACGCGGACGGGGCGAGGCGGGGCGTGGTGCCAAGTTGCTAGCGCACTCACGGCGGCCTACGGGACAGCCACCCAAAGCCAGCGCTTTCGCGTGCGTGCGCGGGAGGGATGCCGGTTTAAGTGCGGCCACGGCGGATCCAAATCATCTGCAGTGCTTCTCTCAATGCAATGCAGAGAGATTCTTTTCTGCATTAGGTGCAATCTGAGCTGTCCAAACAGGATCGAAGGTTGCTCACAAATTCGCAAGCGTAGGGGTCAAGTGAGTTGATTCTGGTGTTGAGTGTTGGACGGAGAATCCACCAGCTGATGTAATTTTATACCATTTTATTTACATCCTTATCGTTTCATACTTGATAAACATAATGCGCTCTGATTACAAACAATCCAGATAGTTATGAAGTCCATGGTCAGTAATTACAGAAATTATAATTAACAGCAACAAGGAAATATATTAAGTCACAAAATTTGGTTGTCATATCACATAACAAATTCGCAAGTTCAATGGTTTATCAATTAAACTTCTCTGGTGCATCAGAATAGAATCAAGTATAATGATCATATTAGTTGAAACAGAAGATCGAGGTCATTTCCTCCCGTTTTGATGTGGTGTTCAGACAAATCAGCAGGTCATTACTTGTCCAGTGCAGCGTTGGTATTAGTTAGCAATAAACTTGATTACAAAGTGAATTAAAAACTGAGAACACTAGAGAGAGGGATCCAAATCGTCTGCAATGACCCCGAAATGAAAATGCATCAAGAAGGCTTCGTGAGAACTGAGACGGAAGAAAGTGTGGTAGGGTGATTTTTTTATTGAAAAGATGCAAAGCAACGGAAGCCTTCTATTCATGTTTGGACAGCTCAGATTGCACCTAATGTATAAAAGAATCTCTCTGCATTGAGAGAAGCACTGCAGACGATTTGGATCCGGCCACGGCACGGTGTATGCACCGCGTGCGCGGTCGTGGCGTCGTTCTAATCGGCACGTGATGGTAGCGAGACTATAGACAGGCAGCTCGCGCGCCGGGCGGCGGCGGCGGAGGCGGAGTGGAGGTTAACGTGGCGGCGGCCGGCTGGAGCCGGGAGGGCCGGGGCTTCTGCCGTCGTGCGCGTGCGGTGGACGGCTTGATTGCCTGGACGCACGCACGCACGTTGCCGGCAGCCTGCCAGCTACTGCTGCGGCTTTGTGGAGTTGATCGAGTTCGGGACGTAATTGACTCGCGGATTTGGTTCTTCCAGGAGTTCTCATCTTTATCCGAGTGCTCTTGGCACGCGCGTGCGACGGGATGTGATGAATTGAAGCCTGGTTTTTTCTCAGCGTGGTTGGTGCATGTCCACTAGACGTAGCGGATGGGTCAAGGCGTGTGACCCGACAGGCAGAAAAAACATGCCAACTATGTGGAGTTTGAGAGATAAACTGAAGAATCTGATCGGTCACCCGAGATGGTTTTTGGAAGTGATTGACATGTCGAGAACCACACCTACGTGTACTGCAGAAACGCGAAACAATACTTCGAGACAGATCGCACTCGTGTAGGGCTAGTGCCGGTCATACTCAAAAGCGATGTTCCTCACCATTTAACGAGAGAAGGCGACATCCATCCAGTGCAAATTTTAATTAAACCGTCGGCAAACGTACGTAATCCAAAGAGGTGTTTCTCTGTCATCTCTCGACACATCATCACTCATTCTTTTTGTATTATAAAATGCTCATTGTACAGTATACGATCACGACGAAATACTATTACGGTTCTGTAATAAACAAGTGGCGGAGGAAAAGCATTATGCGTACGTAGGCATATCCCAATCGCGAGTACGTACTAATAAATGTTTATGCTGACGCTCGGTCAGTTCGATATAGGGAGGGTGTTTTAATTTGAGCTGAGGTACATATATATCCGTGGGATTATTGCTGTCGCTCTAATTAATCCACCTCTTCCAAACAGGCTCTCCTTAGACAGATGACTAGACATGGAGCAACGTCAGTGTTCGCTTTGTTTCGCAACGGGAAGGATTAAGTTTTAAAAGAAAGTCTAAGAAATGAATACGCGTGCTCTCACTGATCACATCATCGTTTAGTAATTTTCTTTGACATCACCATATAGATAGGGATTAGATCGAATACATATAAATGTAGGAGTACATGAGAATAAAAATTGTACTATCAAACCGTGTCGTTTCTGAAGAGGACAGCTTCCTGGAGCTAGCACCTGGCATTTGCGCGTGAGCTTAGTAGTAGGTAACCAAGCATAATGTCTGGGTGGTCAATGGCCACAAATGTATGTAACACAACAAACTGTCCTGCACAAATTACCCATGGTTAATACACTCTGCTGCATCCGAATCTTAAAATTTGCTAACACGCCTGTCCATGTTTGAATACGAAGGCTGTTAGAAGTATATCATATCTTATTATCACTGGGTGTCTGCTAAGTTCACATGCCAGTTCGGCAGCATATTCGGATGCCCAAGAGGAACAGGCAGGTCACTTGAAGGATCGGAGTCCTCCGGAACTCTCAGCTCGAAGTCTTGGCGCGGCATGTGAGGCTGTTTCTGCACAGGGGGGCACTTCAGATCTCTGAAAAGGCGTAATGATAACGCGGCTTAACGTGTTCGTTCAACAAATCGCGATAAACTAAGCACCGCTGCATGCGAAAAATTCAAATGCGTGCGCGGCGACGCCGTCACGGGTGCCGACATATTTAATCAGCAGTAGTACTTGTACTGAATCGCGAGCGGAGAGTCTAGGCAGTACGGCAGCAGGTAGTGTCATAACTGGTAGCCAAACACACGACTGTAACTGAAATGTAAAACCTTCTCGATTATTGCAGAGTAAAACTTGTTGCTCCTCGCTTTTACGGTGGGTGGCCGACCGCTTGGCCGGCAAGATGCTACAAGAGTTAAGGGCATTCATCATTCAGTCAGTTGAATTGAATTGCCGCGTAAGACTGCAATCCATCGTCGTAATCTCACCGGATTATTTTCACACAGGTGGAGAGGTAGTACATCCTAATGTCATCGTTGCTTCAAGGCTGTGAAGCGTAGTAGCATTTTTCACGTCAGCCTGAGCCTCCCAATAATCCCAACGCGGCAAAGCAAAACGATCCAAGAGCTTAAGTATTCGACAGGGTAGTAGAGCAGGCACTAACGACTAATGTTTACGCAAAAGAAACGTATCCGGTTGCCGTGGAACGAATCGATCGGAATGGACAGCGACGGAGGATTGCATTGCTCGAAAATGTTTGGTCCAGTTCGAAGGGACATGACATGCGATGGCGACGAGGATGCCAGAGCCTGAGGAGCCATGATGAAGCCCGTTACGTGTACGTGGGCCGGTGCTACTGTTTCTACCTACGTGTTGCTTTTGCATCTTGTGCAAGGAACTTGTTGTAAGGCTCTGGATTTTCTTTGCATTTTATATCTGTATTAGGCACCTCCGTTCCCTGAAAATACAGGTAGATTTCAGATTTTAGCCTAATTTGGTTTAGCAGTTCTGTCTCCAATGTAAGGGAAGCGTGGCTGAAGAGAACGAGACTCTGAAGTGATTAGGGACGACGAACAACATTTGCAGAATTCGAACCCATGGGCCATTTCTGTGCAGATTAAAGTCCTGTAATGCAGCAAGTGAGCAAACACAGAGTTGAGTGAAACACAGGACACCGGCCCATGCTCACTGATGAAAATCCTTCTGAATAGCTTTCTGGTTGCACTTGTTAGAAGTGGATAGCCTCGGCACTACACGAAACGTGATCATTTGCGATGGCCGACCGTCGCAAATAAATTAAATTGCGATGCTCGCCCGTGAGCCGTCGCAAATAAAACTGCCATCACAAATAAACACTTATTTGCGACGGCTGCCGTCGGCGCCGTCGCAAAAAAGCTTTATTTGTGACGGCCAACCCTAGTGCCGTCGCAAATTAACTTACCGTCACAATTAAGTGACTTATTTGCGACGGCTACAGAACTTACCGTTGCAAATAAGATTAATTGCGACGGTCTTAACCTATGGCCGTCGCAATTAAATTAGTTGTCGTAAATAAGGGCTAATATCTGCCCCATCGGGCCCGATAGCTCATTCCACACCGCCCCGCCCCAACCTCCTGCGCCCGCCGCGTCAGCCGCCGACCCCACCGCGCCAGCCGCCGCATCGGCCCCGCCGTGCCTACCGACGCCGCCGGCCGCCCCGGACGCACCGTCCGACGCCGCCGACCTCCTCCGGCACCGTCGGGCTCATCCGACACCTCCCCACCGGATTCCCCCGACGCCCGACGTACGTATGATATTTTATTTCTTCTCCGTTCTAGTTCATTGCTTGCCGTAGAGATTCCCAAGGTATTTTCTGAATATGATGGATGGATAGACAGATGAAGTCATGTATAGCTGCATAGACAGATGAATATGGATGGATGGTGTCGAGGCGTCTAACTGACACCTGCCCCGGACCTACTTGGGAGTGGTCCGCGGATGTTCGATGTGTTATCGGGGGGCTATTCCTAGCAAGATCAAACACAATGGATGATGAGCACGAGGGATTTACGTGGTTCGGGCCGCCTGATACCCTACTCCACGGTGGTTTATGTGTTGTATTCCTTCAGTCTGTATCTTAGCCTGAGCGAAGTTGTCTAAGTCAGTGGCTGCTCGATCCTTTTATAGTCCAAGGTCGAGCAGCTTACAAGTGAGGCCCGAGGCCCGAAAAGTGGCCCCGGGCATACCGAATCCTCCCTAAGATCTGGGAGTAAATGTTATCCCCTGACAACGGCTTCAATGTGCCGCCTGCCCATACCTTGCTGCAGGGCTACGAATAGGCCCCTCATCATGGTTGGCCATGTCTTGCCTGTCCCATCGGGGCTTCTCATTGGTCCGCCGTACGTAGTAGTTCGGCTCTGACCAGTCATGACAAGACTGGCTACAGTCCACTTGACTTATGAGTGTGATCTCCCGCTTGTCAAGAGAACACACGCGTTCTAGATTTGGCGTATCGGGCACGCCTCCCTTCTCTGAGCCTTCCGTGGGAATGCTCAGGCTTGGTGCCACCTAACACGTGGCACCTCCCGGACCTTACCTAAGCAGGATGCCCAGTTCCGGGAGGCCAGCCCCCAGAGCTCCGGAGGCCGACAGCGTCGGATCCTCAGAGGGGTGTCCAGGTCCAGGAAGTTGGATCCAGAGCTGCTGGGATTGCTGCAATATCGGACCCTTTTCCCAGGTGGGAAGGTCCGAAGCCGCCGTTGTAGCGGCCTCGCCGGATCATTCCCTAGCGAGGTGGTGGGCCAGGAGGCGCGGTCAGCGTGGAGGCACTGGACTTTCCCTCGTCGGGAGACGCTACTGTTCCACTTGCCACGTAGTGCTCTGGGCCCATGTCAGGCCTCCCCCGGAGGAGGTGGGCCCAGTGTTCTTTTATCCCTATGCCCAGGGGTACCCGGTTCGCCAGGCACCAACAGTGGCCCCCGGGCCCATCTCGGGGAGGAACTTCCTTGGAGAGGCAGTTGTACCCGTGGTGGGGCCATTCTGAATCCCCGTGCTACGGATTTAAGGACTTCCTTCAATGCGGCGGACAAAATCTTTGTCTGTGGATATTGCTCCACTAACAGGAGCTGGTTCCCAATACAAGATTTGTTTCAGTTCCACGCGCCCATTATGTCTTTGTGCTAGAGTTTTGAACTCTCCCCTACGAAAACGGCTGCCTTGAGGCGGCTGCTTTGCCTCCCTGCCGGTTCGGGCTCTTGGTCCACCAGTCATAGGGCAGGTAGCCCCAATATCTTGATGCCAGCGGTTTCCTTCCCAAGGCAACAAGCCCGTACTTAAGTAGAGACTAGCATAAGTCTCATACTCTTCACCCCTCTATTTGTGCCCGCACTTTGATCCCTTGTTGCCTTCTCACATCCTACAGCTTCGAACCCTAGATTTTTGCCCATCCAACCTTTCTGACCCCCAACTTGCCACCATGGAGTTGGGTCTTCCTGCTAGCAAGATCAAGACCGAGAAGGGGTTGAAGAAGTTTCGGTCCTACATGGAATGGTCCCATGAGTCCTTTGACGGCAGGATCCGCACCGACGAACTCCCTTTCGAGAAGAAGAATGCCGGCGACATTGTCTTCTTCCAGGGGTACGCCATGGCCAGCCTGCTTCCCCCCCTTTTCATCTTTCTTGATGACCTTGCTGGAGTTCTACGGCATCCAGCTACACTTCCTTGGGCCCCACTACATCCTGTTGGTCGCTATCTTTACCCACTTCTGCGAAATGTGGGTGGGGGTACGACCCAGTTTGGAGCTCTTCCGAAATATCTTCACTCCGCAGACTACCGAGAAGGTGAACGAGTTGATCAGGATGTACTACTTCGTGAAGCGTAAGCGGACCCCTTTCAAGTACTTGGACACCTTTTCCTCTAGTAAATGGGATGAGTGGAAGAAGGAATGGGTGATCATCACCGTGGACTGGCACGAGAAGCTGAAGCTGCCCGAGGGCCTTCCGAACGTGGACATGGACCTCTGGAACGAGGTCCCAAAGCTGCCGTCAGCATACAAGCCCGTTGTGGCTAGGATCGAGGGTTGTGTAGATGGTGGAGTAACCTCCCAGATGGTCTTTGGGAACTTCTTGAGGAACAGGTGGGCGCCCGTGAAGTTCAGGGAAAGGATGGGGTGGACATACACACCGCGGGATGCGAGCGCCCAGGTGAAAGACGAATCACTGAAGGACTTGCTAAAGAAGTTCCAGAGCAAGCCCAACATCCCGCTTGAGTCTCTTGAGCCTCCAACATCCTATCCACCTTTGAACATGGTTCCTGACTTCTGTCGGGAGCTCCGGAAACTGATGCCTAGGCTGGATGATATTGGGATCGCATCTAGGAGAGCCCCTCCATCAACCAGTGCCTCGGGGACCTCCGAGGGTCCAGCCCCAGCTCCCTCTGCCGAGGGGGGCGGAGTCATTGGCTCCGGTAAGGGCGAGGCTTCGGAGGAGCCTTCCAGCCGCAAGAGGAAGCTGGTGCGGGGTGACGGAAGTCATGTCGGTACCTCCGGCGAGCTACCCCATCCGGCTCAGGGGCCTTCTACAAGCTCCAGCTCCGGGGGGGGGGGGGGGGGGGGGGCACCTCCCGCCACGACGCAAGGTACAAGATCAAGCTCCGGAGGCTCCCTTCAAATAGGGGCTGCTCCGACCATGGAGGTCCCAGATCCGGCCCCGAGTCAAGCTCTTGAGAGGCCTGAGGCTCCGACCACGTCGGGTCCTGCAGGCACTAGCTCCGGCCCTGCCCCAAAACGGCTCCGTCTCCGTGGCACTTGGGGTTTCCCGAGGTAAGCAACCGGTCTCCCCGCTCCGGACCCTCTTCAGGTCAAGGTCTTTATTTAAACGTTTCTCTCTTGGTTGTGCAGTGCTTCCAAGGATGGCGAGGCAACCGCCGTACCCCCAGCGTCACAAGGGGCCGAGCAGGTAGGTGCTTCAGCTCCTACTCCAGCACCTTCCCAGGCAACGGCGGTGGCCCCGACCGAGACAAGGGTCGTTCCAACCCCAAGCGCGACTGCAGCTGATCCGGAGGTTTCGGCTATTGATATGGTGGCAAACGATGCTCCAGCAGCAGAGCCAGTGGCCCCTGAGGCTCCTGTGGAGGTGGATATGCTAAACGTTGGCTTTGCTCAAGAGTTGGCAGAAACTTCGCTTCCAGCGCCGATGGATGCCGAACAGATGGTTCCCGCGCCTTCTCCCGAAGGGATTCCGGAGCTCCATCTGGACCGGGAGTCGTCGGTATCCTATCCCTTGGCGTCGGGTGCCATTGAGGAGTCAGCTTTCGCGCCGTCTCTTGAGGGGGTCCCAACGTCTCAGCCGGATGTAGTTGAGGGCCCGTCCTCCTTGTCGGGCACTAAGGAGGTTCTGGCCAGCGAGTCGGGGGCGGTAGAGGAGCTGACCCCCCTACCAACCACTGCAGCAATTGGGGAGGCTGTCCCGGCGGTGGTCAGAGTATCGGCTCCCACCCCGGTGCCTCCAACAGCGGCACCCATCATGCCCGTGGATGGGTTTCCAGCCACGGAGGCTCTGGGCACACGCCTCACTTTTCAGGCAGCAGGGGTGGAGCTGGAAATGTCCGCGGTTGTACCGGAAGGTCCGGTAGAGGCCCCAGGCGTCTTGAGCCCACCAGTGTCGCCGCCTTCACAAGGTAGTCCCTCCTGGTTGATGGTGGGTGACTTGGTGGAGACGGGGGCTGGAGTGCCCCTGTCCGGCCCAGCGCCCATTCCTGTGGAGCTAGCCATTGACAATGCTCGCTCCAGCTTTCATCAAGTCGTTGCGTCTTTCGAGCACCGCCTCAAGGCTCTGGAGGAGGAGCGTAAGGGGCTCCGTGAACGCGAAGAACTGGTCAAGGGTGAGGAAGCCTGGCTGGCCGAACAAAGAAGGCTTCTCGACATGAGGGAGGCTACCCTCGAGGCTCTCGATGAGAAGGCCTAGAAGATTTACGAGGAAGTTGTGGAATTCCACAGGGCTGCGGACCAGCGCCAAGGTGGTCTTACCGCTTGGCACGAGACCCTCCAGAAGCACCAGCAGGAGCTCGACTTGGGTGAGTCCAAGCTCGTCGAGGAGCTGGATGACCTGACTAAGAGAGAAGAAGAGCTCTCTCGGAAGTTGTCAGCGGGCGAGCAGAGCTTGGCAGACCGCCGCGAGAAACTTGAAGCGCGGTACAATCTCGAGGCTGACAGGCTCTGGGAGCGGGGGCAAAGCCTCAACGCACGGGAGACCGACGTCTCTGCCAGGGAAGCCACTGTCCGGGGCCAGGAGGAAGACTTGGCGGAGCGCTGGAACCGCATCCTTGCCAGGGAATTGGAGCTCACTGATTGCGAGCGGCAACTCGCCAAGAGCATCCAGCAGCATGGCAAGGAGGCTGAGTGCCTCGCAAAGGAGGGTGCAGAGCTGGCAGTCACCAGGAGGGCTCTGGAAGAGTTGCAGGGCTCAAGGGCATCCGAGTCCCAGCAAGTGTGGGACTTCCTTGAGCGTGCGGACGGAGCGCTGGCACAGTTTGGCCTCAGCCCTGCACGTCCGGTCCACCTGGCGCCGGATCTACACAATGCATTGTCAGCTCTTGGATCTGTTGGCCGCAAGCTTGATGCGGTGATTGATGTTGTTGCCGACCAGCTAGAGACAGAGGGGAGGTCCCTGACCAAGACCGTCGCTGAGTACGTGCTGGCATGCTACCAGAGCTGGGACCCGCACTTCCCCCTGCGTCCAGCAGTCGACGGACCGATCGCGACAGAGATCGACGCTGCTCGGGGGGGCGTTCAGGAGGCCGCCGAAGCTGTCGCGTTAGCTATCTGTAGAACTTAGGTCTCTCTTCTCTCGCTCCCTCTTGTATGCTTCCAACTTTTGTAAGAAAATCTTTTAATTGAATGGAGTCCTCTTGATCTTTGGTCGCGATATTTTTGCGTCCTACTCCCTGTTATATGCACGCAACTCTGATCATGTGCTCGTACCAAGGGGGACTAGGAATTGCTTCGGGAACACCGGCCCCCTGGGTCGCCGAGGTTTAGGAGCTTGGGCAACATTCACGGTCTCAATGGGGGTGTCACCGCCGAGCCCCCAGGGGTTGTCGGAGCTCAGGAGCTCCGGCAGGGTCGAACCTTCGCAGGAGACGTGGCACACCGCCTGAACCAGCGGGCCCCCCTGCCAGGCCGGACCTTCGAAGGAGACGAGGCATCGGAGCTTAGGAGCTCTGGCAGGGTCGGACCTTCGTAGGAGACGTGGCACGCCACCCGAGTCACCGGGCCGGACCCTCATAGGAGACGTGGCATACCGTCTGGCCCCCCTGGGGTTGTTAGAGCTTTTAGGGGCTCCGGCAACACCCATGATATCGGTAGGACGTCGATGCTATGTCCCCGACAACTGGTGGAGCCCAAGGGCTTAGGTGTTGTACGGTAGGGACCTGCACATATAATAGACAAAAAAGGTAATTCTGCTCTCGAGTCAATCTTTTACCTACGATCTATTAGTGTCGCTTGTCTCATGTTCTGCTGCCATTGTGGAGGCTTGAGAAAGTACCCAAATCGGCCTGCCAGTAGACAGACTGCAAAGCTCCCACTATTGCAGAGACAAAGGAAAGATTGACTACACCCACGCTAGGTGTAGAGCTAATGGTAATTGCATGACATCATTCATAAGAACTAAAGATGATTTCGAATGGACAAGGCATTCCAGGGTATGGCAAATAACTTTTTCATTATAACTTCCCATGGTTATGAACGAGCTTTACATGAGGAATGACCCTGGTTATGGATAGAACTTACGGAGGTGTTCGATGTTCAATGGGTTGGGTACCGGTTGTCCATCCTCCGTGGCTAGGCGAACACACCCTGGGTGACAAACCTCTGTAACCCGGAAAGGACCCTCTCACTTGGGGGAGAGTTTGTTTGTCCCTTCACGGGAAAGTAGACGTCGCAGAACCAGGTCATTCACCTTGAGCTCCCTACTGCGTACGGTCCGCTGGGGGTAGCGCCACAGCGCTTGCCTGCACCGTGCATTCCGGAGGGTAGCCCGTATGCGTCCCTCGTCGACGAGGTCGATATCCTCGCGCCGGAACTGGTCCTGCGCGACTTCATTGTACATCCGGACACGGGGGGAGCCCATGGTGATCTCTGGGGGAAGGACGGCCTCCGCCCCGTACACCAGGAAGTAGGGCGTTTCTCCCGTAGCCCGGCTTGTTATGTCCGGCTATCCCACAACGCGTATGACAGCTCATCCACCCAATTTGTACCATGCTTCTCGAGGCTTGAGTATGTTCGAGTCCGGAGGCCCTTGAAAATTTCGGCTTTTGCTCTCTGTACCTGCCCATTGCTCTTGGGATGGGCGACAGAGGCGTAAGAAACTTGGATCCCAAGGTCCTCACAGTATTCTTGAAATGCCGCACTCGTGAACTGGGTCCCGTTATCAGTGATGATTCTGTTCGGGACTCCAAACCTGCAGACAATCGACTTGATGAACTTTACTGCGGATTGTTTGTTGATGGTGACGACTGGGGTGGCTTCTGGCCATTTGGTGAACTTATCTACAGCGACGTAGAGGTGTCGGAATCCTCCGAGGGCTCTCGAAAAGGGTCCCAGGATGTCTATTCCCCACACAACGAATGGCCAGGAGGAAGGAATCATCTGCAGCGCTTGAGCTGGTGTGTGGATCTGCTTGGCATGGAACTGGCACACCTTGCATCTCCTAACCATGTCAGTGGCGTCCTGGGGTGCTGTGGGCCAGTAGAAGCCATGCCGAAAGGCTTTACCGACCAGCGTGCGGGCCAATGCGTGGTTCTCGCACTCACCTCCATGGATTTCTACGAGTAAGTCGCAACCCTCCTCCAGGGTAATGCAGCGCAGTAGGACGCCATTGGCGCCACGCCGGTAGAGATCCCCTTCTACCAGCGTGTATATTTTAGCCATCCGCACAATCCGTTCTGCCAGGGCTTGCTCTTCGGGAAGGTAATTGTCCTTCAAGTAGTCCCGAACCTCCGAAATCCATGCATCGGGACCTTCTTGAGCTTCTGGTTCTTGGGCGCCCAGCTGCTCGGAGCTGCTGGAGGAGCATAGGAACCTTGGAGGGCACCACGGTTGTAGTGCCGCTGGGGCTGCTAGCTTCGAGGTGCTAACTTCACCCCCCTCGCCCGGTTTGGCAACTCAGGCGATTGGTCGCGATAATGTCCTTGCAAAGACTCCTGCAGACACTAGTGCCTCTGTAGAATCCTTTGTTGACAGGTCGTCCGCAATTGAGTTCTCAGCTCGGGGCACATGGCATAGGTCTAGGACCTGGAAATCTTTTTCCAGCTTCCTGACGTGCAGGAGATACGCTGCCAGCTGGGGGTCATTGCAACTGCACTCCCCTTTGAGCTGCTTGACGATAACTGGGAGTCACCCTTGGCAAGGAGCTGGCGGACATTGAGGGCCAGTGCCATCTTCAGCCCGTAGATAAGGGCCTCGTACTCTGCCATGTTGTTGGTGGCTTTGAAGCCAAGACGCACCATATATCTGAACTGTTCCTTCGTTGGGGCTATGAGCACCGCACCAGCCCCGACCCCCTGCTTCCGGGCAGAACCATCGAAGTAAAGTAGCCACAAGGTTTCAGTGAAAGCCGGTGCCTCGGACAGTGTATCCCTACTGACTGGGCTTCCAGGGTTGTCAGTTGACGGAGTCCATTCAGCCAGAAAGTCTGCCAACGTCTGACTTTTTACTGCATGCCGAGGAAGGAACTCAATTTCAAACTCTGCTAGCTCAACTGCCCATTTGGCAACATTGCCGGTGGCATTAGGGTTGTGGAGGACCGTCCCCAGAGGCAAGGAGGTGACCACTGAGACCTTATGTCCCTGGAAGTAGTGTTGGAGCTTCCTCAATGCTATCAACACGGCGTACATCAGCTTATGTATCTCCTGGTATCTTGTCTTTGCTTCATGGAGGACTTTACTGATGTAGTAAACCGGCCTCTATATGGTCCGGACTCTGTCCGAGAGGTCTGGTAGCACCTGCATTGGATCCGAGTTCGGGAGTTCTTGTCTCTCGGGGCCTGCATCACATCCCGGGGTTGGGATCCAGCGACTTCCTGGCTCCTGGAGCCTACCTGAGAGAGATGCACGACTTAGTCTGGGACCGAAGGCTCGGTGCTGCGGGCTCCACCTTGCACATGTTGCTGTTGCGGTTCGGACCACTCTGCGACTAGGACCATACTGACCACTTCAGATGTTGCAGCGATATATAGCAGCAGGGGCTCCGCGGGCTCTGGTGCCACCATAACCAGGAGGGACGTTAGGTGCCTCTTGAGCTCCTGGAACGCTGCTTCCGCTTCTTTCGTCCAAGCAAAGGGACCGGTCTTGCGCATAATCTTGAAGAAGGGAAGTGCTCGTTCTGCCAACCTCGAGATGAAGCGGCTAAGGGTCGCGAGGCAACCGACAACCTTATGTACGTCCTTGATACGCGCTGGGGGTCGTATCAGTTCTATTGCCTTGATCTTCTCTAGATTAGCCTCGATCCCCTGGTGAGAAACCAAGAATCCTAGTAACTTCCGAGAAGAGACCCCGAAGACACACTTTTTGGGGTTCAGCATCGTGCGCGTAAGGCGCAACCTGCTGAAGACTTGCGCTAGGCTGTCTAGGAAGAACGTGCGGTCTTTGATTTTGACCACGATGTCATCAACATACACCTCAACCAGGTATAGAATGAGGTCCCCAAATGTTTTATGCATCGCACGTACAAAAGTGGGGAGGGGATTCTTAAGACCGTAAGGCATGGAGACATAACAATACAACCCATCTACTGTTACAAAAGCAGTGTGTTCCTCATCATCTCTAGACATAGGTATTTGATGAAAACCAGAATACGCGTCGAGGCAACACAACAGATCACAGCCTGACGTAGAGTCTACAATTTGGTCTATCCTGGGGAGCGGAAAAGGATCCTTCGGACATGCCTTGATTAAGTTGGTGTAGTCGATGCACATCCGAAGTTTCCTGCCAGCATTGGGGACGACAACAGGATTGGCCAACCACTGAGGGTGGTGAACTTCCTGGATGAAGCCAGCATCAAGCAACTTCTTGATCTCCTCCTGGATGAAGTCCTGGTGCTCAACGGATTGCTTCCGGGGCTTCTGTTGTATCGGGCGGGCATCAGGGTAGATCTTCAGATGGTGCTCAATCACCTCCCTGGGGATCCCGGGCATCTACGATGGTTGCTAGGTGAACACATCAATGTTGTCCCGAAGGAAGGTGATGAGCGTGAATTCCTATTTGCTGTCCAGGTTTCCCGCTATGTGGTTTGTCTGGGCAGCCTCAGGGCCGATCTTGACGACTTTCACTGGGACATCGTCTTCGGCAGGCAGCACGCGCGAGGCTGCAGTGGGGGTTCGTTGAGGTGCCCCCTCACTTGGTTGGCCCTCCCTTGCATCGTCTAGGTTCAGGGTCCGACCCGCAATGAGTGCTTGGAGTTGCTCCAAGGCTGATACCACTACGGTGCGATCCCCCGGACCCTGAGAACTCCAGATGGCGTTGGCATCTTCAGGACCAGATAGCCGTAGTGGGCTACGACCATGAACTGGTAGAGCGCTGGCCTTCCGATGATGGCATTGAAGGGAAGCTCAACGTCGGCCACATCGAATAAGATATTCTCCGTGCGGTAGTTCTCCGGGGTACCAAAGGTAACCGGGAGGTGGATACTTCCACTGGGCACAATCTGCCCCAGGCCCATGCCTGAGAACGGGCTCGACATAGCGAGCCGGGACTTGGGTATCTGCAGCTTCCAGAAAGCTGCAGTGGAGATGAGGTTGAGTCCGACCCCATAGTCGATCAGCACGTAGTGGAGCTTTACGTTGGTGATAGTTGGGGCCACGAGCAGCGGGAGCACCCCAGCTTCTGCCATGTTCTTCGGGCAGTCCGAAGCATCGAAGCTGATAGCCGTGTTCATCCACTTGTTGTGGGGAGCCGGGCTTGGTACCGGGGCCACTGCCGCCACGGCGCGTCGCAGGACTTTGACTGCGTTCTGAGACACAGGGTCCGAGGCGCCCCCGTAGATGACGTAGAGGAGTTTTCGACGCTCCTTATCACTGCTAGTGTCCGAGTCAGCACCCGCGAACACTACTTTCACTGCTCTATGGGGCTCCTGGTACCCCATATCATCGTCCTTCTCTTCCACCGGGTCAACCTTCTGCTTTCCCTCCCTCTGGCGGGTGGGGGGGTCGCTCTCTTGACTCCGCTGTTTCTGCCGTTGCTCGCGGAAATGCTCTGTGAGTTTCTTGACTTCCCGACACTCGCTCGCACTGTAACCATTGGTCCGGTGCACCGGGCATCTGAAGTCAGCATCATCCTTTTCGGGGGACGAGCGTGGGCACTTATCCTGACGTGAGCTCCGCGCTCTGCCAGGTGTCGCGGGTGCCACCATGGGAACTCCCGGCCTCAGCTTAATCCTGTTGCGACCCCGTTCTTCCTCTTGCCTCCTCCTCTAACAGAAGCCTCTGCTTCAGACTGAACGGGCTCCCCGCTTTCCGAGGAGGCTCAGGCGTGCCAGTTACGCCCCTCTGCGGCCTTGGCACATCTGTCTGCCAGGGCAAACAGCTCAGAGACATCACGCACGTCAGGCGTGGCAAGCTTTTCGAGCATCTTAGTGTCCCTCACTCTGTCTAAACGCAACTATGACATATGCATTCGAGATGTGGGGGATGGTATTTCGTACCTGGGAGAACCGCTGGATGAAGGCCCACAACGGTTCTCCCGATCGCTGTCTAACAGCGTGAAGGTCGAGCTCCGTGCCGGGACGCTCGTACGAACTTCCAAAGTTTACCACGAACTGCCGACACAGCTCCTCCCAGGAGGTAATGGATCCCGGAGGCAGGTTCATGAGCCATGACCGGGCCGGGCCGGCCAGAACCACGGTGAAGTAGTTGGCTATGATGACCTCATCACCTCCTGCGGCTAGTATTGAGGTGGAGTAGATCTGTAGGAAGTCACTCAGGTTGACGCTCCCATCATATTTCTCCGGCGTGTGTGGCCGAAACTTGTGGGGCCAAACCACCCTCCGCAGGTGGGGAGCTAAGGCTGCGCAACCACCTCATGTGCTTGCGGGTGGCAAGTTTGGCGCCGAATGGCCATAATGAGCTGGTTGTGCCGCGTATATAGGTTGCTGGGGTATTGCGGCCGGCGCTTGGTGCGACGGGGACACACCATATACTTGCCATGGAGGAGGAGCAGCATATGCTTGGTGCGGGGGAGGCGCCATGTACGGCTGGTGATGCTCGGGAGGCGCCTCGTTCGCTTGACGTGGTGGACGAGCGTCGTGCACCTGGGCCCCAGCACCCGACAGACTGTAATCAACTTCGAGGTTGCGGCGTCGCTCTCGTTGTCACTCGATAACGACCTGACAGTCGTCGCCGGCTCTGCGGCAACGCTGCAACCTCGTCTGCAGGTCCGCCAACGAAAGCCTTGTTGAACGGATGTCGACGGTTCGCCTGTCGACCGTAGGCGTGCGTGACAACGACACAAATGTCGTCGCCGCTCGCCTTACGCCCTGTGGAGTCGCCTGGAGCGCGGTGACGACCAGATGGTCGACGTTGTTTACCCATTGCTGGGTTGCTCCCTGTGGGGCCCCTACCGTTGGTGCGTTGCGGAGCAACTCCCATGCATCTAGGAGCGCGCTCTCTGGGCTTGCCGTGGGTGGTGCTGTGACGGCTGTCGTCGCAAAAGTCTTCCGAGCCCCATCGCGCTGGCATGTAGTCGATGGGGTGTCCGTTCGGCGACGCGATGGCCCAGATTTTCCTGCCCTGGAGCGGCACCCGTCTCTGGGGTGAGATGAAGCTTGGTCCTCTCGTGCCACTTGCTAACGCGGCTGTGGCCTGGAGGAGCTAGCATTGGAGCGAGTGTTCACCATATTGCTGGTGAAGATTCTTGCAGGAGGAAGCCCCCTACCTGGCGCGCCAAATGTTGAGGTGTCTAACTGACACCTCCCCTGAACCTACTTGGGAGTGGTCCGCGGAAGTTCGATGTGTTATCGGGGGGCTAGTCCTAGCAAGATCAAACACAATGGACGATGAGCACGAGGGAATTATGTGGTTCGGGCTGCCTGAGCGTAATACCCTACTCCACGGTGATTTGTGTGTTATATTCCTTCAGTCTGTATCTTAGCCTGAGCGAAGTTTCCTAAGTCGATGGCCGCTCAATCCTTTTATAGTCCAAGGACGAGCAGCTTACAAGTGGGGCCCGAGGCCCGACAAGTGGCCCCGAGCATACCGAATCCTCCCTAAGATATGGGAGTAAATGGTATCCCCTGACAACGACTTCAATGTGCCGCTTGCCCATACCTTGCTGCAGGGCTACGGATAGGCCCCTCATCATGGTTGGCCATGTCTTGTCTGTCCCGTCGGGACTTCTCATTGGTCCGTCGTACGTAGTAGTTCGACTCTGACCAGTCATGACAAGACCGACCACAATCCACTTGACTTATGAGTGCGATCTCCCGCTTGTCAAGGGAACACACGTGTCCTAGATTTGGCGTCTCGGGCATGCCTCCCTTCTCTGAGCCTTCCGTGGGAATGCTCAGGCTCGGTGCCACCTAACACGTGGCACCTCCCAGACCTTACCTAAGCAGGATGCCCAGTTCCGGGAGGCCAGCCCCCGGAGCTTTGGAGGCCGGCAACGTCGGATCCTCAGAGGGACGTCCAGGTCCAAAAAGTTGGATCCGGAGCTGCCGGGATTGTCGCAATATCGGACCCTTTTCCCAGGTGGGAAGGTCCGGAGCCGCCGTTGTAGCGGCCTCGCCGGACCATTCCCTAGCGAGGCGATGGGCCCGGGGGCGCAGTCAGCGTGGAGGCACTGGAATTTCCCTCATCGGGAGACGCTACTGTTCCACTTGCCACGTAGCGCTCTGGGACCATGTCAGGCCTCCCCCGGAGGGGGTGGGCCCAATGTTCTTTTATCCCTGTGCCCAGGGATACCCGGTTCGCCAGGCACCGACAGATGGATTTTCTAAATATTTTGTGAATATTTCCCAAGGTAGTTTATTGCTTGTCATTGATGATTCATGTATAGCTGCCCAGATGAGCTCGATAAATTGAATCCAAATATCCTACTGATTAGTGGATAGTGTACTTACTCTTGTAGTAATCATTTCACCATGACCTACCTTTTGAAACTAACAAGGGTACTACTATGTGGATAAAAATGATGGCAGTGTATGCATTTGTCTATGGTTTTTTGTTCAAATGGAACATTGACAGTCCTACGATCTTCAGCAAATATGTATATGTCCACAAAGAACTACTAGCACCCCTAGATTTCTGTCGTCTACAGTACTTCATTATGACATTCTGGGTTTGAAGTTTGAACAGTCCCTCTAGATAGATAGATAGATTAGCTGAACATAATACATGGAGAAACAGAACATTAAGCAAGGATTGCTACTCCTAGAAACACATTAAAACCCATAAGGAATGCAATAAAAACCTATTGTTGCCTCCATTCCGGATCTGCTACTGAAGTAGTTGTTACTTGTTCTTATGAGTAGTTGTTAATTATTCTTGATGATTAATTGTTATGCGAATTATTAGTCGTTAATTGTTCTTATGATTAGTTGTTAATTGTTCTTGATGATTAATTGTTATGCGAATTATTAGTTAGTTGCAATGTTTTCAATATTTGTAACTCTTAATATATTTAATGTTTTTGAGTGACTACTTAATATATTTAAATAACGGGGTTTTGGTCTGGCTCGGACCAACCTGGAAGGGCACGACACGCAATAAGTGTGATCGTGCCGTGTAGACCATTGTAGTGGTACCGCATGCGTCAAGTTGACACGGAAGCGAACGAGTTGGTAAGGACGTCTTGCGTGGACGGTGGAAATGGATGTGGAATTGTCATCTAAGACCAACTTTTCTCTCACTCTTTCTCTAGTTCTTTCCTCTCTCTTAAATGACCTCAAAATGGAAATGAGCAACATAACCTATAGCAATGTATTACACGTTTCGGATCGGTACGTCTCACATGTCATTGGCATGTGAGACGTGCAGGTTCGGAATTGTCCCTTTTTGGACAACCTCGGAGTGACTGAGGGGGCGTGACTTGTGATGAGACGCGGGTCCGGATTTGGACGAGATTTCAGTGGTGTAACCCTTTTGTTCTCTGTTGCACCATTTTTGGGCGTGCAGAGGAGAACAGCGGGGTTATGCTGCCGAAATTTCGTTCGAATCTGCATCACGCGTCTCGTCATGAGCACGCTCCGCTTGGTCACTCTTGGGTGGGTTTAGGATCTATCTGCCTAGGTTGTAGGGCCGTGACATAACGTAACAATGAAACTAATAATATTTCGCGTTAAACTGTAGAACCAAACATGGGTGAAGACCGCAGTTGGATATATACTGGCTAGAAGAGCAGAACTGGTGGTCACTCGGATGAGTGGTTTATCAAGTTAGATCAATTTTTGGATCGAGCATTTTCATTGTCAACGGATGATATGGTGTGGTGCCCATGTATAAAATGTCGGAACACCAAGTTTTTGAGAAGATTAGAGCTTTCGTTTTACTTATGTCGAAACAGTTTCACTCCACGTTATGAAGTGTGAAGCTTTCACAGCGAGACTAATTCTGGAGTCATAGTCGAAGTGGATGAGGATGATGATATAACAGAGGTTGATAGGATGGATGAGATGCTAGAAGCTCTGGAAGCGGAGTATCCTCTTACAAATGAGGCAGAGAAGTTATTCGATGAGCTGAAGAAGTCACAAGAGCCGTTGCATGAACACACAGTTGTGACTCTACTTGCTTTCTTGACCAGATTTATGGCAATTAAGTCCAACAATTTTTTTTTCCATCAACTGCTACAATGATCTCATGAAATTGATCTGCGATATTCTTCCACAACCTCACAAATAAGCACTAATTGTGACGGCCAGGCCGTCGCAAATAGCCAAGTGGGTCCCGGAGGACGACACGTGGAGCCCTGCCAGCTGAACTTATTTGCGGCGGCCTGAACGTCGCAA
This sequence comes from Tuctoria greenei, assembly GCA_036927565.1. Lineage (NCBI taxonomy): Eukaryota > Viridiplantae > Streptophyta > Magnoliopsida > Poales > Poaceae > Tuctoria > Tuctoria greenei. The sequence goes on along the minus strand of JAYESD010000002.1, from coordinate 284,801,462 downwards.
ATAGGATTTAAATTGCGACGGCCTCGCCGTCGCAAATACAGGTGCGGAGCCCACCAGCCCCCAAACAATAACTTGTGACGACCGCTGCGAGCCGTCGCAAATAGACTTATTTGAGACGGTGGCCGTCGCAAATAAGCTTAATTGCGACGAGTTATTTGCGACGACTAAAAGCCGTCACAAATAACGGAAGCCGTCGCAAATAGGTTATTTGCGACAGTTTTTACCTTATTTGGCGTCGGAATTCCTATAGTGCGGGAAGGCCCTCGCCGTCGTAGCCGGCAGGGTCTCCATCCAGTGGTGGACCTACAGGATATGCCGGATGGGCCACGACATACCCTGTAGCCCAACCGAATACTACGGACCGAGCGGGCACCAAACGAACAGCAACGAGCTATGGCGGCCCGCAGAAGAAGGTGGGGTGGCTGGAGGATGCTCAAGCACATCGGGCTGCGCTGGAACACGAGCTCGATCGAGTCGCACTAGGGGGCGCGAGCGCACCCAGGTGCAGCCGTGCAGGTCCTCCGTGCAGGAGAGGACGACTGTGTCTGGGTGGGCGTGAGCTCTGTTGCTTCGAAACACCATTGATGAAGCCTAAGCTCAGACCTGTTTCTAGAGGTAGGGGCACAAGAGTCTTTTTATGTCCGTTTAGGTTTAAGAGAAAGGGAAAACTTTATGTCCGTTTAGGCTTAAGAGAAAGGGAAAACGTGATGCACTGTTATACAAGGACGCATACCATGCTACTTGGACAAGTACGGAGGATTCAATATAGTGCAATTGTTCAGGCTTGGATATGCGTCATGGCCTGACGCGCCGGCCTCCAACTGTTGCCTAGGCGCGTTTAACTTGGAATGTACGAAGATGATATATTGAATGTATTTATGTAATTTAAAAAGGGATGATAGAAAAATATATATGTATTATTGCATGTTTATCTTATGTCTAAAATTTTAAAATACGTATTATATTTGAACTATTTGTATTGTACAATTATTAAATTTAAGATTTATCATCTTATTTACTGTTTTTTATAGCAAAGTATGTTATTTTTTCAAAATTGGTAAATAATTTTATCAAATTACATATAATTTTTTTGTACGGCATGTTAAAATCCTAAGTCAGCTACGATCTCCATCTGACCATCTCCCTCGCCCTCGGCGCGGGCTTCTAGGCCTTGCACGCCTACCGCACCGGCCGGTTGAAGAGCGGGTGGCGATGTCTGCGGGGCCAGGCGCTCGATCGGCGGCGTCACCACCCTGGAGCAGACGCTGAGCTACAGTGGCGCCATAGGCCAGTACAGCTTGGATGCCCACGAGATGATCCGCAAGCTCTCCTGCGGCGTGCGGCCACGTCTTCGTTGAATGTTTAAATTAGTTTTTCCTGGTGTATATAACTCCACAGTCAGCTAGAAAAACAATTTTATACAGACCGTGTGCATCAATGGATTACTTCTGCAGAAGTTCAGTGCATCCTATTCGAACATTGAAGATTCAAACTTATGTATCTCCCGATGAGACTTACCTTTTGAGATATGCCCCTACAGTCTCCCACATTCAGACTGGAAATGGCAGAAAACAACAACGAGAATGAAACAAGCTACTGTATCAGCCTATGATTTTTGTATGATTTCTTTCTCAGGTGCATGTAGAGCTTTGCCAGGCAACAGAACAGCTCTAGAAGCAGGCCGTACGTCGTTCTCCATTGCCAGTATCAGTCGACATGGATTCTCGGTGAAGAATTTTTTTATTAACATACCTTATTGAAATTCATTTATAATAAATAACACACGGAATCGAAAATTAGCCAAAATGACTCAACTTCGTATGTGCCTCATACGAAATTCGAATTTCGTATGAGGCACATACGAAATGCTCATTTGGTCGATGACACATCATTTGGTGTCTGCCACGGTGGAAGAAATGGGCACGCATGAATTTCGTACGTGCCTGATACGAAGTGAACAGTACTTTCGTATGAGGCACGTACGACATTCGTGCGTGCCCCAGTTTTGACCCTGCTTTTAATGGATTTTAGGCAAAGCTTTTTAAACATTTGTAGACCGATTTGCTAAAAATTTCTAAAGTATAAAATAGAGAATACATTGTGAGGTTTTGAATTTAATGAACTTACTCTATGTGTAGTATGTAGAAACTACAGTAATTGTATGTGTTATTAGGCAATACGATCACATTTCTGCACATTTGTAAATTGTATTCAGTTTTGGTTTTTTGTTTCGAAATATTTGGAGTTAGAATCGACAGAAACGTTCATAAAAGTTATTGTAATGTAAGTTTTGTTGATTATAAAAATTAAGTTATGAATATAATTTACGGGAGTTTAATTGGAGTTTCAAATTTTTTAAAATCATATAGCGATAACAAATGCATAGTTTGGAAAATTATACAATAGAAGTATTAATTTATATAAATGCATATTAATTGAAGGTAATTAATTGTAAGTTCGGCGGCGGTTACATCAAATGAAATTACATAGTTCCAAAAATATGTGCATGTCGTTTGTCACTCTACTACTACGGTACATGAGGCAAAACATAAGTACACATATTTCTGGAAGAAAATATAAAATAGGTAATACAAATAGCGTGTATACGAAGCACTTAAGATGCGTCGATCTAATCCTAACACGCCTTAGTTGAATTAAACGCCGATCATAGTTTACCCAAATTGCTACTGAGTGCAACGGGGGTATTTTCCCTTACGCAAAGCATCCGGACCGACTTCTTTTGTGCGACAAGCTCTCTCGCGCATGCATTCTCGCTCAGCCTCTCGTGCTTGTGTTGCGACACATTTCTCCTCTGCAGCTTTGCGATCACACTCTGCTCTCCATTTTCGAATTTCTTCTTGCCTCTTGCGACGACGCTCCTCCTGTGCAGCTCTATTCCTCCTCTCTTGCTCTATTCTTTCATCTCACTCTATTTCTTCCTTGAACTTCCAATATGCATGTCAAGACATTCTCTCAACCTCCTCGACGTCTTCTGTCGATTGTTCCTGGTCGATGTAGTTCCTGAAATCGCAAAGAGGTGGTGGCAACGGCACAAGTGTTTGTACAAATAATATAGCATTCATAAAACAGAAATAATATTGCATATTACCTGTTTTCTACCACCTGGAAGAAATGGGCACGTCCTGTGAGAAGGATCGTACTCGTAGTTATCGCACATCCAAAGCCGGCAACCATACGAGTAACCAGGTCGAAGATCTCTTACAGACCTACAATCAGTACCACATAAACACATTAGAGGTTGTCATCCCTCGGAGATTGGAACCTTTTCTATATTTGTGGGTGGTGAGTTCTCGTCCATGGTAGTAAAGTATATGAAATGATTGTAGCAAGTGTGTGGTGAAGCTATTACTGGGGTGAGTGTTATATAGACGAGCGGATGATGGTGTATGGACCTAGTCTACGAGAAATTTCATCCCTGAGATGTATAAGTGTGAACTGACATTTCAGGGGGTCTGACATGGAGCAGTGCAATTTCGTATGTTTCTTGTACGAGATTCGCCTGACATGGAGTACGAGATTCGCCTGACATGGAGCAGTGCAATTTTGTATTTCTCTTGTACGAGATTTGCCTGCCATTTCGTGGATAAGTTTCATGTCAGTTTGTGTCGTATTTTATGTAGATAAGATTCGTCTTACAAGATTCGTCTAACAAGGTAGAAAGTAGTATGGCGAGTTGCAAAGTACGAAGACGACAAAGTAATTTTAACAAAATTCTCATTCGAAACATAGTTGTCATACATGGGAATCATACTTCTGATACATATGAAACATACTTCTGATACATGGGGAACATATTTTGCTAATTCACTACTACTTGTGATGCGGACAGTTGCAAGAATGTTATTGCAAACGCCGTTTTCATCGTTATCATTCGTCTGACTTGTTACAGGATAAAGTTCCATTTGTTGAAGTTCTATTTCAGCCAGTTCACCTACCAAAACTTGATTGCAATGTTGTACATTTTTAATGTACTCTTGAGTAGACTTAATAGGTGGTGGATCAATCCAGAGTGTATATCCACAATTGTCATCATCATAGTAAGCCTAAAACCAAAGTATTATCATGAAAATTGCATATATGAAATATGTTTTGCAAATGATATGTAGTACTTACTCCACCAACAGGACAACAAAAGAATCGACGATCGTTGTCGTCTCCTTCGTCCATCATTTGAACAATACAATCCAGGTCACAACGACACTTAGGCTACTCTTGTTTGCTGCCATCGTATGGCCGTAGTGGATTAATCGGGCTAAAATCACTCTTACTAAAAAGCAGGAACTCATCTAATGGTGGTTCATATCAAGTTGGATCTCCCATCAAGTAATTTTCATGCACTGCTCTAAAGTTTCTACATCCTCGCGTAGCACGACTTGTACTCGCCGTTGTTTCACCTCCACGCCTACCTCGACCTCTACTCGTCATTGTTGGTGTGATGAACACAAGGATGCACGAGGAGTCATATTTATATATGCTGATGAGAGCAGGGTTGTTCTTCTCTCGTACGAGATTCGCTTGCAATGTCGTTCTTTTCATGTACGAGATTCGCCTGCCATGTATCTGTTGATGTCGTAGATAAAATTCGACGTACACGATAAAGTGCATTGTCACGATGAAAGATATAGTGCATAAAGAAACATAACATAGTTCTTCTACAATATAACATACACATACATGGGTACACGTTACTAACGTCTACCACGCTTGTTGTCGAACCTACGCGCTGCATTCACATGAGCCCAATCGTAAGACACGCGCGTAGGAGCTGCCCTCCTCCGTCGCTGCTGCACAGGCGCTGGTGTCTCAAACTGCTGTGAAGGCTGAGTCGGAATGGGAGCACAATCCAACTACGATGCTGGAACTGTGTCCTGTTGCGGCACGTCCACCAAGTAGTCGTCGATCTGGAAAGGTGAAACTGGAGGACTGTTGTGGTGCGTCAGTGAGCCGGAAATCGTAGTATCGTAGTCTGTTGTGCCGTCTCCTGCATTCGCATATAATATATAGTTAGCAAGTTCATTGTGCCCAATATGTATTTAAGTAGCATAATTATTGCACGTCATACCTGCGCCCATGTGTGGCACATGCGTGGACGGGTCAGCCTGATTCAAAGAAGGAACCTAAGAAGGTATCTGTGCTGACAGGTCTGGAAAATCCCAAGCAGGTACCAGTATCGACGGCCCTGGAGCCCAAGCAACAGGTACCTGTGTGGATGGACATGGATCCCAAGATGTAGGTATCTATGTAGACGGCCCTGGAGCCCAAGCAAGCACATGTGTGGATGGGCCTGAGATCCAAGCAAGTACCTGCGTGGACGGGCCTGCACTCGAAGTAGGTACCTGTGTGGAGGTCCCTGCAGAAGATATATGAACACGAATATTAGTATCGTGCAAATATGTCAAGTTTACTAATAATTACGTACATGCTGTGCTGGGATGCCTAACGTGACGCGCGGTCGGAACAGTAGTGTCTTGTGCACATGATTGTGCACAAGAAGCCAACTTTAGCCCCTCTTTTGCGTGGATGTATATGTTTTGCAGCATGTGCACCATCTCTGACGAAGTCATCGATATCACTTGCCTCAGTCGTTGGAGTCCAGCAGAAGACTCTGCAAGAACCTGTCAGAACCGACTCATCTTCACAAGTGCGAAGTGATCGGTCATACAAAAATTAATTAGTCATGTTTCATGAAAATAACATAGTAAAACGTTGCAAATGTACTTCAACGAATTCGATCATACCGCCATTGAAGCCGCTTCATCTCTATGATGCGGATACGTATCTCTCACTGAGATACGTGCGTCTGTCGCTCGGCTGGTGTGTGTGCGAGAAAAACTCGCGTCTGAGGAAGGTACCACTGTAAGTACTCCTGGTAAACGGCCCGTGAGAACAGTTGTGTCTCCTGCACAACCTCGTGTAAGGCAGCCGTCCACTGTAGGAGCCACAGATGCATGCGCTGCAGCCAAAGTCCCGGCGCTGAGGTACCCTTACGACAATCCCTGGAGGACAAATAAATACATTAATATTTCAGAAATAATAATGTATTCAAGATTCATTAGTGGAATTACTTACATATGAACTGCAGAAGACACAATAGAATGTGGAAGCACTGGAAATGTCTGGTGTAGGCCAAACTGACGCAACACTCATTGTGGTGCGTACTCCTCGACGTAGATATCGTACACCAGCGGCTTCCTTGTAAGCCAGTAATCTGAGTCTCTGTAGCACAGATACGCTAGTCCTCTCGATGCTCGGCGGTCGTGCTCCTCCATACTGTACGGTGTACAACGCACGTCCTCGTCCGCATCTAACCGATCAAACTCCTTGACAAACCCTTGGTACACCTTGTGCATCTGCTTGTTACTCCACTCACGCTGCGTAAATAACAAAATATGTCAGAACACTATATTATTGTAATCGTGAACAATATGAGTGCACTTAAAATAGTATCGTACCTGCATCATAGGGCCATCATCTGGTGTCTCACCATACTCATCAAGATTGTATGGTGCCGAGTGCACTTGCGGTCGACCTATTATGAACCGCTCGTATACCTATAGCTGCAGAAGTAGAGGACAACCAGCTATTATTACGTTACCTCGAGCCTTCGTGCAAACTCACAAAGTCATCTGCAAGTTCCTATACATTGACCTAATGCAAACATGTGCTCCGCATTTCCCATAGGTCGCACACGATGAAATGCGGCCTTTTGGATCTTCTTCTCCATGAACTTGCACATGTAGGGTGAATAAGCCAAATTGACATCATTCCTTACTGAAATTGCAGTAGCGTAGCACTCACGAAAGTACTTGCATGTCCCATATAAAATGTCATCGACAATAGCAACCAAAGGTAATCCTCTTAAACCACGTATCACCCAGTTGTATATATGTATTGAGTACCACTGCATTAGCATGTGTAAAATATAGAAGACTAAATAAAAATTAATAGAAGTAATGTAACAGAAGAACCTCACCTCAGCTAAATTAGTTTTCATGATGTCATACCTAGCACCATTAGTGTTGTATAACAAAGACCACTTCTCTTTTGGTTCGCGCCGAATCCAACTAGAGAAGTTTCGGTTAGATGAACCTATAGTTGGAACATATACTTCACTAGGATTGGCTCTGCTTGAGGACGCATTTGCTTGTGTCGTAGTCAATTCGTCTAGATGTTGCCATAGAGCAATAAACTTTCTCTCTTGATTCTGACTACACAACATCTTGAACAAATTTATAAGTTGTTTGTTCTTGAAGTGACTGAAAAAGTTGGCGCCCAAATGCCTCATGCAATATCTTGATTGAATGTCTGTCCAATAAGGTTATTGCCCACGCTCGGAGGAACCATGTTTCAAATCAAATATTGCTTTAAGCAGACCAGCATAACGATCGTGTATCAAACAAACATCAGGTCGTTCTTGCACTACAACCATTTTTACTCGACTAAGAAACCAATACCAGCTATCAATGTTCTCGCTTTCGACAAAAGCAAAAGCTACAGACAACACCTGTTGGTTCCCATCAACTGCAATAGCTGTTAAAATTTGACCTTTGTACTTTCCAGTTTAAATAGTACCATCAATGCAGAGAATAGGCTTGCAATGTCTGAATGCAACAATACATTGAACTAATGAAAAAATGCATGATGGAGAAACAACTTCCCGGGCATATCTCTGTTCAGCACATCCATAATGTCATAATAAGTACCAACATTCCTCTCCTGGATGGTCTGCAATAACTTCGGAAGATTTTCATAGGAAGCTTCAAATGAACCAAATCTTTGCTCAATCACCTTCTGTTTTGTCTTCCACGCTTTGGAGTAACTTATAGTGTACTTGAACTCCTCCTCAATAGTGTTTATTATTGATTTCGGCTCAAACTAAATGTTGTCCACAATTTGGGCGTCCATGTGATTCGTAATAAACTGCGATGTAAGAGCACTATTGCACTTCTCCAACTCATGCAACTCGCATGTGTGATCAATCATTTTTGATACTCTCCATAGTTTCATCCACTTCTCTTTGAAACCATGGACCCGAAAAGGACAACTTGAGAACACACATTTCAAATCATAATATTTTTTACTTGACTTGTAAACTATAAAAGATCTTTGCACAGCCAGAGACCAATATTTCACGGCATCCTTCAAACTATCTTTGTCTTTAAAGATATCTCCTTATGTTAAGTAATTCTCGTGGTATCCCGATAAATCACAATTCTTTTCTGTAGCTGATAAATTACTCGGGATTGGATTGTTCCACTCTGCCAGAACAATAGTATCATTCTCATTCTCATCATCAGAAGAGTCAACTTCTGGAACATTTTCGCATTTCATATCTTTGATACTTATTTGTTCAACTATGTTCTCAATGTGCTCTCCTTCATCTGCCACACCACGTGCTTCTACATGTATGGAGTTCTCTCCAGCTTCTTCTATTCCGACATCATCTTCCACACTATTTGCTTCATCAACTTCCGCTACAATCTCTACTTCTTTTATTTCTTCTTACGCAAGAAACACTAGAGACCAACCCCACTCCACAACTAAATTTACAAATTTCCTCCAATTCTGTGTTCTCTTAATAATAATTAAATCCTAATAAATTTTATTTCTTGCCCTATTAATCATTCCTTTCAATGTCAACTGATGTTGTTGTGGATCAAGGTTAAGTTTTTTCATCAACCAGTTTACGACACCACTAAATGTCCTCTCATTTGCTCTTGTTATCCCCCCATCACACGACGCGAAATCAGACAAATCAATCCTATTAGGGCCATAAACTATTGTGCCTTCTCTATAAAATATCTGAAATACTAACTTCTCTGACATTCCTATTGGAATTTATACACACAAATAAATCATATATGATTACTTCTAAAATAAAAGTAATCGAATGATAATAATTTACAAAATTAAAAATATCTAAAGCTAACATAGTACAAGGAATATAAATACCTATTGTAATACCATCTGTAACATCTAAAACTACAATCACTAACTAGAGCGAAATACCTATTCAAATAAGCTACAATCACTAAATCATATAACATCTAAATCATATAACATAGTACAACATAGTACAAGGAATAGAAATACCTATTGCAATACCATCTATAATATCTAAAGCTACAATCACTAACTAGAGCGAAATACCTATTCAAATAAGCTATTCAACATAGTACAATAAATCATATAACATCTAAAGCTACAATCACTAGCTAGGGCGAAATACCTATTCAAATAAGCAAGACACCTAATAACATAGTACAAGGAATAGAAATACCTATTGCAATAAGTAAGGAACCAAATAACAAAATAAAAGAAAAGGAAATAGTACCGAGGGTGAGCGAGGCCGAGAGGAAGGCGACGGAATGGAGGTCGAGCGGAGCGGCGGCACGGTGGAGGAGCAGCGGCAGCGTCACTGGGTGCCGAGAAAGAAGCGCGGCGCGCGTTTTTATAGCGGGACGAAAGTCGTCCGTGCCACATAATGTTTCGGGCGGGCCCCACGGGTGGGCGGATTTCGTATGCGCCACATACGAAATTCGAATCTCGTATGCGGCTCATACGAGATTCGCCTCCTCCTCGAGAACCAGCCTGCCGCCTCGGGAACCTGACGACAGCGTGGCGGGCCACGTAGGCTTCGTATGTGGCTCACACGAAATGCGTGGGCCACGTGTCATTTCGTATGAGACACATACGAAGCTGGGTCATTTTGACCAATTTTCGATTCTATAGGTTATTTATTATAAATGATATTTAAAAAAGTATATTAATAAAAAATCTCTCGCTGAAATCACGGGCGCGAGGAGCTAAACGATACGCTTGCTCAACCTCGAAATGTGAAAGGCTAGACGAATGCTCTGGGGCTCATGACACTAGCAATTCTGTAGAAATATACTTCTTCCTCCATTTCATAATACTTATCATTTAGAATAAAAAATTAATTCAAAATAAACTAAAATTTTTGTCCCAAGTAAAATGTTCCCGCAGATCAATGCTGCCTGAGATGGCACCGAACTTTCTACCCAGGCGCATTCTTTAAATTAGCACTGCTACATCTTGGATATTGTAAGCAAAAGATTCCACCCATCCAGGCTAAAGAAATCGCACGCTTCAAGACAAGAAAAGTGCTACTCATTACTTAACTTTTCTTACCTCATGTTGTCAGTTTTATATATACTCCCTCCGTCCCGAAAAACTTGTCGTTTTGTAGTTCATTTTTGAACTACAAAGCGACAAGTTTTCCGAGACGGAGGGAGTGCTTTCTTTTTTCTCAAAAAATTGTCATCTTCTAGTTAAAAATGAACTAGAAAGTAATAATCTTTTGAGAAATGTGAGAGTACCAAAATTGGTTGACTAGGAAATTACATTTTTTTAATCCGTCCAGATTGATAGTTAAGGACAACAAGGTGCTGCTAACTGACAGCGGACGTACTACACTCTTTGCTAATACATGGAGCAGTGTTCTCATGTATCATCTTAAAGCCAAGGCCACATGGGGCTTGCAATTTTTTCCTTTCCCCAAAAGACAAAATTACTTGTTGGACTGGGTTTAGAGTTAGCTAGCTAATGATACCATATTAGAGGAGAATGACTTGATTGTATTGATTGTATTCAACTCAGGCAATAGAAGGAGTACAACTTATATAGGCTAGCTAGTGTAGTGTGAAACCAAAACTAAACTCTTTCATACTACATTAGTATGAAACCAAAGCTAAACACTTTTACACTACACAAATTCATATGCTAGCATTAATGACTATGCACAGTCCAACATTACTGACACCATCTCAACATCTATGCTATGATACAAAAGGTTTGTCATATACCAATATACTTTGTTACTTGTTTTGTTCTGCAGGCCTTCTGCATAACAGCACAATTTAGAAGATTGGGCCAATTGGGATTCTAGAATCTGTAGTGCACTACAGGCATATACAGAAGCAACTATGTGGATTTACATACAAGATATGAAGATGCTTAAGAGTTTTTTTTTTTTTTTCAGCACAACAATTATAAGAGCGAGTTTTCATACATAAAGCAATTCTTCCTACAGATTTGATATTGACATTAGCATATCTTCATGTAGGGAACAAATTGCAAGATCACCGATGGCTTCTTCTACTAGTTCCTCGAGCACCTCCCATGCAATCTGCATTGTGATTTCGTCCAGTTCCCGTCTCATTGACTTCGTCCAAACTCTTCCTTCCACCTCCTCCTGCACAATTCTTTCCAGAATAGTTCCAGCATCATCATTCTCACTCAGCGCAAACTTCCCTGAGCCGTAAAGCCAATCCCTCATATGACGTGGTACTACCCCCAAAACTTGAGAAAGAGTTTCCTTCCATGCGGTTGAGCATGCTCGGCTCCGATCATCGATGCGTAGTAGGGCATCCTCCCCGATCTCAATTAAGGCCGTATTTACACAATCAAAAAGAAGCTTTTGGTTAGACCTTCGCTCCCTTGATTTAGCAGCCTCCTCTTTTCGGTCCAGTAATTTGTCACACAATCTGGCATCCAATGGGCAATCTGGCAAGTACCATCGTGCGAAGACCATGCCAGAATGCAGATCGTCTAGCCCAGAAGATGATAATATCTTTTGTACAAAGGCAACACACTCTAATTCATCATCATCTACATTGGAGAGAGGGGCTAACTTTGTAGAGCCACGTGAAGGTGAAGGTGGGCTCATATCCTCCCATGAAAGTGAGCGGGTGATTGGTTCAACTGCAGTAGACAGTAAGGCAACTCCTAAATATATGATGAGATCTAGTTACTATACAAATAATGGGAGCAATAGCAAAGTCAAAGTCAAAAGATGTAGGACTTACCCCCATTGCTGCAAGTAATACTTCTTGATGATTCAGGTTCATTAATGTTACTATCTTCAAATGATGCATCAAGAACTGAAGTAGGACTAGGCTCATTACGGATATTTTTTAGGCCTCCACTTGATCTCAATCCACCAATATCTCCACTTGCACGGTCAGAAGAAATGGGTACTTCAACGGAAGCAATATCCTGCATTATATTCCCTCATCAGTTTGTTGACAGTAAATAAGGTTAAGAGCAATATTGCACAAAAAAAACTCATAATCAAAGAGGAAAAATAACAGTAAGTTAATATAGTAGTAGTTTGAGATAAGCGCATACTTTCAACAAACGGATTGTCTGAGTAGTCAAATTGTCATCTTTTTCCTCATAAAACGACATATTTTCATCAGCATCAATATTTCCGTCAGCCTTCGGTTTTATGTTGCCTAAACAAGTGACTTCAATCCTCTCACTGGAGCTAACGGATAATAGACTAATTTTCTCTTTTGACTGCATTTTACTTTTAGGGAAGAAAAAACTTGAAACTTTCCCCTTGAATGATGCTTTTCCTTTGTCTGGCCTTGTAACCACGTTCGGTGTTTTGCAGCCTTCACAACCGTATGATGGGTCTTTGGGTGTGGTATTATCAAACACTGATGACGAGAACGGGACAGATTTTGATCTTGCAAAATTCTTTACCGAACTTGGCCCATTGCGGCCATCTTCTTGACATTTAGATATACATGTACCTTTTGGTGTCAACTCATTATCTGTGTCACATGGCCGACTGCTTGAAATAGAATTTATCCCACTACCATCTTTCTTGGCTTCTCGACGTGATAGCATCTCTCCCAAAGTGCTAGATCTTCTAGGCGACTGCATCCGTTCCTCGTTCGTCCCATCATGTGCTGTGGATGCCCATCTCTCTGAAAGCCGTTTTTTGGCTTCCCTGATCACAGATGACTCAGACGAATGAGACGTTCTGCGAAACCTTGAGCCTGAGCAAGGAGTGCTGTATATTTTAGTGTCACCCCATGAATGCTGTGATGCTCGACTAACCACCTCTGACTCTGAGTCACTTAGGTTACCGCCTTCTTCATTGATGTAGTTAACTTCTGATCTGCTGAAAGAGCTTTCATCTCCACCATAACCATTTGAGTTTACAGAAGATAACAATGACTCATCCCGCCAATGCAGAGCATCTGGTAGTTGTTCGTCATCTTCTGAATATCCATAAAAACCTATCTGCTCAGTCACCTGAGATGGAGCAGCTCGGAGCGTTAGCTGGGCCATTGTTCTACTAGGCTTGGCTGGACTAGGCTTCAGGACCACTATCCTAGTTGGCTGAGGCAAGGTAACTTCTGCTGAATGAGATCTCTGGTGAGTCCTTGACATAACATGCTCATTTTCATCATTAATTCGGTGTGCTTTGATTTCCCTTCTGCCCTCTCTTTCAACAAATTTATTTGGTTTCAGCACAGTAATACACTTTGTCTGAGGTTGTGTTGGCAATCTGTGAAGTTCGTCCAGCTGCTTTGACAAATTAGAGTTTGGTTCTTCGATAAACTTAAGAAACAAATCTCTGTTTGAACTTAGAACCTCAACAGCTTCTTGAAACTCTTTTGAGTTGAGAAGCTTATCATTTGTGGCAAGGCGCTTTGCTTCCATGAACTTCTGGCGAACAATTTCCATCCTTATGTCACTCTTACTCCTGGACGATGTTCCCCTAGAAAACATTTGGTCCTGAACATGGTTTGTTCTTATTGGTTCTTCACAGACTTCGTAGACATCCTTAAATTCAACTATTTCTTTGGGTCCTCTGCGCATGTGCCATCTTGTATTGCTGGAATAATACTGCTCTCTAGGTTGCAGGGGACTGTCTGGTTCTGCAAAGTTGTCATTCAAGTGGCTTCTCTTCAAATTTCTTTGAGCAGAATGTAGTGCTGGTCCTTGATCAGGTAGATCATGTTCAAGTCCCATTAATCTGGCAACAACACTAGGTGACTTCTTCTTCAACTCCAATTTCTCAGATATCTCCTTTGCTAATACCATATTCATGGGGGGTGCATTTGATCTATTGCTTGATGGGCTCCTGTTACTAGCTCCCTGCAGCAAGGTTCATATTAGAACAAAGGATTATGGTTGACCCTGAAAAAAAATATTCTCTCGTACTATATCCTTAATGGAAAAATAACTCAGAAAATGGCAGATTGATATGATACTTACCAGTTTATCCTCTGCATATACTTTGGCAGGTTCAACGGTTCTCCAGACATCTTGCCTGCTTCTACGAGCCGGAGAACCTGAAAAAAATCAAAGTGAAAGTAAGCCGGATTTGACTAAGACCATTGTCTTGCAAGTTTCAAAGAAGTAGTAACATAACTATCAGTCCAAGAAAACCTAACAATCAAAAAGAACAGGCAAGCAAAAAAATTCATCGCCTAAAGGAACTGAAATATCATAGGAATCATTGCCCGGATGACGCCAGTGCCTCTAGACCAATCAACTTCTGTGCCAGCAAGTGTGCAAAAACTTACAACCCATCAGCATCAAATGCTAGTTCTAGAAATGTTTCATTAACTTCAAGTAGAACAGATAAGCAAAATCAGAAAAACAAAAAGTGGAGGAATTTATGTACCATCTCTATGAACTTGATCGTTGAGCATGTTCGTGCTAGCCATCCCTGCGCTGAGGTTAAACAAGTTGATCATTGACTTGTTCTGATCATATATGCTGCCTTTGAATGTGATAACATTGATGTAGAATCCTGAAAAAACATAGTTACAGGGAAAGAGATGTAAGAGACATGACATGACGAAAATGAAACATTATCAACCAAGTTTGTCATAAGACACATAGAGCCTATCAATCTAACTAAATTGCAAGAGCATTACAGTTAGGCCGTAGCAGTCACTGGTGGGTCAGCACAGGTAACCAAAGTGTGAGGAGTCTCCGAATGCGCTTAGGTCTCAGCATTTGAAGCCTCAGAACGAAAGTTTTAAAAGCATAAATTTGAACCCCTGGGGGACAAGACTCCAGACGAGTTTACTGTAGCAAGATGCTGTCCTTTCAAGAAAACTTCAGCACACACATGCCCAAGACAGACTTTTTCAGGCATTAGTAGGCCATGTTGTGCATGGAGAGCACAGTTCATGGCCCTGTTGTTGTTTTTTTTTTTAAAAAAAAAGATAAACTGGCACTGGCACGGCCAACGATATGAAACGATGAGGACTGACTGAGCAACACTGGCACTAGCTAAAGATCAGCAGATAACATAAAGCTAATGTGCAGGGTTAAAGAAATAGTCCAAATCTATTATTATGCTGAAAAGGAATCTTGCAGCACGAAAGCCTTTTAAAAGCTGCACTTTTGGGCCAGATAAACTGGTAAACAAAGCTTTCACAGGAGAGAGAGAGAGAGAGAGAGAGAGAGAGGTTAAGAAAAGGCTCTCGGCTTTGTGCTCCCAGGAGCTGTAAACTTCAGATGCATCTACCAAGATTCCTTCGCAGGACTATGAAGTGGAAAAGTGAGAGTAATGAAACAGTACGAATGGGCTGCAAAGGAATCTTGCAGTCACACATTTTTTAAGACCCATTTTTCTTCTCTCTGCAAGTTTCATCGGTGGAAAGAAAAAGAGAGACGATGATAAAAGCGGGCGAGAGGTATAGCTACAAGATAGAATTTTACAACCAACGAGGAGACCGAGACGTATAGTACAGTACGCTAAGTCCAAACCAACCCTGAACTCTGACTGAAAGCGAATGAAAACGCAAATGAAAAAACCTCTTACCCAAGTCTGCAGCTCTCACAGAACACGGGACGGGAGAAACACCAAGAACTCGAAGCTTTCCACGCGGAACGCAGCTAAATCCTCCCAATTCAGTCCGGCAATCGAGAGGTACGGATGGAGTTCAGAGGCAAGCCTGGTGGCCAGTGAAGGAGAGGAATCTTACAGCTAGAGGCCGAGCATTTAAACTCAAAAGCCTGCATCTCTGCTAGAGGCCGAGCTGCGGGGAGCAGGGACGGACGAGAAGCGCGTCTGAGCAATAAATTCTCGGGCGTGGGAGCGGAAGGGGATGGGAATTCCACCCTGCGAACCATCATGAAGTCGCCTCAGATCTTCAAATTCTCTCTCCTTTGCGCAGCGCAGAGGCTTATTAGGCCCCCCGAATTTTTCGCAGCCTGATGAACCTGAACCCACCGAATGCAGCCTTGAATCGGAGCACGAAATGCAGAAGGCGACTACGCCATCTGCCGATCTGCGGCTAAGGACTAGGACGGGCATCCAGCCTAGATTCTGGTGAAAGGAGCCGAGCCGGATAAGAAAGAGAGAAAGGGAACGAAAAACTAAAAGCGGAGTTCCAGCCGCAAGTACCTCCCGCAAGTAACTAACCCCCGGCGGAGAAAGAGGGGGAGATAGAGGAGGGAAGAGGAGGAGGAGGAGCAGTTCGGCGGAGGCGCGCGCTCACCTGCGTCGACGAGGAGGCGGAGGCCGCGAGACGCCGGCGGGGAGGACGACGGGCTTGATGAGCGGAGGTTGGTGGAATGGGAACGGGGGTACAGCTCTCAGCCCAGCAGCGCCTGTGAAGTGTGAACTGTTGTTCCTTGTTGCTTCTTCTTCCCCGCCTTCCTTCGTTGCGTTTCGCTTCGCTTCTCTTCCCTTTGTTTCGGGCGTCGACCACTCACTCCATGACTCCACTCCCCGCTCCTCCTCCTCCTCCTCACCTCGTGGTCGTGGGTCGCGTACGTCGGTACGTGCGTGCGTGCGGGGGATGCAACGAAAAGTGGCGATGATGACGGGGCGGCCGTCGGAGTCGGGTGATGAGTGCGAGCGACGGAACGGAACCGAACCGCGCATCCGAGGAAGGAACGGAACGGAACGGAAAGGGGGCGTGAATTACGGGACACTACTGCACGATCGGACGCTACCGGGCGACCGGGGGCTTCTACGGATATGTATTTTCAATGTGACTGGTCGTACAGCTGTACGGCTGGACTTTGTGTACACACCGTTGCGTGACGGTTGCTATACGTGCGTATGGTGCACCTAATTTCTCCTCCGGAGAAATGGGTCCGTGCGGTTGAAACGTACAACAACAAACTCGGCTACGCTACGCTACATCAGAAATTATTATATGGAACGGGGCGTCGCCACGGCTCTTGGCTCGACTCACATGAAAAATTGAAAACATCTTAAAATCATCGGAACTTTATTTTTTAATTAAAGATGACAATCTTTTTTTTAAAAAAAGTAGTATGTTCTTTTCTTGATATGGTCTCAAATCGCAGTCCTTACGAACAAGCAAGCGTCTTTTCATCCCTTCTAACACAATGGTCGCACTCGCATCTATCCAAACACAGGTTACAGCAAAATGGCCGAGCGAGCTTTTCTCCACCCGTACGTCGTCTCGGTCGACGGCCTAACTAAAGCACCCTCCCGTCCATCCCGTCGAGAAGGCCGGACCACATGCCTTTCACCGGCGGCAGCTGCGCCACGAACGCTTGCCACGGCGGGTAGCCCACGCCACTGCCGCGGACGCGCCCGTCCATCCGCAGCGACAGGTACCTGCATCACGCACGTACTTACGAGACTGAAATGTTCAGACTTTGTTCAAAGAAATACAGTAATATTGTTAGCGAAAAATAACGGTGCGGGATCAGGCGCGGGTTCCGTGGTGCTCACACGGCGGAGTCGGGCGCCACGCCGGCCAGCTTCTTCTGCTCGTCTAGCCACCTGCATGCGTTATCAATCAGCAAGACGAAGCGGCGATCAGCGTGCGTGCCGTCGTAATTAAAGCTCGGAGGAGTGTGGTTTCGTACTCGGCCCATTCTGCTGTGTACACCGGCGTGAGCTGCCAGATCCGCTTGCTCTTCCTGGCAACGACGTCGTCGTCCTCGTCGGTCTCGTCGTCGAGCGGCACCGCCAGCTCCGGCGCGCTGCTCCCGTCCGTGGCGAACGGCACGGCCAGCACGGCCCGCTCCGCGAGCTCCCTCAGGAGCGGCTGGCTCCGGCGGAACGACTCGGCGACGAACTCCGCAGGGCCGGCGACGATGACGAGCCGCGCGGTGCCTCTCAGCTCGCTGAGCGGGAACGGCCTGCCGCTGCCGCCGCGCGGGCCGACGACGCGCAGCTTGAGCCGGGACAGGCGCTCCTCCCGCGCGAGCCTGGCGACCTGGGCGTCCTTGGCCCTGCGCTCGCGCGCGTAGAGGAAGGCGAAGAGCGAGACCGCGGCCACGTCGATGCCCAGGCCCTTGACCGTGTCGGCGGTTGTGCGCGCCGGGTCCTTCCCCAGCGCGGCCGGCACGAGCCGCGTGAGCGCGATGAGCCCGCCCAGCGAGCCGCTGGCGATGAACGCGAGGTAGAAGAACATCCGCACCGAGCGGAACGGGGTCAGCACCTCACTCCGTATCTTCGCCACGGAGCTGCATGCAACAGCGTGGAAGAAACGGGCCGGTAGTACTCCGGATGATGATGACTGCTCCGGAGCCAGTACGAATCGCTAGCTAGGCGCCAAGCGGCAAGAAGGATCGAGAACAGGGGAGCGGCTACCTTACCTCGCTGTCCGT
The DNA here is from genome assembly GCA_036927565.1 of Tuctoria greenei. Taxonomy (NCBI): domain Eukaryota; kingdom Viridiplantae; phylum Streptophyta; class Magnoliopsida; order Poales; family Poaceae; genus Tuctoria; species Tuctoria greenei. The sequence continues at coordinate 284,783,063 of JAYESD010000002.1, read as the reverse complement.
AGCGGAGGGCTTGTTTGCGGCCGAGCAGCGGACGCCGGCGCGGCGGCATGCTCTGTCGCCGGAGAGCGACGGCGAAACCGGCTGCAAGCAGAAGCGCGGGGCCGCGCAGTGGACGCGAACGGAGACGGAGGTGGGGGAGGGGAAGGTCATCGCCATCCCGGAACAGCGGGTTCGCCTGCCTGCCTGCCTGCCTCCAGAGTGCAGGCTAGAGCGTCTGGTCAGCATCTGGCTGTAGGTGGTAGGATTTCGTTTTCTACCCGCCACTTGTTTGTGGTGGCAATCGCAACAGCAAAGCCTGGCTATGCTATGGCTCGATCTTATTACGTTGGCCGCATACACACCTCTGGCACTTGCAACTCGGAGGGAGGAGCTCAGGACGGAGCTCGTAGCCTGGGTCGTCTCCATGGTGCATGACACAACTTGCAAAAGAAAAATAAAGCAACCCAAACAAACACAAGAAATCGACTAAAACTTGATGATGTTTGTCAAATTGTTTCGTGTAACCAGCAAGCCCACACTCGCAGCCAGAGGTCCTCATACAATGAATTGATTTTACAGTTCATCAAAGTGCTTGCTCTGGAAATATAAGAAACACGCTGCAATGAGCGTGGTTCCACGATTGACAAGCAAGCAACTACCGGCAATACATTGAAAAGGAAAATGGTCCCAAAATTACACCCACAATGATTCTCCATGAAGCTACACTTTACTTTTTTGTACAGCATATGTACCAACCAAACAGTGCAAATGAAACCTGGTACTCAAAACACTCTACACAAGCTAACAAAGAAAAAGAGAAATGAGAGAATACATTCACACGGAGCAAAACCCAGAAGCTCCCAGTAGAAGGGAGCGACTTGTTAATACTATACACACACACAAACAGCTAAAAACAGCCTATCAAATACATGTTCATATAGATACCAAATAATAACAAGGTTACATCTCATTGGTTAGAATCACTTGGTTTGCCAGACCTTGCCTGTGAAATCCGGTTAGCGTAGATAGTTACTAGGCGCAATTGTGTGCTGCTAAGACCCTCCAAGTATGGAGCAAATGCTTTCCCAAGAATGATGTAGATATCCACCAAGCAAAATACGACAGCCTAAAATAAAATAAAAAACAATGGAAAAGCATAACAAATAGATTAGAGGTAGACGAAAAAGTCAGTAAGCAACCAAAAAGTCCTGTATAAAAGAAACTATGTAAAATCTTGATGTATCGAGATCCTCGATTGTACCCACCTTTCGAACGTCTGGACTTTGGTTATTGAAAGAATCAAATAGTGATGGCAAGAATGTAGGCAATTGATCAATCAACTCCTCTTGGGAAAGGCGCCCAACAAGCTGTACCAAAAGAAATCAATCATCAACAATGTTCATACGTAGTTAGTATACTACTTTGGAATAAGGCAGAGATAATCCAAAACAAACACAAATAAGTTTTAAGAAAAATTCTGACACACGTAGTTCCTTCAGAAAGATACTTTACTAGCCTAACCAACTTTCTAGCGGTTTAGATTGTTTTCCTAACATGTCCTCTAGCTCTTGTGCAACTATGCTTTATACACGCTTATGACTCCTCTACATACAACAACATATTGGTTGTTAGTGCACAAACTAATGAGAAAAGCTCAGTGTGAGTGCGTGATAGGATTGTAGGAAGGAATTGAAGTTATGAGATACCTTTGTCAAACAGTTGATACACACAACAAGTATCTTCTCATCATCACTGACCAATAGAGGTACTATAATCTGCATGCGAACCAAAGACCATTGAAGTCCAAGTATAGTAAATTGCACTAACGTAAAAGAACAGTAAGAGAAAATATTTGTACATACAGCGAGACATCTGAAAGGATCATATTTTGCCAAAAGAACACTTAAGCATTGGTTTGCTTCATTCGAGATCTGCATCACAACAAGGTCAATAAAGTTAGACATAGGGCCATGGATCCTGAATTGGATCGTGCTTAATAGCATATCCAAAAATCTCTCTTTAAACATAAAACAATTCCTATGGATTACAATGGAGAAAATGAAGGAATGAAAGACCTTAGCAACCACATCTTTGGTCACGTGCAGGAGTTTTTCAAGAACAATCTCGATAGAGTCTTCAATGGATTCTTTCTGGGAGAAAATAATTGTTAGTAACAAAGAAAGGGGAGTGAATCAACTAACTTAACCTTGTTCATGTGCACAAACACCTCGTTCATGTGCAATAACAGTGAAAACCAGACCTGATTGTTGAGCATCTCCGCAATTAAAGATAATGCAAGCTCCCTCATGGAGGAATCAGAGTCATCCAGAACCTCAAACACGGTCGTTAAAATTTGATTGAAGTACTGTCAAAAGATTGAAAGCTAACATTAGTAGGCAAATAATAAAGATTCAAACTTTAATCCTAGTTAGCTCGTATAAAACATTTTGTAAGCTAATCAGGTTCATCCTAGCTTACTCGTACAGAACATTTCATAAGCTAATCAGGTTGCAAACCTTTGCCCAAATGGAGCTGTTGTTATCAAGAGAAGCATTAACCAACTGTTGCAATGCTTCCCGCTTTTCCAAGCTTGAAACTTCAGTGACATTGCTTACCTAAAAGGTTCAGATCCACAAGTTATGATAGTTGAAAGTTGTTTTAATTAAGAGAAACAGTCTTAGTCCAACAATGGACTGACAGCAAAAGAATATCAAGGACTTTCCACTGGTACCTGATGTAGAAGTTGTGGTACGCTCAGCTCATTGTCAGCATGCATGCTGGTATTTGTAGAGCTAAGATTCGCTATCATATCCCCCTTATGTACATTTTCTCCCGTGGTTGAAACATCGGTATGTTGCCTATCAGAAGTGGGAAGACGGCTGAAATCTAACCGAGGAGTGCTGGTAGCAGTATCACCATCTAAGTAGGCATCAGTTTTTTCAGGATAGTTTGTCCAAGAGTGTGCAGCTTCTGCAATGGAGCTACTATTATTTTTTGATTCTCTACTTCTATGTAAAGGAACTTCAGTTCCAGTGGACGGTTCCGAGCTTTGAATAGCATGATCTATGCTCATATCAGAAGCTGTCCGACCTATGGAGACATTATGCATTGTTGATTCTTGCAATGTAATAGTCTTTTTCCCCCCTTCAGCATCAAGGGAAGTAGAAGAATAACGCCCAAAAGGATAGCTCTTCTTGGATGTCAGTGCATAACCATCCTCCGATGAAGTTCCAAAATCTGCCTGGTCATAAGATTTGGGGCGGGGACGTTCTTTCTTGCTCTGCAAGTAGTTCACTAGATCAACCTCAATGCGAGGGGTGTATTGCTTCAAAGCTCGCCTCAAGACATTTTGATCTTCAATTGACAAACTCAGAATAAAATTTAGCACTGCTGTTGAATCAAAATGACGATACACAGCTATGATACCAGAAATAGACGCCTCCTTCAATTTTGCATTCTTTTCATTTACTAAAGGTGCCAATTTTGCAAGCCATAGTTTAAGGAAGCCACTGTTACTGTAACCATCAGAATCTACAGTATACTTGCTGAATGATTTATTTGCAAACTCGATAACAGCCAATTTTGCCTTTGGGGACCTCTGTTCATCTAATGAGCGTACTAGTGCAGGCAGCAACATATCAATAGCATATGTCCGACCAACAATTTCCAAAGTTGAGGAGCATGGTTTTTTCACCAACTCTTTTGGATCAATAAGTCGGGAAAATACATATGGCAGAATTCTTTCAACATAACTTTCAAATGGCTTCTTGCAAGATGGAATAATCTCTGCAAGTGTGGAGAAAGCTGCTTGTGCAACCTTATGATGAGGATCATCCAAATGGCGGAAAAACAGCTTCATGACCTTTTCAAAATTTTGTGTAATTTCTTGAATACCTCTTGGACCTTGTTGTAGCAAATTCCGAATAAAATCAAAAGCTGAAACTCTTGCTACCCAATCAGAACTAGGGCTGAGACCTTCAGAAAGCGCATCGTTTAGAGTGGCCAGAGAATCTGCATAACCAGACACGTCACCTGATGGTACATGGCTATCATCAAAGCTGTGTCTGGCACCTGCAGAGGCCCTCGAAATCACTTGCTTCCTTAGAAGAGGTCTTTGGAAATTTGGGATATGATTATTATGTAAGTCTCTGTATGTGGCATCCCTATAAGGCATATCAACATAGTTTTTCTCCATGTGCATTTGAGGGATTCGCCTAGTTGAACGAGTATCATTGCTCTCATCCATGCGACCTTCTTGAAGCCTCTCTGAAGATCTTCTTAAGTTCGGCAGTGATAAGCCAGACATTGACTCAGACGATGTATTACTCAAATATGGTGATCTTGATCGCTCTTTGGTGGCCAAATGTGTTGTCATTGTATCCATGAAGCGGGAACCTCCATTTCGTGAACTGGCACCTGTAATTGTAGGAAGGGATGAATCCAACAATGCTGAGTTCTGCAAGGACAGAAGATTTGAAGCTGGGGCTGCAAGTGGCACAGGAGGATCACGAGATGATGGAGGATCAACTCCTGCACTAGGATTAAAAATAAATAAGAAACTCAAATTGCAATAGTATCACTGGCAAATCAGAAATGAAAAGTAGGCTGTCTAGAAGTGCTGCATTTCTTTTTGAATTGCGTATAATTCTCATGGTGCATATAATATAAGGTGTGGATGCAAAATTATTAGAATTTATTCCTTGCAGTCTTCTATATCCCGCATTTACATGTAATAACGCTCTCATTGACTATCCTCTCTCATGTTCCAACGTATTCAATGTCCCCCCTCCTTCATTTTTCTTCTCTATCTCTTGATTTCATGCCCGCACCCCTCTTTCTAATTGTTGCATTAGAAATAAACATTATATTTTGCAGTGGATGGAGCAAAGAGTAATTTAATATGTTAATAGCAATATAAAACTAAGCAGTTGAAGAAATACCAAGATCCAAGCTTGTTGACCGTGCAGCAGAGAAATTCTGCCTATCTGATATACTGACGCCCTTCAGCAAACTTTCAATGGCACAAACCTTTTCTTTGCTGGAGTTAAGGACACTCTCCAAGCTTCTTTCAGAATTTCTGCCAATTGATTTTGAATGTGATAAACGAAGATTGTTTGATGAAAAGGATGAATCGGAAGAAATAGCCACACTCTTGTCCATTGCAACAATAGCTGAAGTGCCATATCCAGGTATATGTGTACCACTTGAATGAGATGAAGCACGAGAAGGCTGCGCAACCTTATCACGCAATGAGGGAGAAGCATACCTTTTGTGTACACCATCTTCCTCATTTATTATCTGCATTTGTGCTCCAGTTAATGGCTTAATGCAATACAAGTGTATTTATCTCTGAAAAAGGAATCTAAGAGGGGAAGAGCACAAAAGAGCAGAATGCATACCCTCTGTATAGCAGTATCAAATGTTATAAAAAGCCGGCGTGACCGCTCAGGCCATGTCTTTGTAAACATTCTATAGCAGGTTCTTGCAGTTGCACGAACCTAGAGTTGCACCATAAAACACAAATGAATTAAATCAGCAACCCCAAAAATGTGTGCTTTCACAAGACCAGTATCATGGAGAACGAAAGAAAAAAGTACATGTATACTGAATAACTATACCCTTCAGTGATCAACAAGCAGCCCAACATAATGCATTAACAATATTAAGCATCCACATCGTTCTCCCCACAACCATTTTTATTTGACATGCAAGGCTGGTCTGAAAAACAGTAGAGAGGTAATTGCTCACTCGTGTATGTGTGCACGTGAGTCCATCCATGAGCATAAATGTTAGTTCTTTAACTATGGTCTGAGCTCAGTGTTGTAAATCACCGCCTGTACGCCCGCGCGCTCGGTGAGTTGGGGGGGCAGAGGCGCCAGATGGGCCAAGCTGGGCTTGGACGAGTAGATCCAATTAAGGTGGACCTCTCCTTTCAGATCGGGATCTATAAAAACTTATTTACTCATCCTAACCCTAATCTTCTTCCCTCACTTCTCTCTCCTCTTCCTCTCAAACCGGCAGGCCACAGCGGACGACAGCGACGCGGCGGCCTGGGCGACGGCAGCCAGGTTAGGCAACCGCCTATGCTGTCCAGGCCGGAGCGCCTGGACGCCTAGGCAAGGCCTGGTAAACACTGTCTGAGCTAGTTCTTCATTTTACATTGTGAACAGAAAAAACATGTAGCTTCATCGCTACAAGCGGCCTGGACGCCTAGGCAAGGCCTGGTAAACACTGTCTGAGCTAGTTATTCATTTCACATTGTGAACAGAAACCAACATGTAGCTTCATCGCTACAAGCATATTAAAATATTTCTCAATCCACTCACAAAAAAACTGAATCAATTGTGTAAATCTTCTAGCAGAGTGCGCTACTAGTTAAAACATTTGTTAGATAAATGGCTCGTTTTTAGTGCAAAAAAGAGTGATTAGGACATGGCATGCAACGACGGCCAGAAACCTTATTCTACCTCACTCATTGCGTCTGCCACACAGCATTTTATCATGTCTTCGTATAGATCAGCTGAACGTTGTATTTCTGGGGCATCAGCCCAATACTCCAATACTAGAAGTGCATATTCACAGCACCTGGAATAATGGGAGTAAACTTGAGTACATTGAACATACATGGATACTGGAACGAAAAAACAAGCAAATAATGGCACCTTGCACGGAGGATTGCACTTCGGTCATTCTTTGCTGTATCAGCTATGCGAGGAAGTATACGTGCAACCTTGCAGTTCCGCAGAATCTGGAAGATATTCCACATTTGGAAATAGATGAAAGAAATAGCTCAATGAATATTGAGTATATTAACAAACATATAATTATGAGTATATCAACAAACATATATTAACTTACAGTATATTAACAGAATATAATAACTCACAGTTTTTATACATGTGTCCGCAGATTCGGCAATTACAAGCACAGTTATGACAACAAGCTTAAAAAGCGCCTGAAAATTCCACAAACATGTTAGGTTTAATTTTGAATAATATACGGAAGGAAAAAGAACTGCTCATTCAATTACCGGGATTAATTGTTCGGCGCATGGCTCAAAGTCAGCTAGGAGTTCTTTTGATAGTACATTGAGTAGATGACATGCCTAGGCATAGAAACAAGAGTGAGAAGTTTTTCTCGTGAAGAACACAAATGCCAAGTATTAGATTCATCTAGGGCAACAAAACAGGGGTAAAGGAGCAAATCTAAAAACAATATTTAACCTGAATAACAGCAGTACCTGTTTTACAATAGTAGAACGTCGATCAGACAGCTGAGTGGACAATGGTGGAACAAGTTGCTTCAGGAGCATAAGAAATGATGGATAATCAGCAGCACCTGACAAAAGTCATAAGAATAAGAAACTTATGTTCTAAACTAAGCATACAAAATCATATTGGCAGTGATAAAATATTCCTCTAATTGATAAGGTTCATAGGGTTTTCTCAGCTTCATTACATGTGGTAATTTAACGGTGATACTTTCTCTTCAAATATTCAATCAAATTGAAAAATCATCCCTTGTTTGATGCTATTTTCAGCACTCTCCCTAACGTACCCATCAATACCCTTCCATGCCCTTTCGGAATTAATCCAGTTATTGCCAACATAGACATACCCTTCTGAAAGGTGGGGTCCAATGTGGTATAGGACAAAGGGAGTGAAGATTGTCTTCTTCCTAGAGAGTAGCATGTGGCCATTTCTGTTCCATCTAAGCTCACGGCAGCAGGCATATGGAGGTGGAGACGCATGGGAGACTGCAAAAACCGAATGAGCGTAGGCACCTTTTTGAGGTCATTCTACAATGGACAGAGCAGCAGTTTTTGCAACTGACGTGCATCAATGACAATTCATTTATGTGCCAATGCAATGGAATTGAAAATCCGAAAACGTCAAAATCGACAGCATGACAAGGAAAGTGAATACGTTGGGCGGGGGCAAGAGCACTGCTATAGAGGAGAATAACTGCAGGAAGGTCCACACGTGGGGCGCTTGACTGAAAACAAAGGCGGCAACAGGGGAACCAGGCATGGAGACAATCCAGGTGCAGCACCCTTTGTCAGCCACCGCACTTCATTGTCACAACAGCCCATGTGCTGGAAGGGTTGTGGAATCTGTTTCTCGTTAAAATGGCGATTTTGGATTTTTTTTTTTTGGGTGGGGGGTTAGGGGGGGGGGGGGGGGGGGGGGGGGGGGAGGGGTAATGCTGTATGGAAAAGGTAAACAGTCTAGCCTAGGTGCCCTAATGTTTCTACATAAAGGGCATGCAGACAGTCTCCACCAAAGAGTGGGTATGGGAGGAAGAGTGCTCACAAGAGGGCCAAATAAGGGATAATGTTACAACGTGAAGGCAAATAACTGGGGGATTAGTGAACGGTGTATAGTGAGTTCAGGATATCCCATTGATTCTAATGAGTGAATTCCCATTTATTTTCACCTTAGTGAATATTTTAAAAAGCTTGCAATCATCCGAAGAGTCACATAGTTGTAATGAAATGGAAGGAAAATGACTTATTTTTTTTTCTAGCCTGCCTAGAAAGTCTAACCATATAAACCGTGTCTATCTATTGCAGCCAAGACATACTGCAAAATATTCTTGGTGGTTATGGTCTAGCTGAAGTAGCTATAGCACTATTTATTAAATACTGATATAGATGCAGAAAATCAACCTCCGTAGACCAGGGCTTCAATCCTTTGCATGGCAGCAATACGTAAAGACCAATCCTTTTCTGGAACAAGGGTAGCTGCAATCTTCTCAAACTCCCTAAGTAATTCTTTCTCAGAATGAACTTTCAGTGGTTCCACCGTTTTTTCTGTTATATCTGTGTCACCTGTAAATAACACAATAACTTGCACATAAAAAATGTGTTGCATGTTTGGCAGTGGCACTAGTGGCAGGCACAACTATCAAAAACACACACCAAGTGACCATCTGTAACTTGATATACAGATTATACCAGATCTACTCTTAACCAGGAAACCACTATTTTCTACCAAATAATTCAAATATCTTATGATAGGAGTGAATGTAGCAGTGAATGTAGTGACCTTTTTTAATACTTTTAAGATGTGTTTTATGTGTTATCTCTGCTGAATCACAAATGGTTCTACATCAGTGGACAAGACAAGCCAGGTACACCGTACACAAAAGAAACGTGCAGACCCACGTATTACCACACAATTGCAGGTTAGCGCTTAGTGGACGCACGACAAAGCTAGTTTAGGTTGTACAGCCACAAATAGAGTACTAGGTAGCTCCGTGGCTGACTGAGCAAATGTATGTTACCTACTTCAAGGACATTGATTGAGATGAAGCTATGGATTAAAATCTCACCAGTCACAAAATTCAAGTATATTTCAGTACCAGTACTATGTCCTAATTGCAACTCAAAATTGAAATCCATATTGGTTGAGAAAATTCCAAACCATTAGTAGGGGATACGCAACACAGGGTTTGCCTATCTGCCTGGATGCTGTTCGGAAAAGTATGATGTTTATAGCTAACTATACCCAATTAATAACATGTTGGAAGCATTTGGAATGTTTATAAATGTCAAACAATGTACCAGCAAGAAAAGAAGGATCTGAAACATAATATCATGCCTTCGGTCGTGTCAGGCGATTGGTTTGGGTTGTAAGTCTAAAAGCCTTGTTCACTCTTACCTCAAGAGCGACACGCTCTACCTCTCCCAACCAATTTTGCCTCTGGTGTATGTATTGTGGTTTTAACACCACCCTATTAATATATTCACTGCCGGGGTTTCCCTTGCAGATTCGGTTCAAAAAAAAACATAATATCATGCCTTGCACTTTCAGTCAGATGAAAATATCTTCAATTGCGCTCATGTGCAAAGTGCAAAGTTTCACTGAATTATATAAATTACCTCCAAATAGTGTGCTTTCCCTTGATGTGTTTTTTGTCCTTGGGCTGCCTCTTTTTGGATTAGCGCTAACAGATCTAGACTCTGCAACCTTGTATTGCACTACAGTATCAGATGATCGAGCTTTTGGTTCTATTCTATCCAACCTTGAATTTATTTCTTTTAGCTGCAGGCATCAAACAATACAAATTAGACTAATATAGTTTTCCTGCTTTGCAAACTATTATAAAACTAACACATAATCATCTGATGTATGGGATTCCTAGTCCATTAAAAGGTAATTCTGAGAACCAAGCAGCGCTCGGGTGGTTGCCCTGGCCGGTTGCCAGGCTACCGGCGCAGTTTTGATTCCCAGAATCGATCTGCGTCTCTCATCAGGGTTTATCTCTAAAGAATATTTCAGGTACCTCTCGCACGTGATGACACAAGGGGAGTGTGATGTTCCCATCACGCATCGGGCTCCAGAGGATTTTGATCTTTCAAAGGATGTGATTGTTGAAGTCGTGTAATTGTAGGGCGGGATGTGTGTGTGGGCGTGTGTACGTGTGCGTGGATGGTGTTGGTGAGTGTGTACACACATGAACAGGTACTACAGTTGTACCCAATAGAGAGGACTTAAAAAAAAAAGGAAATTATAGCAGCAAAAGCACCATGTATGAAGGCAGATTATAGCGCTGCAACTCTTCATGAAACTGTGATCCCGTGTGCTTGTACATCTCCTGTAGTGAAGAAAAATAACTGATAAGTCTTACCACATAACTTTATGCTGCCTAGATAACGGGTGCAAAACACCAAGTACTCGGTGTAACCAGTTTCCACTAGTTCCACCACCAGTTCTAAAACATGAAGCTACATAGTTAACAAAGAATATCTATGTAATGCAAAGGCGGAAAAATGGATGAAACTGGGTACAAGGGATTATGAAAATTCAACTCGAGGTAAAGGGCTTTGAGCTACATTAACTTGTAAAGAAATGATTCAGCTCTCTAAATCACAAAAGTGGGATGAAACCATGGAGGAAGTAAACAGGTCGAAGATGTTAAACGAAACTGGTAAACAGAGGTGGGAAATGCATATGGATTAACGGGTGATCTTTATTATCCGATATTCATATCTTATAAAAATAAGTGTGGTATAAATTCTCATCCGATTAATACTTTTACACTATTCATATTCACATTTGAATTCGTTTATAAAATATGGATGTGGAAGTTGTTTAAGGTTTTGCAATTTAATATCCAAACTATCTGTATTTGTATTTGTATCTATCTGCCATTGTATCATAAATATATCCTTATAAAATATCTCAAGTATTAGAAGGTAGATCTAAGTTTGATATGAATTGGTGGCTCTTACGATATAATATCTCAAAATAATTTTGTTAGGAAAATGTGTAGTAATTATCTTCGCAATATAGAAAGTTAAATGTATCCGTATCCACCTGAATTAAAGAGATATTTGATTTGTATTCATATCTGATAAACATCGATTCATATTCGTATCCAAACAATATTCATAATTGTATTTGTGTTATAATATGGATACAAATTCAGAAAAGGAACTATATGATCCGTATTCGAACCATTGCCGTGCCTACTGGTAAACATACATAAAACACAAGGCATATAATCATGAGTGAGAAAAGAAAAGCATCAGCTGAAGAAAATCTTCATACTACGGACCGTAGAATCAACTAACCTCAATACAATAGATAGCAGCTTCTCTGACGCTTTGGTTTGAATCGTTCATCAACTGCAAGATCTGTGAAGCCAGAAAATCTTCAGGCGCGTATAATTTTGGATGTAATAGTAAAAAATAATAAATACACCACCTTAAAGTGTTGACTTACAGGTGAAAGCAAAACTCGTTGCAAGGAGATCTCTGTAGAAGCAAATAGCCCAACTGCAGCTGCCACTGTACGTACAAACTCTTCTCGTACCCTCCAACTCTTGTGAGTCCACGCATAGCTTCCAGCTCGTTCAACAATGATTGTCGGCGAAGAAACCTACAATTTGGACAAAATCAAAAAGATTGCAGGGTAACAATTAACACTTTATAACAGAGAACATAACATGATTGAGTTAATGACTTAGCAGTCATAGGATGGCGTAAATATGTAATGATTGTTAAACATTGATAACTTAGTGATGTAACCACGTACTGAGTGGTAAGAAGAGAAGCATTCAGAGGTTGTTTATATTGTGAATGTTGAAGCACTTAAACAAACTACGAAATTTGCAGCTCCAACGAAGTTTCTAGATTACGAAGGCTTGGTTGTTGTTGTAACAAAGTTTCTAGATTATAATGGTAAATGCAAGAACAAATATTAACGATCTTTGCACTCTCCAACATCAAAAATCGCACATGGAGAAGTAGCTAAATGTTCCAGATATATCTTTGCTATTGCTACAACTAAATTCATCCAATAGTTGGTAAGACTCAAGCTCGACAGCACATAATTTTCTGTAAAATTTAGTGATTGGCTAGTTTATTAAGGCTGTCCATCCATTATGGTCCGCCAGATAGAACATTGGATTTCTCACTTCAGTTCAGCTTTGCTCTGCAACTCTACGTGTACTGTGCCCCAACCAAGGTTCAAACCTTAATTGGAGTTCTGGTCGAACTATGCACTCGAGTTCACAATTTCATCCAATTTCAGAAACACATACATTTCCCCGGATAGATTTTAAAAGCTGGTGATAGCACCGACGGAAGCAGCGGGGGGGCCACCTCCATGAGGGTGATGAGCAGCTGCCGCGCGGCCTCGCGGACAGGCTGCTTGCCGTCGCCGAGCCTCTCGACGGCGGCGGGGACGAGGCCGTTGAGGTGGATCTTGAAGTGGTCGCCGGCGACGACGGCGGCGGCGGAGAGCGCCTGGAGGCCGCCCTGCGCGACGCGGAAGTTGGCGTCGCGCGTCAGATCCGTGCAGGTGTCCACGAGCGCCGTGACCTCCGCGGCCGCGAGCCCGCGCCGCGCCGCCGCGTCCAGCGCCTCGTGCAGCCGCTCCACCCCGGCCAGGCGCTCCTTGGTGTCCTTGGCGCGCGCCGCCTCCAGCGCCGCCTCCATGTTCCGCGTCCGCGCGCGGGCACGCTCCGCCGCGGAGCCGGGCGCTAGGGTTTCGTGCCCGGGGGTGGGCCGCCGGCGAGGCGAGGGGGTGAGTGGCCGGATCTGAAGGTAAGGTGGGAGGGTGAGGAGGGGGGCGGGGGCCAGTGAGGTGAGGGAGCACGCACAGCGAGACGAACACCACGCCAGGGTGGTTGCGGGGGGCTTTTCGGTGGCTTTGTGCAGTTAAGCCCCTAACTTTTCGTATCCTTCCACTTCAGGGGCCTTTCGGTACATGAGTCCAGGTCCAGGACACGGGAACAGTAGAGCCCGCTGCCGAAATGCGCCAAATACCGGTGGCGCGCTCCAAAATTTGGCCTTTTTTTTCTTTCTGAAAAGCAACCCACAATTCGAATAGTTAATTTCCGGCTTAGCTTTTACTCCCCTTTATCTTTTTAATTGTCGTTAAGACAACACATCCCAGTTCATTTCTAATTCAGACCTTTGTCTGAAACGACAAATAAAATAATAAAGAGGGAATAATAGTTTTTTACTCATCAGTTTTCTCCTATTTCCCATCACACCCGCATCTAAGAATAGGGATGGCAGCGGGTTTGGCACCCGTCGGGTGTGGGTGCATGTGTGGGTGTATATTTGCATCTGCAGTTCTGATCTGCACCTGACTTGACGCATTTCAGGTGCGGATGTGGGTTTCATTTTTCACTCGCGAGTACACCCGAGGGCACCCGAAGTGACAATATAAGCCCAACTTCATATGTCTCTAACCCATTCCTCTTATTTATTTATTCCATACCACTTTCTTCCAACGAGCTGGCCCAACCCAAAAGGAAGCACCACAAACGTAACTGGTGAAATTTTTATTTTAACATTATTAATTTATTATTTAAAATAAATAACGTCCGAAATTTTCTTTTTGCAAAACTAGCATCCCGGCCGTCCACGGTATGGACGACTTGCCACGTGGCAGGGTTGTCGTCCACGGTATAGACGACTTGCCACGTGGCAGCACATGTGGCAGACCTAAAAATTCCGGTTTTTGTTCACTTTTGGAGACCTATTTTAAAATACTTAGAGACATATTTTGGAAATATTGTTATTGAAAAAACATAGACAATGTGTACTACAATTCCTTAAGTAACAACATTTCCAAAATAAGTCTCTAGATATTTCTAAATAGCCGTCCAAATGTGAATGAAACTCAGCAAATTTGCGCTGCAGAGGCAAATTTGCTGAGTTTAGTCACATCTCGACGGCTCTTTTAAAATACATAGATACAAATTTAGAGAATGGTGATACTGGAATAACTGTAGATAACAATCTTTACTACATTTTATTCAATAATCACATTTTCTAAATATGTCTCTAAGTATTTTAAAATAACCATTCAAAAGTGACTAAACACAGCAAATTTGCCTCCGCAACCCGAATTTTCTTAGTTTCATTCACTTTTGGACACCTATTTTAAAATACCTAGAAACATATTTTTGAAATATTGTTATTGTATAAAATGTAGTAAAGATTTTTTACAGTTATCCAATACTAAAATTTCATGAATATGTATCTAGTTATTTTAAAATAGTCGTCGAAAAGTGATTGAACTCAGCAAATTTGCCTGTGTAGCCCAATGTTGCTGAGTTTTATTCAATTTTGAACGGCTATTTTAAAAAAGCTAGAGACATATTTTGGAAATATTATTATTGAAGAATTTATAGTACACATTGTATACTACATTTTCTTCAATAACAACGTTTTCAAAATATGTCTGTAAGTATTTTAAAATAGGCTCCCAAAAGTGAACAAAAACTAAATTTTTGAGACTGGGCAAGTCGTCCACACTGTGAACGGTGGCTAGTTGTCCACACCGCAGATGGCAGGGATGCTAGTTTTGCAGAAAGTAAAATTCGGACGCTATTAATATTAAATAATAAATTAATAATGCTAAAATAAAAAAATCTGTAACTGGTAACCCTAGTAGCCTAGCTGCCACCGTCTCCTTTTCTTCATGCTCACGAGTCACGAACTCACGATCCATCTACTTGCCTCCCTGCGTCCCTGTTCCCTCACTCTGACTTTGCCAGTGCCCTCAGGATCCCGCCACCAGCGCTCTCGGGATCCCGCCGCCAACGCCCCTCCGGTTGCTGCCGCTAGCGCCCTCAGGATCCCGCCGCCAGCGTCCCGTCGCATCCCGCCGCCGTCTCCTTTTAGCTCGACGGCAGGCACTGGGTGGATCTCACCGCCAACCCTAAGATTCATCCTCTCCGATCGCGAGTCCACGACGCCGGCTGAGCAGCTTGCTCTTTGCTCTCGCGACATAAGTGCGCCTGATCCCTGATTCGTGACGCCCGCGCTCCCGCTAGTGTTTTAGAGGAGACTCGACGGGTACCCAAAACCCACTCAAAACCCATCGGGTGCGGATGCCAAAATCCACCCGCGGGTGCAGGTCCGGGTGCGAAAATCCACCGCGTATGTTTTCAATTCGGACGGATTTTCACTTTACCGATTCGAACCCGATCTATTGTCATCCCTACTCAAGAACTCCAGTATCCGGACGGGGCAGAGGTATTTTCAGTTGCCTCGCACCGTCCATGGCTGCAACTTGAGAGTTTACGGCCGCTTGAAGGAAGGCGAAGCCGATGTACAGGCCGGCAAGCCAGGAAAGCGCTTTCGTTTCACTCCGAGCCTTGTCTCTCGGGTTTTGTGGTGTGGCAAAGAATGATAGGCAATCTATTGAAGCCTGACGAAGAGTGCGGCTGGCCATCATCTTATCTGGTCACGCCTTTTGCCAGTCGTGGCGCACTCGTGCTGAATGAGGCCGGCGACACGGTGTTTTCCTTTATTTCGCTTTCACCCCAGGGGCACGAGGTCTCAAAGCCTGGACTTCAGCAGGACGGGACCTGGGGTCAATCGGTTCACCAGGCTTGGCTGATTCCTTATGGAGGTTTTACGGTACTGAAGATGATCGACGGTGCATTCTTGTTTTTGCAAGCGAGCGTTGACAGTGACTGACTTTTCTAACTGTATGACCGTAAAACAAACCGAGAGAAGTGCTTCTTAACTGTTCCACTAGTTTCTACGAGCTTTTGTTAGGATAAAACACATCTGATTAATTCAATTAAGTCCTCCGGTCCAGCGGAACGGTTTTTGAATGGAAACATACGCGGATCTCCAGCGGTGCACTTCCTATGTCACGGTTATGGGCCCCTGGTCCGGGCTCTCTGGGCTGGACAAGCGGGCCGTCTTTGGGTCCAATACAATGTCAGGAGCCCTCTTCCGCGCAGCAGTGCACACGGCAGCAAGCATCAGGCATGGAAGAACTGTGAACTGGCGGCCGGCACCAGCCTGGGCTTTCTTCGTTCCCGTTGCTTTGCTATTCCTCCGTCAAAACTCCTTCCTCTTCAGTGCACGTACGTATACATTATACTCGCTCCTTTTCATAGTAACTGTCGTTTTGAATAAGATTTTTAGTTCGAAATGAATTAAAAATCTTACTTAAAACGACAGTTATTGTAAGAAGAAGGGAGTAACCGAGTTGCGTGTTGTAATGAGCAGTTATACTCGGTTATAATGTATGCTCCCTCTATCTTCGAGTATTTGTCATCAGTTAATCGACAACACTGCTTTTAGTAGACCTGTAAAAGGCCTGTACGACCCCCTACGGAAGGGGATGAAGGCCGGTGACGTACCACGAAACCATCGGATCTCGCCCGCCGTGCCCGGCGTGTCTTCTTACCCCCGGTGCCGGTGCGCCTCGAGATTTTTACACGGAGAGCGCGTCCTTGGGATCCCAACGTACCTACTAGTCCGGACCGGCGGGCGGAGGGAGTGAATTGAATTTTCCTCTACCCCACTGCTGTTTTATGGGTTTCACATGCCCTGCTCGCTACCCTTCCATCGTCGTCGTGTAGTCGTCGCGTTCATGCGCTGCGCTCCCCAATCAATGGAAACCGCGCGTTGGTTGGCTGTCGTCGATGCTGCACGACCGGGTACTGTACTTTGGTCGTGGCTTGTATTGTCTGTCTCCCGTTCCTGTCTGCTGTCTCACTGTCTGGTGTCTTCTCGGATAGGATAATCCCCGGCTCAGTATCACGGCTGGATTATGAGCGTGCATGCACATGTTTTCTGAGAGCGGCTCCGTTTCTGCGCGTACGTGCACGGTGGAGGAGTACCAGCATGTAACTGTATTAGCATACAGTTCAACAAAACACGAGTTCAGTTCAGCTGATGTTGATTCCATTCATCAGTTTGTTAATTCGGGCGCCGGGTACTGTAAACCGTCGCTCGTCTTAAATTTAAATGTTCATTAACGCGCTCTTAACCACGGAGCTGTGTGTTCATTAACGTTTGGAGACCATGCATTGCCCACCCGCCGGACGGATGTTCCCATTCCCGCGCCGGCTTTGAAGTTTGCGCAACACTCCGCTGCTACCGCGCCACAGCCAGCCAGCGACGCCTTCTACTACCCCCATGCATGCACTGCACGGCGGCTCGTGATCCGATGCACCCCGTCCTACGTACCAGTTTGCCGTGTCACGGCCAGAGTAGCCACTAGCTAGGCGCCGCATTTAGCTGCCAACCACCGCGCATCTCTGGCAGTTAACGCGCCCGAGCTGCTGCTTCTGCTCATACTAGTACGCGCGATCTGCTTACGCGCAATTGATCCGCCTGTTCCCCGCCCGCTAACCCACTGCACCCCTCTTAACTCGGCGCGCGCGTCCACGACCGACCGGTGGCGCGACGGCGACGGGCGAGGCTCTGGCTATAAGAGAGACACCGCCATCAATTTGACCTCACCCTTCCACTTCACTCTTCCGTCTCAGGCCCTGTGTACTCGACGGCATCGTGAGCGAGTGCTCGCCTAATACCGCGTACGCACCACACACGCGCGCGCGCGGACGATGGACGCCCTGCTGCGGCTCGCGGCCTTGGTCGTCGTCGCCGCGGCCCTCGCCGCGCAGACGGCGTCGTCCGCGGCGCCGCGCGCTTTCTTCGTGTTCGGCGACTCCCTCGTCGACAACGGCAACAACAACTACCTCATGACCACGGCGCGCGCCGACGCGCCGCCCTACGGGATCGACTTCCCCACACATATGCCCACGGGGAGGTTCTCCAACGGGCTCAACATCCCCGACATCATCAGTTGCGTTTTTTTGTTCTTGTTCCTCTACCTCTCGCCATACCACTTCCCGCTCTCGTTGCTTGGTTGCTCTGTTCGTCGACGACGCGGCCGCGCACGGCTCGGTTTTCGTTGCAGTGCCAGTACTGTCTGTTTGTTGCACGCACGTATCTGAACGCCTCTCGATTGTACGTATGATGATGCCGCAGGTGAGCACCTCGGCTCCCAGCCGGCGTTGCCGTACCTGAGCCCTGCCCTCCGCGGCGACAACCTGCTCATCGGCGCCAACTTCGCGTCGGCCGGCGTCGGCATCCTCAACGACACCGGCATACAATTCGTAAGAACAAACAATTTATTAAGCTCGCTAGTGTGGGTGTGTTTGGAGACTGGAATTAATAATGCGTATACTTGTGCATGGTGGCCGGCCAGGTGAACATTATCAGGATCGGGCAGCAGCTTCAGAACTTCCAGGAGTACCAGCAGAAGCTGGCAGCGTTCATCGGCGAGGACGCCGCGACGCAGCTCGTGAACCAGGCGCTCGTGCTCATCACGCTCGGCGGCAACGACTTCGTCAACAACTACTACCTGGTGCCCTTCTCCCTCCGGTCTCGCCAGTTCGCCATCCGAGACTACGTTCCCTACCTCATATCCGAGTACAAGAAAATCCTCTCGGTAAGTTCCTTTTATTACTTCCAAATCGTACAGAAATCACCCCTTCAAAATTACGCACTTCAAAAGACTATTTTTCACTGCAATTAAACACGTGTTAGCTAGATTCCAATAGAAATAAGTCCAAGCGGATTACTATATAGTGCGCCTCACTTTCAAACGAATGAAATTTATCTTAAAAAATTCGAAATATAAACGCTGCATCCTGGCTCAAAATAGAAGGATTCGGGCACGGGCCGGTAGGTAGCGAGCTGTTCCCATTGGATCTCGGGAAGCAGACATGAATAGTATCAGGAACTCATTTCGCGGAGTGTAATTTTTGGCCAGTATGTTCTGCAAACTGCAGTAACTGTCATGGCCTGAAGTTTCTCCTCCATGCCGAAGCAGTACCAGGCAGTTTCTGCGCAGGGTTCCAGTAGTATCAGGCATCAGCCCATGGGACGTGACAAAACAAAACTAGTATCATGACCATCAACACGAAGTTGTAGTCTGTTCTTTCCCGTAGAAGCAAAACTCCAAGAATGTAATCTAAACTTAAATTCCAGTCACACTCCTCCATCAGCCGTTTGACAGACACGCCCACACTTCGACAGCATTTTGAACATTAACAAACCCTCTTAACCGGCAACGTGAAGCGCTCCACAATTAGCATCGCAAAAGTACAGAGTTTTGAAAACACTGCAGCAGGCAGCTCTGTAAGAAAAAAGGGGAGCAGATCGTCGTACCAGATCTCTGTACCGCAGATCCACATTCTTCCACATTTATGATGATTTATGCACTCATGGTCCAATGACAACAGGCCTAGCTAGGCCGTACGCCTAAAGTTTCCAAGGAACGAAGTTTTTTACAGTAGGTTGTGTGTTGTTTTGGAAGGACATGCATGCTGTTATACCTACCAGCTACCACACTCACTGCACAAGCGATCGGTCAGTCAGTTGCAGCTCATGCGCATGGCAGCATTGCAGAACGCTGCTCTAGCTCGCACGGTAAGAACCAGCTGGAGGCTGTTCGTAGGTATTAACTATTAAGTGATCAAACACGAATAAAGGGAGCGCGTGTGTTAGCGTAAAACATGTACTCGTACAGTGTAAGGGGGAGTAGTTGGGCCATATTTACTACGGCACATGCAAGAACAGTCGTTGTCGTGCAGCCGATGCTTCGTGGTACGTGGCTACTCGACTTCGACTCGTCGTGTAGCATGAGTGGTCGATCGCAGTACTACGAGCTCTGTATATGTACGCTTTCGTTGAGGCAAGCTAATTATGGAAGAAGGGGACGACCAACTGGTCTTTTGGGCGCCAACTGTGCTGTGCCACGACGCGGTGTGATCGATGTACTAAGAGCGCGTACGTACGGAACTGTGCATGTGTGCAGCGGCTGTACGAGCTCGGGGCCCGGCGCGTGGTGGTGACCGGCACGGGGATGATCGGGTGCGTGCCGGCGGAGCTGGCCATGCACAGCATCGACGGCGAGTGCGCGCGCGACATCACGGAGGCCGCCGACCTCTTCAACCCGCAGCTGGTCCGGATGCTCGCCGACCTCAACGGCGAGATCGGCAGCGACGACGTCTTCATCGCCGCCAACACCAACCGGGTCAGCTTCGACTTCATGTTCAACCCGCAGGACTACGGTAATTTAATTTCATTATTTACACAGCTACCTAGCACTGCTGTCGTCTGCTGCTAATAACGCAAACCACTGATCGATCTGGATCTGGGTGGTGAACTGAACTGAACTGCGTTATTAACTGCAGGGTTCGTGACGTCCAAGGTGGCGTGCTGCGGGCAGGGCCCGTACAACGGGATCGGGCTGTGCACGCCGGCGTCCAACGTGTGCCCGAACCGTGACGTGTACGCCTACTGGGACGCGTTCCACCCCACGGAGCGCGCCAACCGGATCATCGTCGGCCAGTTCATGCACGGCTCCACGGACCACATCAGCCCCATGAACCTCAGCACCATCCTCGCCATGGACAACAACAGGGCCTAGCCCTGGCCTGGCGTTCCCCCGCGCACAAGCCATACACATGATCGCCGGCTCTGTTCTTGGTTGCAGGAATAAAAAATCATTCCCATAGCTAGCTGGTGGATTGGAGGATTTTGTTGTTCTCTTCTGTGGGTTTGGCCAAGTGAAAATGTGAGTTAAGGTTAGAGTGTGTTTGTTTATGTTTGTTGTTCAGGATTGTTCTGCAGGACTAGCTAGGAACTTGAGAAAGTAGTGCTTAGTCAGTTCTATTAATTCAAGAATTCGTTGTGCTGGTAAATTGCGAGCTTTCTACCCACTACATTGTATCGATAATTCATTGCGAATGGTTTGTTTGTTGAGCACAATTATACATTTGTACCATTGAAGCGAAGTAGTAAGTAGGAAGTATGAAGACGGCCAAGGCCGAAGAATACACAGTACACATCTTATCCTTTCGAATGCATGGGGACCGATTAAACAAAAGGCAGAGGATTCAAACATCTTCTCCGACGCTGAGTAATGCACTACAGTGAGCCGCCTTTTTTTTTTTTGAATCGGACTCATGCCACCTCCATTCCATAGAAATAGAGATCAAGATACAGCAGCGTCTGTTCAGTCTAGCAACTTCACCTATCTAGAGTTGCCTAGACCAATAACCACATCCCATATTGGGTTTAACCATCACAGCTATATAATAACAGCTCAAAACATCGCTTCCACAAAATAAGATGACTAAGTTTGATTAACATAAAGGAGTTCCTTCATATAATCTTTTCATGTCATCATAAGCATCTCAGACTTCTTCATAGCCATTCAATTTTCTTGTTACAGATTGTACTCCTCTGGTGCCGGTAACACCTGCAACATGCCACGATCCTTCAACAGCTTAAGTGCTTCCTGCATCATAACCTCTGCCCCCTGCTTGATGAGCTCCTGCATATCTTCAGGGTAGAGACCAGCCTAGAACTTCATTAGTGAACACGCATAAAAAATAATTTCACAAGGGTGCTTTATCAGTTTATCTTCAAAACATGCTTTATTCCGTAATTTCCAAGTTGCCCACAAAATAGCTGCCAAACCAAGGGTATAAAATGCACTCCCTCCAGGTAAGGCTGATTTAATCCAATCCCAAAACTGAGCTAAATCACCAGGTCTATTTTGAGCCCTGAAACAGTTAGCTATAACACCCCAAACTACTCGTAAATAGACGCAATCAAAAAATAAATGCTTTAGAGATTCTGGTTCATCACAAAAACAGCAACTTCGGTTCCCTTTCCAATTTCTTCTTACCATAACATCCTTAGTAAGGACAGCATTATTCTCCACTTTCCAAAGAAAAACTTTAATCTTAGGGGGAATTTTAGACCTCTAGATTTTCCTATGATGAGGTCCTTTATCATTAACAGTCATTCTAGAATACATAGATTTAACAGTGAAAATGCCAAATTTTGACCAAAGCCATACTACTCTATCTTCATGATCTAGGATAACTTGTTTATTTAGACGTTCAGCTAGATCATACCATGTGTTATGTAATAAGTTGGGAAATGCTGGGTGGAATTGAATACACCAACCATTTAGAGCACATTCAGCCACAGTAATGTTTTTATTACTATAGAACTGGAATATAAGAGCATACGTTTTGTGCAAAGGCTCATCACCCAACCATACATCATACCAGAACCTTATTTTTCTACCATTCCCCAATATAAACTTCCTTCCAGCCATATATAAGTTTCTAATCTTTAGGAGATCAGACCATACAGGTGAATCTTTTTGCCTATGTCTAATAGCTCCAATAGGTTTTCCTTTAATATACTTTTCATTCATTAAATCCTGCCAAAGACCCCCCTTCTGTTTCTAGCTTCCACCACCATTTTGCCAAAAGGCTAATATTCATTTTTCTTAAGTCCTTGATACCTAAACCTCCTTTTTGTTTATTCTTACATACTTTTTTCCACCTGACAAGGTGGTACTTCCTTTTTGTACTACCACCTTGCCACAGGAACTTTCTTCTAGCCAACTCCATTCTTTCTATGGTTGTTAATGGCAGTAGAAACATGGACATATGATATATGGGATCACTTGTTAAACTCGAGTTAATTAGTACTATCCTCCCTGCCATAGACAAATTGCCTCCTTTCCAAAGTTCTATTTTTTTGCTACCTTTGACTCCATACTACTCCAGTTAGCTAAAGTCTAGACCCCGATATGGGTACTCCCAGATACTTTATAGGGAGAACCCTACCTGACAACTAAATATGTCTGCAAATTCTTGTGCACAATCATTATTATTACCAATATAAATAATCTCACTCTTTTCATAGTTAATCTTGAGTCCGGACAGCTGTTCAAAAATAGCTAGCAGAAGCTTAAGATTATGTGCTGTCTGAACATCTTTTTTTAGACACAATATTGTGTCATCAGCGTATTGTAATACGGCTACCCCTCCCAATATAAGGTCAGAAGCCAGACCAGTAATCAATTCTTGTTTCTGTGCATTTTGTATCATTTTAGTAAGCGCTTCTGCTACAAAATTGAACAAAAGTGGTGATAGGGGATCCCTTGTCTAACCCCTTTGTAGCTTTGAAAGTGATTACCCAGCTCTTCATTTATCTTCACACAAAAGGTGCCCTCTTGCAAGATGCTGTTGATCCACATACACCACCTTTGGCTAAATCCTCTTTTTTTTGTAAAGATTTTATAATGAAGCTCCAATGAACCTTATCATAAGCTTTTCCGAAGTCAAGTTTTAGAATAACCCCTTCCTCTCTTCTATTAACTTTATTTGCATGAATAATTTCATGAAAGGATAAAATCCCGTTCATTATGTTTCTTTTTGGAATAAAAGCTGACTGAGCTCTATCAATAATTCTTTGAGCAATAGGTTCCAATCTAGTGGTCAGAACTTTTGTAAATATTTTATAGATACAATTCAGCAAACATATTGGCCTAAACTGTTGAATCTTTTCCGCTTCTTTAACTTTTGGTATTAAAGTTATTATACCAAAGTTTATCCTAAATATCTTCAGTTTCCCCTCGTGGAAATCATCAAAAAGAGCAATTATATCCTTTTTAATAATTTCTCAGGTTGCCTGATAGAATTCAATAGGCAATAAATCTGGGCCTGGAGCCTTGTTTTTTTCCATCCTAAACACATCATTTCTAATTTCTTCTTCCTGGAATCTATTTGTAAGCATAACATTCTCCTCCTCGGAAACTTTTTCCTCTTGTGACCAAAAATTGTCATCAAGTTCAAACGAGCTAACCCCACTCTTTCCAAAAAGATCTCTATAGAAATCTGTCGCATTTTTGAGAATATTACCAGTCCCCTGTATGCTGTTCCCATTATGATTAAGAGAACAAATTGTATTTTTTCTTTTCTTTCCATTGGCAATGCGATGGTAATAACTAGTATTTAGGTCTCCTTTTAATAGCTAATTTACGTGACTACGCTTATGCCAATACAATTCTTCCTGTTCCCAAATCTTGAAGAGTTCAGTTCGAATCAGGATCTTCTCCTTAATGTCATCCTGACTCAAAACACTTTGCTCCTCCTTCTTTTCTAATTCCATAAGTCTTTTCTGCATTTGCAGTCTACATTTTTTCTGCTGTCCAACCTCATTATAGTTCCAAACTTTAAGAAACTGTTTTACCTTCCTTAACTTGAATAAAACCCTACTTAGCGCATCTTTGTCATTGGTTTGTTCCATCCAGATTCTTTTGACATTTCTTAAGAACTCTAGATGTTTAATCCAATACGATTCAAAGTGAAAAGAGATTTTCTTTTTAATTACTTTATCCATTTCTTGTAAGATCAGAGGATTGTGATCAGAAAGTTCTCTCGACTTTTTGTTAATAATTACTCTCAGGAAATATTCTTCCCACTCTTTTGTAACCAGAATTCTGTCTAGAGCTTCTAAAGTTGCATTCACTTGATTGTTTCACCAAGTGAAACAACCTCTAGAAATATGAATTTCTCTTAATTCATAGTGATTGATGATTTCATTAAACAGATCACTAAATCTATTAGGTATATAATTTTTATTCTTTTCATTGGCATTTCGTATAATGTTAAAATCACCACCAATCAGGAAAGGAAACTTGCACTTGTAACAAAAAGCAGAGAGTTCAGCAAGAAACTGCTCTTTATCTCTATATTCTGAAGCTCCATACACATTTATTAAAGACCAACTTTTGCTTATTTTTTTATCCCACATATCAATTTGACAAATGTAAGACCCATATTTAACCTCTTTCACAGAGAATCTATCATTATCAATTCCAGAAATAATACCTCCAGAGCTTCCATTAGAACACACACCCTGCCAAGTATACTTTTTTGTGTTATCTATCTTTCTAAGAATCCCTTCATCCATAGAGGATGTTTTGGTTTCTTGTAGACAAATAACATCAAAATCATGCTCTCTGATCAACTCTTTTAAATACTGTATTTTTTCTTTTCTCCTAATACCCCTACAATTCCAAAATATTCCTGCAATAGTCATAAAGATTTAGTTTTTCTTTTTCCTTTTGGATTCAGAACTTATCTGAAATCCCTTGTTTCTATAGATAGAAGGTCCACTCCTTTTACTTCTTCTAGGAGTTGTCCCCATTATTACTTCTTTTTTTGTATTCTTTTCCTATTTTTCTATTTTAAACTTCTTCTTTTTACTTTTATCATCCTCTACATCCTCTTCCCTTACCCATTCGAGTAAAGGAAAGTTATTACTACCATCCCTCTCAAAATTCTCCTTATTACCATTTTGAATCTTATATTTCATTTTTTCTTTAAAAGCAACCCTAGCCTTCTCTAAGTCTTTCATAAGATCAACAACAGCAAAGTCACTTTCTACTATTTTAACTCCCACCCTACTAGCAGTATCAACAATATCATTTAAATTTAAGATAGTAAAAGGTTGAGCAGGCTGATTTTTACCTTTACCAGTCATCCTCCCTTTTCTCTGATCCTCCATGTGGGACAAGCTTATTTCATGTCTCCTTGTTCTATCCACCAACTGGAATTTAGGTTGCAGCACAAATTTGTCCAAAACTTTTGATTTGACCGGTCAGATAGCTCCCGTCCGGCGAAACATCGTGCCGATCAGCACGATCAGTTTTGCTATTCATCCCATTGTACAGTTTAGAACTTTAGATCATATCGCTCCTGCACCACGAAGGTTAGGTTTGCCCATGCATTCAGCGAGGTCGCGAGTAGGTTCCACATGAGCCCGACACCAAGCTAACTTCTCCAAGACTCCAACTCCCCTCCTACTTGGGACAAACAAACACAACATAGATCTAGATGTTACAACATGAGAACGATAACAATCTCAGCAGCATACAGTTACTGACGAAATGCCAAATACCATTTCCACGTTTGGAAGATAAGAAAAAGGAGCCTTATGTTGACCAGAGAGTTCGTGATCTAGTGTAGGACGAGAAAAAGTAATGTAAAAAATGAAGTAACCGGTCTCAAATATTTTGAAACAGAGCAAGTAGTACGAAAACTGCAAGAGTGGGGATATGAATGTCTAGCTTTACCGTCATGATGAAATGATATCTTGTTCTGGTATAAGAGTGAAAATACTGTAAAGCGGCAGACAGATTTCTAGATCTCTGTCTATACTGTATAAATGAAGCCGCCGTCTGAAATATGATGATAAAAAATTGAAACCACAAGGAGAAAACAAGAAAGATTATAAGAGAGAGAGAAGTACCCTTTCGTCTTCCCTTCGGCCTCTCATGGAATCCTAGCCGCGCAATTCTCCCCACTAGGCATCTTTACCGTCCAAACTAATGGCTGAGGAGGCCTCCGATTCTCTCTCATATGACCTCGCCCTACCTGCTTTCCTTTGACCCGCCGCCTCCTCTCGGACCTCGCCCCCGCGCTCTCTGGAAGCTTCTCCCCCTCCGCCATGGCCGGCGGCAACCTGTTCGCGCGCGCGCTGAGCTACGTCGTCAACGAGTTCCTCGTAGAAGGCCTCGCCAACAAGTAAGTTGCTTCCTCCCTCCCCCTTTCCTCCTCCCCCATCCGCAGATCTGTCTAGTCACTTCGGTCGCGCGCGATTCCGCTGTTAATTTCGACGAGGTGTGACGCGAGTTGTCGGGCTTTGTCATTTGGTCCTTGGGAGGATCGGCGGTTCGTCCGATCGGTTCCCTTCCCAACGGACTCTTTCCATTCAAGCCATATCATCCTGCTGTACCATGAGCCTGCCCACCTTAAGTGTCCTCGGAGGTTCCGCGTGAAGCAGGATACAGCACGGCTCTTACATACATAATGCTAGTATTTTTCTACGATGCCTTTTTTTTTTTGTGTCTCAAGAAGCCTGTTCTACAGTATTATGTAGCGTTTGATCCTTGTTCTTTATGTATCATCTGGATCGTGTTGATGACGGTTATAACTTATAAGCCTCTACGAACCTGTAACTATTCTTACTGGAATAATCTCTTGATGCGAAGAACATCTAAGGAACTGAGTGTGATCAATTATACTAGTAATATTGCTCTGGGTGTCCTGTTAGTGTGTGAAGGTTAGGTTTACTTTGAGATGAAGTGCTATTGATAACGCGACAGTGGTGAGTCCTTACAGACCTGTAATGATTCTCGTGGATATGACCGCTTGAACTTATGAACATCTAAGGAGTTTGAGTTGTTATGTTCGATTGAAATGTATCCTAATGTTTAGTTACTGGTCGGTGCGGTTTGTGTCTGCTGTTATTTTCCAAAGTATTGTGTTCATGGCAACTGTGCCGAGTCCTACAAACCTGTAATGATTCTTCCGTAAACGATCGCATAATATATAGAACATCAACATCTAAGGGACTGAGTTACCATGAGGTATGTGTGCGAGATGTTTGTCCTTTTTCCTGACTCCTATATGTAAATAGGTTTATCACTTACTCCACAAGTATGTATCTGTTGTCGCCAGTTCTCTGTATCTCATGAGATGTATTTTGTACCACTTCCCTTGGTTCGTGCTCATGAACTGATTTTGATTTCTGAGCTTTGAGCAAGTGAACCAACATGTTCAAGTTCAATGGCTCCTCTCGCTATCTAGGACTGATTTTTTTTATTCCACTGGACGTCGAGGAAATACATTTATCAGTTTATAATGAATTTATTGCTGTTGCCTTGTTACAAAAATCTTATGTGGTAAACTTTTAGTTGTTGTGCTGTTTTCATTTTATTGCTTTGTAATTCTTACAGTGATTATTCATGAATTCTGCAGCCGTGCATTCCAGAGGTTTGCTGTGAGGACTAACAGGACTCTTGAGAACCTTTCTTCTAAAGGTAACATTCATCGCCACTGCAGCTTCCTTCATTATGTTGCTAATGGTGTAATTTAGTCTCAGTAGAACAAATTGTGTTGAAACAATACCAAGTCGTAACATGACTGAGATACTGAGAATACTTTTTCTTATTTATCTAAATGCATTATATTTCACATTCCTTTTGTTTGTTGAACTTTGTATTGGTTCATCTTTTCTTTATGAAACTGACCACTTTTCTCCTTTTCAGTTAAAGAAGTGAGGGAAGAGGTGTCGGAACAGTTTAAGGATGCTCGTGGTTATGATGATGTAAGTGTTTACCTTTAGACCTTTATCTGACCACTTGCTATATTAAATTGTACTATCATCTCAGGGATATTCTAGTTTTTGCTAGTTTGATGTTTTATATCTGATCAATAATTTCTGTTGACAGCGATTCAAGCACTGAAGCATGTTCGCGCATCTCATGGCTGCACTAAGACAATGCTAAATGCAGAATGATACCTGTCTTCTGTTTCACCGTGTTCATGCTGAATGAACATTGTATATAACCCTTGTTAACTTTTGTTATTCTTGGCTTTCACATCAAATATGTAATTGTTTCGTGAGAACTTGAATAGAACACATCCTACTGGTTGTTGGCGACCTTCATTCAGATAATTGTCGATAAGATGTACCTTTGTTATTGCCTGTTCGTGCTCTGTAAGTTGGTACTATTCGTGGATATTTCGTCGTGAGATCTTGGATCATATGTGCAGGTACTGTCTCTTGAGTGAGAATGGATCATGTTAGGCCCTGTTTGCCTTGGTGCACCACTTAATTCTTCTTTTTTTGTTAGTTCAAACTCTCAGTACCTTGTTCTGAAAAAAGAAACTAATGATTCAACATGGTTATCCTATTAATTCCACTGGTATATCTGGCATGCTAGCTGTGGGTGCGTTTGCGACTCTTGTTATTGGTTACTCCTTCCATCCCTAAAAGGTTGTCGCTTTGTAGTTTATTTTTGAACTACAAAGTGACAACCTTTTGTAGAGGGAGTACAATGGGCTGCAGTCCTACCTTAGTTACGGGAATGAATTGGCAGCTTTTAAGAGCATATCCAACGATTCCTAATTTGCATTCCACGATAAATTTATTCTTCCAACAATTTGTAATATCCACCCTCTAAATTTATTCACTTTCAAAATCGGACATCTTGGTTGTCACTGTTTATTGTATCCAAACATCACCAAGTTTTCTAAACCGTGATATTTTTGGAAACCATGATTTATTCTATTACTTTAAAAATAATTTGCATCCGAACGGGGCCTAAGTTTGTTGAGAAACAGTGATAGGTGGTTCCCGTGTTTCTATCAGGTACTGCGAACTAGAATATCCGTTTTATACTGCTCAGTCATTTGATATGTAGCCCAGTTGCCCCATTTTATTATTTATTCTAGAGAAACGATGGTGACGTTAGCCGCCGCCCCAATCTCCATAGTAGGTGATGGTTTGTATTCTGGCGAACCCGATGAGATGACGCCGCGAACGCGTATAGACTCGTGAGCCACCCGTCGGGACTCGGGAGTCGTGGCAAAGTCGGTGTCGGTCATCGGATAGCCGCCGCGGGAATCCCGCGCTCACACCTCGCTCGCTTTCACGATTCCCGCAAGAGCAGGCAAGGCAACAACAACTACCGCCACCGATTTTTGTCGTCCCACGCCAGACCCTTTTACAAATACGAGGCGCAAGAGAGGCGGGAATGGGAATCGCGTCCTCGTCATCCTCCACACCGGAATCCAGAGCTATGGCGCTCGCTAAGGCCAAGGAGATCGTCGCCTCCGCGCCCGTCGTCGTCTTCAGGTCTCTCCCTCTCTCTCTCCCTCTCTTGATTTGATCTCCTGCACCTAGAAAGTCGATTCTGAAGAACTGAGAAGAGGGAAGGGGAAGATTGAGGAGGAAGTTTCCTCCTCTATCCATCTCTTTTCTATTAGTCTTGCTTTCCCGTCCATACGAGTTTATGCCAACTTTTTTTTCATTCGCGAGAATATTCTTCGTTTATTCGAGGATTAATTGCATCAAGCTTTTTTAAAATCAATGCAATCAAGTTGCATGAATAAATCTGTATTTCTAGCGCCGTTATTTTTGATTACGGGTTTACTCCCATCTCGCGTGGAATACCCATCTTATTTTGGACATGAGCTTCGTTGTAAGTCTGAAATTCCTGTAAGGGACCAAGAAAATAATCTAGGGGTTTGGAAGGGGTGGTGTGATCCAAATCCTTTGGCACCAGTTAAAATTTGAACCGGTCCTAATAGTCCCTGAGGTAATCCCCAAATTCAACACGTGCTATGAATAATTTGACGGCCCTGCTGTATGTACTCTTCTAGTGTTTATCTTCATTCTGCAGTAGAAGAATTGCGTTCTGTTTCCACGATTCCAAGTAAATGAAGTACTGTACTGTATTTGATGCTTTCCTCTCTCCGTTTCAGCTGGGTGCTCATCCTCTGCAGTACGTGCAGTAGAGGTGGCTGACATGTGGGCCCCACACCCTGTAGGGCCCACACATCAGTCACCTCTACTGCACCTGCAGTACTGCAGGGGATTTGAACCCGTAGCTATTCTACGTTTTTCTTTTTCTTTTTGTGTTTATCTTCTCCTCCTGCTCCATGACTGATCTGAATTTGGATTTTCTGCAGCAAGTCCTACTGCCCCTTTTGCACCCGCGTGAAGAAGTTGTTTGAGCAGCTAGGAGCAAGCTTCAAGGTCGTTGAGTTGGATCTGGAAAGTGAGTGCATCTAAATTTTGTTTCTCTGTTCACAGCTTACACTGTACTGTTACATTTCTTCATTGGACTGGAGGACATTAACCATAGCTGAAAAACAACATGGCATGTGAAAAGCCTCAGATGTCTCTGACGTATGTTTTTCTGAAATATAGAATGGTTATATGAGCTTATAGATGATATCTTTCATGCAAGTTTATGATGCGGCTATTCACAATTGGATATTTTTTTTGTGCAAGTTAGCGGTGAAGCTGGTCGTTAGTAGTTTATATTGCTTGGTTTGGTGGTGCTGGAGAAACACTGATGATAGAAAGTAAATAATAATGTATCTATTACTATATAAATACGGTGTTAAATGTGAAACTTATATGTGTTGCATTGTTTCTCTTGCTTATGCAAACATATTCTTGGACGCTGAAATATCATGGGTTCCAATTAGTGTTTTCCTGCTCATTTCCTGCTGATTACTGAATGTGTGCATAGTGATGATCATCATATGATTCATGGACAAACTCTTACTATACGAATCTGTTTTATGTAGGTGATGGATCTGAGCTTCAGGGTGCTCTAAAGCAGTGGACTGGACAAGGGACTGTCCCAAATGTCTTCATCAAAGGGAAACACATTGGTGGCTGTGATGGTGAGCCGTTGAACTTCATGTTTTTTTTTTTAACTGCAGAAACCCACCTGCATTCTGGGGGGGGGGGGGGGGGGATATAGTTATCTACAAAAGCTTTTGTTGCAGTCAAACACCTACAAATTCTATTTAGTTTTTGAATACCCCTCTAATAGCTTTGACCGGCCGTTGCCATTGTTGTTCTTGACAGACCTTCAAATTGTTGGTCAAAAAGGTCTATCATACCTATATCTATCTCAGACAGTATGAGTCATACATATGTCACAACGTCTAAAATTTTTTTCTCTACTTTGCTCATAGCATTATGGCTAGGTTTTCATACCATTAGTGGTTATG
Source organism: Tuctoria greenei (assembly GCA_036927565.1). Classification (NCBI taxonomy): domain Eukaryota; kingdom Viridiplantae; phylum Streptophyta; class Magnoliopsida; order Poales; family Poaceae; genus Tuctoria; species Tuctoria greenei. The sequence continues at coordinate 284,751,386 of JAYESD010000002.1, read as the reverse complement.
AGGCAAAATTAGATGATGCAAAATCCGATGAAATTATAACTACGATATCGTGAATCATTCGGAGCAATATTAGAGGTCATACAAGAGCCACAGTGGCCCTTAGTGGTTATGAGGTGAAATTAGATGATGTAAAATCTGATGAAATTGTAACTATGATATTGTGAAGCATTCAGAGCATTGCTAGGGGTCATACAAGAGCCAAAGTGACCTGTGAAACTAATGCGGGGGTATTTGAATTTTTTTTCGAACTTGCAGGTGCTAGAAACAAAATGTTTTGCAGGTGGGTATATGAAAATGATGCAGCTGGGTTTTTGCCACCCCACTCCCTCTTCTTTTGACCCCATGTCTCCCCATTACCAAATTAATGACCATGATTGCAAGTAAATAATAAAAACAATTTTACATAGACCCTACTCTTTCGTTTGTCTGAACTGAAGTTACCTGACATGTTAATGTCTCGTCCTGGGCAGATACAATGGCACTGAACAATCAGGGGAAACTGGTACCTCTCCTGACCGAAGCTGGAGCCATCGCTGGTAGTGCCTCGAAGGTCACTGCTTAGGTCTCTACCTGAGAGGTGCCGATGCTTCGTATCGTACCGGTTCCGTGCTTGAATAAAGGTGCGCTGCTTGGCGAGTCCTGAACTTGTTGATGTAAAGTAGTACTGTCCTGGAGTGACTGTCGAGTCCCCTTGTCGAACTCCCCAGACATCAGCGGAATCGAGCAGTCATGGGCTAATGGCTCTTAAATTCTTAATATGGATTCAGCTTTCGTCTTATGTTCGTTCCTTTTTGCTGGGATGTATGCGATAATGTTAGTGGACGAGTCCCGACTCTTTGCTGTGACTCGATTGCATTTCAGTGTTCGCGGTAAAAAGATTTGCCAAAACGCACCGATCCTCGATGGGTTCCTGTTGTTTATATAGACGAGGTATAGAACGTTACAATCAGTTGCAGATCTTTGTTCTCGACGAGGACGGTGCCTTGCACAGTTCGCTCGCTTGGGTAAGTAGGGTCGCAGGGGATGGCGAGGCCGGGTCGTCGGCTCCCGGGCAGCTGGGAACACGCACCGCGCGGCCAAGCAGAGTCGTGTCACGCACTGCGCTTGTGCCGCAACCGCAACTGGGCGGTGCGCTCGTCGCACCCGCGCCCGGTGCCGTGCCGCAGCTCATTCGCCAGGAGCAGGAGGGCGTCGAGCAGTCAATTCCGGCAGGAATTGAGACTGTAGGAATTTTAAAGTAGAATCAATAGTCGTCTGAAATATAGTTGGAACTTAGGATAGTATTTCTATTCATATTATCAGTCTGCTCAGCTTCTTGTAGAGAGCGGAAAATTCTGGTGATCGCCTTCTGGTTGTTTGAACACGCATGCGCTCTTCTATGGCCTCTCCCGTGGCCATCCCTAAAACCCGCCACGCGCATCGACAACCCCCCTCTCCGTTCGTGTCTTCGTGCACGGCGCATGCCACATTCCTATCTATGGCAACAAGAGCAGGCAACAGCATTCCCCACTCACGGCCACGGGCGAATGGCGTGACAGGAACCGGAACAACGTGACTAACTCGATCGATCAATCCATGGCCGCCGCCTCCGTGTTCCTCGCCGTCGTCGTCACGGTCCTCCTACTCTTCGCTCCCGTCGGCCGAGCGGAGGTCAAGACGACGCACATCGTCGCCGACTCGCGCTCGGTCATGCTGTTCGAGGAGTTCGGGTTCAGGGCCGGCGGCGTCGCCTCCGTCACCGTCACCGTCGTCCGTGACGAGGGGTCGTCGCAGCTGCAGTCCGCGGACCATGGGCTTCATCCTCATCGCCAACTCCCTTCTGCCCGCTCACGAGCAAGTACGTCCAGCCGCTGTTCCGGTTCAAGGAGGTCGCGCCGGACGGCACGGCGAAGGGCTCCCTGACCGTCGACGCCGCCGACCAGTACACGGTGCTGTTCAGCAGCTAGCTGCCAGGAGGGCGTCGTCGAGGTCACCATGGACGTCCGCCCGCACCGAGATGTACAACGTCGTCGCGCGCGGCGCCAAGGAGAAGGAGTACCTGCCGGTCGGCCTGGTGCCCCTGCCGGGGATCTACGCGGCCGCGTCCGCTTTGTACGCCACGTTCCTGGGCGCGTGGGTGTACGTCTGCTGCTGCTGCGGCCGCGCCACGACGGCCGAGCGCATCCACGCCGTGATGGGCGCGCTGCTGCTGTTCAATTCAAGGCGCTGAAGCTGGCGTGCGCCGCCGAGGACGACGCGTGGTACGTGGAGCGCACCGGCACGCCGCACGGCTGGGACGTCGCGTTCTACGTGTTCGGCTTCTTCAAGGGCGTGAGCTGCTGTTCACCGTCATCGTGCTCGTCGTCACCGGCTGGTCATTCCTGAAACAGTTCCTCCAGGACCGCGAGAAGAATGTGCTCATGATCGTCATACCCCCTGCAAGTGGTCGAGAACATCGCATCGGCGGTGATCGGGGAGACCGGCCGGGCTGGCGGGCCGGGACTGGCTGGCGTGGAACCAGATCTTCCTGCTCGTCGACGTGGTCTGCTGCTGCGCGGTCACATTTGAATTCCATCTCATCCTATCCCACCGTCCCCTTCCAATCAAATTACAACCGAACAGGTCCTGAAGCAGGCGTAACAATGAACTATGCCTACAAAAGCAACACTACAAATATCACTTCTATGTTGATTTCCCTCGAACGCAACCCGAGGAATATCATCAGCAACAAATTAGCTCACAGATACAATCCTGATGCGGTCAATCCGGAACTGCTACTTGTTGCAGTAGCAATTCAATTACATCAACAGTTTTGGAGTTGAGGACGCAAAGATAGGAAATCGTTTATTCTACATAATATCCTGCTATAAGAGATCTTGAAAGCAACTTAGAAGTTAAACTACCATTGTACATGTAAGCTTCGTGCCAGTCTGTTAGCATGCAAAGGCACAGGTCATTATATCAGGAAAGATATCGTCTTGCCTCAGAAAAAAAGAGCAAGAGTTACAAGTCAATTAACACAATTTTAACTAAAATACCTCTTCTTTGAATAACGCTATACTATCAAATCCGCATATAGGCCTCTATTATGTATCAATAGCTTAACTAGCCGCTTCAGCAAACAGTAGTCGACAAAAGGATGGCACGCATTATATTATCTGCAGGATCTTTGATCGTCAGACAACCTTGCCACCAATGTCAGTTTACGAGAAAGCTTACAGTGAGTGACAACAGACCAGCTGGCCCAAGAAAAGGTACAACACCTGGATGATGCATAAAATGGCGTCTCTATAAAGGAATACTGCGCTGACTCTCACAGCCAGGACAATTGTGCAAGCTCTCGTGGATGTAAATATCACAATCAAGGCAAAAGTGCTGGCTGCACTGTGGGCAGCGAACATGGAGGCTAGATTTGCTATCTGCAGGGACATTTAAGAAATAATTAATGAACCTGATTATTCCGAAAATATATGATTTGCTTGTGCAACATCAAACAAAACGCCAAAACGGTAAAGGAAAGACAAATTAGGAGCGAGAGCTGGGAAGGAAGAATAACAATCAAATAAATTATAGTGGAACTACTAAGAGCTTTCCTCTCTGTAATGCATGTGTTATCTATATTTTATCAACTGCTGAGTTTAATTACAGAAGAGTTTAAGGCTAAATATCATTTGTTAAGCTCTCTGTCTTGCTCTTAATAAAGTTAATTAATGGAAAATCTTCGCAAAGGGGATATAGTAGTCAAATATGGACAGGTATAGCTATGCAAGAAGTTATGAAGTTACAAACTACTTGCTCGAATGTAAAGTTTAGTACCACTGGAACATATGTGTGGGATTGTGGGAAGAGCGTTAAGAGATATCTTTCATTGTCAGAATATACAGAATTATGTTTATAGCAAACATGAGATTTGACATGCTTATCCATACCAGGATTAAAAAGGCTCTGCTGGCAGCCAAAACAATTTTGTCCTCCCTTTTGGCCTCTATTTGGCATAAAGGACACCTCATCAAATGGTGCTACCGGGAAGAGATGATGATATGACCTTGCTAGGTGTGGAGAACTAACTAGTGTTAGACCACAAGTTCCACATTCTGTTGGAAGCTCGCACACATTAACTTTGCATCTAGGACATATGTAACCTTCAGCCCCAGACTTTATCTTCTTGTGACAAGAGCAAATAGAGATGAGATCTTCGGCTCCTCTCTGCGGAAAACCCATCTTAATCAAACTAGCCGCGGCATATTCTGCTATAGCGGGAGGTGGGGGAGCGTGCTCCAGCAGCAATTCTTTGAAATGAGACTGCCAAAAGAAAGAAAATGTCATTACTCAACAAAGTTGAATTAGGAAATGTAAAATCAGAAGCATACTGTGGCACCTCATCCAGCGCAACCGTGTAGGACCCACCGGTCTCTTCACAGAGATGTTTGCAAACAAAGATCTCTGCAGCAAGGCCAATGACAGAGCATCTAAGTTTGGATTTCTTACATTTTTCTATTGTCTCCATGATATCACCAGGATCACAAGTATTTAGGGCAGAGTACAAAATTAAGACTTCCTTGTGACCATATGAAGGAACTTGATCTAAATAACCATGCACAAGTTCTAAAGCATTCTGCAGAGATGAATCCCCAGAACACTCGAGCTTCCCCATCAAAGCCTTGATCTGTGACTCTGGGCTCCCTCCCAGATCTGTAAGTCGACGAGAGATACCATCTTTAATCGTCACTAGGCCCACGTGGCTCAAGGGATTCTGGTCAAAGAATTCTCTTATGAAAGCCTCAGAATGCTTTGCAACAACAGCCATTCGACTGGGACGATAATCTGTCTCTGAAGCCGCCTACATGAGTTTTAAGAATGCAAAAATTAGAAGAAGAAAAAAATCTTCACTACAATTACTTTTTGAAGGTGCGATGTGCACTACCAGATCCATCTCGGAACAATGTGTCGTACTCTACAAGACCAGGTGCGATTTACACGATCGGCATTGCTACATAACCTGATTGATCCCGAGCAGCTAATCCGAGTTCATACAGAATAAGCTCACCATGCTCGACGGGACGGGGCTAGCAGAATGACTGAGTACAGAACAAGGACGAGTGCGTAACACGAAAGTAACCAACCAACCCGAGAGAGGTCGATGACGACGTAGAGGAAGCGGATGAGTCCTTTCTGGATGCGGGCCGCCGCCGCGGCGGCCGACCGCTGGAGGAGGCGCCGGCGGTACTGCGCGTGGACGAGGTTCTTGGTGCCGATGGGGCGGAGGAGGCCCGACTCGTCCTCCTGCAGCGCCTCCCACGACCGGTCGTCCGCGTAGGCGCGCTCCCACGCCTCCAGGACGCGGCCCTCGGCGGCCTCCTCCTCCTCGTCGTCGTCGTCATCGTCATTCTGGTTGCGGCGACGACCCGAGGTGGACGCGGGCGCGTTGAATCCGCCTCCGCCGCCGACGCCGTACATGGTGTGCAGGTGGCGGCGGGGCGGCGGCGAGGAGTTGGTGAGTGGAGCTGGAGGCGACGAGCTCTGGTCGTCTGGAGCAGGATATGGGCCAGGTGCGGGTTGCGTTGGCTCTCTGGGCTTTTTGGGAGTGGACCTTGCAGTTTTTTCTGATCTTGCAGTTGCTGGAAAGATTAGCAACATTTCTAACCGTATTTTTTTTAGAAAAGAGAATATATTTCTCTCTAAGCCTCTGCATGAGAGATGCGTGTGGGAGTAATTTACTCTGTACAATTTTAACCTAATAAGCATCATTATTTTTGAAACATAGTGAGTATTACGTTTATTACGGCATTATTATGTCACAGTTTTTGACCCTGCAACTTGCATGAGCTCACATATGTCATACTTACGGGTGTAATCGACTTAGACAGAGAGATAAAAATAATACCTTTAATTTTTATTGATACAGTATCCGTGCTGCTAAGTGAAAAGGGGCAAATTTCTTATTACAAAACACCTAGTATGCTCTTGGGATGAGCGAGATAGGTCATGGAAGACACTTTTGAAGTACTAGAATGTGAGTGACATGCAGCTGTTCTTTGCATCCACAACCATCAACATCGGCAATGGAAAAGATACTCTGGGAAGGTAACTGGCTGCACGGCCAGACACCAAAAAATTTGGCACCGTCACTATTCCGACATACAAGATACAAAAACAAGAGCATTGAGAAGGAACTAACAAATCATAATTGGGTCAAAGAGATTACTTCTCGCCTCGGCATTGGAAGGGGTCACTTTAGCGTCTGATAGGGACAAAGTCAACTGGCGATGGACAACCAATGGAGTCTTTACAGTAGCTTCCGCATATGAAGCACAATTCACCGGTAGCACGAGAACCTTATGGTCTGATGCAGTCTGGAATGCAAAAACAAAGCCTAAGTGTCGGTTCTTTGCATGGTTAGTGATGAATGAGAGGATTCTTAAGCTGATTTATTGAGCAAAAAGGGCTGGCTAGCCAACTTCTATTATTCATTATGCCTATGTTTTTATGAGACGACAGATCATTTGCTATGTCAATTCAATTTTACGGAGGCTGCTTGGCATAAGGTTGCTGACATATTACATCTCCCAACATCTCTTCGGACAATAGTTACTGCAGGCACAATGCAGTGACTCCTCTTTATGGCTGAGACACGCCCACGAAAGAAAAGGAAGCTTTTTTTTTTTGGATTGTTGATCTCCTTATGGTGGGAGATATGGAAAGAACGTAATTGAAGAATTTTTCAAAATAATGAATGCTCTTATCTTCACGTGGCTTCCATGCTTAAAGATGAATGGTGCATAAATAATGGATTGGGAAGGGAGGTCGAGAGACTGTAAGCTGTTTCTGCTTATGGCTGTATGAGGGTTCTTTTCCTTAGGGTGATTTAGTTTGAACTATCTTGTATTATGACCTGATTATAGTTTGTATTAGGTCTCTTTTCTCTTAATGAATGGCAGAGCTCATGTTATTTTTTCAAAAAAAAAAACACCTAGTATGAATTACCAGACTACAAATGCATGTATATAATTGAACCATTTGATCCAATGAAATCAATTAGTTCACACACTTAACTATTAAAATCGAATCGAAACAGGGTTTGCTAATGTTGTTTCAGAGAACGGAAGTAAGCGATGGGACTTTTATATATATATAAAAAACATTACTGGGTGTATATTAAGAGGGTGTAGCAATGTTTCCGGTGCGAAATGCACCTGTGACTCTGTGAGATGGAACTTCCTACTGAAGCTACTCACTAGCCGTCGCCTGTGTTGTCCCGGCGAGGATCTTTGCTCGCCATGCTCAAAGTCATCTTCATTCCTGCTGCCGGCCTAGAGCCTGGAAGTCTCGTGCGCCGAGGACCACCGCACACCACACGTCGACACGTTTCCCGAATTCATACTGTTCCCTGCCTCCGGTGTCCGTGACCAAGCCGGGCAAGGAAGTTGCAGGACCGAGTCCAACAGGAAGCTCTGCCCATGAATCTCCTTGCTTTGCGTGGGACGCGACGCCCGCCGCAGGCACAGGAGCCGTGGTCCGTGGGTGGATGGTGCAGGCGGCCAACTCGCGGCATATGGCTTCGTGTGGCCTCTGCAACGATGAATGCCTCACATGCATGACCGGTATGTGGTTGTCCATTAAAAAAATTGCTGCAAATGGTTCAAACATCAGATGAGTTGACCGGTGGCTGAACCACCCGTCCGTAAAATTGCCAAACCACGAAATGAGCCTCCCGCGGCCGCGCGACCTGTAGATATTTCAGAAAACTTTTAAATTGAAACACCAATATGATAAGTTTTGAATAAAATGATATTATTTTGAATAAAAAAAATCCAAACTGACTTGAAACGACCAGCAGCGTGCCACGGGGCTATATGAACACGTAATACAGCCCATATGCAGCCCCCAATCACGACCAAAAATAGTTTGCGGCCCAGTTGACTTATCGACGCCTCAAGTCCGCAACAGCTCCGGTTACATACATCAAGTCTGAACATTTTGCTAACGTTCGGAGGAAAGGCGCGTCCGAAAGACATCGCAACAGCTGAGCCTCGCTATCAAGATCATACCTCCCTTTTATGACCAAGAAATATCATCGCTTGTACTAATCGGCTGCACCTGGCGCTGGCGATGCAAAATCCTTAACCATAACTGTCATACTAGTAATAAAGTCAATACAAGCTACAGGACCTTTTACGCTTCCATGTTCGATTGGTCAGGTCCGTTGATCGGCCACTTTAGGTTCTACAACTACAAGAAAGACGCGTAGTAGGGAGGGATGAACGCGCATCTCTGTCACGCAAAAGAGAAACCAGAACCTTTTGTGCCCTCGACCCTCGTTTAATTTGAATATAAGGGCCTGCATAATGCAACAATGGAGGTGTTCATGTAAAAAGTTTATTTTTGTCTCAAAGTTCTTTTTTAAGAAAAGGGAATATATTGATTAATGTCCCAACCTGGGTGCTTATACGCAGAAAATATTGATTAAATTGCAAGGTGGTTATGCATATTTTAAGTATCCTTTAATTCGCATTGTACAAGAGAACTTTTACACAAGTAAGCCGTATTCATTTTGCATTGTACACGCTCTAATGCAGTTTAGTCGTAGTATCGTGCAAGTACGTAACTCTTGAGAAAAAAAAAGAGAAGTATAAATTAATCGAGATGCATGTTTTTTCTCTGCTAAACAGCTTTCAGCAAGTCATGTAAATGGGCAGGAAAACGTCACACCAGCTAGGTACTTTGGGCTGACTTTGCATCTGTTGTATATATATACAACTGACGCTGTCCCTCTAGGGTGTGTTTGGTTTGAGGGATATGGTGGGACGGGACGGGGCGATCCCACCTTTCCGTTGTTTGGTTTGGAGACATATGGGACGGAGTCATCCCTCAAAAGAGAATATTCCACCCAGATGCGGGATGGAACTATCCCACCAAAATCATGGGGACGGATCTGTCCCACCTCCGTGGAGGCAGGCGCGTAGTCTTCCAGAGGTACTCATACTCACATGTCTCTGTCACATCCTTTCATTCAAACAGGAGACAGGATCATTTCGTTCCACATCATCCCACAAAACAAACAAGAAACAGGGATCATTCCATCCCTCTACACAAACAGAAAACGGGATCATCCCATCCCTAAAAACTGGGATGGATCCATTCCATCCCACCTTAACTCCAAACCAAACACATCCCTAAAGTCTAAACTGAATCTTTATTTTTAAAAGTGGTTCAGCATACGTAGTGGCAGGGCTCGAAATGGCAACAATAATCTGATATTCCTTCCCGTATCAAAATATTTTTCATTAGGATAATCTTATGTAGTTCATTTTTAATTATTTTTATTTGTCTGAAACGACAAATAATTTGATACAGGAGGGAGTATATACAGCAGGCTCTGGCCTCTCGCTCTGCGTTGTTTTATTGGTTGACCAACTCAGGTATGAATATTTTTACGAGGAATCTGCCGCAAGTTGATGGCCAAATGAACTGCATCTGAAACTCTGAATCAACTAATGGCGCCGTTCGACAGTGGAACAGATACCGGAACTCCGTCGATTCCTCTGCTATAATTGTCTACTCATATTCTTCTGGTTTGGTGGCTCGGCAATTTAAAACTGTGATTCTTTCACGTATCTGCATCTTTGTTTTCTGTCGAATCTCAATCAATCGTCCCCTCTGCCTGCCTCTAGTATTCCATTCCATTCCATACGCTGTGTGGCGCACCTCGAAGAAGCCAAGGTGGACTTTGCAGCATCACTGAATATTTTAAACCACCACCACCACCACATCTCGCTGTCGTTGCCACCGCATCAGCAGTAGGTGCATCAGCAGTAGGTTATACTGGTGAAACATTCAGCTTCTGGCGAAGTCGAGCCTCCAAGTTGCAGATCGTTCACAGTTTTTTTAATACTTATCTATCAATGATTGTACTGAATAATCGCAAGCGTTTCAGACAGGAATGCTTCCAAAACTGCTCATAATCATTCAGTACAGGCAGAACAAGAACCCAACAAGCCATGCAGAGATGCAACGGTGATCCCTTGGAGTAGTTATAAAGGATTTTGCCCTCAAATGGCACTAGCACTAACGTTTTTAATTGCCCGTATGTAAAAGTGCAAAGGCACCACTCCCTTTCATCAGCTGAATGGACATATCCTATCTACATTCAGAACCAAATACAGTAAGAAGAGGTAGTGTAAGTTACAGAATGGAGTTCTAGCTGAGTTCGACCCTCCTCGTTACTTTGCTATAGGCAATAATGATAAGTTGTTTACCATGAGGATCATGTTCTATTGTAATGATGAGCAGAATTCATCCAGGTCAACGCAAGATTGTTAAGCTCATGGGATCCGAACTGCCAATTATATATACGCGCGCGAGCATGTCAACTGACAGTGACTCTCTAATAAACCAGGGGTCGCAAAGCTAGATACGTATCCAAAAACAATGCTGTAATCTACTATACGTATAGAGAGTAAATTTATACTCATCTACTCAAATGGCACCCCTCGTCTGTCAGAAGACGAACAGCTCATAAACATACTAGTACTCCCTCCTTATCTTTTTAATTGACGCTCAATTCATTTTTTAGTTCAAAACCTTGTCTGAAACGTCAAATGGAAGAATAAGGAGGGGGTATTTGATACGAGCTCCGGCGAATCGATGTGGAGGCCAACTTCAAGCGGAACTCAACTGGCAACACACAACATTAGTCTAATAAGTGGCTTACCAGATTGTTCATAAAACATATGTAGTCTAACCAGATAGCAGATCAGATGCTGTCGCATTACGACTTCTTAAAACGGAAACCGAGGATCCCAAGCGCGGATGACAGAAGCATGTAGATAAATAAACAGCTAGGTAGAACAAGTAAAACAGCTGACTCCAAAACAGCTCTTCGATCGGGACAAGAAAGGAGCGTTAATTCCACGCCCCCATTAATTCAGCGAATTTTAATCGGCGAGCACGCAAAGCGGAATTTGGCTATTGCAGACGCGCGCGACAAGTTCGTAGCGTCTAGCTTGTTGTAATGTTGTTTGCCCGAAAACGACGATTAGCCTATTTCCGCTGGTGATTAGGCAGCAGACCGGCCGGGTCGGTCGGTAAACAAGTCGGCCGCTGAACTTGTCTGTGGTGATGATCGATGGCGATGCACGCGATCCAATCCAACAGCGTCGGGTCTCCACAAAGAGTTGCTTGCACCGTTTGGGGATCTGTTATTTATCAGTTTGGTCGTGTCGTTCCCGGTCCCATCCCCGAGTTAATTTTATATTTACAGCGAAAGTGATTGCCGCGGTTAATAAGCAGTAATCTGGTGATCATGTGCGCTAATCATTCGTCTGGTGTAGATTAGATTAGTCCTATCGATGCAAATGTTTGACAAGCTTGTTTCATTATTTTTACTACTTGTTTACTTGGGGTATCTTCTCAACTTGGAGTTTAAAACTATACAGTTTGCTGAATTCTATACAAGTGTACATGTCGATTCTGTGCCGTGAGGGACTAGAAGAGAATAGTTTATTCTACAGGCTTGCGGCTTGAATCACATTTTGAGCTCTTCATTTCTCTATTTTTTTTTTCGAACAATGAGCTCTTCATTTCTGCATCATGAGATAAATGAGATTCAAACTTTGAGGTTTGCATGCCGAAATAAAATCGTGTGGCCATCAGTATTGCACGTCGTCATTACATTACGAGTGTGGACCAGCCAGATGAGTAGATTATGCACCGAAGAGAGACTGGTCACCACAAGATACCTTTGTTTTGCGAACAGAGAAGAAACTGTCATGCTGATTGCTGACCGGGGCAAAACGAACGCAAGCTTGAATTTATTTATTTATTTGAAAATAGGGCCTGCAGGTTCCGTTTCCTGGCATACAAGCGCTTATATATTCACACAAAAGTCCCCTTCAATGACGTCGGCCTTTTTGAATCTTCTCCGTGGACATTGCCGTTCAGTGAATCCAAACGATTGATGCATCTTGCTTGTCTGATAGAGCAGTGGAACTGTCTTTCCAGTAGCATGCCACTGAAACTGAAGGAACCAAGCGTCAAAAGGATCGGTATTAATCTTTTTTGCTATTATATGGTGTGAAAGAAATTATTTGCGCGATATATGGGCGGAAATACGCAAGAGGTTGATTGTGGCAAAAATGCAGACACGGTTTTGTTAGAAATTACCGACATAAGCTGAAACATACTTCCTTTGTACCAAAAAAGTTTGTTGTTTTGTAGTTCAAAAATAAACTACAAAGCAACAAACTTTTTGAGATGGGAGACTATACAGCATGCAGCATTTGTGTTTTTTTAGTCGTGACGTCTACGTGATGTGAAACCGAACATGCTAGCGTGTCATCAGTATTTTATAACAGAGGAATGGGTACCTAACCTCAGCTACCCGATTCATATGGCAAATATACTTCTTTTGCTATGCGTTGACAAGTGATTTGGTCATTGAGAAGATTCGGTTTTGACAATTTGAAAGAGAATATGACCGGCTTGGTTTTGTCTGAAACATGCTACGGCGGCTCTCGCAATAAGCTCCTAAGAATATGTGCATCTCGTTTTAATTTGGAAACCTTGGAATTATGAACATATCCACGATCATTTATAGCCACGAATGGATGATAAGGTGACATGGATGCTTAGACTGAGTGCGGCGGGGAGCTGTATAGCTTCCGCTATCGCCGTTTAGCGGCACCGATGGCCGCAGCGGCAACATCAGAAATAGAGTTGCCGCTATCAGTCTGACGAATGAAATAAGAGAGAAAAGAGATAAAAGAGAATAGAAAAAGAAAGAAAAGAGAGAGATATATTATAAAATAGATGATAGTAAATATAGAGGTGTGATATAGAGGTGAACGAGTGTAAAGAATGAAACTGTAAAGAAGAGAATCTTTTAGAGATGGTGGTACAGAGATTCAATATAGAGGTCCACGAGTGCGAGCAGTCTTAGATTGAGCACAGTAGTCACTTGTAAAATGTCCTGGAGGGCACTTTACCAGCCGTAGCGGCCGGATGATCACCGCAGCGGAGCCTCCAAACCAACCTCTAAAATGCAGGCCTCAACAGTAACCCGTCACAGGTAGCGTGGCCTGGAAAGGGAAGTGGAGAGACAAGAAAGAGAGAAAAGAATAGAAAAGAAGAGAAAAATTATAGAATAAAAGAATAAGAGAGGGGAAAAGATATAGAGATCTGATTTAGAGGTGAACGAGTGCGGGAAATAAACCTGTAAATGTGATAATCTTTTAGAGGTCACGATAAAAAGTGGTATAGAAGATCGATATAGAGGTCCACAAGTGCGAGCAGTCTTATGGCATAGGGGGTATACACAGTTAAATCATCATACAATTGACGGTCCTCGAACGAACAAACCCAATTTCAGGCAACTACCGTATGGAAAGCAAAAACCATAAAAATTATGGCAAATATACCCGTTTGCTATGCGTTGACAAGTGATTTGGTTATTGAGAAGATTCGGTTTTGACATTTTAAAGAGTATCACCGCGTTAAATAAGTATTTTTATAAATCTAATTGTGCTCATTTAGTGTTACGAAGATTAACCCTTTTATATAAACATAATAATAATTTAACTTTGATCGAATCTAACAATGAACTTTTTTCGAGACGAGGGTAATATTTATTTGTAATCATGGTCATGTCGTGTGGCCAAACATTCTAGAATGCTTAGACCATCCGCACTAGCAATCTCTAAACCATAGCAATTTTTTTCGAGCGTCCTTACCAGCGTGCTCTAAATCTCCAGCGTACTTCCTACACTTATCGTACTCTATAACCTAGTCTATATCACCTACCTTCTCAACATCAACTACTATTTTCGTTTCCTTTTATTTTTTTTTCCTTTCCTTCCATTTATTTTCTTTATTTTTTTCTATTTACTTTCCTTTCCTGCTAATTTATTTATTTATCATTTTCCTTTCTTTCCTTTTCTCCCTATTTCCTTTTATTCTCGAACCTCCTCCAGCAACCCAAACCATCGCCGCCCCCGGCCCCGCCACCGGCCTTCGTCCTCGCTCCCGTCACCGCCCTCGTCCCCACCCCCGCCACCAGACACAGTCACCCTCCTGCCACCAGCCCGCCACGGGGATGTCGTGGCCACCACGCCGCCACATGTCGACGGGCCCGTCACGGCAACATCGATGCTTGAGCTCCAGGCGCGCCTGCACGACCTCGTCGAGCGAGGGCGGGGCGTGGATGCACACCATGTTCTGGCAGGAGTCACGCGCCTACGGTGGCGCTCTGCTCGTGTGGGGTGACCGGGAAGGGACGCAACTTCTGTGCTCCCATTAGGTGTTCTGTAGGTACTCCCATTAGGTGGCATGATGTTATTGGTTTACCTTTTTCCATGTGGGTCCAGTCACGAAGTCAGTAAACTAATGAAATCACGTCACGTCACGGGACTACGCCCGGGAGCACCGAAGCCGTATTCACCGGGAAGCCGGTGCGGCAGAGGGCAGGAGCGCAGTCAGATCTGCACTCAACCGCTACATTTTCGGTCCCGTAACTTTTCCTAGTGAATCCGGTGCGGATGGTCTTAGCGGCCGACTGGGGACAAACACACAAACTTTGAACTACGTTCTCCTCGTCGTCTAATAGACTAGCACTAGGGGTGGACAAAAAAACTAAGACCGAAAAACCAAAACCGGAAAAACCGGAATCGAAATCAAAAAGACCGAATTATCGGGTATCGGGTACTGTCGGTACCCTAAAAACCGTACACCCCCTGAGGTTACAAAGATTTCGAGGGAAGGCTGTCTACATGGATTGAAGACCCTCGGAGGCCCACTTGTCAGACATGACCGGACCTGCTTCTCCAACATGGTTAATCCCTAGGTCGCCACGTGTACTGCCAAATCGGAGCTACCGCCCGCAAGGAGGAAGCTCCGGACCAAGTACCGAAATGTCACCTCCGGACTTAACCCCTGACCGAGAGAAGCTCCGGACCTGACACGTGTCAGGTAGCTCCGGAGCTACCTGCTTCCCACAGCAAGCTCCAAAGCTGCCACGTGTCCAAACGTCGGAGCTGGCAGCCTCTAACCTCCGGAAGACCTTGTAACGGCTCCAGATCTTCAAAGGAGAGCCAAGGACTTCAAGACCCGATTAAATGTCATTAATTCCATATTAATGACACTTAAACGGACGATCTTAACACCTGTAACGGCACTGTCGGAGTCCGTTACAAGATCATTAACAACAATTAATCGTGTATTAATACTAGTAATTGTCGGGGCCACATGTCGGGCTCGGTCAGCTTGTAACGGCCTATCCTTGTACTATAAAAGGACAGGCCCACGATACACACAGGACACGCACACAGACGTGGAGATCATACGTGACAAACTAATACAACACCAACATACCCGTGGAGTAGGGTATTACGCTCAGGCGGCCCGAACCACGTAAATCCTAGTGTCTCCTGCGTTAAAACCGCAATTCACCTTCTGGAGTCTCCGAGCGCCCATACTGAACTACAAACTCCTCCAACACTTTAGCAGTGTCAGGAGATCTGCCGACTCCAACAGTCGACAGCTGGCGCGCCAGGAAGGGGGGCGCCTGAGATTTTTGAGAATGGTGAACTCCGCAGCTGGATCATCCAACGGTCAACCTGTTGCTCAGGCTGTTGGGGGCAATCCCTCCAACAGGCAGCCACCAGCAGGAGCCTCGGCACTAGCAGGAGCCACACTCCCACCACCACCATTTTCTCCAGCAAATCGTGCTGGGCAACGTGATGGTGCGCCGGCGTCACTTACTGCGTCGGCAAGTCATGACAACCCGGAACACGCGCTCCATGCAGTGCGTGCTCTTCCCCAACGACCACCACCTCCGGACGCATCTCGAGATGCAATGGAGCAGTGGAGGGCCGATGTGGAGCATTTGGTCGCAGCAACGGCCGAACGTCTCAACAACCAGGGTCCTCCTCCTTCGGGACGAGCCCCGTCGCAGCGACGGACTTTGTCTGGAAGACTTGGTCCGCACGTCTCCAACAACAGGAGACGATCTGCGTCACAGCAGGTGACGTCGTTGCCCTCTGGGGCACGACGCACCCATACGGTATCCAGGCTTTCGACTCATGACCTCCAGGCGGAGCTTGATCGCCGATACCGCCAACAGGATGGCCGTGTCCATATCGAGCGTGCTCGTGAAAGACGGGAAGCTCAGGACCTTTCTACTCTGGAAGGAGTAGGAGGAGGCTGTTCAGCCCTAGCCATGCACCTGCGCATGGTTAAATGGCCACAGAAGTTCCGGTCACACCTGCTGGAGAAATTCGACGGGACTGTCAACCCCGCCGAATTCCTTCAGATATACTCCACTGCAATCTTGGCAGCTGGAGGAAACGAGGCTGTAATGGCCAATTACTTTCCAGTGGCCTTGACCGGGACCGCCAGGTCCTGGTTTATGAGCCTTCCACCCAACTCTATCAACAGTTGGGAGTCAGAACCCGGAGGTCCCCGAAGAGAATCTGGACTCCTCCGACAGGGTCCGGATCAATAGAGAGGAAGCTCCGGACTCCACCGGGAGGGTCTGGACCATTCAACGCCCGGTATACTTCATCAGTGAAGTATTACATGATGCCAAGACTTGATACCTAGAGGTGCATAAGCTGCTTTATGCAGTTCTTATTGCCTCCAGGAAGCTCCGACACTACTTCCAAGCTCATAAAGTCTCGGTGGTGACCCCCTATCCACTTCGAGCAGTCTTGCATAATTCCAATTCAACTGGTAATATTGCAAAGTGGGCAGCGGACTTGGCTGAGTTCGATCTCGAATTTGTTTCGAGACAAGCAATCAAGAGTCAAGCGTTGGCAGATTTCGTGGCGGAATGGACTCCATCTCCATCAAACCCTGGGGGCCCCAGCGAGCAGAAGACGGAACATCAAGTTCCAACCTTCACCGAGCCTCACTGGACCCTTTACTTCGATGGCTCCATGCAGAAGCGGGGGGCCGGAGCTGGAATCCTTCTCCTTGCACCGACTGGGGAGAAGGTAAAATACATGGTACACATTGACTTCAAGGCAACCAACAACATGGCGGAGTATGAAGCACTCATCTACGGACTAAAAGTGGCACTGTCATACGGTGTCAAGCAACTGTTGGTCAAAGGAGATTCACAGCTCATCATCAAACAGGTGAAGGGTGAATGCTCCTGCAATAATCTCCAGCTAGCTGCTTACCTCCTTGAAGTCCAGAGGCTTCAGAAGGACTTTGAAGTTCTAGACCTCCACCATGTTCAGCGTGCCCACAACGCTGAAGCTGACGAACTCTCGACCAAAGCGTCAACCGGAGCTCCGACTCCTGACGGAATCTTTGTCCGGAGGTTGTCAAAACCCACAGTTCAGCCTGCCGAACTGAACGAAGGGGGCGAGATCAGCATCCCGAAGCTGACGGTCCCGATGGCCCTGTTACCATGGCAGCCATCAAGGGTCGTAGGTGCTGCCGGAAGCTCCGAGCAACCCAGCACGCAAGACTCAAATGCTCAAGTCGGTTCCGATGCATGGATCTCGGAGATCCGGAACTACTTGAAAGACAACATCCTTCATGACGATGATGTATCCGCTGACCGGGTAGTCAGATTGGCTAAAATATACACGCTGGTAGAAGGGGATCTCTACCGGCGCGGTGCCAACGGCATCCTAATGTGGTGCATCACAAGGGAAGAAGGCTGCGAGCTCCTCGCAGAAATCCATGGAGGCGAGTGTGGGAACCACGCATCTTCCCGCACGCTGGTCGGAAAAGCCTTTCGGCATGGCTTCTACTGGCCTACAGCGCTCCAGGATGCCACTGAGCTGGTGAAGAAATGCGAAGCATGCCAATTTCATGCAAAGCAAATTCATACACCTGCTCAGCCCTTACAAATTATACCTCCTACATGGCCCTTCGCTGTGTGGGGGATGGACATCTTGGGACCCTTCCCAAGAGCCGTCGGAGGTTACAAGTTCCTGTATGTCGCCATTGACAAATTCACCAAGTGGCCGGAAGCAACTCCAATTGTGACGATCAACAAGCAATCTGCTATCAACTTTCTGCAGTCCATTGTAAGCAGATTCGGAGTCCCAAACAAGATCATCACTGATAATGGGATTCAATTCACAAGCTCCGCATTCCAAGGGTATTGCGAAGACCTCGGCATACAGGTTTGCTACGCTTCCGTAGCTCATCCCGCCAGCAATGGCCAAGCCGAGAGAGCAAATGCAGAAATCCTTAAAAGACTCAAAACGCGCACCTATGAGCGCTTGAAAAAGCACGGAGCCAATTGGATCGAAGAGCTTCCGCCCACTCTATGGGCCAACAGGACTTCTCCAAACCGGTCAACCGGAGAAACACCCTTCTTTCTGGTGTACGGGGCTGAAGCAATCCTTCCTCCGAAAATCACCTTGGGTTCGCTCCGGGTCCGGACCTTCGACAAAGCCGCGCAGGACCAGCTCCGGCGTGAAGACCTAGACCTCCTCGAGGAGGGAAGGTGCCAAGCAGCTGTCCGTAATGCCCGATATCGCCAAGCTCTACGGCGTTATCACCAGCGGCATGTACACAACCGACAGCTCGAGGAAGGCGATCTGGTGCTACAAAGAATACTATCCAGGGAAGGGTTAAACAAACTCTCCCCCGGTTGGGAGGGGCCCTTTCGAGTGATCAAAGTATCCCGTCCCGGAAGCGTTCGCTTGGCTACTGAGGATGGGACACCTCTCCCAAATCCTTGGAACATCGAGCACCTCCGTAAGTTCTACACTTAATTCCACGGAGGTGAGTCTTAAGTAACTTGAAATGTATGTTATAGAGTCATTGTACAGAATCGGGTAGTTTCTCCGGGAGAACAGCCGAACCTTTCCTGAAAGGTGTGCAAAGCTCATGCAGCACTTGTCACAGTCTCCGGACTAAAAGTGTGGCTAACTACCCTGGGTCAAACGAGAAACCAAACACACTTAGCCTGGTTCCGTACCCTAAGAGTGTACTTGTTTCCCCTGTACCCCGGACCTATAATGAAAGGCATCTTCATGTGAAATAGACTCTACGTGCATTCATTTTGTGCAGGCTCGACATTTTTATTTTTCTCTTTCTTGTCTATAACAGAGACGTGCAATTCTTAAGAAATTTTTAGTTCGACCGGTTTATATACGATTCTGGTTGTATTGTCAGATCTTTTAGATTTAAATATTGTTTATGGCCAACTCGCCTGAAAGACGCCGAGCCAATCTAGGGCCGGAGTGCGCTATCGACTTAGCCTGGTCAAGCACCCTAAGTACACCACTCTACCTACACCCCGGCGGGCCAAAGTAAGGCGGGTCCATGGACAATTGGATCTAAGAGAAAAGGCAACGCATCCAGTTGTATTTAAAATCGCGTTCAACTTAAAATTTTCTTGAGAATCGTAAGCCGCGACGAAATTATAGACAAGGAACGAATTTTACTATTTTTCTTGGCTTAAGTGTGCAGGAAAAATAAACTCTACGTTGATGGAGAAGAGCCGGAGCTAACCAAGCTCCGACACCCCCAAGGGGGTCAACCGTCGGCGCTGAGTAAAAGATGGTGAGAAGACCCCATAAATGGAGTCTGTTGCCAACAAACCAAGTGTTGGCAAAGGTCACTGCCGGAGCTACTAAGCTCCGACACCTTGGAGAACTAACTATCGACGCTCTATGTGTTGATAGAGGCTATTGCCGGAGCTACTAAGCTCCAGCGATGGACAATGCCGGAGCTTCTAAGCTCTGACAAATTCAGGGAACCATCACTATCAAAAACTTCGGGCCTAAATTCTACAAGTTCGAAGCAAATTCGTCTTCAAAAAAACTCAATATCCTTTTGGTACATGTTCACAATCAAATTGTGTACATTTACCAGGGGGCCAAGTGAAGATAAAGATGTTGAAGACAAAAAATGAAATTCGCAAAAATTTGGGGATTTCATTCATCTGGAGACAGGAGATTACATCTGGAGACAAAGGATTACAAAATTGAGGAAGAAGAAGAGAAAATACAAGGGAGAGCTAAAGAGATGGCCCTAGACCCTATGGAAGAACTCGGCGACCTTCTGGGCGACCTCCGATACGCTGGCTTGGGTAGCTTCGCCTTCTCCTTCGACGGGGCCTTCAAGCACCGGGTCCAAAGGAAATTGAGGGTTCCGGCTGGTGTAGCACGTCAACACATATTCCGTGACGTTCTTCGCCAGGGATTGCCCCTCAACCTCCAGTTGGTCCACGATGATGTCGCCCACCTTGGAGAGCTTGCTGCCTGCTGCGCTCAACGCTTGCAGCGCAAGGTTCGGCTCCGGCTCCGGATCATCCGGGCGCACGGGGCTGAAACCCATCAGCGTCAGCGCATCATTAGCCTTGCCCAGGAACTCCCAAATCTACAGGGAGTCCGCCGTCCTCAGGCTCTTCACCTCTTCCAAGGATCTCTTGGCCCCCGTCAGTTCGGAATTCTCACGGGCGAGGCGCTCAACTTCTTTGGCGTTTTGCTGAATCTTTGCAGCAACCCGCCTCTCAAGTCTTCCGAGCTCCTCCTCCCGGAGGTGGATCTTGTTCCGACGATCGACCAGGTCCTTCTCCCTAGCCTCCACTTTCTTCTCCCGGGCAACAAGGGCACACTCGTATTCGTAGAGTTCCTGCCCTCGCACCTAGGTCTTCTCCTCTTCCTCGAGGTAGCGCTGTTCCAACTTCTTAGTGCGCTCCTCGAGGCCCTTGTCAGCCAGAGCTACTTTCTCGGCGAGCTCCTCTTCCCTTCTCAGGACCTCATCCCGCAGCTCCAGGAGTTTTTGCTCTTCGTCCTCGAGCCATCTCTCCCTCCCTTCAAGTGCCTCTCGGCGCTTGATGAGTGCGGCGTTGATGGCTTCAAGTTGCTTGAATCGAGCATTGGCCGCGTCGTTGGCAGCCTTGGCCTGATCGTGGATCTCCCGGGATTGAGCGTCGAGAGCATGAGTCATGCTCTCCCTCTCATCCAGCAGCTTCTCCCAGTACTCCAGGCGGATCTTCTCCCGTTTGATCCACTCCTTGTCATCCGCTAGCCTCGACTGCGCCAGCTTAGTCTCGAAGTGGAGCCGATTACGCCACCGCCTAAGGGTTTGGCGCTCCTCTTCAAGAGCCTTGCTGTCGTGGAAGAAGGCCAGTTGGACCTGACGTAGACTGGAGCAGGCGTTGTCGATAGACAACGACAGTGGGATGGGCTCCGGACCTGCTGGGGTCTCCTCCGCTGGTTCCAGCGGGTCTTCACATACAAAAATTGGGTCCCACTCTACGAGAGCGGAACCCTGAGCTTCCAAGGTGCTAGGGCCGTCCTCCGGGATGGCCTCAGTCGCCATCGAAGAAGGCCCCGCCGCCAAGTCTTCATTCGCCCCCTCAGGCAGGGGGCCGGCGACTTCGCTTAGGCACTCTGGCTCGGCCACAGGTACCATCGATGTCGTCGCTTCCGGAGCAGGAGCTACTACTGGCTCCGACCGGGACACCTCTTCTGAGGGAGGCTCGAGCTCCCTCGCCTCTTCAACCGCCGGCTCTGTGACCGGCGCTCCAACAACAACCGGCTCGGTGACCGGTACTTCGGAGGTAACCGGCTCAACTGCCGGAACTACCTCAACTTCCGGCTCGCATGCCGGAGCTTCAGTCACCTCCGGTTCAATCGCCGAGGCTTCGACAAGTTCTGGCTCCGAGGCCGGAACTACTACTTCTTTCGGCTCTACAGCCGGAGCTTCCACTACTGCAGCACCAGGACCTGGAGCTCCGAGACAAGTGCCGCTGGCGTGTCTTCACTCCCATGGTCTGACGCTACCACGGGAAGTTCTGGGGACGAGTCGAGGTTCATGACCACGACAGCCGGCGCCGGAGCTGTCGCAGCCTCAGCCACCACCTGAGGCGGAACTAGGACAGGAGCAGAAGCTCCCACGGCCTTAAAAATCGTGGTTGAGGGTGGAGCTTCACTCCCCTTCTTGGGGACGCTGCAGAGGATGGATAAAGAAAATTAACAAACAATCGCTACAACTAAAAAGTTAACCAAGGTAAAAATCAGAAATTACCTTGGAAGGCTCCCGCACCAGCTTGCGCGGAACCTTTTTCCCGGACGTTCCGGGCTGGCCATGGTCGGCGTAGGAGCTCCAGGAGGCCCCCCAGAACTTGTCGTAGCCACGGGCGTTTCCCGGGCCGAGGCTCTCCTCGATCGGGAGGAACCCCTGGACCTGGAGGCTCCAACCGCCCCAGGTGTCAGAGTCGTACACCCGGAGCTAGCACCACCGGAGGGTTCCACCACGGAGACAAACGCGCTCCGGGAGGATCCCACTGCAGGAACAGTCTCGTTCCGGGAGGACCCCACCACGGGGACAGTCGCAACGGCAGCAGAAGATCTTCCCCCCTGGGGAGAAGGAACCAAGGTGGAAGCAGAGGGCCTGACGGACCTTCTGTCGGCATGTCGTAGCTTCCTCTTCCGACTCTCCGGCTCCTCCGCCAGCTCCTTGCCCTTGCCGATGACTTCAACCCTCGGCCGTGGAGCAGGGACCGAGCCATCTTCGGGCACCCCGAGGATTGCCACCCGGGTGGTTGGTCTTCTCTCGACGACACCAAGGTCGTCAAGCGCAGGCATTGTCCGCTGGAGCTCTCTGCTGAAACCCGCTTCCACATTCAGAGGGAGAAAGGCTGACAGCGGAGTCAAGTAATCTCCGTCGACATCGATGCCGTGCTGGAATTTCTTGAGGTGGAACTCCAATGTCTTCCCCACAATATTGGATTTCAACCCGGTCTCAACCCGGTCCTCGTCCATCACGCTGTTGAGGTCCCAGGCGAGCTTCTCCCTCCTCTTCAGCGGCGCCCACCTGTTGGTCAGGAAGTTGCAGAATACCGCTTGGGGAGTCAATCCTCCCTCCACACATCGGCGGATCCTGGTCAGCACAGGGTCGAAAACTTCCGCCAGCACCGGAACTTCACTCCATATCGACGTGTCGATGCCGGGCAGACCGTCTAGCAGTTCCAACCGCTCATGCTCCTCCACCCTGACGACTATCCAATCTTTCTTCCAGTCATCCCACTTCCCGGAAGGGAACGACCGGAGGTACTTGAATGGGCACTTCTTGCGCTTCACAAAGTAGTAGAAGCCAAGGTACTCATTGCTCCGGCCGGTGGTGTGAACGGTGAAGAAGGTTCGGAAGAGCTCGACGCAGGGGGGGATGCCCACCCACATCTCGCAGAAGTGGACAAAGATGGACACAAGGAGGATGGAGTGAGGGCCAAGGTGGTATAGCTGCAAACCATAGAAGTCTAGCAGCATCAAGAAGAAAGAAGAAAATGGTGGGATCAGCCCCACCATGGCGTACGAAGAAAAGTACACCATCTCACCAGCGCACTCCTTCTCAAAAGGGAGCTCTCCGCTGGTACGGACCAAGCGGTTGAAGAAGTCCGAGGACCACCCTATGAGGGCTCGGACCTTCTTCAAATCGTTGTCGGTCTTCAGGCGACTATCGCGCAGACCCAACTCCATCGCGGCATAGCTAGGCAAGAGAAGAGGAGCAAAGTACGAGTCAGGAGTTTGAGCGCAAGATCAGATGAGAGGCGTAAAGAACTCCAGACGGTGCGCGCTTTCCTTCTTAAGTAAGCCCTCGCAACGCTTGGATGGAAACTGCAAGGGAGTCGAAGATACTACTCAAGAATTCCACCCAGCCGATGACAAGAGGGCCCGGGACCACCCCGACGATCAAGTCGAGGCTCTTACCCAGGCGAACGGTTGTCATCACGAGACGGAAAACCCAAAGGCGGCGGCCTGACAGGGCGCGCGGAACCGATACGGTTTTCGTATCGGGAACCGGCGACCTTCAATTGCGTGAGATCCGCACGTCAAAGATCTTATCTGCCGCCTGAGGTGCGCCACGCGTCGCGATCTAACTGTAAAACCCTGCCAACGGCACCTCCGAAGACCCTTGAAGACCCAGTTCAAGAGTCGCAAGGATGGACCCACCTCCGATGGAACGACTTCACCCCAGTGACCTTCCTCGGAGGTAGGTCCAGGGGGCCACTGTCGGTACCCTAAAAACCGTACACCCCCTGAGGTTACAAAGATTTCGAGGGAAGGCCGTCTACACGGATTGAAGACCCTCAGAGGCCCACTTGTCAGACATGACCGGACCTGCTTCTCTAACATGGTTAATCCCTAGGTCGCCACGTGTACTGCCAAACCGTAGCTACCGCCCGCAAGGGGGAAGCTCCGGACCAAGTACCGAAATGGCACCTCCGGACTTAACCCCTGACCGAGAGAAGCTCCGGACCTGACACGTGTCAGGTAACTCCGGAGCTACCTGCTTCCCACAGCAAGCTCCGAAGCTGCCACGTGTCCAAATGTCGGAGCTGGCAGCCTCTAACCTCCGGAAGACCTTGTAACGGCTCCGGATCTTCAAAGGAGAGCCAAGGACTTCAAGACCCGATTAAATGTCATTAATGCCATATTAATGACACTTAAACGGACTATCTTAACACCTGTAACGGCACTGTCGGAGTCCGTTACAAGATCATTAACAACAATTAATCGTGTATTAATACTAGTAATTGCCGGAGCCACATGTCAGGCTCGGCCAGCTTGTAACGGCCTATCCTTGTACTATAAAAGGACAGGCCGACGATACACACAGGACACGCACATAGACGTGGAGATCATACGTGACAAACTAATACAACACCAACACACCCGTGGAGTAGGGTATTACGCTCAGGCGGCCCGAACCACGTAAATCCTAGTGTCTCCTGCGTTAAACCGCAATTCACCTTCTGGAGTCTCCGCGCGCCCATACCGAACTACAAACTCCTCCAACACTTTAGCAGTGTCAGGAGATCTGCGGACTCCAACAGTCGACAGGTACCTATTCGGGTAGCAAATCTAAATAATTGATATATTAATTTCGGATTCGGGTGTCACCCTCGGATACCCAAAATACCGAATAACTAAACAATAAATTCTCAAGTTAAATTATGATCTATGAACTCTAAATAATATGAATTTTTATATTTTATTTGTGAGTATTATGTGAAGTCATGAAATTAAATTTTTTATTTAAGCTCCATCATTAGTAAACTAATAATTTGTTGTCCTTTGAGATTAATTTTAAAAATGATATTAAACTTATATTGATTATTGAGAGCATAAAATGAGGATAATCTACAATTCGGGTATTTCGGGTAAGACCGAAGACCAAACTGAAATTTCGGTACCTAAAAATTTTAGATACCTAATATTTGTATAACGTTTCGAGTAGTGATTTTAAAAATCCGAAATTCAAAAGACCGAAATAACCGAACCGAATTTACCGGTAAAACCCACCCCTAACTAGCACCTGCCTTCTTCATAAAAAAAATCATATCCACAAAAAGCACCCACAGGTATTGAAACGTGTGTTACGTACCAGAACCAAATACTGTGGGAACGAAAAAAAAAAGAATCAAGTACAAAAAATCGGAAATTAGTTTGGAGCCAGCGGCAACTCACACGTAACCCTCGATGGACAACAGGATCTGCGTGGCGAGGCAAGCTGGCAGGGTCGAGTCCAGCTGTCTCTCCAGATTCTGCAGCGGCTGTGCGAGATCCCCCGAGCACCACAGAAGATTCACTGCGAGCGGGGCCCGCACCCCTTCCCCGTCCCTCCTGGATTCCCCGCACCCCTTCTTCAAAATCAGAGCTGCATCTCCCACAAGCCCAGCTCTATAAATCCATCTGTTGCGTTCTGTTCGTCTCCCATCTCCCGCCACACCCTCCCATTTATTCCCGTTCCTCCTCCTCTAACCGCGCGCGGACGCGGAGTATCACGCGCGCCTAGTGTTCGATCGAGCAGCTGCGAGGATGTCGACGTGCGCGGCGGACCTCGCGCCGCTGCTGGGCCCGGCGGCGGCGAACGCGACGGGCTACCTCTGCGGCCAGTTCGCGGACACGGCGTCGGCGGTGGACTCCACGTACCTGCTGTTCTCGGCCTACCTCGTGTTCGCAATGCAGCTCGGGTTCGCCATGCTCTGCGCGGGCTCCGTCCGCGCCAAGAACACCATGAACATCATGCTCACCAACGTGCTGGACGCCGCGGCGGGGGCGCTCTTCTACTACCTCTTCGGCTTCGCCTTCGCCTTCGGCACGCCGTCCAACGGCTTCATCGGGAAGCAGTTCTTCGGGCTCAAGATGCTGCCCAAGACCGGCTTCGACTACCCCTTCTTCCTCTACCAGTGGGCCTTCGCCATCGCCGCCGCGGGCATCACGTCGGGCTCCATCGCCGAGCGGACGCAGTTCGTCGCCTACCTCATCTACTCGGCGTTCCTCACGGGCTTCGTCTACCCGGTGGTGTCCCACTGGATCTGGTCCGCCGACGGCTGGGCCTCCGCGACCCGCACGTCCGGCCCGCTGCTCCTCGGCTCCGGCGTCATCGACTTCGCCGGCTCCGGCGTCGTCCACATGGTCGGCGGCATCGCCGGCCTCTGGGGCGCGCTCATAGAGGGCCCCCGTATCGGGCGCTTCGATGCCGCCGGCCGCTCCGTGGCGCTCAAGGGCCACAGCGCGTCGCTCGTCGTGCTCGGCACGTTCCTGCTGTGGTTCGGCTGGTACGGGTTCAACCCCGGGTCCTTCACCACCATCCTGAAGTCGTACGGCCCCGCCGGGAGCATCCACGGGCAGTGGTCCGCCGTGGGCCGCACGGCCGTCACGACCACGCTGGCCGGCAGCGTCGCCGCGCTCACCACGCTCTTCGGGAAGCGGCTCCAGACGGGGCACTGGAACGTGGTCGACGTCTGCAACGGGCTGCTCGGAGGGTTCGCGGCCATCACCGCCGGGTGCAGCGTGGTCGACCCGTGGGCGGCCATCATCTGCGGCTTCGTCTCCGCGTGGGTGCTCATCGGGCTCAACGCGCTCGCTGCGCGCCTCAAGTACGATGACCCGCTAGAGGCCGCGCAGCTCCACGGCGGCTGCGGCGCGTGGGGGATCCTCTTCACGGCCCTCTTCGCCCGGAAGAAGTACGTGGAGGAGATCTACGGCGCCGGCAGGCCGTACGGGCTGTTCATGGGTGGCGGCGGCCGGCTGCTCGGGGCGCACATAATCCAGATCCTGGTCATCGCCGGGTGGGTCAGCGCCACCATGGGTCCGCTCTTCTACGCGCTCAAGAAGCTCGGGCTGCTACGCATCTCGCCCGAAGACGAGATGTCCGGCATGGACCTGACCCGGCACGGCGGATTCGCGTACGTCTACCACGACGAAGACCCCGGCGACAAGGCAGGGGTTGGTGCGTTCATGCTCAGGTCCGTGCAGAACCGTGTGGAGCCGGCGGCGACCGGCAACCGGGTGTAAAATCACCGGATGAAAATGCGTGTTTCCCTTTCTGTTATGGCGTCGGGTTTGATCACGTATCCGACGGTAATGTCTGGTCCAATGCTTTGCCGCTCGATCGAGCGTTCAAAGACTGAAAAACAAGAGTACAGGACGACGATGAGGATTGCTTTGCTTTGTTTTGGTTGGGGTTTCTTCTTACATGCACGGTTGTGTGTGTGAGTAGTATATTGTGGACGGAATGCATTACGGGTAGCTCTAGGGTTTGTCTTTGCTAATAATACTATTATTTTTTGTGGTGGAATCTTATGATCAGAAGGTGTGGTGTGGTGTGCTGCTGGTCAAGATATGTGGCTTGTAAAGATTTAATTTTTTTATTGGTTGGTTCTGTCGTGTGGTCTTTAAGCTCCAATCTCAACTTTGGCGTGTTCCTTGATTCTCAGCTTCGTCTATGTTCACATAATATTTCTGCCAAAAAACATCATACTGCAGTTTTCCCTTATGTACGAGATCAGTACACTGTTTCGTTTACTCCATCCTTAAAAAATGTCATCTTTTAGTTAAAAAATAAAATAAAGGATGAGAAACTTTTGAAGATGGTAGGAGTATATTCTTGCATCCTTACCACTTTAATTTCATTGTGCTCTGATGCGGCTGCGAAAATTTTCTTTTTGTTGCAGAATTTTGTAGGATTGGATTAACAGTGCCAGAATAACTCTCATCTCTGTTCCACGGCAATGAACCGACGCCGGACAGTAGCAGAAGTAGAGTATACTCCCTCCGTTCTGAAATAATTGTCGTTTCAGACAACCAAATGAACTAGAAATGAACTAACGAAGGTTGTCCTAACGACAATTAAAACGAAACGGAGAGAGTACTAGATTACTAGTACATCCCGCCCTTTGAGTAGCGAGTGAGATGAAGAGGGATTGGAATATGGACGATGCTGAAGAGCATTCGTCGTCTGACTAAACGGCCAAACACATCACAAACAAAGCACCCCGCGTTTGAAGCACCAATCACGCACACGACACAGATAGAAAGCAAATCCCTATGGACGACAGACGCCACGGAGGTGGAAACAACAGAGCGAGAGCCGTCACGATCCCAGGGGTGACGTTTCCTTGTGCGAAGATGATGTTACCTGATCGAGTGATCGTTTCTTGGAGAAAATAAAAAACTCATAGTTTACTTCTTTCGTTCCAAAATACTTATCACTTATTAGTTCAATAATAAATTAAAAATTGATCTCGAGACATTTATCATTGTTCAAACAAGACATTTATCTTTCTTGCAATAAATACTATCCCTGTTTTGAAATAATTATTGTTTCAGATAATGAAAAGAACTAGAAATGAACAAATAAAGGTTGTCCTAACGACAAATAAATTGAAATGGGGAGAGTATCTCACATCCGCTGATTAATGAATCGCCATAGCACCTGTTTAATTAACCGTTTCAAATCGGCGTAAATATCTCATGTGACATGTTTGACAAAAAAATTTGAATTCACGTTTGGTGTGACATGCTCATGACCAGACTTTGGAGTGGAGTGGGACGCACATGCGGCCACCACCGACCGGGTTGGAATCCGGGAAAGTGTGTAGGAGCATTAGTACTAGTATATGCTTGCATGCAGCACGAGCTCGATCCCATTGTTTGTTTATCTCAATTTTGCCAGTCACGGCTCACTTGATTGATTAACCGGTATGCATATGCATGCAAACCTTTCCGCTACCTTCTTGGAACGAGGTGCCTAGCAATGTTGTCCCTAGTGCAACTTTTTTATTTTGTATTGTGCTCTTCTTTGCGCGTGACTTGCCACAAGAATCTCGTGCTCTTTTCTCGAAATAAACTCGACTGTAGTACGGTTCCCGTGTGCTGTTGCAGTACAGCTGAGGTAAGCTAGCATTTGCGAACCAAAATGTTTGATGATCACAAGCACGGAGGATAGTTGCTTTTGTCTCGCAGAAAAACTTAAAAGGAAAATGAAGCGCGTACGGAAGAGCATCAAGTATACCTCTGCAAGTACCAGCTCCCATACATGACAAAAATGTTGATTGTTGAGTTGATCAGGTTGACGGTAGGTGGCACCGCCGGCCAGCGATTCCCTGATTGGGACGTGTCTTCATGGAACAGGGGGTGTGGCAATTAATAGGCAATGGGGAGTTGCGATTGCCAGGTCCGGCTTTTGTTGTGGTCGCTCGGCTTTGCGCTGTGGCTGTCGAGTAAACCAGCAAACACAAGTCAGCGGTGCCCCAACGAGCGGAAGACGGATCTGTACGCTCTACATACGGTCGACGGGGAAAAAAAAATCGTCGCGCTGGTCTCTTTATTATGACTACAAGAAGAGGAAAGTACAGTTGGTCACTTTTATATTCACTACTACTACTGCTACAACGGATCAGAAGGGTTAGAGTGAAAAAGCTAGCCCACACGACTGCAGGCTGAACCGTACGTACACCTGCCCACCGGCCTTGTACGGATACGTAGCAAGTCCATGACCACGATCTACAGCCCACCTTGGTTGCTGCCAGCCCTGGTCCGAGGGAATACCAAGCCCAAGAAGACCCTGCCCGAGCTGGTAGCTGGATGCCTGGATCAGCACCTGCTGAGCCCCAATAACCTCGCGCACACCAACCAACCAAAATTTCTCGAACGTGAGATTTTCTAAGCTCGGTTCCGACGACTTGGCAGCACATGATTGCGTTGCTTACAAAAACCAGACCGTCATATCTCGTCCTGTTTTTGGACATGTATATATTGTTGGGCCTTTGGGTGCAAATACCCGGTAAATTAAACAGGCCGGGTTGGCCTGCTGAGAGCTGACCAACTGGGTCGGCCCTCTTCAGCAACGAATTGTTTGGAGCTCACGTGCGTCCGTCCATCCATCCATCCATCGGCAACGGAAGGCCACACGCGTCGCCTCATCCCCACGGTCGCCCGAAAAAGTGCCGCCGGTCGCCCGGCAAGCCGCCACGCGGAGTCGCGGACCTGCTGCGAGCGCGGGGTCGATTGGCGCCGCATTCCCGCCGAGACAGCCAGCTCCTGTCCCACTCCACAGACAAATGGGCCACCAGTTTCAGTCCTTCTGCAGGATCCACACGTCAGAAGAAGTGCCCCCCCAGTCTCCGTCGATAACGGGGGAGGGCTTCGAATCCAAAAAGCGAAACGGGAAGGGAAAAGCAGGAACAGCCGAACAGGCAGGCAGTAAAACGGAGCAGCCATTTAAAAACCTCGCCCTCCCTCTCCCGTCCCCGCTCGCTCGATCCCCCAAACCATTCCCCCGGCGGCGAGCCTAGCCCCCACGCGCCCGCTTATTACTAAACCCTACACGCCGCCCTTCCCCTCCTCCGCCCCCGACATCCCCCTCACGCCGGCGCGTCCACGACCCGAGCTCCTCGCCCGCCCGCCCTAGGGTTTTGTGTCTGCCGGCCATGGAGCAGGAGCAGGAAATCGCCGGCCACGCCTACGCCTCCCAGGTGAGCAGCAGCCGCCGCCTCCGCCGGATCTCAAGCGGCGGGTGGAATGCCGGGGCGCGGAGGTTTTCTTTTCGATTGACGCGTTCGCTGCTGGGGTTTAATAGCGTTGGCGCCGCGGTTTTCACCACCTGTTTTTTTTTTTTTTTTCGCGCGCAGGTCGGCTCCTACTTCCTGACGGGCTACTACAATGTCCTGGCGAACCAGCCGCACCTGGCGATCCAGTTCTACACGGAAAAGAGCAGCGTCGTGAGGCTGGACTGCGAGACGGGCCATTGGTCGCTCGGCAGGACCCTTGAGGTAATAAGAAGCACCCTTCATTTTCCATTCCTTGCGCTCCTAGATTGTCACCATTCAGTGAAATACCAAACACTGTTTAATAAGAGACCGAAGTCTGGCAGCAATTATGCTTTTGTTTGTGCATCGACTGATGGCTGGCTTGCGTTGAGATTGCTTGCGATGATCTCATTTTGGGGGAGGAATCCATTACAGACTGATGTGGAACTAGTTATTGCTCTCATTTTGATTTCGTTTTCTTGTGTATTAGAGTTCTATCAGCAGAGTTACAAACACCGTTTTTGTGATTTGGGTTAAATCTGGTTTCTATTCATAGGCATTTTGTGCACTGTATATTGTTTTTTGTACATTTCCTGGTTGTTCATCAGTTCTGTTTTCATATGGAAAGAATAATGTTGAGTAGTAAATAAAGTGGAAGGTTGTACTCTTTTTTTTTTTTTGAGGAACTAAATCGTATAATCTGTATACCTTAGACTCGAAGGAGATTGGGAACATGAATAACCATGATGTTGTCATTATGTTGTACCTCCAGGCCACAATGTTGTTTCGTTATCCAAACACTAACACCCAAAAGCTATATGCATCTTAGTTTTCTTTATTTACCTGCTTGCAGGTTATCAACGATATAATGATGTCCATGAACATACACAAGGTTGAGGTTAAAACGGCTAATTTCTTAGAGTCTTGGGGTATGGCAATTACACTGTTGGTTACTGGTCTAGTGCAATTGAAGAGCTACCCTACTCGCAAGAGATTTGTTCAGACTATTCTTCTTGCTCCGAAAAAGGATGGATATTATGTTTTCAGTGACATCTTTAAGCTCCTCTGTGATGAATATGATGATCAGTACCATGGTGGTGATGACAGTTGTATGGACAACATTCCACAGGGGGATGCTGCTTATACCACGGCTGAAACAGGTATCTCTTCCCAGCAGTATTGAAGTTATTTACACTTCTTGACAACTAGCATTCAGTCTCATGAACTTGTGCAACTTCTGCTATTTATCATCATGTTGATATCAGGGGCTGGTTCTCTTCTGCAAAAACAAAATGTATATCGATTGATACATTACTTCTCTAATTATAAAAATTTTACTCCATTAGTTCAGTAGCATAGTGTATTCATCTGATTTACATACATTAAAATCCGCACTACAACTCACAACTTCACTAGTTAATTCACGTGCATCATGCAACAGAATTTTAGGCATTTACTGATACCAAAGGCACCAGATTATTCTCACATATCAATATATAGCGCCATCAAATATAGTACTTCATTGATACTTTCTCATTCTTAAGTCTGAAGTATATCCAAGAATAAAGTCACTGGACAGTAAAGTCTCCTAGTCTTTTCCACCAGATAAGCAGATAGCTAAAACATCTCTTGGGCCTTGGCATTGAGATTAAGTTGTATGACTGTGATGAGGTTCGTTTATCTTCTATTGTTTGCTTCACCAGCAACTGATTATTTGGCTGGAGAACACGAGGAAACAGAGACCGTGGCTCCTACTGAAAATCATGAAGTGCAGCAACAAGCTCCTTTGGAGTATAGGGCTGGGATTTATGATGACGCTCCTTTGGAAGAGCATAACCCCCCACCCCCAAGTTCAACAGATATTAAACCAGATTCACCTCAAGCCCCTCCCCACGCTCCTTCCCCTCCTACCGTTGAAGAAGAGCCTGTGGAAGAGGCCCCTAAGACATATGCATCAGTGGTAAGCAAACAAATGTCCCATTTCATAAGATGAGTTCCTAGTTTTTCATTGCTCTGTTGATTGATCACGATCTCAGTTGCGGAAAAAAGGAAACACAAGTCATCAGGCTGTTAACTCTGCACCTGCCAACAAGGCCACGATGGGAGCTGTAGAGTCGCAACATTCTGTTCCAGTGCATGAAAAATCCAACTTGGACACCCATCGTGTTGCTAGTGTCCCTGAAGATGAAGGTTTCTTTCTTACGTGCACTGTTTTACTCTTGCTTCTGTTTTTTTTTCTGGACATGTATTGAAATTGTTTTGTAATTACTTCTATTTATAGATATAATGATCAGAAGATATAGTCCAACTTTTTCTAGACCTGTGCTTGAAATAGGATACTATTTTTTCTATTGTTATTCTTTGTAAAATTTTTCCTCTGTGGGGTTTAAGATCATTTTTCCATAGCTCTGTGCCCTGGTATAGATAGGAGGAGATTTGGATCCAAATTATTAAGATTAAACCAAATGAGATTTCCTAGAGGAACCTATTTGAGCTCAGTTGCTAGTTTTTACTAACCCTAACAGCTATCGCATTAGTTAAGCGATAGTGAAACATCGTAGTGGAGTGCCCTTGTTAGAATAAACAAAGCATAATTGAATGAACTCCTTTGGTTCCAGACATGGGAGTATCTGAGCGCTGTTGAACAACCATGATTCTTGAGCAGACAACCGGACATAGCTCTTTGCTGCTTGCTAGAGCTATCGCCACTCAAGGCTGCAAGCCATCTTGAATATTGCTTTTAGAAATGTGCTGTGGATGGTATCTCTATATGGCATATGCTGTCGATTAACCACCCCGTTTGGGAAATGGAAGTCGAGCCATTTAAATTATTTCTTGATAGATGCGTTCTGGTATTATTTCATTATCTGTATATTTTTGTCTTTGAAAAGATTTAGTGTTCTTTTAGGGAGTTGTAAATTAATAGAGACCTGTAGTATGGGATCTTCTGCCTCATGTGATAGATTTTTTTGTAGCCAGTAGAGGGTTTGTTATTTGTTTATATATTACACCAAGCTAAACAATTTACTGTTGAATATAGGCTGCATGTGGTGTGTGGCCTTGACTGATGATGGTTTCCTTTTTTCTATCAGATGAGTTTTTGTCAGTATACGTTGGGAATCTTTCACCATCTACTTCAGTATTTGATCTTGAGAAGGTGTTCCAGGCTTTTGGAAGAATTAAACCTGACGGAGTTGCTATTCGGAGTCGCAAGGTTTATTGTCTTCTATGATTCTATCTAGTGCTTTAAATACATTTTTTTTGCTGGCTTCCTAGTTTCATCTTCTTTACACAGGAGGCTGGGGTTTTCTTTGGCTTTGTTGAGTTTGAAGACCACTCCGGCATTAATAATGCTTTAAATGTAAGTTTACCGTAGTGTGCCATGCTTATACAATCTACATTATATGAATCTAGCTAAGTGGAGAGACTCTACCACTGGGCCAGTCTCGCCCTTCTAGTCACAACCTGCAGGGTCAAGCAAATTAAAAGGAAAGATTTTATACCAATATAAATGTCTTAAATCTTTAATGATTTAATTAGTATACAATTATTTTATGTTAGAACCGATAAATTCCAGGTTTTTAAATTCAGGCTTATGTCCATCTTGATGTTTATGAAATAAAAAGCTAATGGTTTGTGATGGAAGATCATGTCATGGTGTACCTGAATGCTCTTTTTTTTTTAATCTTTCTTATTGTCACTCAGGCATCTCCAATTGAGTTGGATGGCCGTTTAGTGCACGTTGAGGAGAGGAGGCCTAACTGTGGATTCCCTCGTGGCGGAAGTAAGTATCCACCTAGGATTTTCTCTGCCACATATCACCCCCGTCCCGAAAAAGATTTCATTCCTGGCTGTGAACTTGGTTGATAGCCAGAAATGAAGTCTTATTGGGATGGAGGTAGTACCATTTTAAGCCAATAGTTTGCAGAGAACCTTTTTGTATGATAGTATGGGCAGAGGCATGAAGAAAGCAGGGTTACATATCAAAGTCAATTCTGACTGACACCATGCTGATAAAACTTGTGCTTCAAATAGTGAATGGTGTTCTTGGAACCTTTCCATATAAAGGGGATATACTGACTTTTTCAATGCGATAGTGGTTCCCCTATCTTGATTTTTACAATAATTGAGTAAACATTTCACACTGGTTACTCCTATGTTCATTTTCTCTCCTTAGCATTTGTAATTGTAGTACATTGCTCTGCAGGACGGGGACGAGGACGGGACCAAGTTGGTGGGCGCTTTGACGAGTATGCTACTCGATCGAAGGGAAATGTGCAGCAGAAGAGGGGTGGACGCCAATATGACGGCTACTACTAACTTTGCACAGCTGGTGAGCAGCCATGAACCAGGTGTTCGGTACCTGGTGCAGTTTTGGGCATAATTTTGTTGCAAATTGCTATAACTGGAGAACAATGGCATTTCTGCTTAGCTGATGCTGAGAGCTGGTCATTTTTGGGTTGGCTTCGATTACCGTTTTGTTACATTAAGTACTCCCTCCGTCCTCAAAAACTCGTCGTTTTGTAGTTCATTTTTGAACTACAAAACGATAAATTTTTAAGTACAGAGGGAGTAATTTTTGCACCTCAGTTACCATGTCCTGTCCAAAAGCATCATGTTATCGTTGGATAAGTGTCCATTTAGAACATGAGAAGTATTGTGATGTCGTTGAACAGGGATGGCGCGGGAAAATGATTTTCCTTCCGCGTCCGGAACCGGGATGGTAACCTTCGTCGCGGCCAGGCGACGAACGAAGAGAAATGAAGCACTGGGCTCCAAGCTCACCGGCAGCCGCTGAGCGGCGGCCAAGATTTGCCGCGGCCCATGTGGTTGTTTGCAATCTACTACCTCTGTTTCTAAAAATTTAATGATGAACGCACGGTTATAATGAAAAAGCGCATGCATTTTTCTTTAAAATGAAGAAGCTACTTTAATACAGTTCTAAAACTACAGATTATTGATATCTGAATCCAAATTAAATAAACAGAAGAGACGCCCATTACATCCATCCTCTATTATGGCGTAGCGAGGCCGATCTCGCGTCCTTTGTTGGCCTCGACGTCGTTGTCGTCGCCGCTGTACTTCTTCCACGGCTTGTAGTCCTTCCGCTCGAGCATCCTCTCCACCTCCTCGAACTGCAGGCCCTTGGTCTCCGGCACGGTGAAGAAGACGGCGACGAGCGCGAGGAAGGAGACGCCGCAGAAGAGGAAGAAGGTAGCCGACGTGCCCAGCGCCTTGGTCAGGGACAGGAACGTCTGCGTCACGATGAGGTTGGACACCCAGTTGGCCACGGCCGCGATGCCGCCGCACACGCCCCTGAACCGCAGCGGGTAGATCTCCGAGTTGACGATCCACGGCACCGTTCCCATGCCGGGGGAGTAGGAGACGATGTACGCGCCCAGGCCGATGAGCGCCAGCCACCCCAAGTTGTTGGGGCACCCCTCCGTGTACAACTCCCGCCTGTCCGCGCGGCACGTCCCCCGCGACGCGTCGTTCAGCGCCAGGCACGCCCCCGGAAGAAGCTGCAGTAATTAACGAGGGATGAGATCATTAGCGAACGATGATCCAGACAAAAAAAGGTTAAAAGATGCATGAACCTAGCTGCACTAGTAATTAATGCTCTGTGATGGATATACAGCGACTTGCCTTGTCTCCCTGGTGAGCGCAGAAGCCGCAGGTGGACGCGGCCTTGAGGCAGTCCATGCAGCTCCAGCGGACGTGCGGGCTGAACTCGGGGCAGGTCTGGTTCGCGAACCGCCGGGTCTCCAGGTCGCTGACGGGCGGGGCGTGGTGAGCGGCGCCCATGAACGTGCCGCCGAGCACGGCGAGCCACACGACGATGCCGACCAGGCTGATGAGCATCAGCCGCCTCCGGCCGGCCCGGTCCACGAAGAACATGCTGACGACGGAGCCGACGGCGTTCAGGCCCGAGGTGATGAGCGACAGCGCCATGGCCGTGTTGTTGGACGCGAAGCCGGCCAGCTGCACGATCGTGGGGCTGTAGTACATGACCGTGTTGATGCCGACGAACTGCTGCGCGACCTGCGCGATGACGCCGGCCATCAGACCCCGCCGAACCACCTTGCTGCCCAGCGCCTTCCTCAGCTTGCCCAGCAGGCCCTGCTCGCCGATCGAGCCTTCCAGCTGCACCTCTTCCTCGATGGACCGGCGCATCGCGTCGATCTCTTCATCGACCTCGCTCGCAGGGTAAATCTTCCGCAATATTTGTGATGCTTCCTCTGTCCTGCCCTGTTGGTTCAACAATTCAAAGGCAAACTTGTATAAGTTTCTTTTAGCAAAAAAATATTTACTTCGACCGTAGCAGTTCGCTAGAGATGTACCCTCTAGCCTCTGCAGATACAGATGTTTTTTTTTTGTGAAGAAATACCAACCTTCCTGTACAGCCACCTTGGTGACTCTGGCAGCATGAGCATCAGTACAAGCTGGAGCAGGGCAGGAACCCCTGCAATGCCAAGCATCCACCTCCAGGTTCCCCGCACCTGACAAAATCATGGACATAACATTATGGAATGCTGCTATTTGATTGAGATACAAGACCTAATAATTTTCAAATGTTTATAAGAATATGACAAGAGATCAATGTCTAGCTAGTTGAGAGTACCTTAGTGAAGGCTAGATTGATGAGGTACGCCATGAACTGGCCTCCGGTGATTAAGAGGCCATTCGTGCTGACAAGAGCACCTCTGATTCTAGCAGGCGAGGCTTCGGAGATGTACAGAGGAGCCGTCATGGAGGCCATCCCAACACCAAGACCAACAAAGACCCTCCCGACAATGATGACATGAGGCGACGGGGAAAGGGCCATGATCAAGGCACCGGCAAGGAACAAGATGTCGGCGAGTATGATGGACGGCTTCCTTCCGAACCTGTCGTTCATCCAGCCACCGAGTGCAGCTCCAACTATGGCTCCGGCGACAGCCATGCTCACTATCGTTTCCTGTTATTAATTTGGAGTGCAAAAAACAGTGGTGGTGCCGCATTAGCCTTTAATTTTTCATGGAATAGACAACACCAAGAATTGACGGTGGTGAATTTGGACCACGGTGCATCGTGAAAAAAAAACGGGAAGGAAGCTACTACACGTACGTACCCTTAACACGGTGCTCTTTTCCACCGCGGCGAAATCATCTCGAATGTACAGGAGTGCTCCAGATATGACACCTATTAGCAACAAAAAAAAATCACCAACAAGGTGACAGATCAATTTGTCAAATTGCGTGTTCACAAATACATATATTCCATTAATAAATCCCTTCAATGAAAGCAGTAATAATAATTTCTACGTACTGAAACAACAGCACTAGTACAATGGATGGTTACCTGTATCATATCCGAAAAGAAGACCACCGATGCCAGCAGACAGGACGAGCTGAAGAATGTAAGGCTGCGTCCAGGTCAGCCGCAGGCATTCCTTGAATTCCGCCTTGTCCGCGACAGTTACGCCTCCCTCCATTGCGTCCAATCCAAGTGCGCCTTTTCCTTTACGCTCCAAGAACAAGAAGTTTCTGATTCACTTGGGCCTCCTCTCGCCCCGCTGTATCGAGAAAACAGAAGTTCGTTCGTCGGGGTTAGAGGACCAGCACGAAGAACACGGGTTGCATGCATGCATGAGAGGCTTTTAATGGTATTTTTTCGAAAACCTAAGTTTAAGGGTATTTATGGTCACGTAGTGAATACGGCATTTTGGGCATGCATTATTCAATCAGAACAATTAAGAGTTGAAGAGAAGTGACGAGCGCGATCTCCAGCGTAGTAAAAGATAAGATATTCTAGTAATTGCGCTGATTTATCCCTTGTGGGAAAGTCGTTATTATTGCGATCCCTTTACGTGCGTGGAAATAAATATATTTAAGCCATAATGATATAATCCTTACTATCTATAATCCCGTATCTCATGCGACGAAGATAACAAAAGGATGAGACGAGACGAAACCTCTAGACCCGATGTATGCACGACGTACGACGGAACGGGAGGAGGATGAACGAGACCACGAACCTCTCGGAGTCGGCGACGCGATGATCAGAACCCACGCCTCGTCTCGAGCGATCGACGAGGCCCGGCCCCGCGGCGACAAAGTGGCGACGACGCCGCGCGGTCGGCTGATCTAATGGCGGATCCGACGCGCGCGGGCAGGCACTGCCGATCCCGGCCGGGCGTCCGAGCCGGCGAGACGCGATCGCCAGGAACTGCTGTTCGCGCCGGAAAGGAAAAAAAACGTGGCGCTGTCTGGCGCGGCGGGTCTGAGCTGCGCAACCTGTACGGGATCCCTTTGGTTCGGTGGAGCTACGACCTGCCCTCTGACCTCTTTTATATAGGCCGGGCCGGCCAGGCTCGGCTTGGGGCTCGGCTTCGACTCGGGTCGGAGTACAGTTACGACTCGGTTCGTTGCACGGAACGTTCTGTCTGGAACGGAGCTGTTGCGTTGCGCGGAACGTTCTGTAGCGCGCGGGGCTGTTGCGTTGCACACCCGTACTGGGTGGGATTCGGGGCGGACGCCGGCCCGCTATTATATATTTGCGCCAGGACGTCCAATCAAGGGGAAACAGGCAAGTCCAACACAGAACGCTATGGCGACGACGACAAGCCAAAGCTTCGCCAGCCGCGCGCTCCGGTCCCACCGCGCCGTT
Source organism: Tuctoria greenei (assembly GCA_036927565.1). Taxonomy (NCBI): domain Eukaryota; kingdom Viridiplantae; phylum Streptophyta; class Magnoliopsida; order Poales; family Poaceae; genus Tuctoria; species Tuctoria greenei. Next base: position 284,711,968 of record JAYESD010000002.1, on the reverse strand, counting down.
CGGCGCATTCTTCTCACTGCCCTCCTCAGGGCCAGCGACGCGGCGACAACCGCGTCGTCGTCAACGGCACCGTCGCCGCCGCCGACGGTGCGGCGCCTCGGCAACAACGCCCTCTTGGTCGACGTGGACGCGATGCTCCTGAAGCCCTCCTCGCCGTCCGCCGCGTTCCCGCCGTACTTCCTCGTCGCTGTCGAGGCGGGCGGCTACGTCCGGGGCCTCGCCCTGCTCGCGCTCTACCCTGCGCTGCGCCTGCTGTTAGTCCCCGAGGCGCGCGCGAGGGCCATGGCCATGGTTTCATTCTGCGGGCTGTCCCGCGACGAGGCCGCGAGGATCGGCCGGGCCGTGCTCCCCAAGCACTTCTTCCGTCACGCGGCGGACATGGACGCGCTGGAGGAAGCGGTGGGCGCGCTGCCCAGGGACGTCAAGGTGGTGGCCGTGAGCCGCTCGTTCCCGACGGTGATGGTGGAGGCGTTCTTGAAGGAGTACGTGGGGTTCGACGCGGTGCTCGGGGCAAAGCTCAAGGGAGGGCGGCGGTACTTTTCCGGCGTGATGGAGGACGGCGGCGAGTCGGATACGGAGAGGCTTGCGCTCGGCCGCCTGAACCAAGCCGGGAAGGACGACAGTTGCGGAAGGAATCCGAGGCCGATGGTGTTCCACGACGGTCGGCTGGCATTCACGCCCACGCCGTTGGCTGCGTTCATCATGTACATCTACTTGCCCTTCTCCCTCGTCCTCGCCATCGTCCGCATCGCCATCTACGTGCTCCTCCCGTGGCGTGTGTCACGCGTCCTCGCCGCGCTCACCGGCGTCAAGGTGAGCGTCATCGGAGCCACTCCTACGACGGACGGCAACAAGGACGGCATCGGCGGCCGGCTCTACGCCTGCAACCACCGCACGCTCCTCGACCCGATCGGCATCGCCAGCGCGCTCGGGAGGCCCGTTGCCGCCGTGACGTACAGCCTTGGCCGCCTGTCTGAGATCCTCTCGCCGCTCCGCCTGCGACGCCTGACCCGCGACCGCGAGGAGGACCGGCGCCGGATGGCGTCCATGCTGGCCCAGGGCAACGTCGCCGTGTGCCCCGAGGGGACAACGTGCCGCGAGCGCTACCTGCTCCGCTTCAGCCCTCTGTTCGCCGAGCTCGCAGGCGAGGTGACCCCCGTCGCGGTCGACACGTACACCAGCATGTTCTACGCCACCTCCACCTCGCCCATCGCCAAGAGCTTCGACTCAGTGTACTTCCTGATGAACCCCCGGCCCGAGTACGGCGTGCAGTTCCTGGAGCCGGTGAACACGGACAACGGAAAGAGCAGCATTGAGGTGGCGAACGAGGTGCAGCGCATGATCGCCGACGCGCTTGGGTTCCAGGGGACGGCGCTGACGAGGAAAGACAAGTATCTGCTGCTGGCAGGGAACGAAGGGTTCGTCAAGGGCAAGAGGAGCAACAGCTAGTTATGATTATGAATGACAGGGTTTTAATAATCAATTACTACTAGATTTCCTGTTAATTTTGTAAGTAACAGATTGAATTAGTGCAAGTTACCGAGTAATAAGAATCTTGTATTATTTTACAGCTCTCAAACAGGTTACCAAAGATTAACACTGTTTACTGTAACAAAAGCAACCAAGACGATCTGTCCACAAACTAAGCCACAAGATCAGAACAGAATGTCGTTTTTCACTTCATAACGATAATTCAGTATCAGAACATGAGCCCAACTAATCAATCTCGTACCCAACATGCGTTATGCAATTGACTGACCATATATTCACTTGTTTGGAGATATCCACTGACAAAACACAGGCAATTAACCAATGAGCCAAATTCAGCTTAATATGAAAGTAACTAGCATCATAATCGCTAGCCATGCCCATCAGCAACTCTCACACAAGTGTAGGGACTTGATCAGCCTCTTTCTTCCAGGAGGTTCATAACACTACAGGAATCACGACAATAGACGACGACTAGAACTACAGACGACGGGGCCGTCGTCTTTAACATAATTGACGATGGTGAAACCTAGCCATCGTCAATATTCCCATTATAGATGACGGTTGACCTAGGGCCGTCGTCAATTAATTAATGACGACGGCTGACCGTTGTCAATTACTTGCTAAACCGGGCCCACTCGATGCCATAATTGACGACGGTTGGCCTAGGGCCGTCGTCAATTAATTAATGACGACGGCTCATCGTCGTCAATAACATGCTAAACCGGGCCCACTTGATGCCATAATTGACGACAGCGACAGATTGTCGTCGTCTATTAGTGGTTATAGACGACAGTGACCTAATACCGTCGTCTATTAGAGGCTATTTCTGGCTCGCACGCGTCTAAGTCCTCATTTTCCTCGATCTTTCGCGCTCGAGGGCCGCTGCCGCTGCTTTTCCCGCCGTGCCGCCTCCTCTGCTGTTTCTCCTGCCGCGCCGACGTCTCGCCGTCCAGAGGGCCACCACTGCTGCTTTTCGCGCCACGCCGCCGCCGCCGCTGCTTCTCCCGTCGCGCCGCTATCTCACCGTCCCGAGGGCCGCCAACGAGGATCACCGTATGTCGCGGAAGACCGCCGTCACCCCCTCCCCGACGAGTGGTACGCCTCCCCTCCCAGCTGCCTTCTCCCCACCACGCGCTGCCTTTTCCCGCTGTGCGCCGCCCCCTCGCCGTCGCCCCCTATCAGCAGCCCCGTCCCCACCGTGTGACACCTCCTCCCCGCCACACAATAAGGTTGTAGTAGTGTCTCTTGCAGGAATTGGAAGGCAGGGAGATCAGAGTCAACTTGGCTTTTGGAAAAAAGTAGTGGAGTTCATATAGGAGAATTTTGCGGTTGAAATATTATGTGTCCTTCCTATGAAAATTGCGCCAAAGCAAGGCAGTGATGCTTACTCATTGAAGCATCACATATTTGATTTACTGTCTTTTGTAGTTTATTTTTACTTGTTGAATCAGCATATGGATTACTTCATTGAATTTCTTGAGCTTACAATAAGGTTTGTTGTCCAGTTTCATTGAATCCACCTCCACTTTCATTCGATGTTTGTTGTCCAGTTTCATTCTATCGGTAGCTTTAACACGAACATAACTTCATATCAAGTTCCACACTTTGTTTAGTCATTCAACTGAAATTATTCTAGGGCTTACAATAAGGTTAATAGTGTTTATGGCTAATTAATTTCCCCAAAAAATACTAAAGCTTTCATGGCCTGATAACTGTACAGATAGGTAGTACAGGTTATTGTGAATCCAACAAGATTGGTTTCACAATTTTTGGTTTATTCTAAAGAGAGTTATGTATTTTCAAAGTTAGAGCTAAATTTTGGAATTGTTCATGTAACATACCCTTGTTAGTCAATCAACCTTGTAACTGGAAGCTGAATGTGTTGGATATGATAGTAAAAGTTCATACCTTACCCGTTCTTATTGGTTGAGTGTGCAACATATTTACACAAACAAATAGTATAGTATAATTGTTGTGAGCCGTGCCTACTGATCTTTTCAGTTGTACTGAATCTGTAATTGTTTATTAGTTGGTTTGTTTATTAATATGTAAATAAACGGGTTTCAGGCTGGCCCGGCCCAACCCGACACAACACGACATGCAATAAATGTGTTCATGACGTATAGACAGTTGTAGTCGTAATGTATGCGTCGAGACGACACGGAAGCGAACGGTGATGGTGAGGACGTCAATCACCCGCGATTGTGCGGACGGTAGATCCGGACGTGGAATTGTCATCTAAGACCAACTTTCCTCATCTTTCTCTTGTTCATTCCTCTCTCGTAAATGACTTAAAACTGAAAATGGGTAACATAACCTATAGTAATGCGTCACCCGTTTCGGATCGGCATGTCTCACATGCTATTGGCATGAGAGACGTGAAGGTTCAGAATTGTCCCTTTTTGGACAGTCTGGGAGTGACCGAGGGGGCGTGTCTTACGAGACACGAGTCTGGATCTAGACGAGATTTCGACGGTATAACCCTGTTGTTCTCTGCTGCACCATTTTTGGACGTGCAGTGGAGAACAACGGGGTTATGCTGCCGAAATTTCATCCGAATCCAGACCGCGCATCCCATCATGTGCACGCTCCGCTCGGTCACTCTTGGGTGGGTTTAGGACCTATCTACCTAGTTGTAGGGTCGTGACATAACATAACTGTCAGTACCCTGTGTACCGTATACCCCTTGGGACTGCAAGAAGACCAAAGGAACTTCACCTGTCTGGGATGGGTAGGTCCGGTGTAGATGTACACGTGTCGGTACTGGAGCTTCCCTCTGTCGGGGGTTAGGTCCGGGGGTGCCACACATGTGTTTAGCCTGAAGCTATTCCATGTGTGGGATGTAGGTCTGGTTGCAGTATACACGTGGCAGTATCGGGACTAACCATAGATGGGAGGCAGGTCCGGTCCCGTATGACACGTGGGGCCCTCACAGGTCTTCAACTCAGACAGGTGAAGTTCCTTTGGTCTTTTTGTAATCCCAAGGGGTATACGGTATACAGGGTACCGATAGTGGCTCCCTAGGCCCACCTCTGGGAGAGACCTTCTGGATGAGGTCGTTTTGCCGGAGGTGGGTCCATCCTTTGGTTTTTGAGCCGTGTCTTCAAGGGTCTTCGGATGTGCCGTTGGCGGTAGTTCGCAGTTAAACCAACGCCGCGTGGCATATTCAGGATGTGGCAGGTGAGATCTGAGCGTGCGGATCTCACACAATTGAAGGTCGCCGGTTCCCGATACGAAAACCGTATCAGTTCCGCGCGCCCTGTCAGGCCGCCGCCCTCGGGCTTCCCGTCTTTCATGAAGACAACCATTCGCTTGGGGTAAGGACCTCGACTTGATCGTCGACATGGCCCCGGGCCCTCTTGTCATTGGCAGGGTGAAGTTTTTGAATTGTATCGTCGGCTCCTCTGTGGTTTCCATCCAAGCGTTGCGGGGGCTTACTTAAGAAGGAAAGCGCGCACCGTTTGGGGATTCTTTACGCCTTCATTTGAACTTGTGCTCGAATCCTCCAAACTTTAGCATGCTTTTCATCTCTTGTCCCGCTGTGCTGCGATGGAGTTGGGTCTCCGCAAGAGCAGACTTAAGACCGACGGTGATTTGAAGAAGGTCCGGGCCCTCATGGGGTGGTCCAGTGACTTCTTCAACCACCAGGTCTGCGCCGGCAAGCTTCCATTCGAGAAGGAGCACGCCGACGACATGGTGTACTTCTCCGCGTACGCCATGGTGGGACTGATCCCACCCTTCTCCACTTTTCTCTTGATGCTGCTAGACTTCTATGGTCTGCAGCTGTACCACCTTGGCCCCCACTCCATTCTTCTAGTGTCGATATTTATCCACTTCTACGAGATGTGGGTGGGCATTCCCCCCTGCGTCGAGCTCTTCCGCACCTTCTTCACCATCCACACAACCGGCAAGAGTGACGAGTACCTTGGCTTCTATTATTTTGTGAAGCGCAAGAAGTGCCCGTACAAGTACTTGCAGTCGTTCCCTTCTGGAAAGTGGGACGACTAGAAGAAGGATTGGATAGTCATCAGGGTGGAGGAGCATGAGAAGCTGGAGCTGCCCGAAGGCCACCCCAACATCGACACTGAAGCTTGGAGCAAAGTTCCGGTGTTATCAAACGCCTTCAACCCTGCTCTGATCAGGATCCTCCAATGTGTGGAAGGAGGGGTGACTCCCCAAACGGTATTCTGCAACTTCTTGGTCAACAGGTGGGCTCTGCTGAAGAAGAGGGAGAAGCTCGCTGGGGCCCTCAATAACATGATGGACGACGACCGGATCGAGACCGGTTTGAAGTCCAACCTGGAAGGCGCATCTTTAGAGTTTCACCTCAAGAAGTTCCAACACGGCATCGACGTCGAGGGTGATGACTTGACTCCGCCGACGGCTTTCCTCGCTCTGAATATGGAGGCGAAGTTCAGCAGGGAGCTCTAGCGGAAGATGCCGGTGCTTGACGACCTCGGTGAAGTTGAGAGGCGTTTGACCACCGGGTTGGTGATCCTCGAAGCTTCCGAGGGTGGTCCCCCTTCCGCTCCGAGACAGAGAGTTGAAGTCGTGGGCAAGGGCAAAGAGTTGGCCGAGCCCTCGAGCCGTAAAAGGAAGCTGAAGCACTATGATGGGAGGTCCGTCAGACCTGCTCCTTCCGCAGCAGCTCCTTCTCCCCGGAGCGGAAGGTCTTCAACAGCGGCAACCACTCCAGCATCGGCATATCCCCGGGGTGCTAGCTTTGGCCATGTGGCTCCAGTACCAGGGCCAACTGAAGGCTCTGGGTCCGGAGGTCCTTCCCGGTCGAGGGGGGCCTCAACCAAAGTGACGCCGACGACAGCAATAAGATCCTGGGAACCTTCCGGAGCTAACACGCCAGTGGCGATAGGATCCGGACCCGAGCGTCCGGGGAAGAGGTTCCGCGCTAGCTGGAGCGGAAGATTTCCGAGGTAAATTTTGATTTTTACCTTAGTTGGTTGTTTTTTGTTGTAACTGCGTTTTGAGTGTCTTCGACCTTCATCCATAGGGTACCCAAGAAAGGGCTGAAGCTCCGGTTCCTGTAATAGCAGCTGAGGCTGTGCAGGCGGAGGCTCCAGCTCCAATACCAGCGCCGCCTCAAGAGGTGGCTGAGGCCGCGACAGCTCCGGCGCCGACTGTCGTGGTCCTGGATCTCGACTCATCCCAGAAGCTTCTGTGGTAGCGCCGGACCACGGGAATAAAGATGTACCAGCGACACCTGCCCCAGAGGTTGAAGCTCCGGTTTTGGATGCTTAAATGATGGACGCTCCAGCCTTAGAGCTGGAGGTAACTGCGATTCCGAACCTAGAGCCGGTTGTTGTTGAAGCCCCGGCGGTAGGGCCGGGTGTTGATGAAGCCCTGACGGTTGAGCCGGTGGTTGATGAAGCCCCGGCGGTAGAGCCGGGTGTTGATGAAGTTTCGGTGCCTGAGCCGGTCGTCGAAGAAGTTTCGGCGCCTGAGGCGGTTGCTACAGAAGTGCTGGTGCCCAAGCCCATGACGGTCGAAGCGCCAGCGCTGGAGCCGGCGGTGGAGGAGGCGCCAGCATCGGAGTCGGAGGTTGCTTCAACTCCGACCGGACCTTCAACGCCTGCCCCGGAGGTGGTGGTCCTGGAGGTGCCCGCGCCTGAGCCAGGGTGCCTAGATGAAGCTGCTGGCCTCGAGCCCGAGGGACCAGTTGTTGATGACCTGGCGACGGGATCTTCGGAGCCAACTCCGGAGGTCGAAACTTCTGTTGCAGGACCTTCCTCGACAGTGGCTGATGCTATCCGGAGGGCGGCCCTAGTGCCGTGGAAGCTCAGGGGACCGCTCTTGTAGAGTGGGACCAGATTTTTGTCACGGAGAACCCGCTGGAGCCAGCGGAGAAGACCCCGGCAGGCTTGGAGCCAATCCCTTTGTTGCTGTCTATCGACAATGCCTGCTCCAGTCTTCATCAGGTCCAACTGGCTTTTTACCACGACAGCAAGGCCCTCGAGGAGGAGTGCCAAACTCTTAGGAGGTGGTGCAACCGGCTCCAATTCGAGACCAAGTTGACACAGTCGAGGCTGGCTGACGACAAGGAGTGGGTGAAGAAGGAGAAGGTCCGGTTGGAGTACTGGGGTAAGCTGTTGGACGAGAGGGAAATCATGGTGCGATCCCTCGACAACCAGTCCCGAGCCATCAACGAGAAGGCCGTAGCTGATAATAACGCAGCGAATGATCGCGGGGAGAAGCTCAGCGCCATACAAGACATCCTCGTCAAGCACCGGGAGGCCCTTGAGGAGCGGGAGAAAATGCTCGAAGATGAAGAGCAAAAACTCCTCGAGCTGCGGGATGACCTCGTGAAGAGGGAGGAAGAGCTTACTCAAAGGCTAACTCTGGATGACAAGAGTCTCGCGGAGCGCACCAAGAAGTTGGAGTAGCGCTGCGAGAAAGAGGAGAAGAAGGCCTGGCAGCGAGGACAGGACCTCCACAAGAGGGAGTATGAAATTGCTGTCACGGAGAAGAAGCTGCGGGGCCGAGAGAAGGACCTGATCGACCGCCGGAACAAGATCCACCTCCGGGAGGAGGAGCTCAGTAAACTCGAAAGGCATGTTGCTGAAAAGATGCAGTAGAATGCCAAAGAGGTTGAGCGCCTTGCCCGGGAGAATTCGGAGCTTGCGGCGACCAGAAGATCCTTGGAGGAGATGCGAGGCTCAAGGGCTGCAGTGTCCCAATAAGTTTGGGACTTCCTGGGCAAAGCCAACGACGTGCTGACGCCAATGGGTTTTAGTCCCGTGCGTCCGGATGATCCGGAGTCGGAGCTGGACCAGGCATTGCAGACGTTGAGGTCGGCAGGAAACAAGCTCACCGAGATGGGCGATGTCATCGCGGACCAGCTGGAAACCGAGGGACAATCCCTGGCGAAGAACGTCGCAGAATACGTGCTGACGTGCTACACAAGCCGGGACCCTCAGTTCCCACTAGACCCGGTGCTTGAAGGCCCCATCAACAGAGAGGGAGAATCCACCCAAACTAGCGTGTAGGAGGTTGCCCAGAAGTTCGCCTCGTTCTTCCATAGGGTCTAGGACTCTCTCTTTGTAGCTCCCGCTTGTATTCTCTCTTCTTTTTCTCCAATTTTGTAATCTCTTGTCTCCAGAAGAATGAAATCCAAGTTTTTATGAATTTCATTTTTTGTATTCAACATCTTTGTCTCACTTGGCCCCCTGGTAGATGTGCACAATTTGATTGTGAACATGTACCAAGAGGATGTAACAGTTGTTGAAGACTTGCGTGCTTCGAACTTGTAGAGCGTAGGTCCAAAGTATTCGATAGTAGAGGTCTCCTGAGGTTGTCGGAGCTTAGTATCTCTGGTAGTGACCATCGTCAGAGCTTAGTAGCTCTGGCAGCAGTCTCCATCAACGCGTAGAGCATCGACGGTTAGTCCTCTGGGGTGTCGGAGCTTGGTAGCTCCAGCAGTGACCTCTGTCAACACACGGTGTGTTGATAGCAGACCCCACTGTGGAGTCTTCCCACCATCTTTTCTTCACGTTGACGGCTGGCCCCCTGGCTTTACCGGAGCTGAGTAGCTCTAGCGATGCTTGCTATCAATGTTTGAAACATCGACTACAAGCCACCCAAGGGATGTTGGAGCTTTGGTAGCTCCGGCTTCATTCACCATCATCATGAAATCTTTATTTTTCCTGCACACTGAAGTCAAGAAAAACAGTAAAATCCATTCCCTATCTATAACTCAACTGCGACTTACTATTCCCGAGAAATTCTTAGGTCAGACGCAATTGTAAATACAATCAAGTGCACTGGCTTGTTTTCTCCAGGTCCAATCATTTCTGGACTCACCTTACTTCGGCCTGCCGGGGTGTAGGTAGAGTGGCGAACTTAGGATGCATGACCACACTAAGTCGATAGCACACTCTGGACCTAGTTGGCTTGGCGGCATTCAGACGAGTAGACCATTAACAATGTTTAGACTCGTAAGAATTGACAATGCAACTTGAATTATACTTGAATTGGTCGAGCTAAAGTTTCTTAAGAATTGCACAACTTTGTTACAGACAAGAAAGAGAAAAATAAAAAATATTGAGCCTGTACAAAATAAATGCACGTGGAGTCTGTTTTCACACAATGATGTCTTTCATTATAGGTCCGGGGTACAAGGGAAACAAGTACACTCTTAGGGTAAGGAACCAGGCTAAGTGTGTTTCGTTTCTCGTTTGACCCAAGGTAGCTAGTCACACTTTTAGTTCTGAGACTGTGACAAGTGTTGCCTGAACTTTGCGGACCTTCCTGGGAAGGTTCGGCTATTCTCCCGAAGGAGCTACCCGACTCTGTACAATGACTCTATAACATACATCACATGTAACTACAGACTCACCGCCGTGATATTAAGCGTAGAACTTAAGGAGGTGCTCAATGTTCCAAGGATTAGGGAGCGGTGTCCCATCCTCGGTTGCCAAGCGAACGCTTCCGGGACGGAATACTTTGATCACTCGGAAGGGTCCTTCCCAGCTGGGGGAGAGTTTGTTTAACCCTTCTCTGGATTGTATTCACCAGATCGCCTTCCTCGAGCTATCGACTGTGAACATGCCTTTGGTGATAGCGCCGAAGAGCTTGGCGGTATCGGGCATTCCGAACAGCTGCTCGACACCTTCCCTCTTCAAGGAGGTCATGGTCTTCACGTCGGAGCTAGTCCTGCGCGGCATCATCGAAGGTCCAGACCTGGAGCGACCCCAAGGTGATTTCTGGAGGAAGGACTGCTTCAGCTCCATACACCAGGAAGAAGGGTGTCTCTCCAGTTGACCGGTTTGGAGTTGTCCTGTTGGCCCATAGAGTGGACAGAAGCTCTTCGATCTAGTTGGCTCCATGTTTTTTCAGGCGCTCATATGTGCGCGTATTAAGTCCTTTTAGGATTATTGCATTTGCTCTCTCGGCTTGGTCATTGCTTGCCGGGTGAGCTATGGAAGCGTAGCTGACTTGGATGCCGAGGTCTTTGCAATATCCTTGGAATGCAGAGCTTGTGAATTGGGTCCAATTATCAGTTATGATCTTGTTTGGGACTCCAAATCTGCATACGATGGACCGCAAGAAGTTGATAGTTGATTGCTTGTTTATTGTCACAATTGGAGTTGCTTCCGACCATTTGGTGAACTTGTCAATGGCAATGTACAAGAACTTATAACCTCTGACGGCTCTTGGGAAAGGTCCCAAGATATCCATCCCCCACACAGCGAAAGCCCATGTAGGAGGTATCATTTGTAGAGGCTGAGCCGATGTGTGAATTTGTTTCATATGGAACTGGCATGCTTCACATTTCTTCACTAGCCCAGTTGCATCCTGGAGTGCTGTAGGCCAGTAAAAGCCATGCCGGAAGGCTTTACCGACCAGCGTGCGGGAGGACGCGTGGTTCCCACACTCGCCTCCATGGATTTCTGCGAGGAGCTCGCAACCTTCTTCCCTTGTAATGCACCGCATTAGGACGCTGTTGGCACCACGCTGGTAGAGATCCCCTTCTACCAGTGTGTATCTTTTAACCAATCTAACTATCTGGTCAGCGGATACATTATCTTCAGGAAGGAAATTGTCTTTCAAGTAGCTCCGGATCTCTGAGATCCATGCATTGGAGCTAGCTTGAGGATTTGAGTCTTGCGTGTTGGGTTGCTCGGAGCTTCCTGCAGCACCTACGACCCTTGATGGACACCATGGTAACAGAGCCATCGGGACTGCCAGCTTCGAGGTGCTGGTCTTGCCCCCTTCGCTCAGTTCGGCAGGCTGATATGTAGGTTTAGACAACCTCCGGACGAAGCTTCCGTTGGGAGCTGGAGCCCCGGTTGAAGCTTTCGTCGAGAGTTCATCAGCTTCAGCATTGCTGAGACGCTGGACATGGCCAAGATTCAGGATGTCAAAGTCCTTCTGAAGCTTCTAGACTTCAAGTAGGTATGCAGCTAGTTGAGGGTTGTTGCAACAACATTCACCTTTGACTTGTTTTACAACAAGATGTGAATCACCCTTTACCAACAGCTGCTTGACACCATACGATAGTGCCACTTTGAGTCCATAAATTAGTGCTTCATACTCCGCCATGTTGTTGGTCGCCTTGAAGTCAAGGTGCACCATGTATTTAACCTTCTCCCCGGTCGGAGCGAGGAGAAGGATTCTAGCTCCGGCCCCCTGCTTCTGCATGGAGCTGTCGAAGTAGAGAGTCCAGTGAGGCTCAGTGAAGACCGGAACCTTGGGTTCCAACTTCTGCTCACTGGGGCCCCCAGGATTTGATGGAGAGGGGGTCCATTCCGCCACAAAGTCCGCCAATGCTTGACTCTTGATCGCTTGTCTTGGAACGAATTCAAGGTCGAACTCGGCTAACTCCGCTGCCCACTTTGCAATATTCCCAGTGGAATTGGGGTTATGCAAGATTGCACGTAGTGGATAAGAGGTTACCACTGAAATCTTGTGAGCTTGGAAGTAGTGTCGGAGCTTCCTAGAGGCAATAAGAAATGTGTAGAGCAACTTATGCACCTCCAACTATTGAGTCTTGGCATCATGGAGTACTTCGCTGATGAAATACACTGGGCGGTGGACCGTCCGGACCCTCCCGAAGGGGCCCAGAGCTTCCTCCTCATCTACCCGGACCCTCCTGGAGGGGTCCGGATCTTGTTCGAGAACCTTTGAGTTCTGGCTGGAGGAACCCGAAGCTTCTACTGAAGTGATCCGAACCCTCTCAGAGGGGTCCGAATCTTCTTGTTCAGCAGCAGTAACTCCTTCATTTGAAGGAGATGGATCCTTTGGCATTTTGCCTTGAGGATCAGGGTCTGGGAGCTGGGACCCAGACTCGACTTTAGGTAGCTCCGGACCCTCCCGAAAGGGTCTGGATTCCTAAACTGGAGATGGTTCTGGTCTTTCCGCAACCAGGACCATGCTGACAACTTCGTCAGTTTCTGAAATGTAAAGCAGGAGTCGCTCACCAGGGTTCGGAGCTACCAAGGTTGGTAGGGTGGTGAGGAGCTGCTTCAGCTCCTGGAATGCCTTTTCTGCTTCTTCATACCATTGGAATGGTCCAGACTTCCTCAATAGCTTGAAGAAGGGTAGCGCCCGTTCCGCCCTTCTTGAGATGAACCGGCTGAGGGCAGCTAGACATCCATTCAGCTTCTGGATGTCCTTGATGCAGGCTGGTGGCCGCATGTCTTCAATAGCTTTTATCTTTGCCGGATTCGCTTCTATTCCTTGGTGGTTCACCAAGAAACCTAGAAGTTTTCCGGAGCTAACCCCGAAGACACACTTTTCCGGGTTTAGCTTCGTGCGAGTGACTCGCAGCTTGTCGAAGACAGCTTGCAAGGTGTTAAGGAATGACTCCTTGTTCTTGATCTTGACGACAATGTCATCGACATACACTTCCACTACGTTTCTAATGAGCTCTCCAAAAGTTTTGTACATAGCTCGTACAAATGTTGAAGCAACATACTTGAGACCAAATGGCATGGCAATATAACAATATAATCCATCTACTGTGATGAAGGAGGTATGGTCTTCATCTTCCCTAGACATTCTGATTTGATGGTACCCAGAATATGCATCTAGGAAACACAGTAATTCACACCCGGAGGTGGAATCCACTATCTGATCTATTCTAGGTAGTGGGAATGGATGTTTTGGACATGCATTATTTAGTGTAGTGTTGTCGATAGACATTCGAAGCTTCCCGCCGGCCTTGGGTACAACGACTGGGTTTGCCAGCCATTTTGGATGGAAGACTTCTCGGATGAATTCAGCTTCGAGCAACTTCTTCACTTCTTGACGTATGAAGTTCTATCGCTCTACTGATTGCTTTCGAGGCTTCTGATGTACAAACCAAGCATCGGGATAGATCTTCAGATTATGCTTCATCACTTCCCTAGGGATCCCAGACATTTGTGACGGTTGTCAGGCAAACACATTGACATTAGCCCAGAGGAAAGTGATCAGCGCGAGTTCCTATTTCTCATTCAGACCTACCGATATACGGGTGGTCTGAGCGACGTCGGAACCGATTTGGACAACTTTGACAGGAATGTCGGTGTCGCCGCTTGGTTGCACGCGAGGTGCGGAGGTTGAGCCTCGATGACGAATGCTCAGGGGTTTCAGAGCTTGCTCCTTTCCGGACTCTTCCTCCTGCGCTGTAGCAAGTGCGTGGAGTTCTTCCAGAGCTGTCACTACGACGGTGCGATCTCCACGGATCCGGAGAACACCAGTTGGTGTTGGCATCTTCAACACCAAGTAGCCATAATGAGCAGCAACCATGAACTTGTATAAGGCTGGCCTACCCAAAATGGCGTTGAAGGGTAAGTTGATCTGCGCCACGTCGAAGACCAACTTCTCAGTGCGGTAATTCTCCCGGGTCCTGAAGGTCACCGGAAGAGTAATTGCACCGAGTGGGGTTATGGCCCCCGGACCTACACCGGAGAAAGGTCGGGAGGGGCGAAGGTTCGAAGGTCGGAGCTGAAGCTTGACGAAAGCTTTGAAGCTTATGAGGTTCAGCCCCGAACCCCCGTCCACCATTACATGGTGGAGTTGGATGTTGTTGATGGTTAGAGATACCATCAATGGGAGTTGGTTAACTCTGATCACGTTCCGATGGCAGTCTGATGCATCGAAAGTGATGGCAGTGTCAATCCACTTCCGGTGTGGCTCTGCCCTGGCGGTGGGAGCTACTGAGGCCATGTCCCGCCGCATGGTCTTGAGGACACAACGGGAGGTGATGTCCCCTGAATCACCAAAGATGGTGTTCATGGTTTTCTGACGTTCATTGTCGGAGACGTCGGAGTCGTCGTCAACGGAGGTGTAAATAGTTTTTAAGACCTTTTTAGGGTCTTGAAAGCCTAACTCCTCTTCAGCCGGAGCTTCGTCGACTTTCTGTTTTCCTTCCCTTTGACGAAAAGGAACTTCTTCTCGGCGCTTGTTGTAGCGCTCGACAAGGTTCTGGACCTCCCGGCAGTCTTCCAGGTTGTGGCTATTCGACTTGTGTATAGGACACCACATCTTGGAGCTACCACTGTCTTCAGATGACGGCCGAGGTCATTTCTCGGGGTGTGGCCCCCAGCCACCCGGAGCTGCGACAACTGCAGCAGTAGGTGTGTCGGCCGATAGATTTTTTCTTGTCGTTGGACTTTTTCTTCTTTTTGCCACTCCCGGAAGTAGTAGCTTCACCCTTGGAGGATTTTTTGTTGTCCTCCGGAGGTGTTTGGGAGTGCATTTCACGGCCCTCCGCAGCTTTGGAACATTTGTCTGCCAAGCTAAAGAGTTATGTGATGCTGGTGATCTCCTTGGTCGCCAGCTTCTCTAGCATCTTCTTGTCTCGTACGCCCTGTCTAAATGCCACAATAACAGAGGTGCTGGAGATAGAAGGAATAGTGTTTCGTAGCTGGGAGAACCTCTGGATGAAGGATCGCAGGGACTCTCCCCCCTTCTGCTTGACAACAAAAAGGTCCAGTTCGGTGCCTGGTCAGGTGTATGAACTCCCGAAATTGGCGGTGAACTGTTGGCACAATTCCGCCCAACTGTTGATGGAGTCAGGCGGAAGGCTCATGAACCAGGACCTGGCGGTCCCAGTCAAAGCCACGGGGAAATAGATGGCCATTACGGCCTCGTTGCCTCCGGTCGCAAGGATTGCAGTGGAGTAGATTTGGAGAAACTCAGCGGGATTGACAGTCCCGTCAAATTTCTCCGGCAGGTGAGGCTGGAACTTTTGTGGCCATCTGACCATGCGTAGCTGCATGGCCAGGGCAGAACAGCCTCCTCCTTCTCCTTCGGCAGCAGGACTGTCTCGAGCCTCCCGCCTTTCGCGATCGCACTCGATATGGACGCAACCATTCTGTTGACGATAACGGTGATCAAGCTTTGCCCGGAGGTCGTGAGTTGAAAGTCTGGTTACTGTATGGGTGCGTCGTTCTCCAGAAGGTAGCGACATCACTTGTTGAGATGCAACACGCCTCCTATGTTGGGAAGCGTGCGGACCAAGTCTGCCCGACACGGTCCGATGCTGTGATGGGGCCCGCCCCAAGGGGGGAGGACCTTGGTTGCTGTTGCGACCGATTGCTGCTACAACCAAATATTCCACATCAGCACTCCACTGCTCCATTGCACCCTGGGATGCATTTGGAGGCAGTGGGCGTTGGAGAAGAGCATGCGCGACATGGAGCACGTGTTCAGGGTTGTTGTTAGCCGATGCCGTGACCGACGCAGACGCCCCATCCTGCTGTCCAGCTTGATTTGCCGGTGCGGACGATGGCGGCGGAGGCACGACTTCTGCTGGAGCCACAACACCTGCTAGCCGCTGCACGTTGGAGGGATTGCCTCCAGCAGGTTGCGCTGCAGGGTTGCCGTTGGACGATCCGGTAGCAGAGTTCACCATCTTTGAATCTCGGGCGCTCCCCTACCTGGCGCGCCAACTGTCGGAGTGTTGTTCCAACAATTCTCCCAGTACTACTATTGGTAGCCCGCGAAGTTTGTAGTTCGGTACTGGGCGCGCAGAGATTCAGAACACGATGGCAAATAGACACAAGGATTTACGTGGTTCGGGCCGCCTGAGCATAATACCCTACTCCACGGGGTGTGTAGTTGTTATATTGAGCGTCTGAGCACTTGTGAGTGCGTGTCCGAGCTAAGTATGGGAGAGGTCTCAAAGTCCAGAGAGAGAAGAGAGTCCTCTGTGTATCGTCGATTAGTCCTTTTATAGTACAAGGACTGGTCGTTACACCGTTAGCCTGGCCCGACATGTGGCCCTGGCGGTTACTGATGCTTAATACACAATTAATGAGGTTAATTACCCTTAATAGTGTGGTAACGGGCCTCGACAGTGCCGTTACTGGTATTAAGAGCCTTCCGATCGTGTGTCATTAATATGGTATTAATGAAACTTAATCGTGTCTTGAAGTCTTTGATTGCCCCTTGAAGGTCCGAGCCGTTGGGGGTCCACCAGTCTGATTGTTGAGGCTGAAGGTTCGGCGGTTGGACACGTGACAGCTTCAGAGCTTTTCGTCTGGGACGGGTAGGTCCGGTGTAGATGTACACGTGTCGGTACTAGAGCTTCCCTCTGTCGGGGGTTAGGTCTGGGGGTGCCGCACAGGTGTTTAGCCCGGAGCTATTCCATGTGTGGGATGTAGGTCCGGTTGCAGTATACACGTGGCAGCACCAGGACTAACCATAGATGGGAGGCAGGTCCAGTCCCGTATGACACGTGGGGCCTTCGCAAGTCTTCAACTCAGACAGGTGAAGTTCCTTTGGTCTTTTTGTAATCCCAAGGGGTATACGGTACACAGGGTACCGACAGACAGGAATTGAAGCTTACGACTGCTACAAAAAACAGAAATTCAACCTTCGAGCTGCATACTTGAGGTTTGTCCATGATTTCCCAGCTTACGACATGGTTTTTGGCTGGAGCACTCATGGTGTTTGACACATCCAATATGTGCTTCGGACACGGAATGTTTTGTTTAAAGCATGGTAGCAAGATTTGCTACTTTGATTGCCACAGACGTTGGTTACCGCCCAATCACGTATTTAGGCAAAAGAGAAATGCCTTCAGGAAGGACACCGTTGTGAAAAAGGACCATTGCAACGTCTAAACGAGTCGGAGATTGCTGAACAGTTGAACAACTTACTGCCAGATGAAGGTCGTCCTGAATATTTTGTTGGTTATGGAGAGGACCACAATTGGACTCATATATGTGCACTATGGGAGCTACCGTATGTTAAGTCCTTGAGCTTATTGCATAATATTGATGTCATGCATCAGGAACGTAACATGGGAGAATACATCATAAGCACATGCTTCGATGTGACGGGCAGAACAAAAGACAATATAAAGGCTCATAAGGATTTGGCAGAGGTTTGTAATCGTCCAACTCTTGAGCTCTTTGAAGCTGGTGGCAAACCGCGTGCTTTTTTCTGTCTTCGACCAAAAGAAAAGAAAGAAGTCTTCGAGTGGTTGAAAAGTTTGAAATTCCCAGACGCTTATGCTGCTAGCCTGAGACGAGCCGTAAATGTTAAGATTGGAAATCTCACAAGGTTAAAGAGACATGATTATCACATAATCTTGGAAAGACTTTTGCCAGTTATGTTTTGAGGCTACATTGACGATGCTGTGTGGAAGGTGTTAGCCGTTCTTAGCTACTTTTATAGACAACTTTGTGCTAAAGAAATCAAAAGGGAGATGATGGATAAGTTGGAAAGGGAGATACCAGTGCTTTTATATAAGATGGAAAAAGTTCCCTACAAGGTTCTTCAATCCAATGCAACATCTCCTAATTCATCTCCTATATGAAGCTAAAGTGGGCGGCCCTGTGCAATATAGGTGGATGTATCACGTTGAAAGAGCACTCAGGTGTATTAAACCAATGGTTCGCAATCGGGCAAGGGTTGAAGGATGCATCGCCGAAGCATATGCCATTCAAGATATAGGATACTTTTCAAGTGTCTATTTTGCAAAAGAAAACAATGTTAATGCTTCCACGTTGCGGTACAGTACATGTACGCTAATACAGAGGGGATGGAAGAATATTTCCAGTAAGTTTTTGTTCAACATCTATAATAATTAGCATGTTGTGTTATACATCCATGCTAATTATTTTGTTTTTTTCCTTATTTAGTGAGTTCGATCAACAAAATTGGAAATTGAAGCAGCAACCTACGCTTCGACAAATACAATCGATGCCATATTATGGAGTACAAGAAGGTCCTAACTTCCTATCCTGGTTTCATGCACAAGTAACATGTTCTTGTCTTGTTTCTCTTAGTAATTACGTGTATAACATAAAATAGTCTTCTAACTTCATATGTTGAACAGTGCAAAAAACGAGCCGGTGTCCATCAAGATTTGCGACAACTGTCTTACGAATCTATTAAAATTAAAAGTTCCAGTTGATACGACGTCAATGGGTTCCGGTTTCATTCAACTCAATTTGAGACTCAACGTCCTTTCAGGGCAACATGTAACACCAGAGTTGTGACGAGAGTAGTTGACGTCGAAGGACATGAAACTAATTATTATGGGATCATTAAAAATATCCTTGAATTCAATTTTGCGGGGAATAAGGTCCTTAAAGTAGTCTTCTTTGACTGCGATTGGTTTGATCATAACCATGAAACTCAACAAAACCAATTTGGCATGGTAGAAGTCAAACTCAAGGACTGGCTACAAGGCTGTGAAACCTTTGTCCTTGCACACTGTCGAAGGTCTTAAACGACACTTCCCCCGGACCTGCTTAGAGAGCAGCCCGCGAAGGTTCTTTTGATTCACGAGGGCTAGTCCCAGGAGATTGAGCGCAGCGAGATGGTGAACACAGAGGGTTTATGTGGTTCGGGCTGCTGGAGCATAACACCCTACGTCCAAGGGAGTGTAAGTGTATTTCCTTTCTTGAGCGTGTATGGGTTTCAATCGGTATGATTCGTCTGTTGTGAAGGTCGTCTGCAGAGTCCTTTTATAGTCCAAGGACTCTGCAGTCACAAGGTGGGCCCCGGGCCCCGACAGGTGGTCCCGGGGAAAGCCAAATCCTATACAAGATCTAGGATTAAATTCTAGCTACTTCCCTTTGTCAGGGGCTTCAATGTGCCGTCTCGACACGTCGTGCGCCAGGGCTACACATAGTTGTTGATGATGGCAGGGCCTGTCCCGCCCGTCTTGTCCTCGCAGCTTACTTGTCCGCCTTGCGTCGTGGGTCTGTACTGGCTACTCGGACAAGACAGGACACTGGAGCTTTGACTTTCGCATGCGCGACTCCGCTTCGCCTGGGGAAGGCGCGCGTACTTAATGCTTGTCTGAGCGGCACACTCTTTCCTTTATTGCGGCCTCCTACCGCATTGAGTCGGCCCACCGCCACGTGGTTGCACCAGAGCCTGCCCCTGCGGGGAGACGGGCTTGGTCCCGGGAGTTCCATTGGATACGTGGCAGTCCCGGAGCCCGCCTCGGCGGGGAGGCGAGGGTCTGGTCCTGCCGGCCACGTGGCAGCCCCGGAGCCTGCCTCAGCGGGAAGGCGAGGGTCCGGACCTGCTGGCCACGTGGCAGCCCGGGAGCCCGCCCTGGCGGGGAGGTGAGGGTTCGGTCCTGCCGGCCACGTGGCAGCCCTGGAGCCTGCCTCGGCGGGGAGGTGAGGTCCGGTCCTGCCATCCACGTGGCAGCCTGGGAGCCCGCCCTGGCAGGGAGGCGAGGGTCCGGTCCTGCTGGCCACGTGGCAGCCCGGGAGCCCGCCCCGGCGGGGAGGTAGGATCTGGTCCTTCCCTCCACGACGTGGCAGCCTCAGACTCTGCCTCCAAGTAGAGGCCAAGTTTTTAGCCGTTTTCTCCTTGTGCGCAGGGGTACCTGGTCTGCGGGGTACCGACACACACCAAGTGTATTATCTACATTATCTATGTGAAAAGCTTAATGCTTGGTGGGTTGTACACAAGGTGAATCCTCGTGAGCGGTTATATACACCAGACAATGATGGATACCTTGATGATGAGGTTGATGTTGTTTACCAAGAACAAGAGTTGCCAAACTCTTTTGTCGTCGAGCCTTTTTAGGACTCGATGACTTAGTTGGAGATGCAGAAGATGTAGAAACTCCTAAGATGTGAAAACAAAAACGAAAACAGGCAACTACCACGACAGAAGATCGATGATCCGGTTTACAGAGTAGAGTACATGATCGTGATGCTGATGAATTTTGAAATTGAGTACAAGTAACGTTTCCTTCATCTCTTCTTTCTTCTTCTATACTTTATGTAAGACCTATGTGTGCTGAATACATTTGCTTGTAGTGAATACACTTGCTTTGACGATAAAAGTTTTGAATATCACCAAAACACCTTTTTATTAAGGTCCTGCTAGTTTTGTAAGCTCCGACGGGAGCTTTATTATACTAGTTTTAGTAAGTTCTGGCGCTAGGTTCTACTAGCTTTTGTTAGCTCCGGCTCAAGGTCTGGGTTGCTCTGGCAAGGTCCGGAACTTGACTGCAATGCTTCTATTTTTTATTTGCAATGTTTCGTACTTGCTTTACATCTCTGGAAAGATTTCTTAGTATTCATTTGCTAAGTCTTTGGTGCGTTTTTGGTTGACATGGATGATATCGTGTTACTGTGGTTTTGCAACATGCTTATGTGAGGTTCTCACATAAGGTGTTGTGTTCGGAACTAACTTGAGTCAAGTCGAGGACTTGAGCTCATATGGATTGGTTGTTTATTCATGTGCAGGTGTTGTTTGAGTTCAAGACATGGCTGGTGATGGGATCCATTGGACGAGTCTCAGGGAGGAGATGAGGTTGCAACAACCAAATTCAGGAGGAATTGTGGTTGAGCTGATCAGGAGGTTGCACAACATGATTGAATCAAGAACAATGCATGTGAAGGTATCGTGGACGTCATTGGAAGATGTTTGCACGTGTGCAAGGAGTGCATGGACGTGGCTACATGGTTCCGAGACGTGATGAAGGAATGTAGACGTAAAGAGTTGGTCGGAAAGGTCCAACCGACTAGGTTATGGACTCAGGCTGCGGCTGACTCGGGTTTGATTCAAATATGGAAAGATTTGAGTTGGTTATGATAGGATTTCGTGTGGGTCACGAATTTGAGTTGTTTAGGAATGTGGTATACATTCCTAAGGTGTTTGGAAGTCTTAAGATTGCTTCTATCAGCGTATAGAAGAATCCTAAGCAATTATGGAAAGTTACAATTCGTGAACAGAGTAGGATTAGGTTCCTGATTTGAGTTGAGTTGGCTTTCAAGCTGGTTATATAAGCAAGGGAGCTCAGATCTCATGGTGCACGACTTTGGGGCTGTTCCTCTTATGTTCTATTGTTCCAGACAAGTTTTACTCGTCGAGTTTCTGAACAGCACTACCTTTCATTAGTGGTTTTATCATAACTCGAGTTTTACATATCCAATTGACGTGATTCTTTTTGGGTTGTCTTCACAACTTGATTATCTATCATCTATAAAAATTTCATGGTCATTGGATTTGTGGTCTATGATCTACACGAGTTTCTTTGCAGCGTTCCAGAACTGTTTTTTCTCGGGTAGGACAGATTAACCTTTGTTTGATCTTTCGATCATAACTTGAGTTTTTCTCGACGGATTTGAGTGATTATTGTTGTGTTGTCTTCGTGACTTGATTCTCTGATATCTATCACTTTTGTCACGGTGAAACATGTTTAGATTAGTCCCACACACGATTTCTTTAACAGATTGTTTTTCTGCCGAAGAGGTTGGGGTTTAATTGTTTCCGCTGCGTAAGATTTTTAAATCTACCATTCAACCCCTCTCTGGTAGCTTTTCACATGCTCTTCGATCCTACACTTTCATTACATTCATTAGCAAATTTTCTTTTAAACAAGATGTCGTCGAGTAGCAGCAAACGACGAGGGACTGAGGCACGGAGCTTTCTGCCACCGAGAGCCACAACAGGAGACGAGGTCTTCCAGGGCAGTCAGTTTAGCGGAGGTAGACGGGCCCAGTTGGTGAGCCATATACCAGAGTCGTCACGTGGACCGGTACAGCGGTCACGACAGGTAAAGAACATTTAATTACATAAATTATATAATTAATTATTTATTCTATAATATGAATCTTTAAAATTGTCAGGATGACCCTACGTTTGAGGACTCAGAGGCTAGGATGCCTCCTTCGGTGCTCGCTTTGGAGCCTCCTTCTTTGGTGTCTGCTTCGGAGCTTTCTTCTTTGGTGCCTCCTTGTTCGGAACCAGTGCAGTCGGGTGACCCCACTTCTGGGTCACCTGATGTGGAGCCGGCTCCATAGCGTCGGACTAGGAGGGGCCACCCTCCTCCGGCTCCTGCAAACCGAAACAATCAGATCGTTATTCGTCCGATTGGCAAGAGGTAAGTAAATTTTTAACAATTCAGATATTTAAAGGCTTATATATATACTAATTGGGAATCATGTATCAGGATTTGGCAGGATTGTTCGTTCACGGGGCAAGGACACCACAAGCAGGTGAATGGTGTTTTGCGCCGTCTAGTGTGTTTGCACTACCCCAGTGTAGTGAACGGACACCCTGCCACGTCTTGAGACGATTACACTACGGCACATGACCTTGCTTACGACAACCACCAGGAGGTTGTGTGGCACGACTTTATAGTAAGTATGAACAAATATTTGTGAAATATAAATATATTATAAATTAAATACATTTACTTGTATATTTGTTCTTCCAGGCACGATACCGTTTGGAGAATGAGGTCGAGCAGACGGATCATGCTCGTCTCGTCTTCCATAACTACACCAGGAAGCTCATGATTCAGTCACTATCGACGGCTAGCATTCAATCTACGATGGCATACTTCAAGTTGCATCCGGAGGAGGGTCAGCCAAGAAAGTACAGAGAAGCGGTCGACAAGTACTTGACGGAGGCGTAGTACGCAGAGGTAAAGTGTTTATTTAACTTTACTTCATTATCTGATTGTGATCAATGCTTTCATTTAATAATAAATGTGTGCAGGTCGGTGTAGTGTGGCTTGACAACCGTCCGGACGCGTACCGTGCCTTGTGTGCTCGTTGGGCAAGCAAAAGCTTCCAGAGCGTGTCTAAAACCCATGGAGAGAGTAGAGGGAGGGACAGAAAACACCGTTTGGGTGAGGACGACTACCTATGTCTCGCTAAACGGATGATAAGTGTGACTTGAATTCTATTTAAATAATTTTATAATTTTTTATTGTGCTAACATGTATCGATAGAAGCACAAGAGCGGTCAGGAGCCGTCACCTATCGAGGTGTGGAAGAGGGGTCACTTGGGAAGTGACCCATTGCAGCCTGACTAGCTATCTTCTCAGACGGCGACTCAGGCGTTGGTGAGTTATTTTGTTAACTTAATTGAATTCCCTTTAATAGTTTCAATAATGTTATTTTATTGTATTTTTAGGCAAAGTACGGGCAGGAGGCGCGGAGGCTTCAAGGCAAAGAGTACGATTGGCAGAGCGCGCCAACTGTCCCCGAAGTCGCATATGCAATCGGTGGCGGGAAACCTCACGGACGGTGAGTTTGTTAATTTTATCTTACTGTCACGAACTTTGAGTTACAAAAATTTAATAATCTTACTTCGTTGTGCAGGTTGGCCATCTTCGATGGAGTGGTCGACTTGAGGCAGGCGCGAGCTTCCTCGAGAGCCTCTTCATCGTAGCAGGGCGGGTCCAGCAGCAGTCGTACGGGCCAATATTTGGAGCTCCAGAGTGTTCGGAAGGAGCTCCAGAGGACGCAAGAAGCGCTCAGGGCTAGGGACGAGATGCAGGCAGCAACGCTCAGAGCTAGGAACGAGATGCAGGCAGCGACAATTAGGGCTAGAGACACGTATCAAAACTCGTACATGCTATAGTGGCAAGCTGCCTTCCACGTAAGTTTTGAATGTTATACTTAACATTTTTAATATACAAATGATAGCTATAATGATTTGATTTGTATTTACAGGCTATGAGCGCAGGACAACGGGCTGTCTTTCCGCAGTGGACGCTGCCATCGACGGAGCTGCCACTGGTGCTGACGACAGGACCACAAGTACAAAATTATTCAAAATAACTAAAACTAGTTAAACTTGTTCAAATTTAGTAAACTATGAATTTTTATACTTATAACTTGTCTAACTACACTTGCATATCACAGGGATCGGGGACGGAGGCTCAAACTCCGTCGCCCCAGATTCCGGCGCTTAGACGACTGCCGGAGGATGACTTTTTGAACTCTGGCGGCAGCGGACGGGGTAGCATGTGATAATCAGCTTAACCGATTTGAACTCTCTTCTGAACTATTGCTTCTCTCCAAGTAGTTATTGGGATTTCTAGGACCCGTGTTCTGATGACTAATCATTTTCATTTGGTGGGGATTGTACCATTTTTTCATATGCGACTGGGAAGTTTTACATTGATCTGTACTTCTCTCACTGACTAATCATTTTAGAAGGCATTGCTTTCATTGATGCAAATGAAAAATTTGTGCTTATGTGATTTTCGTTTATGCAAATGAAGTATGTCCATGCACAATTCACAACTTTGTAGAGGAATAAATCAATTTCTTCCCTCTGTTGTGCTAGCCATTGCCATGGTAGGCTGGTTATTCAGTTGCATAATCAGTGAGCTATAATTTAATCTCATTACAGGGAAGAAATATCTGTACTTTTAAGTTGCACTTTGTGGCCTTAGTTGTGCGATAGAACTATTGGTTTGTTGTAATGCGTATTTGTGCTGACTGCTGAAGCATAAACCTTAATGCTGCTGCTGCCTCACACATGATCCGTAATAAATCTTGGGCACCAAAAAAGTTAATGTGCTAGTTTATGCTCCTATTTTTTTTTGTTTATCATTAGTGGGTTTGAAGATGATGCTTCAAACCAAAGTATTCAGTGCTGCTCGACACTGGCAGAGTGTCCATCACTTGCACACTTCTAACCACTGTCGAAAGCCTCTATTGTGGATTTGTAAGTGCAGCAGTTCACTGTGCAATTGCAGTCCCACAACCTTGCCTGGGTGACATTTACAGTTTGTCCTTGTGCCCACCAAGGCACCAACAAAAATGTCATGTCAATTCTTTTCTCTTTTCTGATTAGCAGCAAGCCTCTATTAACAAAAGACAGGAGGCTACAACAACACGTAGCAATCTAAATGATCTAAACTTTGGTGCAACCCATGACTCGTTTCTTTGCTACTGCCATTCAGCGAGTAAATTGGCGCTCAACTGTTTCCTTAGTTATCATGTTAACACCTTGTTAATTCCTACTCTAGTAAAAAATGGTTGCTGGATAATTGTCTTATACTGAGGCCTTTTGGTTTAATTAGATTGCATTTTCCATTTAACTATTTTTATTTTCAAGCTTTGCAATAAGTTGCCATCTTAGTATGACACATGTGCCGTGTATGTGAAAACAATCTAGACCCCACACTTGTTAATAACTGGTTTAAACTTTGTGTGAATTTCAGGTGGACATGAGCCTGGTTGGCGTGACGTACTTGTTCATGAAAATCAATCCATCAGAGGTCAAACAGTTTGGCTGAAAATGTTGTTTGATGTCTTTTGGCTAGGTCGTGGAAGATTTTGTAAAATTTGACATTCCCATGATGTGTGGAAATGTCTGATAGTGTAAACCTGATAGTGTTTTGTTGGAACTGTCTGTGTAATATTTGTTTTCTGTTTGTTTTGAAAAAGCAACACTTATAGACGACGATTGTACTAGGGCCGTTGTCTATAAGGATTTCTAATAGACGACAGTCGTTCGGAAATCTTCTCTTGGGATTCTTATAGACAACGGTTTTTCTGTGGCCGTCATCAATAATAGTCCTTATAGACGACGGTTCATCTTTGCTGTCGTCTATAAGGTTTCCACGCTGCTACGTGGGTAGAGCTAACTTATTGACAACAGCTAAGTTTGATTGTCGTCAATTAACTAACAGTATACCCCAACGGGGGCATCGCCTCATCCTCGGGGCCCTTCCTCATATGTCTCACCTGCAAACAACTTAATATAGCAACTGTGAGCACGAAGGCTCAGTAAGACTTAACCATCTCACCTAAACATGGAACTCTACATGCAGGGATACTTAACATTGGAATAGATATAACAGTAAATGACTCGCCTACATATTGATCCTTATTTTTCAAGTTATTAGTAGTAGATTAAAGGCTCAATAAAAGTAAATTTAGTGAGCATATTCTATAGCAATCATAGTTGCAAAGAAATTATAATTTAATACATCATATTCTTCTGGCTTCTTCAGTATTTACTACGCCACAACACAGTGAACAAGCTGTGCTCAAATAACTACGAGGGACGGTGATTGCAATTAGTAGACACCCGAATAACATGTCACATATAGCCATTACGGAAGTAGAGCAAATCACACTTTAATACTATGTTGTATGCAACAACCTTTCAAAGGAAACCCAAAGGTCGAACCGGTCCTTCCGTAACGGGCAGAAGGTCCCCACACGGAGTGTGTCTGTGCCCGCCGGCAGATTTACACCTTGCTGCCCTCAACCCACTCCTATAAAATGGTAGGGTAAGCCTCGACACCAAGGTTAATCAATTATATTGGTTTCCTGGTTTTCATATACCCAATATGCATCCGGTACAATTCAAACTTGTCCAGCAGGGTTGCACATGCATCGGTTCTCAATCGACACAAGCAGACTACACATGTGAGACCCTGTCCTCAATCGGATTTAACTTTCTATTGAAATGTTTGAATTAATCCAGCCCAGCCGCACCCATTTAAAATGGCCAACCAGATTTGGACACACCTGGGGCCATTGAGTTTCCCCGTGCAACAACACTGGATTCAAAGGCCACACTTGATCCCGAGAGAGTAGAACAGAGAGTGCCAGGGCGGCCCACCCCATCGTATTCAACCTCCTGCTCGGGGTGGCGCTTCTCACCGGAGCAGTGGTGGTGCCCCACCGTCCATTCTGCATCGTCCTGCTCCCGAGCTTCTATTGGCCGCTTGGCCTAAACGACGACGCTCCACACTTTGGTGGCCACAATTTAGCTCGCCGATGGCCGGAGGAGGTGGTTCCACTGCGGCGGCAGCGGCATTAGGGTTCTGACAATGGTCAGAAATCCTTGAATCAGGCTCAATCACCTCGGAAATCAGTCTAAAAGATTCTTGCATCATGGTGAGGACGAAAATGGGGTGCAAGAGGAATGAAATGGCCGGAAATCGCAAGTCTGGCAATGAGTCGTCGAGTTTTCCCATGGCGGCTACGAAAACTCGAAGCCGGCTAAATTCCTCAATGGTTTTCTCTTCTTTTTGGTTAGCAGCTGTGTATTAGGGTCTAGATCCTTAATCTTAACTGGATTGAAGAATTTTTACACATACAAACCAAGTTAAACGCAAAACCTAGCATCAAAGCTTGAAGAATGCAGAGAGAAAAACGGCAATTTCGTGCTCGATAAAGAATGAACTCAAGAAATGTTTTCACCGTGAGCTAGAAGGGGCTTGGGCACTCCTTTTTGCTTTTGGGAGCAGCTCGCGAGGTGTTCCAGTTTGTCGGCATGACAAGGAGCAGAGAGGCGGCGTTCTTGGTGGCCCGACGGCAGCGTATGCCAAATTGTGAAACACCAACGTATGTGTCAAGGAAACAACAAAACAGTGGATGGAGATGGTAAAGGAGGTCCTTGTGCTACTTTTTGCTGCTTGGAGCTCGATCAATCGGTGGCTATAATGGGCGGATGAAGCATTGAGCTGGGAGGCGGTAACAATGGTGATGGCACTCTGTTTTTTTTTTTTTTTGAGAGAGAAGGAAGGAGCCATCGGGAAGAAGCAACAAAGCTTAGATAAGGTGGAATAGAGTTCAGAGCCACACAACTGCCTGCCTAGTGCATGCAAGTTGCGGTGGAGTGCTCTCTTGACGCTGAAGTGCGGGGAGCATATAGCAGAGGCGGTTCCTCTGTTTACTGTCTCTGACTAGTGGGCCCCACAGACGCCTCAGCCTCATCTACTATCTGGTCCTTCAATTCACCCACCAATATTTGTCCAAAAAAACTGGATTTTTGTGGGGAGACCAAATCCAAGGTGTGAAATTTGATTCTGAATTCAATTTACTGATTTGCCTCAGTATCATTTAAATTCGAATTTGGATGGAATTCAATGTAGCCATTGAATTAAATAGCAAAGCTGCTTCGAAAATAATGAAATCTTGCATGTTTACTATTTGAAATATTTGGAAGCCAATGGTGAACTCAGATCATCATGTTAACCTTATTTTAAAAGTAGCTATTTTTTTGAATTCCCTCTTTTAGGGTTTAAATTGATTTGATTTATGTACTTAATATTTTGATTTTTTTTTCTTCTCCTCATTTCCACTAACTCAAGGTTGAGTTCAAAGTTTGAAAACTAGGGCTTTTACAAGTGACCATGTGATTAATCGGCAATATGTTCAAAACGCTCCAAAACAGATATTACAACTTCAAACTTAGTTTTAAGTTGGAAATTTTTACTTGTTGTCGAGTTGCACCTCCGGCATGGATATCGTCGTCGACGTGCCCGATGGAACTCAAATGCAGTGACGGTACTACACCCTCACCAAAGAAAATCCTAAGCAAGTATTCCGGCATATGTCTCAGCAGTGGCCTTAATAACATTCACTCTCAAACGTTTTTGACACGAACTACGTATAGCATGGTTACTGTACCTGCATACTACACACACCTTAATGATCAATCATATGATGTTGTACAATACGGCCCGCATGGGCGATCATTTCAGACAGTCACAATAATATATATAAAGGTAACAACATTCATTTTGTATCATTCCATATGTCCGCCCCGAGCTGAGCCACGTCTCGAGGTGCATGACCGGATTTTCTACCACCCGACAGGAGTCCCACGTTTTTGCCTAATGGTGCACCAGTAGGAGGCGCATTCACGTGTTTCTTAAAAAACACACTACGTGCTTTTCAACCGCACGATAGGTGGCCCCGTAATTTATCTCTTGCGCTAGGGATCAATGTTACATATGGCTCTTTGAACATTGAACGTTCAAGAGGAGCATAATTTGTGTTTTTGATAGCACGATGGGATATCCTCGCTTTTGCCTGAAGCACGCCGAAGAACAGTTTTTTTCATATGTTTCCAGAACCATGAGAAGGTTTAGAGACTCATATTAACTCCCAAGCCAAGCCACGTGAGACAATCACATACAACTTCTTGTATAGTGAGCTTACCGCAATTGATCCGGTTGCGATGGTGTACCTTACCTCTTACCTAACGTCGTAGCATTCTTACTGAATACAATAACACATATGTTAGCTTGCCACCTTAAGTAACTAATACCATAATAGACCTTATATAGGCATAGTGACTAATCATCATTTGACTACTTCCTAAGTTTTCAAAATAGGCTCTTTTCAAGCATGCTATTCCCACTACGGTTCTGATACCAGGTTGTGAGGACCGAGTCCACACATTGCACGAATCTCAAAGCGGGGAGTCGTGCGATGCGGTGCCCAATAGCACATACAAAAAGAATACGATAAAATACAAAGTTTTATTGATATAAACAGTGGAAGTCTTTTACAATACTTAATATACAACAGAAATCATACTCATAGCTAAACTCTCAGCCTAGCTATGCAAAAGTGTAGCTGTCCAGCCCGGGGACGCTACACACTAGCAGCACATAACAAGCTCACAGCGTCGTGCATGGCTCCTACTCGGCGGTATACAACGGGGGCATCGCCTCATCATCCGACCCTTCTTCATATGTCTCACCTTCAAACATCTTAATATAGCAACCGTGAGCATGAAGACTCGGCAAGACTTAACTGTCTCACCTAAGCATGAAACTCTACATGCAGGGATACATATAAACATATGCCGTGATATTGCATAAACGACTTGCCTACTAGTGGGTCGTTACTTTCAAGTTATTAGCAGCAAGTTAATGGTTCATAAAAGATAACTTTAGTGAGCAGATTCTATAGCAATCATAGTTGCAAAGCAATAATAATTCAATACATCATATTCTTCTGGTTTCTACAGTATTTACTACGTCAAAGGGCAGTGAACAAGCAGTGCTCCAATAACCACGAGGGATGGTGATTGCAATCAGTAGACACCCGTATAACATGTCACATACACCCATTTCGAAAGTGGAGCGAATCACACTTCAATGCTTTGTTGTATGCAACTACGTTTCAAATGAAACTCAAATGCCGAACCGGTCCTTTCGTAACGGGCAGGAGGTCCCCGAGCGGAGTGTCACTATGCCCGCCGACAGATTTACACTTTGCTTCCCTCAACCCACTCCTATAAAATGGTAGGGTAAGCCTCGACATCCAGGTTAACCAACTACATCGGCTTCCTGATTCTCATATAGCCAATATGCATCCGGTACAATTTAAACTTGTCCAACAGAGCTGCACACGGATCGGTCCTCAATCGACACAAGCAGGCTACGCACGTGAGACCTCATCTCACTGCATCTTATCCCACTTCTTAAAATCACATTCATATTCATAAACCATTTCCATACTCAAACCAATCACGTGTGATATAAACCCTATCTCGCGAGTAGATTCCAACTACTCAACTTCTAGAGAAATCTTGAATATGTTAGCATGGCATTTCTACTCATTGAGCTATAGTCTACCCAATACTTCATAGGATTTGGGGTCATGCAAGTGGAGTTTCAATCACCTTAGTCCTAACACACATATTTCATCCTAGACATAGGTGATACAAATCAAAACTTTGAAATAGAACTTAAATGCAAACTGGGGCTTGCCTAGTTGCGAGTCAGATTCAAAGTTAGCCTCACAGAGTATGCTGTCAAGTGTCTCCGGTCCTCTCTCTAGCTCGGTCACTATATTATATGCAAAGCCACAATATGTATAAGTGATATGGAAACTATGCAAACTAGCTTCTAAACACAGTTTCTAGTAGTAAAATATTTTAATTGGCTTTGCAATTTTTACAGTGGATACTAGGTTTTAAGAGGAGGATCTGGGCCAAGAATTGAAGATGTTCAAGGAAGCTTGTTGTCTCTAAAATTCCAACAAATAAAAGTCTTCTCTGAATTTTGGTACTAAATATGTAGCTTTAACATGACTAACAGTGGAGATCTTGGTAGAGGAGGTGTCACTGGTTCAATAAAAATTTGTTTCACAACCTTCTAAGCTTCCTACAAGGAGGAATTGATTTAACAAGTTTGAGATAAAATCTGGAAATGTTTATGTACATTTCTGAATTTTCAATAACTTGAAATTTTTATTGGAGCTCAAGGGCATTTGAAAGAGTGTTCTAACCAAAATTGGAAAATTTTAATTAGTACAACATGAGTAATTAATTTCCCAAGCAAATGCCTTAAAGGAATTAATTATGAAAATTTTGCCACTTTCATATCCAAAAAATTGCACTAATGCAAAGTGGGGATCAATATGAGTCTACCAGAATTTATGTGGAATTATTTGAGCAAAGCTACTATGAGCAATTGCTTTTTAAAGATTGAAGCATTTCTGGATTTTTCCTTCAATTGAAAATTCCAAATAAACCCCACCTGGGCCCACTAAGAATTGGGCCACACCTGGGCCATAGGGTGGTCTCACCGGATGTGGTGCCACAAAAGACCCCCCTCCTGCCGCCCCCGAACCTCCGAAGTCCTTGCCCCTACCCTCATCCCCGCCAACCAACACCATAATCACCGACGCAAGATTGGTCTTAACCACTTGTTCATACAATCATACCTTCCCCCCAGAAATGACCAAAGAATTGTCTCTGAGAGGAGGTATAGGTGGTAGGCAGTGCAATAGGAGTCTGAGAAAACCCTAGCTTCCTTGGTCCCGTAACGCCATCCGCAGGGGCAAAAAGATCACCGAAACCCGAAAATCCCTCCCACAACTGTCCTCCCCGAACTGGAGGAAAAACCGCAAGCATCTGCTGTCAACGTGTCATCCATCCTAACATGCACATACAAAGCAGATGAATTAATACCACCATGAGATACTCGACGATGACCTGCTGGGACCGGAGCACGAGGTGGAAGAGGCTCCCTTCGGAGCATCTCCGACGAAGCCCCCATGAGGTGGAAGGAGCACCGCAGCACTGCGCGTGAGAGAGTTGTGTTGCCCGAGAGAACTTGTTGACGGTGCATCCTTTTCTTTGGTGGTTCTAAACATACCCATAGTTGCTCCAAACAGAAGGGCAAATAGGTTGGCCAATTTTTGGCCACCTCATAAGTGTTAGTCCACTACCTGATGGAGAGGCATTATAAGGGAATAAAAGAAGCTAAAAAAGACTAACAAGTGAGAAATCTCTTTCATCAACCTTTTTTCGCTCCACCTCTCCCACCAGGGCAAAAGCGACTTTTCTATTCGTTAATGTTAGCTGCTAGCTATTCGCTCTTGTTCCAAACAGGTATATATTAAGCTAATTTTTAGCTAGCTAATTGTTAAACTGGACTAACAATTAGTTCTAGTCGATTCAAATATGAGACAAGGTAACTGAACACATCCAACTGACAGCAGTTGTGCTCTGTGATGAAATTATGCTGCAGAACTAGTAGAAGCCGAGAGGAAGGCTGCGCAAAGACGCGCTGGGTGATGGGCTCAGTCATGCATCAATCGGATTAGGCAGCGGCGCGCACCGAGATGGAGAAGCCCAGAGTCCGTGTCGTATTGGAAGTCTGCCACGCCACTCCATCTTACATTCGGACTCACGGCTCATGAGAGTTAAGGTCCCGTTTGGTACGGTTTCAGATTCTTTGAGAATCAGAAATGTTTCTGTTTCAAGTCAAAAATGTTTCTCAACCTGAAACAAAATCAGTTCGAAAACCGTTTGGCTAGTTTTATTGTTTCAATTTCAGTCTTGAACGTTTGTGCGGTGAAGGTTGCTCGTTTGTGAGTTTAGTTTTTATTTTGTGTAGGCGCTTGAAGGAGAGGAGATGCAATAATGAACATGATATATTTCCTCACCTCCAGTACAAATAAAACTATCATTGTAGCTCTTGAAAACATGATATATGCCTCTAAGTTGGTAATAGTTAATTTTTATTACAAATTTTCCTTATCTGGTATTGGTTATAATATTGCAATATTTTCTAATTCAATGGTACCTTCTGAAAGTTAAACGAAGGTCAGCCCATTGCAAAACCATTCTTATCTGCGGCAGCTCAGAAAGTATACAAGACAAATTCCATTTATTTAGACGATGAAGTGGAAGCACACCCTGTAGCTATTGGAGTCATCTCCTTCGGGGAAACTGTGTGACGTATTGTTGGCCGCTGTCGCCTGTCGGAGCCGTCGTGCGAGTGCAGCTTGTGCTTCGTCTTCTCGTGCATAAGCTTCTCCAAACTGGTGTCGGGACCATGCATCCAGGAGTGTCACAGCAAGTGTCCCGATCAACGCCGGTGCAGGAGCCAACCAGGAGCGCCACGACGAGTGCGAACAGGGACGGGCCATTGAGATGGCGAATGCGCAACCTGGACTGCGGCCTCCCCGTTGTTTCTCACGAGGACGGCGATGCCGTGACGCTGGAACACCTCCAGCGTACCTATGTCAGCGAGCCGCCGCTGGCAGCCGGACAGCGAAGCATGATGCCTCAATGGACGCTAGCACTCCGGAGAACGCTTGCGGGAGAGGAAGCTAATGGCAAAAGGAGGTAGGCACAGGCGGGTGGTGAAACGGTTTGAGCCGTTTCGGGTGGTGAAATTGGGTTTGAGCCGTTTGAATTTTTTTATTAATATATCTTTAAAAAATAATTTAATATAAATAACCTACAATTTTGAAATTTTTTAAAAGTAATCCAGTTTCGTAAGTGTCTCATACGAAATGACACGTGAACCATGTATTTCGTATGCGCCACATACGAATCTGATGTGGCATGCCACACTTTCAATTGAATCCCAAGACGGTGGAGCGTTTTCCGAGGCCGTGCGAATTTCCTATATGCCTCATACGAAATTCTCCAATCGATGAGGCCCACTGAGAATTTCCTATGTGCCTCGTACAAAAGTCTCCGAGCTATGGAGCCCATTGAGAATTTCCTATGTGTCTCATACGAAATTCTCCGAGCGATGGGGCCCAGCTGTATCGTCGAACGTGTCACAGATGAAATATTGTGCACGTCGTACATGGCACATACGAAATTCGTATGTGTTCATTGGTTCCATCGTGAGCAACATTTGTTCCACTGTGACATGCAATATTTGATGTGACTCACATGAAATGGGCATTTCGTATGAGGCACATATGAAATCCGAATATCGTATTTTACTCGTACGAAGCTGGGTCATTTTTGCCAATTCGTCATTCCGTGAGTTATTTATATTAAGAGCCTGTTTGGTACGGTTCCGGATTCACTCAGAATCAGAAATATTTCTGTTTCGATTCAGAAATGTTTCAGAACATGAATCAGAATCACTTTAGCAACCGTCTGGGTAGCTTCCTAATTTCAGTTTCAGTAGAGAGTAGAGGAGGGTTGAATTGACCCTTTTACCCTTAGTTGTTGGTAAGGTGGCAAACAATTTATCCAGACACTCATAACACTAGATTACATACATTTTTGGTTATGAACTTATAAGGAACTAAACAGAATTGTTACACTGGACGACAACCCTTTAGAACAAATAAGATAAGCGTGCCTAATTCAGCTGAAACCAGAACAGCATAAAAACATTACTTCACATGATTCTGATTAGAAAAAACATTTTGAGCCGAACTTCAGTTGGAGCATCTGGAGTAGCAACGATGAACAAGCAATTTTTCAGAACGCGTGGAGGTGTCCCCACGCTTGAACGCCGTGTGCAGCGCCTTGTGTAGCCCGGCGCGGCCGCCCTTGAACGGCGCCTGGAGGCAGTACCTGGCAAGAATGACAAGAAGGACGGAGGCCACTACAACAGCTGCGACGTCCTGCTCTTAAAAGTTCGAGCTCAAGGCGGAGGTGGCCTTACGGGCATGCCGCGGCCACGTGCATGCCGCATCGGCCGCCGTACAGGTCCCTGACCGCATGCAGACGGGCGGACGCCGCCACGCCACCTTGCCCCACCCCTGCTGTGTCCACGGACGTCTTCCTTCCACCGTCCACGATTATTGTTGGGCGACGGCGACGAGAGCTGGGCGGCGGCTACGCAACGGCGGCAAATGGACGGCGGCGGCGACGCGGCAGTTGAAATAGATCGGCGGCGCTGACGCAGCGACGACAGCTGGGCGGCGGCGGATAGCGGCAGGAAGTGCCGGTGGCAGAGCAGGTTTAGATCGATGGGCTGGAGCTACCCGTGAGGCCGTGACGGGAATATGCAGCGGGGGCAATTCTTTGTAAATAATAGCAAACTCGGAGGAGAGGTGAGATACGATGAAGCGTTCCGGGGTGCGAAACTGGTTGGTTTTTTGCTGTTTCGAACTCGCAGTACAGAATACCGAATCGTTTTCTTTCGACTCGAGGACGAAACGATTCTAACTTTTGCGTTTGGTAGCGTTCTAACCGTTTCCGGACAGAAACCGAAACGTTTCGCAGCACCAAATGGCCCCTAAAAAAAATCTGAGCCGTTCCATACTTGCTGTACAAACTCGTAAAACAACTCGGAGTGATTCGGTGCTGGATCGGTTGCCGGTGAAGGCGTTTGGTACAAATCCGACCGTTTCAAGCCAGAAACAGAAGCGATTCTGTCAGCCAAACAGAATCGCTTCTGTTTCTGGCTTGAAACGGTCGGATCTGTACCAAACGCCTTCTTAGTAGCTTGCGCTCTTCTGACTCTGTCTGTCTCTGTCCATCGGAGCCAGCCACCAAGACGAACGGAACCGGATCATGTTAACGGTTCAACCAGCTGTGGCAGTTTCAATGGGATAATAAGAGTTGCAAGTCAAGACCAACATGTCTCGTGTGTCGTCAGGACTCAGGAGAAGCCTGCCTCAAGGTTGACTTCAACCAAACAGTCAACGAAGTTTGCAAAATAGACACCTACAATCCATAATTTTTAACTTAGGCCCCTAAGCTGTATAGCGGTCCAAATATTTTTATGGGTAGGCCCTGTTGTACATACTACTCTCAAATAAGGCCTTTTTTTTCTCGGTCCCAACACTGCAAACTCGAGCGGAGGGAGGTCGTCGCATGGGCGTGGCGACGGCGAACGAACGGAGACATGCCCATAATGGTTGAGACGAGTTGCCTGAAACCATGCTAGCGCCGCCTGAAGCTCGTTGAGTGCCGTTTGCTGCGACGACGACATGGCCTGTTGCGGTGGTGGTACGGCATGATGACGACGGCAACGGAGATCTACCAGACGATTGAACGGCGGTTATGGTGTCTGTTAACGTTGCTGCGAGGTTTGCAACGCTAACTGACAATTAGAGTCAGTTGCGTTGTGGGGATCGACCAGGGTTGGTGATGTCTAGATTGGAGGTGGGCCGACGGCGGCGGCCTTCACGGTCGCTGGGCTGGAAGATACGATGAGGTAAAAAAGAGGGAAGTGGCCTTCAGTCTCGCCGCCGTTGACGTGTGGTTATGGGTATCATTTTTCTGGTGCTCAAAGCCTAAACCTGATGATTATTATCGGTTCTATTTCTATCCGGTAGCCAAACAAGGCCTGCAACAGAAAAGAGCGTATTATTTTCTTGAGAAAAGGGTGAGCTTTTTTTCCTGTATTTTACTCACTCAACGTCGATGGAGGTTTGGTCCCAACACTGCGAACTCGAGCGGAGGGAGGTCGTCGCATGGGCGTGGCGACGGCGAACGAACGAAGACAGGACAATAATGGTGGAGACGAGTTGCCTGAAACCATGCTAGCGCCATCTGAAGCTAGTTGAGTGCCGTTTGCTGCGACGACGACATGGCCTGTTGTGGTGGTGGTGTGGCGTGATGACGACGGCAACGGAGATCTGCCGGACGATTGAACAGCGGTTATGGTATCTGTTAACGTTGCCGTGAGGTTTGCAACGCTAACTGATGCTTAGAGTCCTCAGTTGGGTTGTGGGGATCGACCAGGGTTGGTGATGTCTAGATTGGAGGTGAGCCGACGGCGGCGGCCTTCACTGTCGCTGGGCTGGTAGATACGATGAGGTAAAAAAGAGGGATGTGGCCTTCAGTCTCGCCGCCGTTGACGTGTGGTGATGGGTACCATTTTTCTGGTGCTCAAAGCCTAAGCCTGCTGATTATTATCGGTTCTATTTCTATCCGGTAGCCAAACAAGGCCTGCAACGGAAAAGAGCGGATTATTTTCTTGAGAAAAGGGTGAGTTTTATTTCCTGTATTTTACTCACTCAACGTCGATGGAGGTTTGGTCCCAACACTGCGAACTCGAGCGGAGGGAGGTCGTCGCATGGGCGTGGGGACAGCGAACGAACGGAGACATGCCCATAATGGTGGAGACGAGTTGCCTGAAACCATGCTAGCGCCATCTGAAGCTCGTTGAGTGCCGTTTGCTGCGATGACGACATGGCCTGTTGCGGTGGTGGTGCGGCGTGATGACGACGGCAATGGAGATCTGCCGAACATTTGAACGGCCGTTATGGTGTCTGTTAATGTTGCCGCGAGGTTTGCAATGCTAACTGACGCTTAGAGTCAGTTGCGTTGTGGGGATCGACCAGGGTTGGTTATGTCTAGATTGGAGGTGGGCCGACGGCGGCGGCCTTCACCGTCGCTGGGCTGGAAGATACGATGAGGTAAAAAAGAGGGAAGTAGCCTTCAGTCTCGCCGCCGTTGACATGTGGTGATGGGTATCATTTTTCTGGTGCTCAAAGCCTAAACCTGCTGATTATTATCGGTTCTATTTCTATCCGGTAGGCAAACAAGGCCTGCAACGGAAAAGAGCAGATTATTTTCTTGAGAAAAGGGTGAGCTTTATTTCCTGTATTTTACTCACTCAACTTCAATGGAGGTTTAATCCAAACACTGCAAACTCGAGCGGAGGAAGGTCGTCGCATGGGCATGGCGACGGCAAACGAACGGAGACAGACCTATAATGGTGGAGACGAGTTGCCTGAAACCATGCTAGCGCCATCTGAAGCTCGTTGAGTGCCGTTTGCTGCGATGACGACATGGCCTGTTGCGGTGGTGGTGCGGCATGATGACAATGACAACGGAGATCTGCCGGACGATTGAATGGCGGTTATCGTGTCTGTTAACATTGCCACGAGGTTTTCAACGCTAACTGACGCTTAGAGTCAGTTGCGTTGCGGGGATCAACCAGGTTTGGTGATGTCTTGATTGGAGGTGGGCCGACGGAGGCGGCCTTCACCGTCGCTGGGCTGGAAGATACAATGAGGTAAAAAAGAGGGAAGTGGCCTTCAGTCTCGCCGCCGTTGACGTGTGGTGATGGGTATCATTTTTCTGGTGCTCAAAGCCTAAACCTGCTGATTATTATCGGTTCTATTTCTATCCGGTAGCCAAACAAGGCCTGCAAAGGAAAAGAGCGGATTATTTTCTTGAGAAAAGGGTGAGCTTTATTTCCTGTATTTTACTCACTCGACGTTGATGGAGGTTTGGTCCCAACACTGCGAACTCGAGCGGAGGGAGGTCGTCGCATGGGCGTGGGGACGGCGAACGAACGGAGACAGGCCCATAATGGTGGAGACGAGTTGCCTGAAACCATGCTAGCGCTATCTGAAGCTCGTTGAGTGCCGTTTGCTGCGACGACGACATGGCCTGTTGCGGTGGTGGTGCAGCGTGATGATGACGGCAACGGAGATCTGCCGGACGATTGAATGGTGGTTATGGTGCCTGTTAACGTTGCCGTGAGGTTTGCAACGCTAACTGACGCTTAGAGTCAGTTGCGTCTTGTGGGGATCGACCAGGGTTGGTGATGTCTATTTTGGAGGTGGGCCGATGGCGGTGGCCTTCACCGTCGCTAGGCTGGAAGATACGATGAGGTAAAAAAGAGGGAAGTGGCCTTCAGTCTCGCCGCCGTTGACGTGTGGTGATGGATATCATTTTTCTGGTGCTCAAAGCCTAAACCTACTGATAATTATTGTTTCTATTTCTATCCGGTAGCCAAACAAGGCCTGCAACGGAAAAGGGCGGATTATTTTCTTGAGAAAAGGGTGAGATTTATTTCCTGTATTTTACTGACTCAACGTCAATGGAGGTTTGGTCCCAACACTGCGAACTCGAGCGGAGGGAGGTCGACGCATGGGTGTGGCGACGGCGAACGAATGGAGACAGGCCCATAATGGTGGAGACGAGTTGCCTGAAACCATGCTAGCGCCATCTGAAGCTCGTTGAGTGCCGTTTGCTGCGACGACGACATGGCTTGTTGCGGTGGTGGTGCGGCGTGATGACGACGGCAACGGAGATCTGCCAGACAATTGAACGGTGGTTATGGTATCTGTTAACGTTGCCGCGAGGTTTGCAACGCTAACTGACGCCTAAAGTACTCAGTTGCGTTGTGGGGATCGAACAGGGTTGGTGATGTCTAGATTGGAGGTGGGCCGACGGCAACGGCCTTCACCGTCGCTGTGCTGGAAGATACGAGGAGGTACAAAGACGGAAGTGGCCTTCAGTCTCGCCGCCGTTGACGTGTGGTGATGGGTATCATTTTTCTGGTGCTCAAATCCTAAACCTGCTAATTATTATCGGTTCTATTTCTATCCGGTAGCCAAACAAGGCCTGCAACGGAAAAGAGCGGATTATTTTCCTGAGAAAAGGGTGAGCTTTATTTCCTGTATTTTACTCACTCAACGTCGATGGAGGTTTGGTCCCAACACTGCGAACTCGTGCGGAGGGAGGTCGTCGCATGGGCGTGGCGACGGCGAACGAACGGAGACAGGCCCATAATGGTGGAGACGAGTTGCCTGAAACCATGCTAGCGCCATCTGAAGCTCGTTGAGTGCCGTTTGCTGCGACAACAACATGGCCCGTTGCGGTGGTGGTGCGGCGTGATGACGACGGCAACGGAGATCTGCCGGACGATTGAACGGCGGTTATGGTGTCTGTTAACGTTGCCACGAGGTTTGCAACGCTAACTGACGCTTAGAGTACCCAATTGTGTTGTGGGGATCGACAAGGGTTGGTGATGTCTAGATTGGAGGTGGGCCGACAGCGGCGGCCTTCACCGTCGCTGGGCTGGAAGATACGATGAGGTAAAAAAGATGGAAGTGGCCGTAAGTCTCGCCGCCGTTGACGTGTGGTGATGGGTATCATTTTTCTGGTGCTCAAAGCCTAAACCTGCTGATTATTATTGGTTCTATTTCTATCCGGTAGCCAAACAAGGCCTGCAACGGAAAGAGCAGATTATTTTCTTGAGAAAAGGGTGAGCTTTATTTCCTGTATTTTACTCACTCAACGTCGATGGAGGTTTGGTCCCAACACTGCGAATTCGAGCGGAGGGAGGTCGTCGCATGGGCGTGGGGACGGTGAATGAACGGAGACAAGCCCATAATGTTGGAGATGAGTTGCCTGAAACCATGCTAGCGCCATCTGAAGCTCGTTGAGTGCAGTTTGCTGCGACGACGACATGGCCTGTTGCTGTGGTGGTGCGGCGTGATGCTGACGGCAATGTAGATCTGCCGGACGATTGAATGGAGGTTATGGTGTCTGTTAACATTGCCGCGAGGTTTGCAACGCTAATTCACGCTTAGAGTAAGTCGCGTGTTGTGGGGATCGACCAGGGTTGGTGATTTCTAGATTGGAGGTGGGCCGACGGT
This sequence comes from Tuctoria greenei, assembly GCA_036927565.1. Classification (NCBI taxonomy): domain Eukaryota; kingdom Viridiplantae; phylum Streptophyta; class Magnoliopsida; order Poales; family Poaceae; genus Tuctoria; species Tuctoria greenei. The sequence goes on along the minus strand of JAYESD010000002.1, from coordinate 284,671,430 downwards.
GGCGGCCTTCACCGTCGCTGGGCTGGAAGATACGATGAGGTAAAAAAGAGGGAAGTGGCCTTCAGTCTCGCCGTGTTGACGTGTGGTGATGGGTATGATTTTTTTGGTGCTCAAAGCCTAAACCTGCTGATTATTATCGGTTCTATTTCTATCCGGTAGCCAAACAAGGCCTGCAACGGAAAAGTGCGGATTATTTTCTAGAGAAAAGGGTGAGCTTTATTTCCTGTATTTTACTCACTCAACGTCAATGGAGGTTTGGTTCCAACACTGCGAACTCGAGCGGAGGGAGGTCGATGCATGGGCGTGGCGACGGCGAACGAACAGAGACAGGCCCATAATGGTGGAGACGAGTTGCCTGAAACCATGCTAGCACCATCTGAAGCTCGTTGAGTGCCGTTTGCTGTGACGACGACATGGCCTGTTGCGATGGTGGTGCGGCGTGATGACGACGGCAATGGAGATCTGCCGGACGATTGAACAGCGGTTATGGTGTCTGTTAATGTTGACGCGAGGTTTGCAACGCTAACTGACGCTTAAGAGTACTTAGTTGCGTTGTGGGGATCGAACAGGGTTGGTGATGTCTAGATTGGATGTGGGCAACGGCGGCGGCCTTCACCGTCACTGGGCTGGAAGATACGATGAGGTAAAAAAGAGGGAAGTGGCCTTCAGTCTCGCCACCGTCGACTTGTGGTGATGGGTATCATTTTTCTGGTGCTCCAAACCTAAACCTGCTGATTATTATCGGTTCTATTTCTATCCGGTAGCCAAACAAGGCCTGCAACGAAAAAGAGCGGATTATTTTCTTGGGAAAAGGGTGAGCTTTATTTTCTGTATTTTACTCACTCAACATCGATGGAGGTTTGGTCCCAACACTGCAAACTCGAGCGGAGGGAGGTCGTTGCATGGGCGTGGCGACGGCGAACGAACGGAGACAGACCCATAATGGTGGAGATGAGTTGCCTGAAACCATGCTAGCGCCATCTGAAGCTCGTTGAGTACCGTTTGCTGCGACGATGACATGGCCTGTTGCGGTGGTGGTGCGGCGTGATGACGATGGCAACGAAGATCTGCCGGATGATTGAACGGCGGTTATGGTGTCTGTTAATGTTGCCGCGAGTTTTACAATGCTAACTGACGCTTAGAGTACTCAGTTGCGTTGTGGGGATCGACCAGGGTTGGTGATGTCTAGATTGGAGGTGCACTACTACAATAAGCCTTATTGCAGGCGGCTCCAAACCTATTATTACACGCGGTTTTTAAAACCGCCTGTAACGAAGAGCCTGTGATAATCCGCAACTATCACAGGCGGCTTTTACTTATGCTAGCCGCCTGTGAAGATAAGTTATCACAGGCGGGTAGTGCATCATACAAACCCGCCTGTGATAATTGTCTTATCACAGGCGGGTCTTGCAGCATATCTAACCGCCTGTGATAATGGTGTTATCACAGTCGGATGTTGACCTACATCAAGCCGCCTGTGAAGACTTTTTACAGCAGCCGGTTTCTACCATAATAGTAACCGCCTGTGATAATTAGGTTATCACATATGGTTCTTAACCTATATCTACCCGCCTGTGATAATTGTTTTTCACAGGCATTCCTAGCCATTGGTAAATAACCGCCTGTGATAAGGTATAACCTATGCAGTACTACTGCTGTTATTTCTAATTTCTAGGTCAATTCAATATAATCAGAGAACAGAAGTCAACAATATCATCACAGAACAGAACTCAACAATATTATCATCACAGAAGTCATCTCACAAAAGTCAATTTCACTAAAACAATATACATATGTACAAGTTACACATACAATTCATCTCATAGTTTACAAGTTTTCACTAAAAACTGTTTCTATTGGCATAGTCGTAAAGTTTTGGCACATAAGCTATTGCACCATTCTCATCAAAGAACTTCCCTCTTTTGTGCAAAATTTCGTGACGAATGAATTGACAGAGTTCAAAAGCAATCATGTCGGATCCTCCATCAGGAATACTTCTACAAACCGGCCATTCTTCGTTCAAATTCTTCGTGTGCTGCAATATAACACATAACAAGGTTTAGAATGTGTTGGTTTGAACAATCTCAAAGTATAGATCAAAGTGAGAGTATACAGGAATTTAGTTGGTACTTTTGTTGCAGTTGTACTATGAGCAATTGAATTTTGAAGTTGGAATCAAAATATGAAAATAATGTTTCTGGTAATATTGAACAGCAGAGAATATAAGTATTAAACTATGCAAGTTACAATGAAAATGAAACTCAAAAGTAAGAAAATAAGGTATCGACATTAAGGATAACTTACATCCTCACGATTCACTCTATATACGCCGGTGGTCCGAAGATGCTCGCATACATAATACCGCATAAGACACTCCCAGCAGGCTGCATCGGACAAGCATAATACGTTTTAATGTCCAATGCATTCATATTGGAAGGTCTCTCACCGCCAAGCGCTGTAATACAAGAAATGTCATATAAAACTTGTCAACACATTCTAAATGTGTGTAAATTAAAATTATTGAATAAACGTACAGTTTCAAAATGAAAAGGAAATCTTTGTAACGATCTGGTGGGAAATCGGCCGAGTCCAAGATTGTTGTCTTTCCCTGCATTGGCTTGATGAGGATCATTATGTAGCGATCACTACAAACACACAAACACACGTGTTAACAATTACCAATAACTGCTATTTCAATGTCATGTGTCGAACTTACTCGAAGTTGTACGGAGCCTTTACGAGGTCCTTGCCGTCTCTAACAAAGTTAAACATTGCATGTCCTATGTAAGCTGCAACTTCTGTCCTTTTATCCTTCTTAAGTTTTGCGATTGTTTTTTCAAAAAAAAAAAATTCATGTGCTTGAACTTTGCTGAGTCTCGATCCGCCTGGACGTCGAATAGCGCCTTTGCAATCCTAGTAGGGTCAAGGATATCTGTCTTGCGTGCCAACTTTTCATTATCTATGTATTGCATCCTATTGAAGAAGTCCAGAATTGTTATAATATCATGAAATGCATATGCGTGTAGTAAGAAAAGCAAATACAAAATATTAGAGCACTTACAAGCACCAGACGAGCAGCAGGTTGATTTCGAGCATGGCCCGATGTAAAAGGGGACGCAGCTCTTCAAATAAAATGACTCGTCTATCTTCTCCAGTGCTCCAGAATGCTTCTTTTGGAATACGAAATGTGATACAATTAAGACCATATCTTGTGCTGGCAAGGATGTACCACTCATGCATTCTTTTGAGCGGGACGGGTTGTTTGCTAAGTTGTACGTATGTCATGAACGGCTTCCCATTCTCAAATTCAGGAGGAACATTCTGAAGCTTGTATATTGGAACTCCTGGTTGAACTAAAGCCGTTCGCCGATTATACATGACACCATCTTCTTCCCACTCCTCGATATTTACTAATTCTGGATCATGAGAAGAACGAGATGCACTCGATTTTATAATATTTTCCTTCATAGTTTCCAAATACTTTGACACTTCTGATGAAGGTTTCTTATTTTTGTATGAGCTAACTTTTATAGGCACTAATGATTGAGGAGTAGTCGTCGGAAGTTGGACACTGGCTTGTTGAACCTGTTGTTCAACTGATTGCTCTTTACTCCCAGCAGCTGGCTCTATTACTACTTCAAGCTGTTGCTCAACTGGTTGCTTTTTACTATCAACAACTTGCTCTGATACTGCTTGAAGCTGTTGTCCAACTTGTTGCTCTTAGATATCTTTACTAGCAAGGTTACTATCATCCTTGCCGAGACATAGAGGGAGTGAATCTTCCTGGACTAGGAGTGGATCTTCATGCACTTTCGCCTTAGAAGATGGGGTTGAAGTATTTCGAGATGCGACGGGGCTAGAAATTGGCTCATCGTCCAACATGATATCGCGTCAGTGCCAAAGGATCAATTGGTTGACAGCCTGCCCCAGAGTCGCGATCCCCTCAGGTGTGACATGGTCTATTTCATAATCTCCATAATCATTATCAATGATCTGAAGAACTTGCACCACAGCATAATACAACGGAAGTGGATTCCCATTGAAGTCACGATTAGGCTTTGCCATAGCAGTGGCAACCTGTTTGGTTTTGTTCCCTGCTCTGCCGATCGCGACAAGAAGACGACAAGATTTGTCGTTAGCAATATCATTGACAGGGAACTTATGGGTGGACCCTGAGCCTCGCACAGAACCAACGCTGCTAGGGTAGGCAGTTGGAGATACTAATTGCTCCTTTTGCACTGGAACCATCGATGTACTTGGTGCCACTAATTGTCCCGATTGTCTAAGTTGTTCCATTATTTCTTGCATATTTTCTTTAACCTTTTGAGCAATCATTTCATCAAGTGTTTTCTTAAACTTCTCACGTCTTCTATATGTGTCTTTATCTTTAGGGAAACCATCTAGCCAATACATTTGAGAAGAGACCGCTCTAACTCGTCCGTTGTGTTCAGGGTTTTCTAAGATAGCAGTAAGTTGGTCATTCTCCCTATTTGGCTTGAAGAGATCCTTCTGTTGCTTTTCAATTACTTCTTTCAATTTTTACTCTACTTCATTCATAGAGTCGGGCTTTTCAAGTTTGGCCTCGCTGGTCAAACCTGACCGGGCAAAGACCCACCGCTGAGTTCGCTCATCACAACCTTCTAATGGGTGAGGATTGCACTTACTGGTAATTTCTACTAATATCTTATTCCATTTCTGGACTTTGGGGGCATATCCGGCAGACCCCAAGCGATGATGGTATTTGTTCTTTTTTGCAAGCTCTGATCTAGTTGCAATTAGAGCTTTAGCATCAGGTGTGGTCTTTTGACAAACAAACTCTTGCCACTTAGCTTGTGTGATTTTCCCATCTTCCTCGGGCTAGGGACCTTATCGGCCTTAACATAAGCATTCATTTCGCTCTTCTAGCCACGAAACTTCTTGCCGCTAGAGACCAATGTTGCTTTCTTTACAGCTTCTTCCGTGCCTTTTGGGAACTTGAATTGTTTCTTTATTCTTTCCCACAACTCATTCTTGGTCTACTCGGGTAATTTCCTCCAATTCTCGGTCATGATCGGCATGACCTCCCTAACAAGAAAACCGCATGCATTACGATACTTGGTAACTGAATCCAGTGGTTCTTGGGGAAGCCCACCTGGACCGACCCTTGTTATGTACATGATGCGGTCCAATGGACCCTTATTGGGACCACGTTGCCCTCGTTTCCGCTTGAGTGAAGCTGGGGATTCATACATTGGAGAACCTTCCGCGGTTTTAGCAGTCGAAGTCACCTCGTTGTGTTCGCGATTAATCTAGGTAGAAAAGAATTTTAAGACTTCGTATACTTGACAACCAACATTAACTTGAACTGCTAAAGTTAAGATTCGTGATCCATACCTCGTCAGCAGGATCATATTCCGGGTCAAGATCCTCTGAAGTATTTTTTTTATATATTAGGAAAAGGATTCGATGGACTGTGAAAGAAGCCTGAACTGCTAGAGTCAGTAAACTCCATATTGTCTTCTTTCTTGTTACTACCAGGACCAGTCTTCTTAGGGCTTTCCATGCTAGAACTAATAAGACAAAAAAATCTAATAAATGGCATATTAACTCTACATGAAGTGTTGCATGAAGAAAAAGATGGAAGCATTCTAGGATTTGATAAGGCATTCTAGGGTTTAAGGCGACTAACCAAAAGGTTCCTATACATTGCGAGGGTGACAAGCATGTTAAAGTTGCTCACCAGGATAGCGACACCGATATCGAAGGAGCACAACCCTTTGAGATGAAGTGCGGAACGACTACACTCTATTTTCAGTACAAATGGTACTATTCACTCATGATCCTACTATAAATTATGATCCAAACAGCAACTGAATACATAACTATCCAGATTCTGGATTGTTACAACACCTTAAACATTACTTCAATTTAGACCTGGTTATTGTGTGTTTTAGCCTTAGCGTTGAATAGGAAATTGATAGAGGACTCTTTAAGCTTTCTAGACATGTATAGATATGCATAGGTTGCTTTTCTAATTTAAGAATTATGGTTGTTCAAAGATAAGAAATTTTGTGGCTGTTTCAGCTAACACTGTACACAGGTACTAACTTCAACTCCAGTTTCTAATTAGTTCTAAACCTAATTTGAGGTAACAATGAATAGAAAAGTTGTAGAATAGTCCTTCCACTTTCAAAAAAATGTAGCACAATAGACTAGAAGAGCTTTCTACAGATAATTATGGCAAAAATTCAGATGCTTGTTCATACAATTTCAATACCCTAAGTACAATTTCAAGCTTGCTGATATACTCAGTGCCATACTTAGTAAGCATATTTAACAAAAGTCTATTTTGTGATCACATACTTAGTAAGAATATTTCCATGTGCAATATCGGATAAAATCATTGAATGGTCATATTTCCATGTGGAATATTTCCATGTACTAACTCACAAAACTTTGAATGGTCAAGTATGTGCAGTATTGTGTTATCTAATGGCACCTCAACGCTTTTATTAAAACATCTTACTTTCCAAAGAAAAGGACATGATCCGATAGCAATGTCCTCGCTTTTATGGTTTACTGACAACCCAAGGATGCCTACCCACCGAACCCTAACCAATGATGCCACCGAACTTGACAATTTTTCGAATTCCACCGAACCCTAACCAAGGATGCCTACCATTTTACAATTCCCGAATCCTAACCAAGGATATGCAAGGCGACGGTGAGGGCGGGGAGGGAGGCGGCACGGCGACGGAGGATGGAAGGTCGAAGGGTTTAAGGTTTACCTTAAGCTCGGCGGCGACGGTAATGGCTTCACTCGGCGTACCTGGAAGCAGCGACGGCGAAGCTCAGCGGCGAAGGCGAAGCTCGGCGGCGACAGCGGCGAACACTTGGCGGCAAACGAAATTTTGGCAGCCTAACAGCGTCTAAGTGTTTCGCTCGGGTTAGGTTTTTCCAACGCTGCCGAGTGGTATATATAGACTCCCATTTTCTCAGGCGGATTTTAAGAACCGACCGCCTGAGAAGATGGTTATCTCAGACGGGTTTTACTTACCGACCGCCTGAGAAGAAACAATTATCTCAGGCGGTTGGTAAGTAATAACCGCCTGAGATAAAATTCTTCTCAGACAGTTATTAAGTACCATCCGTCTGTGAAGATCTTTACTTCTTCTTATTTAATATTCTTGATTAAATGTGGGTCCTTTGAAAAGTCAAAATTCCACTTTCTTGTAATATTATTGATAAGTAAATGTTACCATTAAATTTCACTTCATAAATCCTTTTAAATTGGTCAGAACATAAAAAACATACAACAATTGCTATTTTTCATTTTTCTATCTTGATGAATATAATACTTTTTTCATTTATTTTTTCTGTGGATATTTTTACTCATCATACCAACCTCTATGATTTTTTTCAGGTTTTTTTAAATTTTTTTGAATCAATGTGTGTTCATAATTTGTTGAATGTCTCATATGTATACGAGCATTTAGTTAGAACGATGGATAATTTGAAGTTTGACATGTTGGAATGCTTTTAAAAAAATTAACAAAATTCATACATGTATAAATAATACAAATAAGTTCATACAAACAAATTTAAGTGAAGGTTCCTTTTTTTTATGAGATACACAAATGTGAATAATATGTGAGTAGAAATTAATATGATATTTACCAAAACATTACAATGTCAGCTATACAAGTTATAAAATATTTGGTACAGGTGGTAGATGTTAATTTTATACAAATATAGAAGAAAGAATCATCGAATTTGGACTCAATTTGCAGAATCTAAACTGGTTTGAGTATTTATATTGGAATCTAAAAAAAAGCAGGAGATAAGGAAACTGAAGAACAGTATTTGGCATTATCGCAGACGGTTGGTAAGTAATAACCGTCTGAGATAAAATTCTTCTCAGACGGTTATTAAGTACCAACCGCCTGTGAATATCTTTACTTCTTCTTATTTAATATTCTTGATTAAATGTGAGTCCTTTAAAAAGACAAAATTCCACTTTCTTGTAATATTATTGATAAGTAAATGTTACTATTAAATTTCACTTCATAAATCCTTCTAAATTGATCAGAACATAAAAAACATACAACAATTGCTATTTTTCATTTTTCTATCTTGATGAATATAATGCTTTTTTCATTTATTTTTTCAGTGGACATTTTTACTCATCATACCAACTTCTCTGAATTTTTTCAGATTTTTTTAAATTTTTTTGAATCAATGTGTGTTCATAATTTGTTGAATGCCTCATATGTATACGAGCATTTAGTTAGAATGATGGATAATTTGAAGTTTGACATGTTGGAATGCTTTTAAAAAAATTAACAAAATTCATACATGTATAAATAATACAAATATGTTCATACAAACAAATTTAAGTGAAGGATCCTTTTTTTATGAGATACACAAATGTGAATAATATGTGAGTAGAAATTAATATGATATTTACCAAAACATTACAATGTCAGCTATACAAGTTATAAAATATTTGGTTCAGGTGATAGATGTTAATTTTATATAAATATAGAAGAAAGAATCATTGAATTTGGACTCAATTTGCGGAATCTAAACTGGTTTGAGTATTTATATTGGAATCTAAAAAAAAGCAGGGGATAAGAAAACTGAAGAACAGTATTTGGCATTATCGCAGACGGTTGGTAAGTAATAACCGCCTGAGATAAAATTCTTCTCAGGCGGTTATTAAGTATCAACTGCCTGTGAAGATCTTTACTTCTTCTTATTTAATATTCTTGATTAAATGTGGGTCCTTTGAAAAGGCAAAATTCCACTTTCTTATAATATTATTGATAAATAAATGTTACCATTAAATTTCACTTCATAAATCCTTTTAAATTGGTCAGAACATAAAAAACATACAAAAATTGCTATTTTTCATTTTTCTATCTTGATGAATATAATGCTTTTTCATTTATTTTTTCAGTGGACATTTTTACTCATCATACCAACCTCTATGAATTTTTTTCAGATTTTTTTTAAATTTTTTTGAATCAATGTGTGTTCATAATTTGTTGAATGCCTCATATGTATATAAGAATTTAGTTAGAATGATGGATAATTTGAAGTTTGACATGTTGGAATGCTTTTAAAAAAAATTAACAAAATTCATACATGTATAAATAATACAAATATGTTCATACAAACAAATTTAAGTGAAGGATAATTTTTTTATGAGATACACAAATGTGAATAATATGTGAGTAGAAATTAATATGATATTTACCAAAACATTACAATGTCAGCTATAAAAGTTATAAAATATTTGGTTCAGGTGGTAGATGTTAATTTTATACAAATATAGAAGAAAGAATCATCGAATTTGGACTCAATTTGCAGAATCTAAACTGGTTTGAGTATATATATTGGAATCTAAAAAAAAACAAGGGATAAGGAAACTGAAGAGCCTCCGACATTATCACAGGCGGTTTTTTATGAATAACCGCCTGAGATAATGGTTTTCTCAGGCGGTTATTAATTACCAACCGCCTGTGAAAAATTTAAAAACCGCCTGTGAAAAACTAACGCCTATATAAAGACCCTCTCGCCACAGTCGAAACGTAACCCTGGAGAATTTTCCACCGCCGCAAGGCTGCCGAAATTTCCCACCGCTGCGCCTGCTGTGCCGCGCCGCCGCTCAGCCCGCACAACCGCGCCGCCGCCCAGAGCCAGCACTATCGCACCGCCGCCTAGCCCCGTGGAGGCACGTCTGAGATCTGCCCAGTCCCACATCGCACCACAAGGTACCTAAGTAAATTTTCATAGTTTCCTTTTGCATGTTGTGTTGGTATATGGATTGTGTCCTTTTGCATGTTGGTATATTCTCATAGTGTGTTGGTATATGGATTGTGTCATAGTGTGTTGGTATATGGATTGTGTCCTTTTGCATGTTGGTATATTCTCATAGTGTGTTGGTATATGGATTGTGTCATAGTGTGTTGGTATATGGATTGTGTCCTTTTGCATGTTCGTATATTCTCATAGTGTGTTGGTATATGGATTGTGTCATAGTGTGTTGGTATATGGATTTGTCGGTACCCTGGAAACCGTACACCCCTTGAGGTTACAAAGATCTCAAAGGAAAGTCATCTACTTGATTTGAAGACCTTCAGAGGCCCACATGTCAGATATTACCGGACCCGCTTCTCCAACATGGTTAATCCTAGGGTCGCCACGTGTACTATCAAACAGGAGCTATCGCCCACAAGGGGGAAGCTCCGGGCCATGTACCGAAATGGCACCTCCGGACTTAACCCCAGACCGAGAGAAGCTCCGGACCTAACACGTGTCAGGTATCTCCGGAGCTACCTGTTTCCCACAGTATGCTCCGGAGCTACCACGTGTCCAACCGTCGGATCTTCAGCCTCTAACCTCCGGAAGACTCCACAACGACTCCGGATCTTCAAAGGGGAATCAAGGACTTCAAGACCCGATTAAGTGTCATTAATACCATATTAATGACACACGGTCGGATGACCTTAATTACCAGTAACGGTGCTGTCAAAGCCCATTACCCGATCATTAAGGGCAATTAAACGTGTTAAATGAATATCAATACTAGTAACCGCCGGGGCCACATGTCGGGCCAGGCTAACTTGTAACGGTCTGCCCTTGTGCTATAAAAGGACAGGCCGACGACACGTTCAGTGAGGCGACACACACGCCATTGACACTCGTCACAAGCTCATACAGCTAATACAACACCAACACACCCGTGGAGTAGGGTATTATGCTCAGGCGGCCCGAACCACGTAAATCTCCGTGTCTCCTGTGCCATTTACAATTCACCTTCTTGAATCTCCGCGCGCCCACACCGAACATCAAACTCCTCTAACACTTTAGTAGTGTCGGGAGATCTGCCGGATCCAAACCACCGACAGTTGGCGCGCCAGGAAGGGGCGCCTGAGATTTCGAGAATGGTGAACTCAGCTGCTGGATCATCCAGCGGTCATCCTGCTGCTCAAGCTGTTGGAGGCAACCCCTCCAATATGCAGCCACCAGCAGGGGCTTCAGCACCAGCAAGAGTCACACTGCGACCACCGCCGCCTCCACCAGCAAATCAAGCTGGACAACGCGATGGTGCACCGGCGTTAGTCACTGCGTCGGGAAATCAAGACAACCCGGAACACGCGCTCCATGCAGCGCGTGCTCTTCTCCAATGCCCACCACCACCGGATGCATCTCGGGATGCACTGGAGCAGTGGAGGGCTGATGTGGAGCATTTGGTTGCACCAGCAGCCGACCGCATCAGCAACCAGGGTCCTCCTCCTTCAGGACGGGCCCCATCGCAGCGACGGACCTTGTCTGGCAGACTTGGTCCGCACGTCTCCAACAACAGGAGACGAGCTGCATCACAGCAGGTGACGTCGTTACCCTCCGGGGCACGACGCACCCACACGGTATCCAGGCTTTCGACTCATGACCTCCGGGCGGAGCTTGATCGCCGATACCGCCAACAGGACGGCCGAGTCCATATTGAGCGTGCTCGTGAAAGATGAGAAGCTCAGGACGTTCTTGCTCGTGAAGGAGTGGGAGGGGGCTGTTCAGCCCTGGCCATGCATCTGCGTATGGTCAGATGGCCACAGAAGTTCCGGCCTCACCTGCCAGAGAAGTTCGATGGGACGGTCAATCCTGTTGAATTTCTTCAGATCTACTCCACTGCTATCTTGGCAGCTGGAGGAAATGAGGCTGTAATGGCCAACTATTTCCCAGTGGCTTTAACTGGGACCGCCAGGTCCTGGTTTATGAGCCTTCCACCCGACTCTATCAACAGTTGGGAGCAGCTGTGCCAGCAGTTCACCGCCAACTTCGGGAGTTCATACACCCGACCAGTTTTGCAGTCGTGCAAAAAGGGGGAGAATCCCTGCGATCATTTATTCAGAGGTTCTCTCAGGTACGAAACACTATCCCTTCTATCTCTAGCGCCTCTGTCATTGTGGCATTCAGACAGGGTGTACGGGATAAGAAGATGCTGGAGAAACTGGCGATCAAGGAGATCACCAGTGTCACGGAACTCTTCAGTTTAGCCGACAAATGTACCAGAGCTGCGGAGGGTCGTGAAATGCACTCCAAACCAACTTCGGAGGATCACAAGAAATCCTCCAAATGAGAAGCCACTACCTCCGGGAGTGGCAAAAAGAAGAAGAAGACCAACGGTAAGAAGAAGCCATCGGCCGGTACATCCAATGTTGCAGCTGCTGCAGCTCCGGGTGGCCGGGGGCCACGCCCCGAGAAGCGACCTCGACCGTCTTCTGAAGACGGTGGCAAACCCAAGGTGTGGTGTCCAATTCACAAAACGGGCAGCCACAGTTTGGAAGACTGCTGGGAGGTCCAAAACCTTGCTGAGCGCTACAACAAGCGCCGGGAAGAAACTCCTTTCCGACAGAGGAAAGGAAAACAAAAAGTCGATGAAGCTCCGGCTGAAGAGGAGTTAGGTTTTCAGGATCCCAAAAAGGTCCTGAAGGCCGTCTACACCTCCGTCGATGATGATTCCGACGTCTCTGACAATGAGCGTCAGAAGACCATGAACACCATCTTTGGTGGATCATGGGACATCACCTCCCGACGCGTCATCAAGACTATGCATCGGGACATGGCTGCTATAGCCCCTACAGCCAGACCGGAGCCTCATCGAAAGTGGATGGACACAGCCATCACTTTTGATGCTTCAGACTGCCCTCGAAGCATGGTTGGAGCAGGTCAGCTGCCTTTGATGGTATCTCCTACCATCAATAACATCCAGCTCCACCATGTCATGGTGGACGGAGGTTCGGGACTTAACCTCATAAGCTTCGAAGCTTTCACCAAGCTTCAGCTCTGACCTTCGGATCTCCACCCCTCCCGACCTTTCTTTGGAGTAGGTCCGGGAGCCATTACCCCACTCGGGGCTATTACTCTCCCCGTTACCTTTGGGACACGGGAGAAGTATTGCACCGAGAAGTTGGTCTTTGACGTCGCTCAGATCAACTTACCCTTCAATGCCATCTTGGGTAGGCCTGCCTTGTACAAATTCATGGCAGCTGCTCATTATGGCTACCTGGTGTTAAAAATGCCAACACTAGTAGGTGTTCTCCGGATCCGCGGGGATCGTACTGCCGGAGTAACTGCTCTGGAAGAACTCCATGCACTTACCACGGCGCAAGAGGAGGACTCTAGGCAGGAGCAAGCTCCAAAACCCCCGAGCATTCATCAACGAGGCTCGACATCTACACCTCGTGTGCAGCCAAGCGGCGACATCGACATCCCTGTCAAAGTCATCCAAATTGGTTCTGATGCCGCTCAGACCACCCGTATATCGGGAGGATTGAACGACAAATAGGAACTCGTGCTCATCGCTTTCCTCCGGGCTAATGTCGACGTGTTTGTCTGGAAACCGTCACAAATGCCTGGGATCCCCAGGGAAGTGATCGAGCACAATCTGAAGATATACCCTGACGCTCGGCCTGTGCATCAGAAGCCTCGGAAGCAATCTGTAGAGTGACAAAACTTCATCCGACAAGAAGTGAATAAGTTGCTCGAAGATGGATTCATCCGAGAAGTCTTCCACCCAAAATGGCTGGCAAATCTAGTCATTGTGCCCAAGGCCGGCGGGAAGCTTCGGATGTGTATCGACTACACAACACTAAATAAGGCATGTCCAAAAGATCCATTCCCACTACCTAGAATAGATCAGATAGTGGATTCCACCTCCGGGTGTGAATTACTGTGTTTCCTAGACGCATATTCTGGGTACCATCAAATCAGAATGTCTAGAGAAGATGAAGAGCATACCTCTTTCATCACAGTAGATGGATTGTACTGTTATACAACCATGCCTTTTGGTCTCAAGAATGCAGCTTCAACCTTTGTACGAGCTATGTACAAAACCTTTGAAGACCTCATTAGAGACATAGTGGAAGTGTACGTGGATGACATCGTGGTCAAGGTCAAGAACAAGGAGTCACTTCTTGACACCTTACAGGCTGTTTTCGATAAGCTGCGGGTCACCCGCACAAAGCTAAACCCAGACAAGTGTGTCTTCGGGGTTAGCTCCGAAAAACTTCTTGGTTTCCTGGTAAGTCACCGGGGCATAGAAGCTAATCCGGCGAAGATCAAGGCCATTGAAGACATGCGGCCACTAGCCCGCATCAAAGATGTCCAAAAGCTAACTGGATGTCTAGCAGCCCTCAGCCGGTTCATTTCAAGACTGGCGGAATGGGCACTCCCCTTCTTCAAGCTATTGAGGAAGTCCGGACCATTCCAATGGTCTGAAGAAGTAGAAAAGGCGTTCCAGGAGCTAAAACAGTTCCTCACCACCATACCAACTCTGGTAGCTCCGAATCCTGGTGAGCCTTTGTTGCTTTACATTTCAGCTACTGACGAAGTCATCAGTATGGTTCTGGTTGCGGAGAGACCAGAGCTACCCCATACTCAGGAATCCAGACCCCTTTGGGAGGGTCCGGAGGTTCCTGAAAGCGAGTCTGGGTCCCAGCTCCCAGATTCGAATCCACAAGAAACCACTTCAGAAGACCCAGACCCCTCCGGGAGGGTCCAGGTCACTTCTGAAGAAGCTTCGGGTTCCTCCAGCCAGAACCCGAAGGTCCCCGAAGAAACTCCAGATTCCTCCGGGAGGGTCCGAGTCAGTGAAGAGGAAGCTCCGGGCCCCTCCGGGAGGGTCCGAACCATTCAGCGCCCAGTGTACTTCATTAGTGAAGTACTACATGATGCCAAGACTCGATACCTAGAGGTGCATAAGCTGCTCTATGCAGTTCTTATTGCCTCCAGGAAGCTTTGCCATTATTTCCAAGCTCACAAAATCTCAGTGGTGACCTCTTACCCACTTCGAGCAATTTTGCATAATCCCAATTCAACTGGGAATATTGCAAAGTGGGCAGCGGAATTGCCTGAATTCGATCTCGAATTCATTTCAAGGCAAGCAGTCAAGAGTCAAGCATTGGTAGACTTCGTGGCAGAATGGACTCCCTCTCCATCAAACCCTGGGGGCCCCAGTGAGCAGAAGCCAGAACATGAAGCTCCGGTATTCACTGAGCCTCATTGGACCCTCTACTTCGACGGCTCCATGCAAAAGCAGGGGGCCGGAGCTGGAGTCCTTCTCCTCGCACCAACTGAGGAGAAGGTGAAATACATGGTACACCTTGACTTCAAGGCGACCAACAACATGGCGGAATACGAAGCACTCATCTACGGACTAAAGGTGGCACTGTCATACGGTGTCAAGCAATTGCTGGTCAAGGGAGATTCACAGCTCATCATTAAGCAAGTGAAGGGTGAATGCTCCTGCAATAATCTCCAGCTAGCTGCTTACCTCCTTGAAGTCCAAATGCTTCAGAAGGACTTCGAAGTCCTAGATCTTCACCATGTTCAGCGTGCCCACAACGCTGAAGCCGATGAACTCTCGACGAAAGCATCAATCGGAGCTCCGGCTCCTGACGGAACTTTTGTTCGGAGGTTGTCAAAACCCACAGCTCAGCCTGCCGAACTGAGCGAAGGAGGCGAGATCAGCATCCTGAAGCTGACGGTCCCGATGGCCCTGTTACCATGGCAGCCATCAAGGGTCATAGGTGTGTCCGGAAGCTCCGAGCAACCCAGCACGCAAGACTCAAATGCTCAAGTTAGTTCCGATGCATGGATCTCGGAGATCCGGAACTACTTGAAAGACAATATCCTTCCTGACGATGATGTGCCCGCTGACCAGGTAGTCAGATTGGCTAAAAGATACACGTTGGTAGAAGGGGATCTCTACCGGCGTGGTACCAACAGCATCCTAATGCGGTGCATCATAAGGGAAGAAGGATGCGAGCTCCTCGCAGAAATCCATGGAGGCGAGTGTGGGAACCACGCATCTTCCCGCACGCTGGTTGGTAAAGCCTTTCGGCATGGCTTCTACTGGCCTACAGCACTCCAGGATGCAACTGAGCTGGTGAAGAAATGTGAAGCATGCCAATTTCATGCAAAGCAAATTCACACACCGGCTCAGCCCCTACAAATGATACCTCCTACATGGCCCTTCGCTGTGTGGGGGATGGACATCTTGGGACCTTTCCCAAGAGCCATCGGAGGTTACAAGTTCCTGTACGTCGCCATTGACAAGTTCACCAAGTGGCCGGAAGCAACTCCAATTGTGAAAATCAATAAGCAATCTGCTATCAACTTTTTACAGTCCATTGTATGCAGATTTGGAGTCCCAAACAAAATCATCACTGATAATGGGACCCAATTCACAAGCTCTGCGTTTCAAGGATATTGCGAAGACCTCGGCATTCAAGTTTGCTACGCCTCCGTAGCACACCCAGCCAGCAATGGCCAAGCCGAGAGAGCAAATGCTGAAATCCTTAAAAGACTCAAAACGTGCACCTATGAGCGCTTGAAAAAACATGGAGCCAACTGGATTGAAGAGCTTCCGCCCACTTTATGGGCCAACAGGACATCTCAAAACTGGTCAACTGGAGAGACACCCTTCTTCCTGGTGTATGGAGCTGAAGCAATCATTCCTCCAGAAATCACCTTGGGGTCACTCTGGGTCCGGGCCTTCGATGAAGCCACGCAGGACCAGCTCCGGCGTGGAGACCTAGACCTCCTGGAGGAGGGAAGGTGCCAAGCAGCTGTTCGGAATGCCCGATACCGCCAAGCCCTTCGGCGCTATCATCAGCGGCATGTACACAACCGACAGCTCGAGGAAGGCGACCTGGTGCTATGGAGAATACAATCTAGAGAAGGGTTAAACAAACTCTCCCCCAGCTAGGAGGGACCCTTCCGAGTGATTAAAGTATCCCGTCCCGGGAGCGTTCGCTTGGCTACCGAGGATGGGACACCTCTCCCAAATCCTTGGAACATTGAGCACCTTCGTAAGTTCTACACTTAATATCACGGAGGTGAGTCTGTAGTAACTTGGGGTGTATGTTATAGAGTCATTGTACAGAGTCGGGTAGTTCCTCCGGGAGAACAGCCAGACCTTTTCCGAAAGGTCCGCAAAGTTCATGCAACACTTGTCACAGTCTCAGGACTAAAAGTGTGGCTAGCTACCCTGGGTCAAACGAGAAATGAAACACGCTTAGCCTGGTTCCGTACCCTAAGAGTGCACTTGTTTCCCCTGTACCCCGGACCTATAATGAAAGACATCTTCATGTGAAACGGACTCCACGTGCATTTATTTTGTACAGGCTCAACATTTTTTATTTTTCTCTTTCTTGTCTATAACAAAGACGTGCAATTCTTAGGAAATTTTAGTTCGACCGGTTCATATACAATACGAGTTGTATTGTCGATTCTTTTGGATTCAAATATTGATCATGGCCAACTCGCCTGAAAGCCGCCAAACCAATCTAGGGCTGGAGTGTGCTATCGACTTAGCCTGGTCAAGCACCCTAAGTACACCACTCTACCTACACCCCGGCAGGCCGAAGTAAGGCAGGTCCATGTACAGTTGGATCTGGAAGAAAAGACAACGCATTCGGTTCTATTTAGAATCGCGTCTGACTTAAAATCTTCTTGAGAATCGTAAGCCGCGACGAAGTTATAGACAAGAAAAGAATTTTACTATTTTTCTTGGCTTAAGTGTGCAGGAAAAATAAAATCTACGTTGATGGAGAAAAGCCGGAGCTAACAAAGCTCCGACTCCCCTAGGTGGCTTGTAATCGATGTTACGCATTAAAAACGAGCATCACCGGAGTAATCAAGCTCCGGTAAAGCTAGGGGGGCCAGCCGTCGAAGCTAAATAAAAGATGGTGAGAAGACCCCGCAAACGGAGTCTGCTGCCAACAAACCAAGTGTTGGCAAAGTTCATTGCCGGAGCTACTAAGCTCCGACACCCCGGAGGACTAACTATCGATGCTCTACGCGTTGATAGAGACTATTGCCGAAGCTACTAAGCTCCGATGATAGACAATGCCCGAGCTTCTAAGCTCCGACAACCTCAGGGGGCCTTCACTATCGAAGACTTCGGACCTAAATTCTACAAGTTCGGAGCAAATGAGTCTTCAACAAAACGCAATATCCTCTTGGTACATGTTCACAATCAAATTGTGTACATCTACCAGGGGGCCAAGTGAAGACAAAAGTGTTGAAGACAAAAAGTGAAATTCACAAAAATTTGGGGATTTCATTCATCTGGAGACAAGGGATTACAAAATTGAGGAAGAAGAAGAGAAAATACAAGTGAGAACTACAGAGATGGTCCTAGACCCTATGGAAGAATTGGGCGACCTTCTGGGCAACCTCCGATACGTTGGCTCGGGCAGCTTCGCCTTCTCCTTCAACCGGACCTTCGAGCACCAGGTCCAGAGGAAATTGGGAGTTTCGGCTGGTGTAGCACGTCAGCACATATTCTGCGACGTTCTTCGCCAGGGGTTGCCCCTCAACCTCCAATTGGTCCGCGATGACATCACCCACCTTGGAGAGTTTGCTGCCTGCCGAGCTCAACGCCTGCAATGCTAGGTCCGGCTCCGGCTCCGGATCATCCGGGCGCACGGGGCTGAAGCCCATCGGTGTCAGCACGTCGTTGGCCTTGCCCAGGAACTCCCAAATGTGTAGGGAGTCCGCAGTCCTCAAGCCCTTTATTTCTTCCAAGGATCTCCTGGCCGCCACCAGTTAAGAATTCTCGCGAGCGAGGCGCTCAACTTCTTTGGCGTTTTGCTGAATCTTTTCAGCAACCCGCTTTTCGAGTTTTCCAATCTCCTCCTCCCGGAGGTGGATCTTGTTCCGGCGGTCGACCAGGTCCTTCTCCCTGCCCCTCACTTTCTTCTCCCTGGCAGTAAGGGCACACTCTTGCTCGTAGAGTTCCTGCCCTCGCACCCAGGCCTTCTCCTCTTCCTCATGGCAGCGCTCTTCCAATTTCTTGGCGCGCTCCTCGAGGCCCTTGTCAGCCAGAGCCACCTTCTCGGTGAGCTCCTCCTCCCTCCTCAGGACGTCATCCCGCAGCTCAAGGAGTTTCTGCTCTTCATCTTCGAGCCGTTTCTCCCTCTCCTCAAGTGCCTCCCGGCGCTTGATGAGTGTAGTGTTAATGGCCTCAAGCCTTTCTTGGCGTTCATCGGCCACACTATTAGCTGCTTTGGTCTGCTCATAAATCTCCCGGGATTGAGCGTCAAGGGCACGAGTTATACTCTCCCTGTCATCCAGTAACTTGCCCCAGTACTCCAGGCGGATCTTCTCCCGCTTGATCCACTCTTTGTCATCCGCTAGCCTCGACTGCGCCAACTTGGTCTCGAAGTAGAGCCGGTTACGCCACCGCCTAAGGGTTTGGCGCTCCTCTTCAAGAGCCTTGCTGTCGTGGAAGAAGGCCAGTTGGACTTGACGCAAACTGGAACATGCGTTGTCAATAGACAGTGACAACGGGATAGGTTCCAGACCTGCTGGGGTCTTCTCTGCTGGTTCCAGCGGGTTTTCAGATACAAAAATTGGGTCCCACTCCACAAGAGTGGTCCCCTGGGTCTCCATGGCACTAGGGCCATCCTCTGGGATGGTCTTTGTTGCCATCGAGGAAGGCCCCGCCGCTAGGTCTTCGTTCACCCCCTCAGGCAGGGGGCCAGCGACTTCGCTTGGGCACTCCGGCTTGGCCGCGGGTACCTCCGACGTCGTCACTTCTGGAGCAGGGGCTGCTGCTGGCTTCGGTATGGGCACCTCCTCTGATGGGGGCTCAGGCTCCGACACCTCTTCAACAACCGGCTCAGGAGCCGGAAGATCTTCAACATCGACCGGCCCTGCGGCCGGAGCTCCAACAATGACCTGCTCTGCGGCCGGTGCTTCAGAGATAGCTGGCCCAACTGCCGGAACTTCCTCAGCTTCCGGCGCGCACGCCGGGGTTTCAATCACCTCCGGTTCAACCGCCAGGGCTTCGGCAATTTCCGGCTCTGAGGCCGGGGTTACCGCTTTCTCCGGCTCAACAGCCGGAGCTTCCATCATTTCAGCACCAGGACCCGGAGCTTCAACCTCCGGGACAGGTGCTGCGCGCATCTTCTCTCCCGTGGTCCGGCGCTACCACGGGAGTCTCTGGGGATGAGTCGAGGTCCATGATCACGGCAGTCGGCGCCGGAGCTGTCGCAGCTTCAGCCACCACTTGGGGCGGCACCGGGACAGGAGCAGAAGCCCCCGCCCTCACAGCTTCAGCTGTTGTAGCTGAGGGTGGAGCCTCACTCCTCTTCTTGGGAACGCTGCAGATGATGGATGAAGAAACTTAAAAAAATAGTTACTACAACAAAACAACTGTCCAAGGTAAAGGTTAAAAATTAACTTGGGAGGCTTCTGCACCATCTTGCGCGGAACCTCTTTCCCGAGCGTTCTGGCTGGTCATAGCCAGCGTGGAAGCTCTGGAAGGCCCCCCGGAACTCGTAGCAGCCATGGGCGTTTCCCTGGTCGAGGCTCCCCTCGATCGGGAAGAACTTTCGGACCTGGAGGCCTCAACTGGCCCCGGTGCTGGAGTCGCATGCCCGGAGCTAGCTCCCCGAGAGGATCGCACTGCGGGTATAGTCGTCGCGGTTGCAGAAGACCTCCCCCTCCGGGGAGAAGGAGCTGATGCAGAGGTGGCAGGCCTGACGGACCTTCCGTCGGCATGCTGCAGCTTCCTCTTTCGGCTCAGGGGTTCGTCCGCCGGCTCCTTGCCCTTGCCGACGACCTCGGCCCTTGGCTTCGGGGCAGGGTCGGAGCCACCTTCGGACACTCCAGGGATCACCACCCTGGTGGTTGATCTTCTTTCGACGACACCAAGGTCGTCAAGTACGGGCATCTTCCGCCGGAGCTCCCTACTGAAATCAACTTCCACGTTCAGAGGAAGAAAAGCTGATGGCGGAGTCAGATCGTCACCCTCGATGTCGATGTCGTGCTGGAACTTCTTGAGATGAAACTCCAGGGTTGTCCCCACCATGTTGGACTTCAGCCCGGTCTCGACCCGGTCGTCGTCCATCACGCTGTTGAGGGCCCAAGCGAGTTTTTCTCTCCTCTTCAGCGGTGCCCACCTGTTGACCAGGAAGTTACAAAACACCGCCTTAGGGGTTAATCCACCCTCCACACACTGACGGATCCTTGTCAGAACAGGGTTGAAGGCGTCCGCCAGCACCGGAGCTTCACTCCAGATCGTCGTGTCAACATTGGGGAGGCCTTCGGGCAGCTCCAGCCTCTCGTGCTCCTCCACCCGGATGACTATCCATTCCTTCTTCCAGTCATCCCACTTCCCAGAGGGAAACGACCGGAGGTACTTGAATGGGCACTTCTTGCGCTACACGAAGTAGTAGAAGCCAAGGTACTCATTGCTCCTACCGGTGGTATGGATGGTGAAGAAGGTCCGGAAGAGTTCAATGCAGGGGGGGATGCCCACCCACATCTCACAGAAGTGGACGAAGATAGACACAAGGAGAATGGAGTGAGGGCCAAGGTGGTATAGCTGCAGACCATAAAAGTCCAGCAGCATCAAGAAAAAGGGGGGAAAATGTGGCATCAACCCCACCATGGCGTACGAGGAGAAGTACACCATTTCGCCGGAGTGCTCCTTCTCGAATGGGAGCTCTCCCCCAGCGCGGACCGAGCGGTTGAAGAAGTCCGAAGACCACCCCATGAGGGTCCGGACCTTCTTCAGGTCGCCATCGGTCTTCAAACGGCTCTCGCGGAGACCCAACTCCATCGCAGCACAGCAAGGCAAGAGAGGAAAAGCGAAGCACAAGTCGGGAGTTTGAGCACAAGATCAGATGAGAGGCGTAAAGAACTCCAGATGGTGCGCACTTTCCTTCTTAAGTAAGCCCTCACAACGCTTGGATGGAAACTGCAAGGAAGTTGAAGATACCATTCAAAAATTCCACCCAGCCGATGACAAGGGGGCCCGGGACCACCCCGACGATCAAGTCGAGGTTCTTACCCAGGCGAACAGTTGTCATCATGAGGCGGGAAGCCCAAAGGCGGCGGCCTGACAAGGCGCGCGGAACCGATACAGTTTTCATATCGGGAACCGGCGACCTTCAATTGCGTGAGATCCGCATGCCAAAGATCTCATCTGCCGCACACGGGATACGCCACTCAGCGAGGATTTAACTCCAAACCATCGCCAACGGCACATCCGGAGACCTTTGAAGACTCAGTTCAAAAGTCGCGAGGATGGACCCACCTCCAGCGGAATGACTTCACCCAAAGGGTCTTCTCCAGAGGTGAGTCCAGGGGCCCACTATCGGTACCCTGGAAACCGTACACCCCTTGAGGTTACAAAGATCTCAAAGGAAAGTCATCTACTTGATTTGAAGACCTTCGGAGGCCCACATGTCAGATATTACCGGACCCGCTTCTCCAACATGGTTAATCCCAGGGTCGCCACGTGTACTATCAAACCGGAGCTACCGCCCACAAGGGGGAAGCTCTGGGCCATGTACCGAAATGGCACCTCCGGACTTAACCCCAGACCGAGAGAAGCTCCGGACCTGACACGTGTTAGGTATCTCCGGAGCTACCTGTTTCCCACAGTATTCTCCGGAGCTACCACGTGTCCAACCGTCAGATCTTCAGCCTCTAACCTCCGGAAGACTCCACAACGGCTCCGGATCTTCAAAGGGGAATCAAGGACTTCAAGACCCGATTAAGTGTCATTAATACCATATTAATGACACACGGTCGGATGACCTTAATTACCAGTAACGGTGCTGTCAAAGCCCATTACCCGGTCAGGGCAATTAGACGTGTTGAATGAATATCAATACTAGTAACCGCTGGGGCCACATGTCGGGCCAGGCTAACTTGTAACGGCCTGCCCTTGTGCTATAAAAGGACAGGCCGACGACACGTTCAGTGAGGCTACACACACGCCATTGACACTCGTCACAAGCTCATACAGCTAATACAACACCAACACACCCGTGGAGTAGGGTATTACGCTCAGGTGGCCCGAACCACATAAATCTCCGTGTCTCCTGTGCCATTTACAATTCATCTTCTTGAATCTCCGCGCGCCCACACCGAACATCAAACTCCTCTAACACTTTAGTAATATCGGGAGATCTTGTAACACCCTCAATTTTCGCATCATGCATTGCATATATATTCATGCATTAAACATTAATAGAGGGAAAGAAATAAAAATATAAAACATGTATTAGAAAATAAATATAAAAAAATAATATATAAAAAGAAATATATATAAATAAATTATATATAATAATAAATATATATAAATAAAATGAATAACATAAATAAAATAAATAATAATATAATAATATATAAAAAAAGAAAAGAAAGAAAAAAGAAAAAAAAATCAACCGCTGGCCAGGCCAAACGGCCCAGCCGGCCACGCAACAGCTCCCGCCCGCGCCTGGCCCCGCTCTCCCGCGCTCGCCGGTACTGCTCCCGCCCCGCCGCCTAGGTCCCACCGCGCTGCCCACTCCCGCACCGACCCGCCCGATTCTCGCGCCCCAGCCTTCCCACACGCTAGTTCCCTCCCGCCACGCAGCGCCCCGCTGGGCCCCGCTCCCACCCCGCCCCGCCTGCCCCGCACGGCGGTCCCAGCGCCCCGACCGACCGCACAGCGTCCCGACGCCCCGAGCACGCGCTCCCGCGTCCCGCGCCACGGTGCCGCCCGCGCCGGCCCTAGCTCCCGAGCGCCCGGCTATATAAGGCATCGTAGGGATTCTTTTCTCTCTCGACAACACCAGCGCTGCAGTCCCAAAAGCCCTAGCCGCCAGCTACGGAAGAAAAACAGAAGCAGCCAGGAACCCTAGCCGCCAGCAAGAGAAAAAAAAAAGGAGACCAGACCAGCCGCCAGGGAAGAAAAGAGAGGGAAAAAGAGGAGGAAGAGGAAGAAAAAGAGGAGTGTGCTGCCATCCGCCGGAGATCGTCGCCATCGCGCCGCCGTCGTCGTGCCGCCGGAGGACCTTGCACCGTCTACTTCGTCTACGCGTCACCTTCATCTCGCGATCATTGAAGCCATCGCATCTACGGTAGGCCACGTTCCGATGCGAATTTTTGCGACATATTAGATCTAATAGACGTAAATTGATTTTTGTTGCATCGCCTTTTTATTTTCAGCAGCATTAATCCACTCTAAAACCCCCGTAAACTCATATGAACACGTATGAACTAGTTGCACCTAATTAATAAACAATTGTAGTTAATTAATAATTGAACCTTGCATGCATGCATATCATCGCATGTTGATTAATGTGTGTGCATCATGTTGATTTGTATGTATTTTCTTGTATGTGTGATCACGAGTAGAGGGAAGTGCTCAAGAGATCGTGTACGAGGATTTTTAGAATCAAGATTTTGAAGCGCTTGAGCAACCCTATCCGCCGGAACAAGGCAAGTGTCCTTGAAGCATATTGATCCTGTTTTAAAATAAATGTTTTGTTTGCAAAACTGCATGCTTGTGTCAAATTGATGGGAATCCTATGGTAGGAAGTTTACTAGTTTTGTTTGACCACCCTTGTCACCTGGAATATATGGTAGAGAGTCGGAAAGGGCTTTCACCTTTTTGCTTCGCTTAATTAATTGGGATGGAAAACAACACTACACATTTAATTATGCATCAATGATATTCTGGTTAATGTGAACTGGTCAATACGATGGGTGATCTAAGCAAGCCTGGTATGTGGATGGGTTGGATGTTATGGTGGTTTGCTTGCTTTAGATCTAAGGACTGGTTCATGCGAGAATAAGCCAGGACTACAGTGCCACCACGAGGCCAAGTATGGGTGCGGCGTAGCTGATTAACTAGGGCTTTGCTAGTGCTGTTTGGACTATTGTGGATGCTCGGGGAAGGGGTAGTCGGATTGGGTTTGTTGATGATCGGTGGGACTACCCTGGGATCCGAATGGCTCAAGAGGGGGCCCTTGGTTGAAGATGTGCTCAGTTGGAGGCATCGCCACCGGTGAAACCTCAGTGGGGTCTAAATAGGCTAGTAATCCCTTTGTAAAGGCTATTTTGTGATCTCTTGGCCACACACCAACGGAAGTGTGTAATATGACTGACGGGTCATGGGCATAAGGGAGGATCTTAGTCGTCGAAAGGTGATGAAATCACGAACACGTGGGTAAAGAGGTACAAACTCTACAGAGTTAATTAAAACTATCATGATAGCCGTGCTCCCGGTTATGAGCACCTGGACAACTTCCATGATTAGAGGGTATTTGGTATTGGTAATGGTTGTGGTAATGGTTATGGTAATGGTTATGGTGATGGTTATGGATTTATTTCTGGTATTGAATATTGTTATTGGCAATGGTGAAATCCGGACTTATTGATGATGGTAATGAATTCAGTTTGGTATTATGGTATTACTCGTGATTATGATGGGATTACTTCACATACATATAATATATTGCTTTTCAAATGTTTTACTGTACTTTTCAGCACTTTGCCATTATTATTGTCGTCATTTGAATCAGCCACATGTCATACTTTCCACACTTGCTGAGTACGACATGTACTCACTCTTGCAATCCCCCCCAACAGTTGCATGTCAGAATTGTGAGTTTAATGGCGATAATGCGGAGATCTAGGCCGTGTCTACCGTCAGCTTTGCCTGTTGTGTTGCATGGGGCTGCGCTATCCCTTTTGCTTAGTTTGCTTAGTTGCTTAATTAGTTTATTTCCACTGCATTAGTTGAACTTGTCATTAATATTCATTAGAGCTTGTATTCAAGAATAATATGGTCTGTGTAATAAAATTTGATAATTAATCTTGTTCTGTGGTAATTTTCTGTATACTCTTTTGTGATTGCACTCGTGTATGTGTGTTGAACATCCTGGGCACACATATGCATTAGCTTGGTTCAGTTTTCGGAACCGGGCATCACAGATTGGTATCAGAGCCACAGGTTGACCATAGGACGCAGCCTAGATAGAATGGACACTTTAGAGCACATAGGAGCACTCAGGAATCGATGTGTTTTTGCTTGGAGTGCTGTTTGCTATATATATTGTTTGCTTGTGTGCTTAATAGAGGATTTTGGGATGCTTTAGCATTGCCATGTCCACCTAGGCTAGTATAGCTAGTTGTTTAGTTCCATATCCCTTGATGCATATAGTTGGAAACGTTTTCTAAATCTTACCTATTGCTTTTCTTCAGATGGTGAGGACTCGCAACCAGAGGGATGGCAATGATGAGGAGGAGAACCATGGAGTACCTCAGAACAACATCGTACAAGGATCTACTCAGGGATCTATCAACATTGAGCAGCTATTGGCTATGCAAAACCAGCTCATGCAGACCATGATATAGACTATGGGACAGCTGCAGGCTGGCAATAACAACAATCAGCCCCATATGCCTCCACCGCCACCCCCGCCTCCTCATAACCGATTGGGAGAGTTTATGAGGACTAGGCCGCCAACCTTTGCTCAAGCCGCAGACCCTATGGATGCAGATGATTGGCTCAAGTCCGTGGAGAAGAAGCTAGCCATTGTCCAATGTAGTGACCGAGAGAAGGTGCTATTTGCTTCTCATCAACTCGTTGGAGCAGCTGCCGATTGGTGGGATTCACTATGCAATGCTCATGAGGATCAAGAGAGGATCACCTGGGCGGAATTCAAGGAGAGTTTTCGTTCTCATTATGTGCCCGAGGGTGCTATGATCTTAAAGAGGCAAGAATTTGAGAATTTAAGGCAAGGAAGATCAAGCGTGAGTGAATATCTCAACAAGTTCACTCAACTCTCAAGGTATGCGCCTGAGGATGTTAGTCGGGACAGCCGGAAACAGTACTTGTTCATGAGGGGCTTGAACAATGGGATCCAAGTGCAACTACTCAACTGCGATTATGCCAAATTTTAGAAGCTTGTGGACAAAGCAATTGTGGTTGAGAACAAGATCCGTGAGATGGAGCAAGAAATCAAGAGGAAGGCGCCATATCAAGGACAACAACAAGGAAGTAATGTGCACCCTCGCCTTGCACCACCCATTGCACCCTATTACAGCTCCTCTATTCCTGCTCAGCACCCTGGTTATGCACCGCACCCAACTCAGTTTGTGCAGCAGCGCCCTGTTATGCAAGCACCTAGGCCTCCAATGCCTTATGCGCCTCATGCTAATTTCCCTGGTGCAAATGCTCAAAACCAAGCTCGTCCTAATAATTCTGGTGGGGTTAAGAAGTGTTATACTTGTGGAGAAGCTGGACACTTTGCGCATCAATGTCCTAAGTCAGGCCTTGGTCAAGGAAGCAATGCACCGAGGCAAAACCCAAGACCTAATGGAGGATAACCACAAGGAAGCCATGGACAGCAGAATTTTGCTCGTGGCAACGTGAACCATGTCTCTACGGAGGATGCTCAACAAGCGGATGACGTGGTCATTGGTATGTTTCTCGCCAACTCCAACCCCGCGACTATGTTATTTGATTCTGGAGCATTGCATTCATTCATTGCATCAAAGTATGTAACCAAGTATAGTTTGTCTATCTCTCATATGCAGTTTACTCTATTGGTTAAGTTTCCTGGAGGAGAGATGAGGTCAAATATAGTATGTCCAAAAGTAAGCCTTAGAATAAGGGGGTAGACTTCTCCGCCAACCTCATAGTTTTGGATTCTCAAGGATTGGGCATTATACTTGGTATGGACTGGTTGAGGAAGCACAATGGAGTTATTGAGTGTGCCACAAAGACGGTGAAGTTGACTAATGAGGAAGGGATCACCGTAGAATTTGAAGCATCTCAAACCGCACCAAAGCAATTGGAGCTGAATCATATGGATGGTGCCGCAGTTGAGGAGATTCCGGTGGTGTGTGAATTTTTGGATGTTTTTCCGGACGAGTTGCCAGGTATGCCGCCTGATCGAGACATTGAGTTTGTTATTGATTTAATCCCTGGAACTGCACCTATAGCTAAGAGGCCGTATAGGATGCCTCCTTCGAAATTAGCGGAGCTCAAGAAGCAAATTCAAGAGCAACTAGATAAGGGTTTTATTCGCCCTAGCTCTTCACCTTGGGGAGCGCCCGTTCTATTCGTGGACAAGAAGGATGGATCCCAAAGGATGTGCGTAGATTACCGAGCTCTCAATGAGGTAACAATCAAGAACAAGTATACCTTGCCACGTATAGAAGACTTGTTTGATCAGATGAAGGGTGCTTGTGTCTTCTCTAAGATTGATTTGAGGTCAGGATACTTTCAAATGAAGATTAGACCATCGGGCATACCCAAGATAGCTTTCAGGACACGGTATGGATCTTATGAGTACACTGTGATGTCTTTTGGATTGACAAATGCACCTGCCTACTTTATGTACTTCATGAATAAAGTCTGCATGGAGTACTTGGACAAGTTCGTTGTGGTGTTTATTGATGACATTATGATCTACTCGAAGGATGAGAAGGAACATGAGGAACACTTGAGGCTTACGTTGCAGAAATTGAGGGAGCATAAGTTGTATGCCAAGTTCAACAAGTGTCAGTTTTGGTTGAAAGAGGTGCCATTTTTGGGCCATAACATCTCAGGAGGAGGAGTATCGGTTGACCCCGGTAAAGTGAGGGATGTGTTGAAGTGGGAAACACCGTGAAACGTAAAGGAAATAAGGAGTTTTCTTGGAATGGCTGGATATTACCGTCGATTCATCAAGGATTTTTCCAAGATAGCCAAGCCTATGACGGAGTTGCTAATGAAGGGAAAGGCGTTCCAACGGACAGAAGCTTGTCAAAACAGTTTTGAGGAGTTGAAGAAGAGGTTAACAACAGCCCCAGTTTTGGTATTGCCGGATGTAAGCAAGAGTTTTGATATTTACTGTGACGCATCAAGACAAGGACTCAGATGCGTGCTTATGCAAGAAGGTCAAGTGGCCGCCTATGCATCAAGACAATTGAAGAAACATGAGCAGAATTACCCCACGCATGATCTTGAACTAGCAGCCGTGGTACATGCCTTGAAGATATGGAGACACTATGTTTTTTTGTCACCGATGTGAGATTTATACGGATCACAAGAGTCTTAAGTATATTTTCACGCAGACAGATCTGAATTTGAGGCAACGAAGATGGTTGGAGCTCATCAAAGATTATGATTTGGGGATCAACTATCATCCGGGAAAAGCCAATGTAGTGGCCGATGCTTTGAGTAGAAAAGGAGTAAGTCATCAACTCACGGTTCGAGAGTTACCGTCCGAGTTATGTAAGGAGTTTGAACGGTTGAACCTTGGGTTTGTAAATGAGATGGAGATGATGGAGTTAAATCCGACCTTGGAACAAGAAATTCGAGAAGCACAAACCACAGATGAGGAGATCCAGGAAATCAAGGAAACGATCGAGGAAGGGAGAGAATTCAGATTTGATGAAGACGAACATGGTACCTTATGGCTTGGAAAGAGGATCGTTGTGCCTAATGTAAAACATATTCGGGAGACAATATTAAAGGATGCACAAGACTCGCCTTACTCAATTCACCCTGGTTGTACAAAGATGTACAAAAACTTGAAGACTTGCTATTGGTGGGATAGCATGAATAAGGACATAGCCGAATACGTAGCATTGTGTGATGTGTGCCAACGAGTCAAGGCGGAACATCAAAGGCCAGCCGGATTGTTGCAACCGTTGAAGATTCCGAAAGGGAAGTGGGAAGAAACTGGAATGGACTTCATAGTTGGGTTACCACGTACTCAGTCCGGGTATGACTCAATTTGGGTAATTGTGGATCGCTTAACCAAGTCAGCTCATTTTGTCCCTGTGAAGACCAAGTATACAGCTGCACGATTGGCCGAAATATACATGGAGCATATTGTGTATCGACACGGAGTACCGAAGAAGATAGTCTCGGATAGAGGTTCTCAATTTACCTCCAGATTTTGGCAAAAATTGCATGAAGCTTTGAGAACGAGGTTGAATTTTAGCATCCTCAAACGGATGGACAAACCGAGAGGACCAACCAAATTTTGGAGGACATGTTAAGAGCTTGTGCTTTAAAGCATGGGAAAAGTTGGGACAAAAGCTTGCCATACGCGGAATTTTCATACAACAATAGTTACCAAGCAAGCTTGAAAATGTCACCATATGAAGCGCTTTATGGGAGGAAGTGTAGGACACCTTTATTCTGGAATGAGGCAGGAGAAACTCAAGTATTTGGTCCGGATGTGTTGCAAGAAGCCGAAAAGCAAGAGGGCTGCCCAATCAAGACAAAAAGGCTATGCGGACAATAGGAGAAGGAAATTAGCCTTTGAAATAGGAGATTTTATTTACCTCAAGGTGTCACCTATGAGAGGTCATAAGAGGTTTAACATAAGAGGCAAGCTCGCACCTCGCTATATTGGACCATTCAAGATTTTGGACAAAGGAGGAGAAGTAGCATATAAGTTGGAGATGCCAGCTCATCTTTCACACGTACATGATGTGTTTCATGTTTCACAACTCAAGAAGTGTCTCAGGGTGCCAGAAGAACAAGTGCCGATGGACGAGTTAGGACTTCAGGAGGATTTGTCTTATGTCGAGCAACCTATCAAGATCTTGGACGTGAAGGAAAGGGTCACGAGAAATAAGAGGATGCGTTGGTGCAAAGTGCAATGGAACCACCATACGGAAGCCGAAACTACGTGGGAACGTGAAGAAGACCTGAAGGCAGAATTCCCGCATCTTTTCTCCACGCTGTCGAATCTCGAGGGCGAGATTCACTTTATGGGGGGGGGGTAGGTTTGTAACACCCTCAATTTTCGCATCATGCATTGCATATATATTCATGCATTAAACATTAATAGAGGGAAAGAAATAAAAATATAAAACATGTATTAGAGAATAAATATAAAAATAATAATAATATATAAAAAGAAATATATATAAATAATTATATATAATAATAAATATATATAAAAAATAAAATGAATAAGATAAATAAAATAAATAAAATATAAATAATAATATAATAATATATAAAAAAAGAAAAGAAAGAAAAAAAAGAAAAAAAAATCAACCGCCGGCCAGGCCAAACGACCCAGCCGGCCATGCAACAGCTCCTGCCCGCGCCTGGCCCCGCTCTCCCGCGCTCGCCCGTACCGCTCCCGCCCCGCCGCCTGGGTCCCACCGCGCCGCCCACTCCCGCACCGACCCGCCCGATTCCCGCGCCCCGGCCTTCCCGCGCGCTAGCACCCTCCCGCCGCGCAGCGCCCCGCTGGGCCCCGCTCCCACCCTGCCCCGCCTGCCCCGCACCGCGGCCCCAGCGCCCCGACCGACCGCACACCGTCCCAACGCTCTGAGCACGCGCTCCCGCGTCCCGCACCACAGTGCCGCCCGCGCCGGCCCTAGCTCCCGAGCGCCCAGCTATATAAGGCATCGTAGGGATTCGTTTCTCTCTCGACAACACCAGCGCTGCAGCCCCAAAAGCCCTAGCCGCCAACTATGGAAGAAAAACAGAAGCACCCAGGAACCCTAGCCACCAGCAAGAGAAAAAAAAAGGAGACCAGAGCAGCCGCCAGGGAAGAAAAGAGAGGGAAAAAGAGGAGGAAGAGGAAGAAAAAGAGGAGGGTGCTGCCATCCGCCGGAGATCGTCATCGCCATCGCGTCGCCATCGTCGTGCCGCCGGAGGACCTTGCACCGTCTACTTCGTCTACGCGTCACCTTCATCCTGCGATCATCGAAGCCATCACATCTACGATAGGCCACGTTCCGATGCGAATTTTTGCGACGTATTAGATCTAATAGACGTCAATTGATTTTTGTTGCATCGCCTTTTTATTTTCAGCAGCATTAATCCACTCTAAAACCCCCGTAAACTCATATGAACACGTATGAACTAGTTGCATCTAATTAATAAACAACTGTAGTTAATTAATAATAATTAATAATTGAACCTTGCATGCATGCATATCATCGCATGTTGATTAATGTGTGTGCATCATGTTGATTTGTGTGTATTTTCTTGTATGTGTGATCACGAGTAGAGGGAAGTGCTCAAGAGATCGTGTACGAAGATTTTCAGAATCAA
Source organism: Tuctoria greenei (assembly GCA_036927565.1). Taxonomy (NCBI): domain Eukaryota; kingdom Viridiplantae; phylum Streptophyta; class Magnoliopsida; order Poales; family Poaceae; genus Tuctoria; species Tuctoria greenei. The sequence goes on along the minus strand of JAYESD010000002.1, from coordinate 284,639,572 downwards.
GATTTCGAAGCGCTTGAGCAACCCTATCCGTCGGAACAAGGCAAGTGTCCTTGAAGCATATTGATTCTGTTTTAAAATAAATGTTTTGTTTGCAAAACTGCATGCTTGTGTCAAATTGATGGGAATCCTATGGTAGGAAGTTTACTAGTTTTGTTTGACCACCCTTGTCACCCGGAATATATGGTAGAGAGTCGGGAAGGGCTTTCACCTTTTTGCTTCGCTTAGTTAATTGGGATGGAAAACAACACTACACATTTAATTATGCATCAATGATATTCTGGTTAATGTGAACTGGTCAATACGATGGATGATCTAAGCAAGCCTGGTATGTGGATGGGTTGGATGTTATGGTGGTTTGCTTGCTTTAGATCTAAGGACTGGTTCATGCGAGAATAAGCCAGGACTACAGTGCCACCACGAGGCCAAGTATGGGTGCGACGTAGATGATTAATTAGGGCTTTGCTAGTGCTGTTTGGACCATTATGGATGCTCGGGGAAGGGGTAGTCGGATTGGGTTTGTTGATGATTGGTGGGACTACCCTGGGATCCGAATGGCTCAAGAGGGGGCCTTTGGTTGAAGATGTGCTCAGTTGGAGGCATCGCCACCGGTGAAACCTCAGTGGGGTCTGAATAGACTAGTAACCCCTTTGTAAAGGCTATTTTGTGATATCTTGGCCACACACCAACGGAAGTGTGTAATATGACCGACGGGTCATGGGCATAAGGGAGGATCTTAGTCGCCGAAAGGTGATGAAATCACGAACACGTGGGTAAAGAGGTACAAACTCTGCAGAGTTAATTAAAACTATCATGATAGCCGTGCTCCCGGTTATGAGCACCTGGACAACTTCCATGATTAGAGGGTATTTGGTATTGGTAATGGTTGTGGTAATGGTTATGGTAATGGTTATGGTGATGGTTATGGATTTATTTCTGGTATTGAATATGGTTTTTGGCAATGGTGAAATCTGGACTTATTGATGATGGTAATGAATTCAGTTTGGTATTATGGTATTACTCGTGATTATGATGGGATTACTTCACATACATATAATATATTGCTTTTCAAATGTTTTACTGTACTTTTCAGCACTTTGCCATTATTATTGTCGTCATTTGAATCAGCCACATGTCATACTTTCCACACTTGCTGAGTACGATATGTACTCACTCTTGCAATCCCCCCCAACAGTTGCAGGTCAGAATTGTGAGTTTAATGGCGATAATGCGGAGATCTAGGCTGTGTCTACCGTCAGCTTTGCCTGTGGTGTTGCATGAAGCTGCGATATCCCTTTTGCTTAGTTTGCTTAGTTGCTTAATTAGTTTATTTCCACTGCATTAGTTGAACTTGTCATTAATATTCATTAGAGCTTGTATTCGAGGATAATATGGTCTGTATAATAAAATTTGATAATTAATCTTGTTATGTGGTAATTTTCTGTATACTCTTTTGTGATTGCACTCGTGTATGTGTGTTGAACATCCTGGGCACACATATGCATTAGCTTGGTTCAGTTTTCGGAACCGGGCGTCACAGATCTGCCAGATCCAAACCACTGACAGGATTGTGTCATAGTATGTTGGTATATTGATGTATGGACTATATTATAATAATCTTATTGTAGTGATTAGGGTTAGCTTTCTAGGGAGATGGTTTTATAACTCGCCCATTTAGTTACCATCGTTGGATGGGATCCGACGTCAAGATATAATGGACCCGATCCCACCCAGACCTAGCCCATGCCAGTGGGCCTGTTTGCCCCACGACTTCAATCCTTCACCCCCGCTTGCTGCTCCCGACGCCTGCGACTCCGTCTGCCTCAATATGTCGCCCGTCTCCTACATTAGTCGCTCTAATCATACTTGTTATGTCTCTGTAAATTCATTTTATAGAAGACCTTTAGGGAATATTTGTGGCTAAATTTTGTAAATCTGACAAAAAATCTATTATTGAAGCATGGACCGTCGAGCGTGGATGTATAACATGCCAAGACCCGATCCTATGTACATTCATAATTTTGCAAATTTTATTGAAGCATCCAAGAGACATGCGAAGTTGAAAAAGATAGATGACATATTATGTCCATGTATCGACTGCGAAAATAAGATTGCTTGGACGAATACTATAGTAATCCAATCTCATTTAATGAAAAGAGATTTCAAAAATAACTACACAATATGGATAGGGTATGGTGAATTAGATACACATGATGTGGATAAAGATGATGAGAGAGGTTCAGATGATGATAATGTTCATATCGATGACGGTAGTGACAATCAAGCTGGTGATGATGATGATGAGTTTGATTGTGAGGAGATGTTGCGTCACATTGAACCATACATATTGACTTCTATGGGAGCAAGCAAAGGTTTAAGTAAAATGGAGACATTGCAGAATGCGGCGATGGAGCTTTTATATGATGAATCAAACGGTTGTGATAAAGAGTTTACTACATTGCGTGCAGTCTTAGAACTACTAAAGTTGAAAGCTATGCACGGATGGTCCGATTGTAGTTTCTCTGATATTTTGAATCTTCTGGCAGAAATTCTTCCAAATCCAAATAAACTGCCCAAAAGCACTTATAAAGCGAATAAACTTCTTTGCCTGATGGCACTAGGTGTGACAAAAATACACGCTTGTGTGAACCATTGTATTCTGTATCGCAAAGAGCATGAGCTTGCAACTAGATGCCCCATTTGTGGTGTCAGTAGATATAAGAAGGACTACAATCACAAGTATGTTACCAACATGAAAAAGTGTCAGAAGAATAAGAAGTTTATTATTGGTCCTGAAGGTGATGATGTCGATACTTCTGGCGATACAGACAGGAAGAATAAGAGAAAAAATCCTGCCTTGGTGATGTGGTACCTTCCGGTAATTGATCGCTTGAAGCGTTTGTTCTCAAACCCTAGGGAGGCTGAACTTATGCGTTGGCATTCCGAGCAACACAAGAATAATGAAAAACATATACGACACCCTGTTGATGCAACGCAGTAGAAAAATTTTGATATTCAGTATCCAGAATTCGCAAAGGAAATCAGAAATGTGAGGTTTGCCTTGGGTACAGACGGAATGAATCCGTTTTGTGAAAAAAGGAGCATACACAGCACATGGCCCGTGGTCTTAACGATGAACAACCTACCGACGTGGTTGTGTCACAAAAGGAAATATATCTTGTTATCTATTCTTATCCAAGGTCCGAAACAACCCGGCATCGAAATTGATGTGTTCTTGGAACCTTTAATGGAAGATATGGCGAAATTGTGGAATGAAGGGGTACGTACATGGGATGAGTACAAGCAGGAGTATTTCACGTTAAGAGCAATGATATTCGTTACAGTGCATGATTATCCCAGACTGTTTATATTATCGGGACAAATGAAAGGGAAGAAAGGTTGTGTAAGGTGCGTGGATAGAACTGGATTTCTATACCTCACTTCATACAGAAAGACGGTGTACATGAGACACCGATGGTTCTTTACAAATACACACAAGTATAGGAAGATGAAAGAACAATTTGATAACAAAATAAAAAAAGATACTGTACCAAAACCTTACAGTGGAAAACTTGTGTTTAAAATGGTCAATAACATTCATATTGATTTCGATAAGGGCAAAAATTGTAAAGGAATTAAGCGAAAGAAAAGTACATCTTCGGATGATACAACTGACATGGCTTTCAAGAAACAATCAATTTTTACAAGTATCTTCTGTATTGGAATAATCTGGAATTTTGCAGTATTGATTTTATGCACGTTACAAAGAATGTATTTGACAGCATCATTGTGACCTTGTTGGACATGCCGAGGAAAACAAAGGACAGATTAAATTCACGTATGGACCTAGTAAATCTTGATTTGAGACCAGAGCTTCATCCAGTAGAAAAGTCGAACGGGAAGCATTACCTTCCTCCAACCAGCTACAACTTGACGCTAGAAGAGAAAAAAACAATTTGCAAATGCTTGCGTGGGATCAAAGTGCCCACGAGTTTCTCATCCAATATCCGCAAACTAGTCTCGATGAAAGACTTGTCTTTATTTGGTTATAATTCTCACGACGGTCACATGATGATGATAGTTTTCCTTTCCATTGCAATAAGTCATCAAACCTGAGCATATAAAAGTTGTCATCACACGTTTGTGTTACTTCTTTAATGCAGTATCGCAAAAGGTGATAGCACGTGAAGATTTAGACTATCTGAAAACATACATCGTCGAGACAATGTGCAAGCTTGAGATGTGTTTCCTACCATCCTTTTTTGATATGCAAGTACACCTAATCATACATCTTGTTGATCAGATAAAAGCATTGGTGCCACTATATTTACATCATATGTTTTCATTGGAGAGATATTTAGGAGTATTAAAAGGTTATGTGTGGAACCGTGCTCACCCAGAGGGTTCAATTATGGAAGGATACACCACTGAAGAAGTGATTGAGGGTTGCGCTGATTAAATCAAAGATGGAAAATCGATAGGTGTGCCTATACCGGTACATGAGGGTAGACTACGTGGGAGAGGCAAAGTGGGTAAGAAAACTTTTATCGTTCAACATTACAAGAATGTACACCGTGCATATTTTGGTGTACTACAACAGCTCGCAATAGCTGAGTCGTACATCGAGGAACACCAAATTGAGCTTCGTGATAAAAACCAAGACCGCACAAAGGACTGGATCATGAAAGAGCACAGAAGATGTTTTACTGAATGGTTAATGGACAAAAATATACCATACGGAAACACTATAGAAGAGGCAACAATGAAGAAGTTAGCTTCTGGCCCATCTGCTTTGGTGACATCATGGAAAGCATATGACATCAATAGTTACACATTTTACACAAAGAAAAAGACGGTAAGAGTGTTGCACAAAATATTGGTGTTCGTATTGAGGCTTATGATTCACAAGGACAGAAGATCACATACTTCGGGTTCATAGATGAAATATGGGAACTCGATTATGGCGAAAGAATGGTAATGCTCGTATTTAAGTGCCAATGGGTCAAACATCTTGATGGTGTGAAAGTGGACCATTACGGGCTAAAACTGGTAGACTTGAATAAAGTGGGTTATAAAGATGACCTGTGGGTTCTCGCCGATAATATTGCACAAGTTTTTTATGTTCAAGATCCAGAAACTGAGAAGATGCACGTAGTTGTTTCTGGAAAGCAAAATATTGTTGGGGTTGAGAATGTGGGAGATAATGAAGAGGAATATAATCAGTATGAAGAGATGTAACTTTTCACCGAACCAGAAAACATCAAGCGCGTAGAGAGAAGCATTAAAAAGAATTTGAAACCCTATATGCGAGAAGATGTCAATGCTGGAAAAAATGTATATAGCACTGCAAGATGATATATATTGTATATATTTGTATCCTATGAAATCAACTTAGAACAATGTTCTATTTCAGCTTTAGATAGCATGTTTCGAACATTATTAAATTCAGCTTCTGTTTCGAGCTCCTGTCAAGCTAATCCCTTCACAACAAGCTCTTGTAGATGCAAGTAACACCCGAGACTCATTATTTTGATTGTTAAAAGCTTCAATTGAAGTCTGACGATACTTCCCGTCCATTTGAGGGCTTGTTTGGATAGGAGTACACCCAAACAAGCTCTACAAGATTTCTTTCTCTTCTCTCTATTTTGATAACTTACGAAGATGCTACTTTATCAGTTCTAATGGCTGAATATAATGACTACAAATCGGTACCATCTCTCTTAGTGCTTTACACAAGCGACGAAGCGCACAACTTCAATCAAAAATCTTGTTTTTACCATTTTCATAGGAATTTGATCTTAATCTTTCAAGCATAGATTTATCAATAATTGAAGCTTCTTCATCAGACATGTTAATGGCAATTACAAGTGAAGGGTGTGTTGAAGCTAACGAAATCTCAATGGGATTGAAGACAAAGAGATGCTGCATATGAGTGACAATATCCAGGTTAGACAGCATGAAGCTATGATGACAGCCTTCACGTTGTTTAACCTGGACATTGCCACTCATATGAAGGATCTCTTTATCTTCAGTCCGATTCAGATTTCGTTAGCTTCGACACATCCTTCACTTATAACTGCCATTAACATGTGTGATAAGGAAGCTTCACTTATTTGATAAATCTATGCTTGAAAGATTAAGGTTAAATCCCTATAAAAGTGTAAAAACAAGATTTGTGATTGAAGTTGTTCGTTTACTCGCTTGTGTGAAGCACTAAGAAAGTAGGTACTGATTTTTAGTCAATATATCTAGGCATTAAAACTGAGAAAGGAGCATGTTCCTAAGTTTTCAAATAGACAGGAGGGAAAGAAATCGTTCAAATGGATGGGAAAATCCTTCCAAGGATCGTCAGACTTCAAAATGATGCTTTCAACAATTCAAATGATGAGCCACAGGTGTTACTTGCATCTACAATAGCTTGTTGTGCAGGGATTAGCTTGACAGGAGCTTAGCAGCATCAGAGGCGGTTGGTAAGTAAAACCCGCCTGAGATAAATATCTTCTTAGGCGGTTATTAAGTACAACCTGCCTGTAAAAAATTTAAAAACCGCCTGTGAAAAACTGACGCCTATAGAAAGACCACGCGGAGGCACGCCTCTGCCCAGTCCCACATCGCGCCACGAGGTACCTAAGTAAATTCTCATAGTTTCCTTACTATGCATTGCAGGCTACCTTTTTCTTTGTATATTTTCATAAGCTGCCAGTTTTGTGTGTTGGTATATGGATTGTGTCCTTTTGCATTTGTGTACATATGTGTTTGGACTCAATAATTTGGAAGTTTGGTCTTTTAGATATTGATGTCTCGGGCATGTAGCCGATTAAAGGAGGAGCGCTTGGTGTGGCGCAAGAACCATCCACATGTATGTACCTATGGCACACCGGTCGCATGGTTTTATATACATATGTATTTGCAATGGACTGATGAACTTAACTGTAGTTTGTTTTTCCGTCTTGTTTGTTTTTGGTATTTTCAATTTCTCTGTGTAGGGTTTCTCTGCGAAGCCTGAATCGGGAGATTTATTGAAGTGGCAGTGCATCGTCCCCGGTAAAGAAGGGGTAAGTCATGAAGAACAAGCACAATATGAGTTTAACCATCGTCCTCCTATTAATAAATTTCTTTTGCAGACTGAATAGGAATATGGTTTCTACCCCCTGACAATCACCTTCTCTGAGGACTATCCCTTGGTGCCTCCAAGATGCGCCTTTCCAAGTGGGTTATTCCACTCAAATGTCCATCGTTCGGGAGCACTCTGCATCGGGATTCTTGATCAAGAGACTGTAAGATAGACCTATTTTGCTCATGTAATTAATATGTAATTATTGTCGAACTTATTTGAACTGGTTTCTTATATTGCTTAAATTATATTTCGTAGGGGTGGTGCAGTGGTTTTACAATCAAAACTATACTACTTGAAGTTCAGCGTTTGCTGCATCAGCCAAATATGCTCGATGTTGAAAATGATTGCTATAATCTACTTATCAAGGTTAGATGACACTTTGACTTAGTGACCAATGTAGGTTATTCATTCCTCTATCGACATTTGTTAATTTAAATAATGTCAATATTTTCAGGATCCAGCAAAATATAAGAGACGTGTTCGGGAGCAAGCAGGACGCTACAATTTAGATTGATCGATGGGAGCTTCATCGAGTTGTGAATTACCTTTGAATTGTCGAGCTTCATACAGTTTAAATTCGAATTCAGTTCAGAGGGCATGCAATGTATGATCTATGTAATTCATCGAGTTGTGAATTACCTCTAAATTACAATGTCATTTGCGTTTGTTTATCCTTGTATTCCAATTAAATCACTTAATTGCAATGTCATTGCGTTTGTTTATCCTTGCAACGGACGCTCACGATCTAGGGCACTCTGGCGTTTTTGGGGACACAAAATAAGTGGAAACGATGACTTTCCCTAGGCGGTTCTTCAATGAAAACCGCTTGTGATAATTGAACAACTACATACGGTTCTTACACAATGACCGCCGGTGAAAATACATGATCTTCTTAGGCCATTGTTAATTAAGAATCGCCTGTGAAGTTCATTACATTATAGGCGGTTCTTAATTAATAACCGCCTGAGAAGATCATGTATTTACCCAAGCGGTTGTTTCTTAAAATCCGCCTGTGATTTTATTGCATGTGGTTCTTAAGTAATAACCGCCTGAGAAGATCGAGTATTTACCCAGGCGGTTGTTTTTTAAAATCCGACTATGTTGTTCTTTCATCACAGGCGGTTATTATATCATTCGTCATCACAGTGGCATATTTTTAAGGATCGCCTGTGTTTGAAAAATTGAGGCGCCTGTAAAAATGCTTTTTGTAGTAGTGGTGGGCCGACAGCAGCGGCCTTCACCATCGATGGGCTGGAAGATACGATGAGGTAAAAAAGAGGGAAGTGGATTTCAGTCTCGCCGCCATTGACGTGTGGTGATGGGTATCATTTTTCTGGTGCTCAAAGGCTAAACCTGCTGATTATTATTGGTTCTATTTCTATCCGGTAGCCAAACAAGGCATGCAACGGAAAAGAGCGGATTATTTTCTTGAGAAAAGGGTGAGCTTTATTTCCTGTATTTTACTCACTCAACGTCGATGGAGGTTTGATCCCAACACTGCGAACTCGAGCGGAGGGAGGTCGTCGCATGGGCGTGGCGACTGCGAACGAACGGAGACAGGCCCATAATGGTGGAGACGAGTTGCCTGAAACCATGCTAGTGCCATCTGAAGCTCGTTGAGTGCCGTTTGTTGCAACGACGACAAGGCATGTTGCGGTGGTGGTGCGGCGTGATGACAGCGGCAACGGAGATCTGCCGGACGATTGAACGGGGGTTATAGTGTCTGTTAACGTTGCCGCGAGGTTTGCAATGCTAACTGAAGCTTAGAGTCAGTTGCGTGTTGTGGGGATCGACCAGGGTTGGAGATGTCTAGATTGGAGGTGGGCCGACGGCGGCGGCCTTCACCGTCGCTGGGCTGGAAGATACGATGAGGTAAAAAAGAGGGAAGTGACCTTCAGTCTCGCCGCCGTTGACGTGTGGTGATGGGTATCATTTTTCTGGTGCTCAAAGCCTAAACCTGCTGATTATTATCGGTTCTAATTCTATCCAGTAGCCAAACAAGGACTGCAACGGAAAAGAGCAGATTATTTTCTTGAGAAAAGGGTGAGCTTTATTTACTGTATTTTACTCACTCAACGTCGATGGAGGTTTGGTCCCAACACTGCGAACTCGAGCGGAGGGAGGTCGTCGCATGGGCGTGGGGACAGCGAACGAACGGAGACAGGCCCATAATGGTGGAGGTGAGTTGCCTGAAACCATGTTAACGCCATATGAAGCTCGTTGAGTGCCGTTTGCTACGACGATGTAACACTCTCATTTTCATGCATCATGCCTTGCATACATTCATATACATGTTTAGCATTGATCCACATAAAGAGGAACGAGTTTAACATTTATTCGGAGCATTTAAAATTGATTTGGAACAAAACCGCACTTAAAACGCAGGAAAGTGCGGACTAGTCCGATTTTGCTGAGGACTAGTCCGATTTCTCTCTGACTAAAAATGGACTTGTCCGTTTTTGCTGCGGATTAGTCCGATTTTTGGCTCTGGAAACTTTCAGACTTGTCCGATTTTGTGCGGACTAGTCCGATGTTCCATGAATCCTTGAAAAATTGCTAAGTCCTTGGACTTTTCCGGACTAGTCCGGTGTTCCAGCGGACTTGTTCGTTTTCCTTTCTGTTCAAATTCGGACTTGTCCGATTTTTGGCCAGACTTGTCCGATTTTCTCTCTGGACGACTTCGGACTAGTCCGGTCCTGTCCGGACTTGTCCAATATTTCGCGAATCCGAGTTGATCTTTTGTTTTATGACTTGTTTCTTCGGTTTCACGTTAAGTGGTCCTAGGGACGTCGTGCCCAACTCTTTTAGAGCCCATGTGGGACTCTAAACCGGCCTCTACTCATCCCAAACTCGAAATCCATCTAACCCTAGCCTCCACCTCTATATAAACAACCCCACCCCTTGGTTTGACATCTATTTGCCACTTTTCCACCCACCCAAACCCTAGTTCGTGGGGAGCCACCATCAAGGAGGGAGGAGAAGATCCCAAGCAAGAGGAAGAAGAGGAGGAAACGAAGGAGGATCAAGATCTCCACCAAGTTTCGTCCTTCACCACCAATTCATCTCCAAGTTCATCACCAACCCTAGATCTTCAAGATCCAAGTGCTACCTCCAAGTTTCTTGGTTCATTGGAGTTCTAAACACCTGGTATACCTTCTATTCTCTTTTCCTTACGTGAATTCAACCTCTAATCTCCAAATTCATGTCGATCTAGAAAACCCTAATCCGCTGATCTCGCAGAGTGCGGACTTGTCCGGTCCCTAGCGGACTAGTCCGATCTTTCTGGTTAAATTGTGTTGAATTAATTCTAAAATTTGATCTAATCGAATCCAAACCTGTATAAACTTGTTAAAAGCTATCAGAACTAATTAGTGATCATTAAAAGCAATCTAGTAACAAGTTCTACCTTGCATTTGCATCAATCATGCATGTCATGCCATATTGAGTAATATTTGTGCATTCTTTGATTGTGTTTCTTGTCTTGTATGTTTATTGTGTGGATTAGACGGATTTGCGCTAGAGAGTGCCACGGAGGATCTACAACACCAAGAGTTTGAAGGCTTTGACCCTAATCAACAGCAAGAGCAAGGCAAGTGTCCTTGAAGCATATTGATCCTGTTTTTAAAATAAATGTTTTGTTGTAAAACTGCATGCTTGTGTCAATTTGATGGGAATCCTATGGTAGGGAGTTGACTAGACTTGCTAGACCGCCCTTGTCACCTGGAATTTATGGTAGAGCGTCGGGATGGACTTTTTACCTTTTGCTTCGCTTAATCAACTGGGATGGGAATGACTATACCACTCAATTTAATTATGCATGGATGAGATTATGGTTAACATGAACTGGTTAAATATGGTATGGTAATGGGTGATCTAAGCAAGCCTGGTATGTGGATGGGTTGGATGTTATGGTGGTTTGCTTGCTTTAGATCTAAGGACCGGTTCATGCGAGAATAAGCCAGGACTACAGTGCCACCACGAGGCCAAGTATGGGTGCGGCGTAGCTGATTAATTAGGGCTTTTCTAGTGTTGTTTGGACCATTGTGGATGCTCGGGGAAGGGGTAGTCGGATTGGGTTTGTTGAGGATTGGTGGGACTACCCTGGGATCCGAATGGCTCAAGAGGGGGCCCTTGGTTGAAGATGTGCTCAGTTGGAGGCATCGCCACCGGTGAAACCTCAGTGGGGTCTGAATAGACTAGTAACCCCTTTGTAAAGGCTATTTTGTGATCTCTTGGCCACACACCAAGGGAAGTGTGTAATATGACCGACGGGTCATGGGCATAAGGGAGATTCTTAGTCACCGAAAGGTGATGAAATCACGAACACGTGGGTAAAGAGGTACAAACTCTGCAGAGTTAAATAAAACTATCATGATAGCCGTGCTCCCGATTATGAGCACCTGGACAACTTCCATGATTAGAGAGAAATTGGACTTTGGGATGGTTATGGTTTGGTAATGGTTATGGATGGTTATGGATTTATTTTTGGTATTGAATATGGTTATTGGCAATGGTGAAATCTGGAATTATTAATGAGGATGGTGAATTATGGACTGGTATTATGATATTATTTATGACTATGATGGGTTAACTTCACATACATGTAATATATTGCTTTTCAAACGTTTTACTGTACTTTTTAGCACTTAGCCATTATTATTGTCGTCATTTGAATCAGCCACATGTCATACTTTCCACACTTGCTGAGTACGACATGTACTCACTCTTGCAATTCCCCTCCCAACAGTTGCAGGTCAGAATTATGAGTTTAATGGTGATAATGCGGAGTTCTAGGCCGTGTCTACCGTCAGCTTTGCCGGTGGTGTTGATTGGAGCTGCGCATACATACCCTGTCGCTTATGCTGCATAGTTGCTTAGTTTGCTTAATTAGTTTATTTCCGCTGCATTAGTTGAACTTGTCATTAATATTCATTAGAGCTTGTATTCGAGGATAATATGGTTTGTGTAATAAAATTTGGTTAATTAATCTTGTTCTGTGGTAATTTTCTGTATACTCTTTTGTGATTGCACTCGTGTATGTGTGATGAACATCCTGGGCACACATATACGTTAGCTTGGTTCATTTTTCGGAACCGGGCACCACAGGTTGACCGTAGGATGCAGCCTAGATAGAATGGACACTTTAGAGCACATAGGAGCACTCAGGAATCGATGTTTTTTTGCTTGGAGTGCTGTTTGCTATATATATTGTTTGCTTGTGTGCTTAATAGAGGGTTTTGGGATGCTTAGCATTGCCATGTCCACCTAGGCTAGTTAGTTGCTGAGCTTCATATCCCTTGATGCATATAGTTGGGGACGTTTTCTAATTCTTACCTATTGCTCTTTTTCAGATGGTGAGGACTCGCAACCAGAGGGACGCTAATGATGAGGAGGAGAACAATGGAATGCCTCAGAACAACAATGGACAAGGACCTGCCCAAGGAGCTATCAATATTGAGCAGCTTTTGGCCATGCAAAACCAGCTCATGCAGACCATGATACAGACTATGGGACAACTGCAGGCTGGCAACATCAACAATCAGCCACACATGCCTCCACCGCCACCCCCACCTCCTCATAACCGATAGGGAGAGTTTATGAGGACTAGGCCGCCAACCTTTGCTCAAGCCGCAGAACCTATGGATGCGGATGATTGGCTCAAGTCCGTGGAGAAGAAGCTAGCCATTGTCCAATGCAGTGGCCGGGAGAAGGTGCTATTTGCTTCTCATCAACTCGTTGGAGCAGCTGCAGATTGGTGGGATTCTTATTGCAATGCTCATGAGAACCAAGAGAGAATTACCTGGGCGGAATTCAAGGAGAGTTTCCGTTCTCATTATGTGCCGGAAGGTGTTATGATCTTGAAGAGGCAAGAATTTGAGAACTTGAGACAATGAAAATCAAGCGTGAGTGAATATCTCAATAAGTTCACTCAACTCTCAAGATATGCGCCCGAGGATGTTAGCCGGGACAGCCGGAAGCAATACTTGTTCATGAGGGGATTGAACAATACGATCCAAGTGCAATTGCTCAACTGTGATTATGTCAATTTCCAGAAGCTTGTGAACAAAGCAATTGTGGTTGAGAACAAGATCCGTGAGATGGAGCAAGAAATCAAGAGGAAGGCACCATATCAAGGACAACAACAAGGAAGTAATGTGCGCCCTCGCTTTGCGCCGCCCAATGCGCCTCATTACAGCTCCTCCATTCCTGCTCGGCACCTTGGTTATGCACCGCGTCCAACTCAGTTTGTGCAGCAACGCCCTGTTATGCAAGCACCTAGGCCTCCAATGTCTTATGCACCTCGTGCTGATTTTCCTGGAGCCAATGCTCAAAACCAAGCTCGTCCCAGTAATTCTGGTGGAGTTAAGAAGTGTTATACTTGTGGAGAAGCTGGACACTTTGCGCATCAATGTCCTAAGTCGGGCCTTGGTCAAGGAAGCAATGCACCGAGGCAAAACCCAAGACCCAATGGAGGACAGCCACAAGGGAACCGTGGACAGCAGAATTTTGCTCGTGGCAACGTGAACCATGTCTCTACGGAGGATGCTCAACAAGCGGATGATGTGGTCATTGGTATGTTTCTCGCCAACTCCAATCCTGCGACTATGTTATTTGATTCTGGAGCATCACATTCATTCATTGCATCGAAGTATGTTGCCAAGTATAGTTTGCCTATTTCTCATATGAAGTTTACTATATTGGTTAAGTCTCCTGGAGGAGAGATGAGGACAAATATAGTATGTACAAAAGTAGGCCTTAGAATAAGGGGGGTAGACTTCTCCGCCAACCTCATTGTTTTGGATTCTCAAGGGTTGGACATTATACTTGGTATGGACTGGTTAAGGAAGCACAATGGATTTATTGAGTGTGCCACAAAGACGGTGAAGTTGACCAATGAGGAAGGGATCACCGTAGAATTTGAAGCATCTCAAACCGCACCGAAGCAATTGGAGTTGAATCATATGGACGGTGCCACAATTGAGGAGATTCCGGTGGTGTGTGAATTTTTGGATGTTTTTCCAGACGAGTTGCCAGGTATGCCACCCGATCGAGACATTGAGTTTGTTATTGATTTAATACCTGGAACTGCACCTATAGCTAAGAGGTCGTATAGGATGTCTCCTATGGAATTAGCGGAGCTCAAGAAGCAGATTCAAGAGCAATTAGAGAAGGGTTTCATTCGCCCAAGCTCTTCACTTTGGGGAGCGCCCGTTCTATTCGTGGACAAGAAGGATGGATCCCAAAGGATGTGTGTGGATTACCGAGCTCTCAACGAGGTGAACATCAAGAACAAGTACACCTTGCCCCGTATAGAGGATTTGTTTGATCAGATGAAAGGCGCATGTGTGTTTTCCAAGATTGATTTGAGGTCGGGATACTTTCAAATGAAGATTAGACCATCGGACATACCCAAGACAGCTTTCAAGACACGGTATGGATCTTATGAGTACACTGTGATGTCTTTTGGATTGACAAATGCACCTTCCTACTTTATGTACCTCATGAATAAGGTCTTCATGGAGTACTTAGATAAGTTCGTTGTGGTGTTTATTGATGATATTATGATCTACTCGAAGGATGAGAAGGAACATGAGGAACACTTGAGGCTTACGCTGCAGAAATTGAGGGAGCATCAATTGTATGCCAAGTTCAACAAGTGTCAGTTTTGGTTGAAAGAGGTGCCATTTTTGGGTCATATCATCTCAGGAGGAGGAGTATCGGTTGACCCTGGGAAGGTGAGAGACGTGTTGAAATGGGAACCACCGCAAAATGTCAAGGAAATAAGGAGTTTTCTTGGGATGGCTGGATATTACCGTCGGTTTATCAAGGATTTTTTCAAGATAGCCAAGCCTATGACGGAGTTGCTAATGAAGGGAAAGGCGTTCCAATGGACTGAAGCTTATCAAAACAGTTTTGAGGAGTTGAAGAAGAGGTTAACAACAGCCCCAGTTTTGGTATTGCCGGATGTAAGCAAGAGTTTTGATATTTATTGTGACGCATCAAGACAAGGACTCGGATACGTGCTTATGCAAGAAGGTCAAGTGGTCGCCTATGCGTCAAGACAATTGAAGAAACATGAGCAGAACTACCCGACACACGATTTGGAACTTGCAGCCGTGGTACATGCATTAAAAATTTGGAGACACTATATTCTTGGACATAGGTGTGAAATTTATACGGATCACAAGAGTCTTAAGTATATTTTCACACAAACGGATCTGAACTTGAGGCAACGAAGATGGTTGGAGCTCATCAAAGATTATGATTTGGGGATCAACTATCATCCGGGAAAGGCCAATGTAGTGGCCGATGCTTTGAGTAGAAAAGGAGTAAGTCATCAACTCACAGTTCGAGAGTTACCATCCGATTTATGCAAGGAGTTTGAACGGTTGAACCTTGGGTTTGCAAATGAGACGGAGATGATGGAATTAAACCCAACCTTGGAACAAGAAATTCGAGAGGCACAAACCACAGATGAGGAGATCAAGGAAATCAAGGAAAGGACCGAAGAAGGGAGAGAATTCAGATTTGATAAAGACGAACATGGTACCTTATGGCTTGGAAAGAGAATCGTTGTGCCTAATGTAAAGCATATTCGGGAGACAATATTAAAGGAGGCACATGACTCGCCTTACTCGATTCACCCCGGATGTACGAAGATGTACAAGGACTTGAAGGCTTGCTATTGGTGGGATAGCATGAAAAAGGACATAGCTGAATATGTAGCATTGTGTGATGTGTGCCAACGAGTCAAGGTGGAACATCAAAGGCCAGCCGGATTATTGCAACCGTTAAAGATTCCGGAATGGAAGTGGGAAGAAATTGGAATGGACTTCATAGTTGGGTTACCACGTACTCAGTCTGGGTATGACTCAATTTGGTTAATTGTGGATCGCTTAACCAAGTCAGCTCATTTTGTCCCTGTGAAGACCAAGTATACAGCTGCACGATTGGCCGAAATATACATGGAGCATATTGTGTGTCGACATGGAGTCCCTAAGAAGATAGTCTCGGATAGAGGTTCTCAAATTACCTCCAGATTTTGGCAAAAATTGCATGAAGCTTTGGGAACGAGGTTGAATTTTAGTTCAGCATATCATCCTCAAACAGACGGACAAACCGAGAGGACCAATCAGATTTTGGAGGACATGTTAAGAGCTTGTGCTTTAAAGCATGGGAAAAGTTGGGACAAAAGCTTGCCATACGCGGAATTTTCATACAACAATAGTTACCAAGCAAGCTTGAAAATGTCACCATATGAAGCGCTTTATGGGAGGAAGTGTAGGACGCCTTTATTCTGGAATGAGGCAGGAGAAACTCAAGTATTTGGTCCGGACATATTGCAAGAAGCCGAAAAACAAGTCCAAATAATTCGTGAAAACTTGAGGGCTGCCCAATCAAGGCAAAAAGGCTATGCGGATAATAGGAGAAGGGAATTAGCCTTTGAAGTGGGAGATTTTGTTTACCTCAAGGTGTCACCAATGAGGGGTCACAAGAGGTTTAACATAAGGGGCAAGCTCGCACCTCGCTATATTGGACCATTCAAGATTTTGGACAAAAGAGGAGAAGTAGCATATAAGTTGGAGATGTCAGCTCATCTTTCAGACGTACATGATGTGTTTCATGTTTCCCAGCTCAAGAAGTGCTTGAGAGTATCGGAAGAACAAGTACCAATGGAAGGATTGGAATTAGAGGAAGATTCGGCTTATGCCGAGCAACCGGTTAAGATCTTGGAAACTAAGGAGAGGGTCACAAGGAACAAGGTTATTCGATGGTGTAAAGTCCAATGGAAGCACCATACCAAAAAAGAAGCAACTTGGGAGCTAGAAGATGATCTCAAGAAGGAATTTCCCTATCTCTTCTCTTCTGCGTCGAATCTCGAGGGCGAGATTCATTTTAAGGGGGGGTAGGTTTGTAACACCCTCATTTTCATGCATCATGCCTTGCATACATTCATATACATGTTTAACATTGATCCACATAAAGAGGAACGAGTTTAACATTGATTCGAAGCATTTAAAATTGATTTGGAGCAAAACCGCACTTAAAACGCAGGAAAGTGCGGACTAGTCCGATTTTGCTGAGGACTAGTCCGATTTCTCTCTGACTAAAAATGGACTTGTCCGTTTTTGCTGCGGATTAGTCCAATTTTTGGCTCTGGAAACTTTTGGACTTGTCCGATTTTGTGCGGACTAGTCCGATGTTCCATGAATCCTTGAAAAAATGTTAAGTCCTTGGACTTTTCTGGACTAGTCCGGTGTTCCAGCGGACTTGTCCGTTTTCCTTTCTGTTCAAATTCGGACTTGTCCGATTTTTGGCCAGATTTGTCCGATTTTCTCTCTGGACGACTTCGGACTAGTCTGGTCCTGTCCGGACTTGTCCGATATTTCGCGACTCCGAGTTGATCTTTTGTTTTACGACTTGTTTCTTGGGTTTCACGTTAAGTGGGCCTAGGGACATCGTGCCCAACTCTTTTAGAGCCCATGTGGGACTCTAAACCAGCCTCTACTCATCCCAAACTCGAAATCCATCTAACCCTAGCCTCCACCTCTATATAAACAACCCCACCCCTTGGTTTGACATCTATTTGCCACTTTTCCACCCACCCAAACCCTAGTTCGTGGGGAGCCACCATCAAGGAGGGAGGAGAAGATCCCAAGCAAGAGGAAGAAGAGGAGGAAACGAAGGAGGATCAAGATCTCCACCAAGTTCCGTCCTTCACCACCAATTCATCTCCAAGTTCATCACCAACCCTGGATCTTCAAGATCCAAGTTGTCGGTACCCTAGAAACCGTACACCCCCTGAGGTTACAAAGATCTCAAAAGAAAGTCATCTACTTGGTTTGAAGACCCTCGGGGGCCCACATGTCAGACATAACCGGACCCGCTTCTCCAACATGGTTAATCCCTAAGTCGCCACGTGTACTATCAAACCGGAGCTACCGCCCACAAGGGGGAAGCTCCGGGCCATGTACCGAAACGGCACCTCCAGACTTAACCCCAGACCGAGAGAAGCTCCGGACCTGACACGTGTCAGGTAGCCCCGGAGCTTTCTGTTTCCCACAGCAAGCTCCGGAGCTGCCACGTGTCCAATCGTCGGATCTTCAGCTCCTAACCTCCGGAAGACCCCGCAACGGCTCCGGATCTTCAAAGGAGAGTCAAGGACTTCAAGACCCTATTAAGTGTCATTAATGCCATGTTAATGACACTTAAACGGACGATCTTAACACCAGTAACGGTGCTGTCAAAGCCCGTTACAGGATCATAAAGAGCAATTAAACGTGTATCAATATTAGTGACCGCCGGGGCCACATGTCGGGCCAAGCTAACCTGTAACGGCCTGCCCTTGTACTATAAAAGGACAGGCCGACGATACACAGAGGGAGGACAGACACACGCGCCTCATACGCTCATCACAAGTTCATACTGCTAATACAACACCAACACACCCGTGGAGTAGGGTATTACGCTCAGGCGGCCCGAACCACGTAAATTCTTGTGTCCCCTGTAGCAATTCTTATTCACCTTCTTGAATCTCTGCGCGCCCACACCGAACATCAAACTCCCCTATCACTTTAGTAGTGTAGGGAGATCTGCCGGTTCCAAACCACCAACACAAGTGCTACCTCCAAGTTTCTTGGTTCATTAGAGTTCTAAACACTTGGTATACCTTCTATTCTCTTTTCCTTACGTGAATTCAACATCTAATCTCCAAATTCACATCGATCTAGAAAACCCTAATCCGCTGATCTCGCAGAGTGCGGACTTGTCCGGTCCCTAGCGGACTAGTCCGATCTTTCTGGTTAAATTGTGTTGAATTAATTCTAAAATTTGATCTAATCGAATCCAAACCTGTATAAACTTGTTAAAAGCTATTAGAACTAATTAGTGATCATTAAAAGCAATCTAGTAACAAGTTCTACCTTGCATTTGCATCAATCATGCATGTCATGTCATATTGAGTAATATTTGTGCACTCTTTGATTGTGTTTCTTGTCTTGTATGTTTATTGTGTGGATTAGACGGATTTGCGCTAGAGAGTGCCACGGAGGATCTACAGCACCAAGAGTTTGAAGGCTTTGACCCTAATCAACAGCAAGAGCAAGGCAAGTGTCCTTGAAGCATATTGATCCTGTTTTTAAAATAAATGGTTTGTTGTAAAATTGCATGTTTGTGTCAATTTGATGGGAATCCTATGGTAGGGAGTTGACTAGACTTGCTAGACCACCCTTGTCACCTGGAATTTATGGTAGAGCGTCGGGATGGACTTTTTACCTTTTGCTTCGCTTAATCAACTGGGATGGGAATGACTATACCACTCAATTTAATTATGCATGGATGAGATTATGGTTAACATGAACTGGTTAAATATGGTATGGTAATGGGTGATCTAAGCAAGCCTGGTATGTGGATGGGTTGGATGTTATGGTGGTTTGCTTGCTTTAGATCTAAGGACCGGTTCATGCGAGAATAAGCCAGGACTACAGTGCCACCACGAGCTGATTAATTAGGGCTTTGCTAGTGCTGTTTGGACCATTGTGGATGCTCGGGGAAGGGGTAGTTGGATTGGGTTTGTTGAGGATTGGTGGGACTACCCTGGGATCCGAATGGCTCAAGAGGGGGCCCTTGGTTGAAGATGTGCTCAGTTGGAGGCATCGCCACCGGTGAAACCTCAGTGGGGTCTGAATAGACTAGTAACCCCTTTGTAAAGGCTATTTTGTGATCTCTTGGCCACACACCAAGGGAAGTGTGTAATATGACCGACGGGTCATGGGCATAAGGGAGATTCTTAGTCACCGAAAGGTGATGAAATCACGAACACGTGGGTAAAGAGGTACAAACTCTGCAGAGTTAAATAAAACTATCATGATAGCCGTGCTCCCGGTTATGAGCACCTGGACAACTTCCATGATTAGAGGGAAATTGGACTTTGGGATGGTTATGGTTTGGTAATGGTTATGGATGGTTATGGATTTATTTTTGGTATTGAATATGGTTATTGGCAATGGTGAAATCTGGAATTATTGATGAGGATGGTGAATTATGGACTGGTATTATGATATTATTTATGACTATGATGGGTTTACTTCACATACATGTAATATATTGCTTTTCAAACGTTTTACTATACTGTTCAGCACTTAGCCATTATTATTGTCGTCATTTGAATCAGCCACATGTCATACTTTCCACACTTGCTGAGTACGACATGTACTCACTCTTGCAATTCCCCTCCCAACAGTTGCAGGTCAGAATTATGAGTTTAATGGTGATAATGCGGAGTTCTAGGCCATGTCTACCGTCAGCTTAGCCTGTGGTGTTGATTGGAGCTGCGCATACATACCCTGTCGCTTATGATGCATAGTTGCTTAGTTTGCTTAATTAGTTTATTTCCGCTGCATTAGTTGAACTTGTCATTAATATTCATTAGAGCTTGTATTCGAGGATAATATGGTTTGTGTAATAAAATTTGGTTAATTAATCTTGTTATGTGGTAATTTTCTGTATACTCTTTTGTGATTGCACTCGTGTATGTGTGATGAACATCCTGGGCACACATATACGTTAGCCTGGTTCATTTTTTGGAACCGGGCATCACAGACGACGACATGGCCTGTTGCGGTGGTGGTGCGGCGTGATGACGACGGCAACGGAGATCTGTCGGATGATTGAATGGCGGTTATGGTGTCTGTTAACGTTGCCGTGAGGTTTGCAACGCTAACTGACGCTTAGAGTACTCAGTTGCATTGTGGGGATCGACCAGGGTTGGTGATGTCTAGATTGGAGGTGGGCCGACGGCGGCGGCCTTCACCGTCGCTGGGCTGGAAGATACGATGAGGTAAAAAAGAGGGAAGTGGCCTTCAGTCTCGCCGCCGTTGACGTGTGGTGATGGGTATCATTTTTCTGGTGCTCAAAGCCTAAACCTGCTGATTATTATCGGTTCTATTTCTATCCGGTAGCCAAACAAGGCCAGCAACGAAAAAGAGCGGATTATTTTCTTGAGGAAAGGGTGAGCTTTATTTCCTGTATTTTACTCACTCAACGTCGATGGAGGTTTGGTCCCAACACTGCAAACTCTAGCGGAGGGAGGTCGTCGCATGGGCGTGGCGACGACGAACGAATGGAGACAGGCCCATAATGGTGGAGACGAGTTGCCTGAAACCATGCTAGCGCCATCTGAAGCTCGTTGAGTGCCGTTTGCTGCGACGACGACATGGCCTGTTGCAGTGGTGGTGCGGCGTGATGACGACGGCAACGGAGATCTGTCGGACGATTGAAAGGCGGTTATGGTGTCTGTTAACGTTGCCGCGAGTTTTGCAACGCTAACTGACGCTTAGAGTCAGTTGCGTGTTGTGGGGATCGACCAGGGTTGGTGATGTCTAGATTGGAGGTGGGCTGACGGCGGCGGCCTTCACCGTCACTGGGCTGGAAGATATGATGAGGTAAAAAAGAGGGAAGTGGACTTCAGTCTCGCCGCCGTTGACGTGTGGTGATGGGTTCTGGTGCTCAAAGCCTAAACCTACTGATTATTATTGGCTCTATTTCTATACGGTAGCCAAACAAGGCCTGCAACGGAAAAGAGCGGATTATTTTCTTGAGAAAAGGGTGAGCTTTATTTCCTGTATTTTACTCACTCAACGTCGATGGAGGTTTGATCCCAACACTGCGAACTCGAGCGAAGGGAGGTCGTCGCATGGGCGTGGGGACGGCGAACAAACGGAGACAGGCCCATAATGGTGGAGACGAGTTGCCTGAAACCATGCTAGCGCCATTTGAAGCTCGTTGAGTGTCGTTTGCTGCAGCGACGACATGGCCTGTTGCGGTGGTGGTGCGGCGTGATGATGACGGCAATGGAGATCTGTCGGACGATTGAACGGCAGTTATGGTGTCTGTTAACGTTGCCGCGAGGTTTGCAACGCTAACTGACGCTTAGAGTCCTCAGTTTTGTTGTGGGGATCAACCAAGGTTGGTGATGTCTATATTGGAGGTGGGCCGACGGCGGCGGCCTTCACCGTCGCTGGGCTGGAAGATACGATGAGGTAAAAAAGAGGGAAGTGGCCTTCAGTCTCGCCGCCGGTTACGTGTGGTGATGGGTATCATTTTTCTGGTGCTCAAAGCCTAAACCTGCTGATTATTATCGGTTCTATTTCTATCCGGTAGCCAAATAAGGCCTGCAACGGAAAAGAGCAGATTATTTTCTTGAGAAAAGGGTGAGCTTTATTTCCTGTATTTTACTCACTCAACGCCAATGGAGGTTTGGTCCCAACACTGTGAACTCGAGCGGAGGGAGGTCATCGCAAGGGCGTGGGGACGGCGAACGAATGGAGACAGGCCCATAATGGTGGAGACGAGTTGCCTGAAACCATGCTAGCGCCATCTGAAGCTCGTTGAGTGCCGGCTGCTGCGACAACGACATGGCCTGTTGCGGTGGTGGTGCAGCGTGATGACGACGGCAACGGAGGTCTGTCGGACGACTGAATGGCCGTTATGGTGTCTGTTAACGTTGCCGCGAGGTTTGCAACGTTAACTGACGCTTAGAGTCCTCAGATGCGTTGTGGGGATCGACCAGGGTTGGTGATGTCTAGATTGGAGGTGGGCCGATGGCGGTGGCCTTCACCGTCGCTGGGCTGGAAGATACGATGAGGTAAAAAAGATGGAAGTGGCCTTCAGTCTCGCCGTCGTTGACGTGTGGTGATGGGTATCATTTTTCTGGTGCTCAAAGCCTAAACCTGCTGATTATTATCGGTTCTATTTCTATCCGATAGCCAAACAAGGCCTGCAACTGAAAAGAGCGGAT
Source organism: Tuctoria greenei (assembly GCA_036927565.1). Taxonomy (NCBI): domain Eukaryota; kingdom Viridiplantae; phylum Streptophyta; class Magnoliopsida; order Poales; family Poaceae; genus Tuctoria; species Tuctoria greenei. Next base: position 284,616,659 of record JAYESD010000002.1, on the reverse strand, counting down.
TATTTTCTTGAGAAAAGGGTGAGCTTTATTTCCTGTATTTTACTCACTCAACGTCGATGGAGGTTTGGTCCCAACACTGTGAACTCGAGCTGAGGGAGGTCGTCGCATGGGCGTGGGGACGGCGAACGAACGGAGACATGCCCATAATGGTGGAGACGAGTTGCCTGAAACCATGCTAGCGCCATCTGAAGCTCGTTGAGTGCCGTTTGCTGCGACGACGACATGGCCTATTGCGGTGGTGGTGCGGCGTGATGACGACGGCAACGGAGATCTGCCGGATGATTGAACGGCGGTTATGGTGTATATTAACGTTGCCGCGAGGTTTGCAACTCTAACTGACGCTTAGAGTCAGTTGCGTGTTGTGGGGATCGACCAGGGTTGGTGATGTCTAGATTGGAGGTGGGCCGACAGCGGCGGCCTTCACTGTCGCTGGGCTGGAAGATACGATGAGGTAAAAAAGAGGGAAGTGGCCTTCAGTCTCGCCGCCGTTGACGTGTGGTGATGGGTATCATTTTTCTGGTGCTCAAAGCCTAAACCTGCTGATTATTATCGGTTCTATTTCTATCCGGTAGCCAAACAAGGCCTGCAACGGAAAAGAGCAGATTATTTTCTTGAGAAAAGGGTGAGCTTTATTTCCTGTATTTTACTCACTCAACTTCGATGGAGTTTTGGTCCCAACACTGCGAACTCGAGCGGAGGGAGGTCGTCGCATGTGCATGGGGACGGCGAACAACGGAGACAGACCCATGATGGTGGAGACGAGTTGCCTGAAACCATGCTAGCGCCATCTGAAGCTCGTCGAGTGCCGTTTGCTGCGACGACGACATGGCCTGTTGAGGTGGTGGTGTGGCGTGATGACAACAGCAACGGAGATCTGCCAGACAATTGAACGGCCATTATGGTGTCTGTTAATGTTTCCGCAAGGTTTGCAACGCTAACTGACGCTTAGAGTACTCAGTTGTGTTGTGGGGATCGACCAGGGTTGGTGATGTCTAGATTGGAGGTGGGCCGATGGCGGCGGTCTTGGCCGTCGCTGGGCTGGAAGATACGATGTGGTAAAAAGGAGGGAAGTGGCCTTCAGTCTCGCCGCCGTTGACGTGTGGTGATGGGTATCATTTTTCTAGTTCTCAAAGCCTAAACCTGCTGATTATTATTGGTTCTATTTCTATCCGATAGCCAAACAAGGCCTGCAACGGAAAAGAGCGGGTTATTTTCTTGAGAAAAGGGTCAGCATTATTTCCTGTATTTTACTCACTCAACGTCGATGGATGTTTGGTCCCAACACTTCGAACTCGAGCGGAGGGAGGTCGTCGCATGGGTGTGGCGACGGCCAACGAACGGAGACAGACCCATAATGGTGGAGACGAGTTGCCTAAAACCATGCTAGCGCCATCTGAAGCTTGTTGTGTGCCGTTTGCTGTGACGACGACATAACCTGTTGCGGTGGTGGTGCGGCGTGATGACGACAGCAACGGAGATCTGCCGGACGATTGAACGACGGTTATGGTATCTGTTAACGTTGTTGCGAGGTTTGCAACGCTAACTGACACTTAGAGTACTCAGTTGCGTTGTGGGGATCGACCAGGGTTGGTGATGTCTAGATTCGGGTGGGCCGACGGCGGCGGCCTTCACCGTCGCTGGGCTGGAAGATACGATGAGGTAAAAAAGAGGGAAGTGGCCTTCAGTCTGGCCACCGTTGACGTGTGGTGATGGGTATCATTTTTCTGGTGCTCAAAGCCTAAACCTGCTGATTATTATCGGTTCTATTTCTATTCGGTAGCCAAACAAGGCCTGCAAAGGAAAAGAGCGGATTATTTTCTTGAGAAAAGGGTGAGCTTTATTTCCTGTATTTTACTCACTCAACGTCGATGGAGGTTTGGTCCCAACACTGCCACCTCGAGCGGAGGGAGGTCGTCGCATGGGCGTGGCGACGGCGAACGAACGGAGACAGGCCCATAATGGTGGAGACGAGTTGCCTGAAACCATGCTAGCGCCATCTGAAGCTCGTTGAGTGCCGTTTGCTGCAACGACGACATGGCCTGTTGCGGTGATGGTGCGGCGTGATGAAGACGGCAACGGAGATTTGTCGGACGATTGAACAGCGGTTATGGTGTCTGTTAATGTTGCCGCGAGGTTTGCAACGCTAACTGACGCTTAGAGTATTCAGTTGCGTTGTGGGGATCGACCAGGGTTGGTGATGTCTAGATTGGAGGTGGGCCGACGGCGGCGGCCTTCACCGTCGCTGGGCTGGAAGATACGATGAGGTAAAAAAGACGGGAGTGGCCTTCAGTCTCGCCGCCGTTGACGTGTGGTGATGGGTATCATTTTTCTGGTGCTCAAAGCCTATACCTGCTAATTATTATCGGTTCTATTTCTTTCGGGTAGCCAAACAAGGCCTGCAAGGGAAAAGAGCGGATTATTTTCTTGAGAAAAGGAAGGGTGAGCTTTAGTTCCTGTATTTTACCAACACAACGTCCATGAACAATTATGAGTAATCGGCAACCTATATAGCAAGAGTTATGCCCTGTACAAATCCAGCAAAAATTCTGCCAGAAAAACAGGGAACTCTGCTTTTGAATCTTTTTGAAAATCACGAAACTCCAATTGAATCTTAGTTCAACATCAGAGTTCTGTAGTTAATATTAGATTCTAAAACTTTCTTTTGGTTCTCAATTCAAGGTTTTACTTGTCTTCAACAGAAAAGATTTTTGGGGTGAAGTAAAGTGTAAATGCATCACAACATATATGTTGCGAAGCTATATATGTTACACAAGAGTATGAGCATTGCATTTCCTTTGCGGTGCGAGTTCATGCACTACAAGGTTCTGTTCTCTCTTAACAGCCTCGTGACACAACAGATTTTTTATTTGCCATTGCAGAATATTTTTTCCTTGTTTATCATTCAATATATTTGATGGAGTTTGTTTGGTCAGAACTACCAAAAAGTGTACCAGCCGGATCTGTAGTTAATATTATATTCTAAAACTTTCTTTTGGTTCTCAATTTAAAGTTTTACTCGTCTTCAACAGAAAAAAATTTTGGGGTGAAGTAAAATGTAAATGCATCACAACATATACGTCGCGAAGCTATATATGTTACACAACATATATGTTTGGTCAGAACTACCAAAAAGTGCACCAGCCGGGAATCGAACCCGGGTCTGTACCGTGGCAGGGTACTATTCTACCACTAGACCACTGGTGCTTTGGTGATTATAACAGTTTTTAATTTTTCTTGTTCGTTTTGGTTCTGTCATTAAACTTTACTCCTGACACAGTACACAGGTATCTCTATCTTATAGACCTAGTTACCCTTTCAGTATTTTCGTCCTATGTGACAAGTAATGGAATGGAAGAATACTTCCTTTGTTAAAATGTTATTGTTAAAATAATAAATCTAGTTTAAATTTATACTATTTTTTTCTAATGATAACAATTTAAAAATAAGAAAGTAGAACTCAAGAACATCATTTTTCTTTCAAGAATATGGATTATAAGGAGAGTAAAGTCAGCTGCTCGTTTTCATGCGGTGGAACTAGTCAAGAACGTGGCTAATTCTGGATTCGCATTACTTGGCAATGGACTCAGAATAAAGGTACCCCTTGTCCCCTCCTAAACACAGCGAGGTTAGTTCCCCAACAGCCCTTAATATCATACTCCATTCTTAAATTGTTGTCACTAGAAACAAAAAAGTTTAAAATTGAACAAAAAAGTATTGTTCTCACGACATCAATTTAAGTTGTTAAGAAAGTTATGATCTGCCCTCAAGAATAAACCACAACTTTTCATTAATCATATAACAATAGTATCTGACACAGTTAATAAGCTACACCCTTGATTTCCATTGACTTAAAATGTCCACATACTGAAGTGATGAGATTGTGCCCACGAAACATTGAGCAACCAACAGCAGAAAATATGCCTGGCACGAGCTAGAATAAAAAAGTGCAGCTTCTCCTTGTAGGGATGCATGTGGGTACCCAATGCTAGTTCCGGGGTAATCCTCTAATTCATTTGCTCTACTAGCTTCATAGAATGGACGGGGTATTTAGTTCATTTCATACAGTTTTGGATTAACCATAGACCCAAATACAGGAAACTTGCACCCCTATCTCCTTGCCGACAACGGAAACCCAATAAACTGCAGCTGTAGACTTGATGGCTAAGAGTTATCTAATCCCTGACTTGCAGATAGGGCATAATTTCTTTCTTCTCAGCCACTCATCGATACACTGAAACGTGAAAACAACGTGACATCAGAAATGCAAGACACCAGTGAAGACAAATCCTCCAGATTTTTATTCTTGACGTTAGGACAAGCTAGTTAGCACAAATTTGTGATAATTATCTTGTCTAATGACAAGAAAAGATATACCGGAGGTAACATCAATTAGACCACATACCTCTTTATGAAACTTGTGAAAGCATGGCAAATGGCGGATGGTGTCCCCCAGCGAGGGATTTTCAAGGCAGACAGCACAAGGCTCTTCGATGCTGTTTGACTGTCCAAAACAGATAATTACACAAACGGGTTAGTACTTTTCAAACAAGAAGAAAACATATCACACTTCAGAAGCATTAAAATAAATTTGTACCTGAACTACTGACTGTGGCAAACTATTGATCTGGCTTTCTGAAGCACCAGTGTGCTGGTGGTTATTTTCATCTAGTGCAAGTAGAGCGTCATAGTCATTCCTGCGAAAACAGATCATCACATGTTCCAGAATCCATAGGAATTCACCCAAACGGAGTAATACATCCAAGAAAGTAGCCAACATTAGAGCCGAAGTACGAGGTTATCAACCACAAAAATATGACACGAGGGCATAAACAATGGAAATGCTAAATTATATGACTGAACTGAAGGCTACAAATATTTTTTTTCATTCCTGAGCAATACTGAAATCAATAATACATGTAAAACTGTTTTGAGTCATCAAGCTAATCAGGTTGATGAATGGCCAGATGAATGGCCAATAGAACAGATGAATGATCACTTACAAATCAACGTTAGGTTGAGTGTGTGAAGCACCAGAATACCTTGGGAAAACAGCTCCCTGCAAATTGTAATCTAAAAGCTCTCAATAATCATCGAGGATCATTTCAGTAAAGAATCAGGAAACACAGATCTATCAGTAAAATTCAAACAGAAGCCATGTTAATTTTCTGAGGAGTGAGGATTTAAAATAGATGTCAAAGTAGGGGTCAATATAGATGCCAGTATGAATCTCTTAACTAAAACAGTTAGAATGTTCCATCAATGCAAAAGAAATCTTATTTCCTCTAGCAGTTGAGGGGATACAGATACAGGCGCTCCAATTTATTCAACCAAATTCCAATGCATATCTTACAATGTAGTAATATAAACGAAGATCTCGACACAAGCAGTATAATTTCATGTAACACTTTTCTGGACTTTCTACAAGTTCAAGCAGTGGTTCGCGAAGACTGAATAACACATGATTGTCTTTTGAAAAAAAAAATCCTTTACAGAAGACATAGTATATTAACAATTTGTGGGTAATCAGAAGAGCAAACATAGAAACAATACCAATCCCAAAGTTATTGAGGCAGTATTCTGCAGATGAGAAATCATATCGTGTGCCCTTGCAACAGCATCCTGATAACCATTTGAACGGGATCCCCGGGCACCTCTCTATGGACAGAAGGATAATCATGTCAATTGAAACAGACAACACAGCAAAACAGATTTGTCAATTTTTTGCAGTATGTTTCTCATATTTATGCCAGAAGACCCATAATATCATATTCATATAGCTACTACGACACTTGCAGATATACTGGTCATCTGCGATTACGAGTGCATATGCCAGGAGAAACATCATTTGTGATCTAGTTTATGTAATCTCACCGTATTATACTGAGACCGTCTAACAACTCTAGATGTCTGATATGCATTTTCTTCATGCTGAAGTGACATTGCCATGAGAGCATCAATCTGCAGTAGAATGGATCATATAGAGATATAATCGGAAAATGCAAGTCTTGTGAGCTTCAAATAGTAGAATGGGTTATTTAATAAAGAGAGATAAAAAAAGAAATTACATCTTCTGTAGCGACATCATGAGGAGTCTCGTTGTAAAGCTGCTCCTGTAGTCGGCGAGCCAGTAACTCATCAGACTCTAACTGTGCTTGTACGGTAGGATCAACAGAAGTACCATTATCCCATCCACTGGAACTAGGTACAACTTCAGGGAGTACGTCTCCAATGGTTACTACAGGAACATTATGCCTACGAGCTGTGTTATATCTGCCAACAGTTGTTTCCGAGGATGCTAGAAATGAAACTCTAGGTTCGTTAAGAGCACTAGAGCTTTCACCAGGATGGGAAGAATTGAAGGCAGGTTTCCGCCTTCCTGCAGCAATCCTTATCGTTCTATTCCCCAATCGTTCAGTACGTATTGCGGTTGCTCCGCTAGTCAAACTATTGCTTTCTGCTGATCCATGGTCCAGATCAAATGGTGCAGAAGATCCAGATTCTCGTCCGGAACCAGTTGATGAAATGGGTAATTTACTAGTGTGATTATGTGTTGTTCTCCAGCCTTGCTCAAGATTTACACAAGAGCTGCTGCTTTCTACAACAGAAGAAGTTCCTGCAGAACTTTGACAAACCCTGCAAAGGGAAAGGTTCAGAAGTTCAAGCTATATCACGTGTTGACTATATCAACTGTAATGTAGGAAAAACAAGAAAATAAAGAATTCATTACATAAATGCAAGGTGTCTTGCTCAACTAAGTGTATTCAACAATAGATTAGTTTCAAAATCAAAAAAATCAGACAGACTTGAATATGACATCAAGCAAATGCACATGCACTACAACTATATGAAATTCAATTCAGCCAAATTATTTATTAAGCGCTCCTGTGAGTTTAGGTAGGCAAGACAACTCTTACGTTTTCAGATCATATCGGTAAGCACACTAGCTATAACACAAAATGAATACCCATCAACACAAAAGAATGAACTGATAACAGCTAAGAACAAATAGGATAATGACATACCTCCTTGAATTAGCCTCTCCAATCCGCTTACTGTCCAACATATCACGGCTGATTTCTTTCCCTTTGTTGTTGCAACCTGATAAATTAACTCCAAAACAATTGTTGCCATTTGCAGGATATTCAGACGGTGGAACGAAAGCCTTAACGGCACTGTTTGTTCGCAGCCTTTTTGCTGCTCCTGTGTCCTTAATGTCTGCAGAAATGTCTACTGTGCTTCCATGCCTTGTTATTGTTGGTGAATTATCAGTGAGATCAATCACATTGACTGCGCCATAAACATCAAGCTGTGGATGTAGATGATGTAAAACTCCACCTGGAGAGCACATTTCCTGCCTGTCATCAACTGTTATACTTCTTTTGGCTATGTTAGAGGGGGAAATACATCCATTGCGGACCAACTTTTTTTGACCCACATGCCTTAGATGATCAATAGAAGCGTCTGAAGGTCCTGCAGTGACCATATTAGTGATCACTTCATCTTCGACCCCATCAGAACTCGATTGTGGACAAACAACAGGACAAGCTACAGCCTTTAGCCTATTAGGGATGCTAATGCCTGTTCTGCTTCTACTTCGTGGTTTTCCTACTGGGACAGTCGAAAGATCTGATCTGCCACCAAGGGAGTTTGCATTTCGATGATTGGCATCCTGCTGGTTGACTTCCCCACCTCTAATTTGGCAGCTACGTCTCCTTTCTCCAGCATCACTAGAACTTATGTGGTCTGAAATGCTGCTACTCTGATCCAAAACACGTTTTTCAGCCCTCTTTTCATTCTGTATAATCTTGTTGGATTTTTGTGAAGGCATTGCTTCAGAACCTTCTGGAAATGCCAGAGCCCGTGCCACATCAGCTTGTCTGAAAATATTAGCAGCATCTGTACATGCAGGAAGTACGCTACTAACATCAGCTTGACTTGAGGGATCATGCATGGAATTCTTTCTGGTTTTAATTCGAAATTTGCGTCGTGGTGATGGATCGACGTCCCTCATGGTAATAGAACTTGATTCTGTGCACACTGACTGCTTTATTCGATCGGGAGTGTCAGGGACCACAAGAAAATGATCAGAATTCATGTCAACCATATATCTTCAATCTATTCAGCTGCGTACAAGTTGCCACTTCAGTTTGTCCAGCATCGCTTCAATATATGATTAAAAAGTGAGTGTCAATACATAACTAGGAAGTACACAATGTATCAAGTTGGCACTCGGTAAATGGATTACATATGGTTTGGTAATTTTGGTAGGAATGGAACTCACAAACTTCAGACAAAATATTACTAACAAAAAAAAAAGACGGAAACAAGAGATTCACCTGAACTAGGTGAATTCTTTAAAGGAGAGCTTTTGGAGAATCCTTATCCCAACAGAATAGGATCAATAGCTTAAATGAAGATGAGAATATTTAGCGTTATGCACATCCAGTATCTAGCAAGTTATCTAACTTCAACGTGCACAATACTATTTTAGTTGTTATTGTCGTTGTCTGAGTGAAATTAGAAACAACATGCTGATATATTCAAGTTTTTCCAAATCAGCACTATATTGTGTTACTTTCATGCAGGCTTTTAAATCCACAACTGGACACCTAGGGGAAGACGGGCGGGAGGGGGGATGTTTTAAGGCCCAGCCGGCGCATAACCCTTCCAACCCTAACTTGACTCCTCCCCAACCCATACAGGCGCCGACGCCTTGCTCCGCTTCTCTGCCCCAGGCCTGCGCGCCTCTGCCCTGGCCGCGTTACGTGCGAGGCGACGGGCCCAGGCGTCTGGGCAGGAGCACCTGGACACCTAGGCGACACCTTAACTACTTCAATAAAAACAGAAAAAATAATACTTTTATACGTTCTTCCCAAATTTTAAACGAGATACATAAATAAGGTACAAAATCTAACGGTTAATTTTATAGTCGTAATGAATTATTACCAGTCAAATAAAAAGCAAAATGTATCAGAAGATTACATAAGGTTGCTTAAATTCTCTACTCTAGTACATATAAGGTATCCTACATGACAGGTGTATGTAATCTAGCACGGAGTGAACTCGTGGTTACTGCCCTGCTCCCGAGCAGGCCACGAGGCTCTCTAATACCGGTGGGCTAATGCTCTATCGATGCACCACCGCCTGCATCCACCTTGCCATTAGCCTATCCACTGCCACCACTCACGAAATTCAGAACTTCCAAAGAAAATTTCAAGCTCTTACAGGAAAGGTATCATTTCCACTTAAAATTTCACAGCCACTCTCTAGATTCGGGCGATGCCTCGAGTACAAGGGCACCGCAACGAGGCGGAGAAGAAGAGCCGCTGCCGTAGGTGGAGCGAAAGGAGCGTGCAACCTAGGCGGAGCCGGGAGCGGCGCCGGAGAGAAGAGAAGGACGAGGCAGTGGTTGGGACCGATTGGAGGTAACGTGAAATGCGGCCGCGTAACCCGTAGCACGTTTAAATTCGGCCTAAATCGTTAAAATAACCCTAAAAATACATCGTGGGGAAATGGTCTCGCCGCTCGAAACGAAAAGCTTTTTTTTTTTGAAGGGCGAAACAAAAAGCTAGAACTAGTGAAGAACCCTAGAACACAATTCATCTGGTAACGAAAAGAACAAAAGTTACCTTGACTTCCGCCCGCCCGCCCGCCCAATCTGATGGCCAAGCCCACGAAGCTCCGGATCCTGCGAATCTGGGTAAGGGGCGGTTCTGGTGTAGGGCTCCGGATCAAGGATTCAAGGGGAGGGGGCGCCGAAATCCTCGCGTCCCCTCAACGACTCCTCGGATTTCCTTTCTCTCTCTCTCTCTCCTGGTTTCCGGGTGGAGTTTAAAATTTATCTTCTCGCCCCTGGTTTGCCTTTCCGCTTCGTGGCCATGGTGTGGCGGGCTCTGGTGAGAATGTGAATCCGGCGGTGACACGCGACGGTTCCCACGTGGCGAGGTCAGGTGCATGTGAGACGATACTCCAGGCCCAGCGTCCGTGCTGGGACAACGTTTGGTTTGGGCCGTTAGCCTGAAGCCCAGCCCAGTTGTTGAACGCTGGGAAATTATCACGAGATCGTCAGGATTGACGCACCGAAGTCGACAAGTCGATACGATTCAAACTCCGACCAGTTGGATCCGGCTACAGTGGTGCGTGAGCCTAAAGCAGCTTGCGTTTGCACAATGAGGCTCTAATCAAAGGGGGGGCCTGTTTTTTGCTAGAGTTCAGATACGCAACCGAAGTACACTCGCAAAAGGGCAATAGCTCCGAATGAGCACTCAGGCACCATCATCGAAAAATAGCATCATGTTCATTTCAATTTATGTATCACAACACACGATAAACAGGAGAACAACTTCATCGTATTCGGCCAAGCTAAGAAGAGGAAATCAGTACAACAATGAGTTGGCCAAGATTAATAACACGATCAATGGACAGATACAAGAATATTCAAAAGCTGGCCAAGAGCCTGACCCAGTTATTGTCATTTTTATCGCACAAGTTACAATCATTTGCCATATACAGACGCAAAACAAGACCAAGTTTCCAGTACTTCTGTATCCGGCAGCTTGGACAGGAAATGTGCACATTTCTCCTAATTTACACAAAATGCCGTTGGGTTCTCACATGATTGATACTAGAGTAAACAGAGGAACATGAGTCTGCAGTGCTTAGAGCGAGGAATTTCTTGCAACCACAAACAAATACTCGACCTCTTTAAAAACACATCATTCTGAAGGTTTCTTCAGGGCTCTATCCAACCTGACATTGAAGGGAGTCGAGTGCCAGTTCACCATTTTATCCTACAAAAAGACAATTAAGTGGTAAGTACAACACTAAAATATCCCGGGAAATGTATGGTTTAGTTTTAGAAGAAGGAAATGCAAATGCACCAGGAGGCATGTTTAGCATACCTCTCTGTACTTGCTTGTTGTATTGGGGATTCCATTTGATCCTGAATCTGATCTAGAAGTGCAGTGATCGTTTTCCTGATTTGTACAACTCCAGTAACTTCCTACTGTACCCAGGATTGGAGCACCCTCCTGGTCATGGCTTGGAGACCTTTGTGGAGATGATGCAGAAGATGATTTCTTATGGTCATCAATGGTCACAGCACCAGACCTTTCGTCTTGGCTAACTGAGGAGATGGAACAAGAAGATTTACTTTGCACTTTATCCACTGTTGAATTGTCTGAAGAAGCCAACCATGTAGAGAGACTTGCATCTACTGAAACTTCTTTTTTGCTGGGGTTGCTAGCGTTCACTTTTGCCCGGCTTGCGACTACATTGGGGACAACGTTTACGTTCTCCTTCTCCAACATTTTAGTCGGTACCGGTTGGGTTTTGAGACCCTTAATTTCCTTCCACTCTGACAGATTTTGCACCGGATTCAGCACAGGACGAATGCACTTGCTTCTGAGATTGTTTCCCTTAATCAGAGGGCTTTCTTCCTCTACAGAGGTACCACTGCTCTTGGGTGCAGGACTGATAACTTCGTCATCATTCTGCTGATCATTAGCCATTGGCAGTGAGAATAGAGACTCATAAGACTCCTGTTTGTTCTCTTCGGAGCTCATTTCTTCCTCATCCATTAAATCAAACTCGCAGTCCATATATTCATCTTCTTCATCACTATTATCACCATAAACATCATCCTCAGCGTACTCATCTCCAATGTCATCATCACTGTCAGAGCAATTCTGGTAGCGGTGATTCTCTGGGAGCACCACAGTCTTCTGCCCATGGTTTTCACCTTCATCTTCAGCGTAGCCCTCCTCTTGGTCAGGAGCTGCTACATTTTCATACGTTGTAACATTCATGTTGAAGGTTACTTTCTTCTTGCCACTGCTCTGGCTCCCATGATCCCTCGGCTTCCTAATCATCATGAAAGATGACTTTGTTAATAGGCACAAATGTTATATATAAAAAAACATAGCAGTTCTTCACCTACCTGAGCTCTGAGTCAGGAGTGGAAACAACTGCTGCAACCACAGGAGAAGATTTCAGTGGGGAGTCTGGTGGTGTTGCCTTCTTCTCTCGCTGCAAAGAGCTCACAGATGACGCTTCTGGCTCATTCAACTCCCTACGAACATATCAAAATTAAGAAACACGGGAACACAAGATAACTACATAAAAACGAAATATATAGGCAGGCAGTTGTCGGCTAAGCGTGAGGCTTGCGGCGATGATCTAGTTCTTCTCTAATTCTAATATTTTTATGGCAATTTCACAAAATTATGGAAGCTCCATCATAAGGCATGTGAATAAGTCTACTTCAACCTCGAAACTATTGTCAGTTAACTAGTTAACTCTCTGAAATATAAGGCCAGGTATTGTGCCTCCAAACCTTTTCAAACCACCTACTTAACCTCCTAAAGTGGTTTTGCCACATAGGTAGGCTGAGGTGGCACTGACAAGCTAGTGGGGCCTGAATGTAAGTGGCTAGTACTATAGCAGCTAGCCTGGGCCGAACTCCCCCTCCCTCTCATTTTCTCTTGTGCTCAAGATTACCGCCTGCGGCAAGAAAACCCGTATAGACATCCATTTGGGACCGTGACAAATGCATCAGCAGCAATGCTATCCTAGTGGCTGCTGTAAGATCTCAAGCAGGGGGTAGGAGCAGGGAGGAACCGAGGCGAGCCAGCAGCCCAGCAACGCTAGAGTAGAGCGAGCTATATGGCTACCATCCCAGTGCACTCGCAGACAGCGAGTAGACTTATTGTTAAGGTATGGCATTTGTAGGCAGAAAGTTGGGTACAAAGCAGCATCACCCATGGACAGAAGCTGCTGCAGAACGCACAAAGCCTTGCATCAATGAATTGATGAAAAGCGTGGCACCACCTCTTCTCTAAGGCATTTTAGCAAACACCTGAGCCGCAGCTCTCTTCCACACGGACGTCTAATCTAACACAGGAACACACGCGCAATGAGGAAGCAAAGCAGGTTACACGCACCTCGGGTCCTTTCCGGAGTTCGAGCTGGCGACCACCACAGCCGGCGGCGGCGGCACGGAAGCCTGCGCCTCATGCGACGGCGGCAACGCCCCATCGGACGCATCGCCAACCATTTCATCCGTTACCTCCGAGCCCGACGACAGCGGCTTCGAGGCCCTGCTAGCCCCGCGCAACGGCGGTGACGCCTCCCTCGCCGCCACATCCGCCGCCGGCGGCGCCGCGCGGACGACCTTGTCGTCCGGCACCTCCACGGCCAGCGGCCGCTTGGATGCCTTCGCCCCGAGCAACGGCGGCGACGCCTGCCTCACCACCACGTCGGCCACCACCGACGTCGCGCGGACCACGGAAACCTGCGCGGAGAAACACCTCCAAACACATCAGTACTCCCGCCGCCCAAAGCAGCGCGCCACGACGGAACGGAAGGAGAAAACTCACATGGTTCGGCCGGGGCGGGGACCTCGCTGGAGACTGCCTCCGCAACTTCCGCCGCCGGTCGCTGTCGCCGCCGAAGCAGGCAAGGAAGCAGCCCATTGCGGAGGAGCGCGGCGGAGATGCGAGCAATTGGGGCCGGAGGAATTGGTTTGGTTCGAACTTTTTGGGATTTTGGAGGGGGTTCGTTGGTTGCCTCGTTGGTTTACGTTTCGCCTTGGATTCGTGGGGAAAATGGGGATCCCGACCGTTGGCGCGGGGGACGGTGGACCCACGATGTTTGAATTACCGGTGGAGATGGTGGGGCCGGATTTCACTTTTATTTAAGAGTAGTTTGAAAGGCAACTTAATCGGTCCCATTAGAGAACTCCAAATTGCGGTTTTTAAGCAAAAACGAATCACGCAACACCGCACCCTCACGACTGGCTTGGGCCCAACGCCTCTGTCCTCACACCCCACGCCTGTGGCTGTGGCCGACAATGTGACCGTAAGCTCATTATAGATAGAGATGAAAACGTTAGATTTCCGCTAGAATTATGCGGAAATGAGACGAAAATGGATATTAGAATTTGGTAAATGGAACGGAAACTATCTGGACTAATTTTCGACCGTATTGTCGGAATTCCGTATTTTAATCAGAAATTTTCGAACAATAACAAAATAATTTCCGAATAGTAGACCGGGCCTAGTGGGTTGACTATAATAAGCTCAATTCTTTTTATTTTTTATTCGCCTATCGATATGGGTAATAGGCAGTTAGTATTTTCTTTAATTAATAAGTACAATTAAACAAAAAAAAGTTTATTAAATAAAATGAATGATGCAAAAGTCAAGGGTAATTTGATCAAATATTTTTTACTTTCAAATGGTTTCTAAAGTGATTTTATTTCATGTTGAAAAATGTTTATAAATTAGAACTAAAATTTGTTGTCTCATCTTTTTATACTTAATTTATTGATGTTATAGATAGATAATATTTTGGAGCATTGTTTCTGAAAAATATTTGAAACTGTTCCGATATCAACATACTTTCGATCCAAATATTTTCGAAATTTAAGGTACCGTAAACGTTTCCGATGATTCCGTTTTCGAAAATTTTATATAAAAATAATTTAACATTTTTCCGACCGTTTTCATCTAGTAGTCTTTAGCAGAATAGCAGTAGGGTTCCTAGGCTTTAGGATTCAGTCTTCTAGCCTGTGGTACTTGGGCTCCCTGCTGCGCGGCGTTGTGAGCTTGGGCACCGCGAAGCATTGACAGTGCCGCCTGAGCCGGTCCAGGCCTCTCACTCGGATCCGCAGCCGCAGCCTCTTGATCTTGTCGATGACGGCTCTGAAGCCCTTCTGCAGCTTCTTGTTCGCTCTTCCAAAGCTGATCAGCCTTCTCTTGACCTTATTCTTCTTCTTCACTGCAATGGAAGAAAAAAATACGGTGTCGGGAAAAAAAATCAGTTGCATATTGCAGTTGAGAGAGGGAACTCGCAGCATTGTTCGTTTGTACTACCTTGAAGAAGCTTCCGCTTGTCGTCGTTTCCTCGCAGCCTCGCGTTCTGGATCACCTGCAACTTGAAGCGGTGACTGAAATGTATTTACACGGCGACGCATGCTCCGATCTGAAGAGTTCACGCCACGTACGTACCTCCGTCAGAGTCTCCAGCCGCTCCCTCATCCTGCTCTGGACGTAGCCCCGCGTGCACTGCGCATGCAGAGGAACGAGAGAGCTTTTCAGCGTCAGCCAGCCATGGCGTTCCGCTTCTCGCTAAGTAAGCACGGATTAAAGCTGTCGGGCTGATCGATGAGCAGCGGGCTGACCTTGATGTGGTACCTGACGTAGGCCTGGAAGTTGAGCAGGATCCACGCCGTCTTCGCGGCCCGCTTCTTCCCCCTCACGTGCCGCGACGACACGCCTGCGATGCATGCGAGTGTAAGCGGGAAAGAGAAAGTGACCGGCCCGTCGTCACACAAAGAGGCGCTTGGTGCCGTCCTGTACGTACCGAAGGAGACGAAGCCGCCGTTGGTGGTGAGGCGGTGCACGTTCTCTCCACGCAGCTCCGGCGGCGGGATCGGGGACCAGCTGCACTTGGGCGCCTTCGCGAATGAGTCCCCCAGGTCCTGCAGCTCCTGCACATACGGACTCGATTCTCTCGACCATGAGAACGAACACACGGGGGGAAAGCTGGCGGCCGGCGGCATCTGCGCGCGAAAGCAAATGCAATACCAATAATCTTGGCAAGGCACCAACCAAACCAACCTGGAAGAAGGACGTCGCGATGGCCAGGTCCGTGTCGTCGCTGAAACGCATGGGAAAGACGGCGTTTATCTTGCCAGCCTGCATGCAATGCAGGCCACGGTAACACGTTGCCGTTACTAGTATTAATTAGCAGTGATCGTCATCGAAGGTTAAGTTTCATTCATTAGCTCGATCGCGGTGCTCTCTGTGTTATATGAAGATTTTCGTTTGCGCGAATAATAATGCACCGTTTTGCTGACGAAGAACGGCTCCCGCTGGCTGTACACGAGCCTCATCGTGGCGGACGACGACGGGCCGAGGCGCCCCAGCACGTCCTTCAGCTGCGAGCTCAGGACGACGGACTGCAGCCGCGACACCTGGTTGATGGCCTTACTGCGATCTGCATGCATGCGCGAAGAGCACGTGCTCAATCGTCAGGTGAAAAACGCGCGCGCGCGTTCTGTACTGTCACGGCTGCGCCACGGCCGGTCCGTCAATCATCAAGCAACTGAGAGGAGAGGAGAACGTGAGAGCGCCGGCCGGCCGGTACCTTTTGGTCTGGTGAGGCCGGAGAAGTTGAGCTTCAGCGTCAGGACGTACCCGTCTCTAGGCGGCTCGACGATCTCCGCGAACTTTCGGTACATCTTCCTCGTCTCCTGCAGTGCGATTTCAGGCAGGACGACGGTCGAGGACGGCGAAGCTTCGTGGGACAGAGGTGGCGTCGATATTGATAGGTAAACATTCTCAGGATCGGACGCAGAAGCCTGCCATCGAGGTTTTTTCAGATAAATTAACGGGTGCAATAGTTAAGCAAAAATGTAGAAAAACATGATAGATTGTTCTAGGTCTCGTTTTGGCTGCATCTGTTCTAGAGAGTGAGATCTTATACCTCGACATGGTATCGAATTGATCCGAACTCAAAGAAGGTGTGATCAACAGGCATTGGTCTCTCGGTGCTGCAACAAGATCATGAAAACGGTTTGCGACTGACTGACGATAACATGGGGATGTAGTAGGAGAATCGCCTAAATTTTGCTAAATCGCCAAAGATAACTTCTCGGTTAAATGTACTATCACACATGAACGGTCTATTTCTGCAGGCAAAATACAAAAATACTATCATCAAGAAGCAAACCTCTGCATCCTCGTCAGGATTTCGACCAGCGCCCGCGACCCGCTGTTGAAGAACGCCATGCCGTTGTCACCACGACCGTCAGTTCTTCATCTGTTCGTGCGTGTGTGCCACCTTATAAGCACCTAATGAAAATGAGAGATAAAAACAGAGAGGTACAACTACAAGTGTTGCTTTGACATCAGGCCATCAGGGTTTGGTGGAAGGGGAAAAACAAGTTCGTGGGACGTTACTAAAGGATATTGGTGACTGTCTGACTGGTGAGACTTGAGAGCGTGAAGTGAAGGGGACCTCTCCTCTCCTCTCCTGGCTGTGGTTGGTAAACTGCTCCCGAAGCAACCAGGTGAGCTCAGCCATCACGTTGCTTTGTTTCAAATGCACTCCACAATCATTTCACGCTTTCCTCCCGTTTCTGTAGCAGTGAATGATTGACTCCAGAGTTTTTAGTATGCGCATTTTTTGAACGGTGCCCAAATGTTGGATGGAGAACAGACAGTCCAGATTGATACCCACCAGGTAAAAGTAACAAATCCCAGTACCAGTTGAATGGGGTGCAAACCTGACCGACGGATACCAACTTTTGCAGAAAAGAAAATTCAGGCCAACTGCAACTATTAGTTAGTGAAACATGTGAAAATGACAGCATGATAGTAATATGGAATGAGATTCAAAGGTTTATTCAAAATTCAGTTGCATGTTCATGTTACAACATCTGCAGACGTTTAGGATCAACAAGACAACATGTACAGATCACACTCTGAACTCTATTATTTAGCAAAAGAACAGGGGGGGGGGGGGGGGGGGGGGGGGGGGGGTTGACAGAAATCAGATCCTAAGAAATATACCCTGACTTCTAATCTAGGTACAGTGTATTCATATCTAACTGATACTGACATCTAGATTCCAGACTTATCAAAAAAGGATGCGAGGAAAAGAAGGAAACGAGATGTTGAACGCACCAGACGGGACATATGAGCTCAACTCCGTCTTCTGCAGGTTGAGCACCAGCGGGGTGAGGAACCTCCGCATGCTCTCCATCTTCTCCGCTCACGAGACGAGCGACCGCCCGCCCCTTCCCCGGCCGACGGCCGTGGTCTGCGGAGGCGGGGAGCAGGACAGGCGCCGAGAGGCTGAGGAGAGCGAGAGAGGCTCTGAATGAGCTGAGGAAATGTTTGGACATCCGAGGAGCGAGAGGCGGGAGGATTCCAGGCAGCGCGGACAAGCTTTCGTGTTTGACATTTTCCTTTCCGGATGGGAACTGGCGGTTTCGCGCGCGCGGGCGCCGTGTCCCAACGCCCGCGCTCCCGGCGGCGGCTCTGCTGCTAGAGTGGATTGATGGGGTGGTGGAGTGGTGTGGAGCGGCATGCGGAGATGGGCTGCACGCGTCGTGTGGGCCTATTGGTGGCCCGATCCCGAAGATTCGGCTCTGACGGACGAACCCGTTTCGGACCGCCTGCCGTGAAGTGAACAGTTTGTCAAGGGCCAGGCGACACGGCGCGGATAAACCTGAAGACGATACGCATTTTTTTTGCCCAACTCGGTTGTTATTGCTCCACCACGAAGAGAGATAGGGGGGGGGGGGTTGTCCTAATAAAGCATGGTTTAATGCCGCCGTTTGGTGAAGAAGAAGGTTTTTTGTTATTTTTAATTGTTGGTTTGTTTAATTCTAAGGATTATGTTAGTTATAAAAAATAGTCATTCAAAATGAATTTGTTAATGTATAGACCATGGAAAAAATAGTTCTGTTAATTTTTAGGATTAATTGATAATGGTAGTTATTAATTTTTTATGATACGAATTAGCTGTTAATTGCCGTCACCTCAAATCTTCTAATTTCAGACTCTTGAAATATAGATAAACCATTTTGTTTAAAGGTCTCTTTGGCACGTCTTGAGAGAATATGTGAAGATGTACTAAACACGATTTTTTATAAGAAGTGGTTCTCGACTGAGCTTGTAAGTGATTTTCTAAAATGAACTATAAGATACATCTCGCTATAATAAGTACTCTATTCGTCTTAAAAAGCTTGTCGGTTTGTAGTTTATTTTTGAACTATAAAACGACCAATTTTTTTAGACGGAGGAAGTACCTAACAGCAATAGGCTTCAGACGACAATAATAAAGTTAGAGGAGCGAGAGATTGCATTGGAGAGAAAAAAAAATATGGTGGCGAGGGAGGTGACCGCTTGAGGGAAAAACACGATGCACATCTTATTGATGGCAAAGGTAGCTAAACAAAGAGTCAATATCGATGATGGGAAACGGCTATGGCTAGGGTTAGAGTTTGGAAAAAATAGAGTTTGAAAAACAGTTGCATTGTCGTGATGCACAAGGTAGAAGCGTGCATCAGTATACACAGGCCAAGTTGCACATCCGTTGCAGTTGCAAAAAAAGGAAATAATTAATTAGAGATGGCAATTGTATCCGCGGGTACGGGTAGCCGTTGGGTATTGTATCCGACGGGTACGGGTACATGTACAAAATTTTACCCGCGGGTACAACCCGTACCCGACCCGATGTCTTTCAGGTACGGGTACGGGTTTTATTTTTTACCGGGTACCCGTTGGGTTACCCGAAAATCTAAAAATCATAATTTGGCCCAGCCCACCAAACTAACTAGCCCGTCAGCCTGTTCCACCACCTTTAGTAATCCTGATCCAACAAACCCTAGAGCCAAATCCTGAAACCCGTAGCGAGAGGCGAACCCGTAGCCAGCCGCCTCCCACACCAAATCCCGATCCCACCAGTGAGTGGTCGGGTGCCGGTCACCTGAGCTGCTGCCAGCCGCCGGCCGAGCTCCTGCGGCGAGCCAAAAGTCGGCCTCCCGCCTCCCTCCTGAGCACGAGCGGCGAGCGCCCTCGCAGCCGGCCGCTAGAGCGCCGCTTCCTTGATCCCCCTCGAGTCTTCGTCGATCCGACCGCCTGCCGCTCGACGTTCCCCATCCCTACGTCGTCGTTGACCATGGAAGACCGGGACTGAGTAACCCTAGGCGCTGTCGTGGACTACGAACTAGGTACGGCATAGTTACTGGATTGAGACGCATTAGAATGGATTATGTTTCTGGTTAGCTTCTTACTGCTTGAAATAGCCTCTGTCCTTAGTATATATGTATATATGTTAGTTCTAAAGTATATTTACGTCTGCACTTGCTGTCAGTCTACATGTTATTGTAATCTATTATTTCTTAGCACTTTGAGTTGTCCGTCTATGTTTTTTAGCACTTGAACTGTTAGTATGTTTGGTATTTGGAGTAAAGAATTACTTATGTTGTTGAAGTAATAATGAAGTTATGTTAATTTATTCATACCCGCAGGATACCCGAAACCCGCCCGAAACCCATCGGGTACGGGTACGGGTATGAAAATATACCCGCAGGTACGGGTACGGGTATAAAAATTTACCCGTGCACTATTTCATTTCGGGTGGATACTCTACCCAACCGGAACCCGACCCATTGTCATCCCTATAAATAACATCCGTTAGAGTTATAGGAGACGAAACGAATAAAAGTAAGTCAGATATAAAACAACAAAAAACTTGTTACAAAAGAAAAAAATGTTGAAATGGGAATCCATTGGCATCCTCCCTCTCTTTGCAAGTGAAGTCACACGACTGAACCAAAAGAGGTGGCTCCGCCTATTATTAGTGGTGATTGAGTGTAGGTAACCCAAAATGTAAGGTTTAGTCATTTTTTTCTTTTTTGTCAACTTGAAGGTACTATTAAAACACTTGAAATAATTTTCTAGAGTAAGAAACCTTTTATATATAACTTATGGGACTTGAGACTTCTTTTACTTGACACCTAATTTGAAACTTATTTGTTGGAGTTTCCGATTTCAGCCCAACCTCTATTTTTAGGGGAGCACATTGGATCCACTTTTCGCCACTGTTGCAAAAGTAGGAGGGATCTCAATCTCAAATACAATGACGGTGTCACATGTTTGAGACCACGATAATGGAAGTTTTTGTTATACATTGTTTAAGTTATAGTAATAGGCTCCAGTTATAGAATAATAGAAACGCTACATGGTTAATCTCTTATTTCGATGTTGTCGGTGGTTAGGATCCGGCAGATCTCCCAACACTTCTAAAGTGTTAGAGGAGTTTGTGGTTCGGTGTGGGCGCGCGGAGATTCAAGAAGGTGAATTATGAATAGCACAGGAGACACAGAGGTTTACGTGGTTCGGGCCGCCGGAGCGTAATACCCTACTCCACGGATGTGTTGGTGTTGTATTAGCTGTATGAGCTTGTGACGAGTGTCTATGGCGCGTGTGTAGCCTCACTGAACGTGTAGAATCCGTCGTCGGCCTGTCCTTTTATAGTACAAGGGCGGGCCGTTACAAGTTAGTCTGGCCCGACATGTGGCCCCGGCGGTTACTAGTATTGACACTTATTCAACACATTTAATTGTCCTTAACGATCGGGTAATGGGCTTTGACAACACCGTTACTGGTAATTAAGGTCATCCGATCGTGTGTCATTAATATGGTATTAATGACCCATAATCAGGTCTTGAAGTTCTTGATTCCCCTTTGAAGATCCGGAGCCGTTATGGAGTCTTATGGAGGTCAGAGGCTGAAGCTCCGACGGTTGGACAAGTGGCAGCTCCGGAGTATACTGTGGGAAGCAGGCAGCTCCGAAGCTACCTGACACGTGTCAGGTCCGGAGCTTCTCTCGGTCTGGGGTTAAGTCCGGAGGTGCCATCTCGGTACATGGCCCGGAGCTTCCCCCTTGTGGGCGGTAGCTCCGGTTTGATAGTACACGTGGCGACCCTGGGATTAACCATGCTGGAGAAGCGGGTCTGGTTATATCTGACATGTGGGCCTCTGAAGGTCTTTAAATCAAGTAGATGACTTTCCTTTGAGATCTTTATAACCTCAAGAGGTGTACGGTTTCCAGGGTACCGACAGTGGCCCCCTGGACCTACCTCCGGGGAAGACCACTGGGGTGATGTCATTCCGCCAGAGGTGGGTCCATCCTCGTGACTTTTGAACTGAGTCTTCAAAGGTCTTCGGAGGTGTCGTTGGCGAGGATTTGGAGTTAAATCCTCGCCGCGTGGCGTATCCAGCGTGCGGCAGATGAGATCTTTGGCGTGCGGATCTCACGCAATTGAAGGTCGCCGGTTCCCGATACGAAAACCGTATCGGTTCCGCGTGCCTTGTCAGGCTGCCGCCTTTGGGCTTCCCGCCTCATGATGACAACCGTTCGCCTGAGTAAGAACCTCGACTTGATCGTCGGGGTGGTCTCGGGCCCCCTTGTCATCGGCTGGGTGGAATTTTTGAATGGTATCTTTGACTTCCTTGCGGTTTCCATCCAAGCGTTGCGAGGGCTTACTTAAGAAGGAAAGCGCGCACCGTCGGGAGTTCTTTACGCCTCTCATCTGTTCTTGCGCTCAAACTCCCAACTTGTGCTTCACTTTTCCTCTCTTGCCTTGCTGTGCCGCGATGGAGTTGGGTCTCCGCGAGAGTCGCTTGAAGACCGACAGCGACCTGAAGAAGGTTCGGGCCCTCATGGGATGGTCCTCGGACTTCTTCAACCGCTCGGTCCGCGCCGGTGGAGAGCTCCTGTTTGAGAAGGAGCACGCCGGCGAAATGGTGTACTTCTCCTCGTACGTCATGGTGGGGTTGATCCTACCTTTTTCTTCCTTTTTCCTGATGTTGCTGGACTTTTATGGTCTGCAGCTATACCACCTTGGCCCTCACTCCATTCTTCTCGTGTCTATCTTTGTCCACTTCTGTGAGATGTGGGTGGGCACCCCCCCTGCATTGAACTCTTCCGGGCCTTCTTCACCGTCCACACTACCGGTAGGAGCAATGAGTACCTTGGCTTCTACTACTTCGTGAAGCGCAACAAGTGCCCATTCAAGTACCTCCGGTCGTTTCCCTCTGGGAAGTGGGATGAGTGGAAGAAGGACTGGATAGTCATCCGAGTGGAGGAGCACGAGAGGCTGTAGTTGCCCGAAGGTCTCCCCAACATTGATACGACGATCCGGAGTGAAGCTCTGGTGCTGGCGGACGACTTTGACCCTGTTCTGACCAGGATCTGCCAGTGCGTGGAGGGGAGACTAACCCCTCAAGCGGTGTTTTGTAACTTCCTGGTCAACAGGTGGGCACCGCTAAAGAAGAGAGAAAAACTCGCATGGGCCCTCAACAGCGTGATGGACGACGACCAGGTCGAGACCGGGCTGAAGTCCAACATGGTGGGGAAAACCTTGGAGTTCCACCTCAAGAAGTTCCAGCGCGGTATCGACATCGATGGTGACGACTTGACTCTGCCATCAGCTTTTCTTCCTCCGAACGTGGAAGTGGAGTTCAGCACGGAGATCCGACGGAAGATGCCCGTGCTTGACGACCTTGTGTCGTCGAAAGAAGATCAACCACCAGGGTAGCGATCCCCAGAATGCCCGAGGATGGCTCCGACCCTGCTCCGAAGCCGAGGGAAGAGGTCGTCGGCAAGGGCAAGGAGTTGACGGATGAACCCGTGAGCCGAAAGAGGAAGCTACAGTACGCTGACGGAAGGTCCGTCAGGCCTGCTACTTCTGCGTCGGCTCCTTCTCCCCGGAGGGGAAGCTCTTCTACGAATGCGACGACTGTTCCCGTAGCGGGGTCCTCCCAGGGCGCGACTGTTCCCGCAGTGGGGTCCTCCCGGGGTGTTAGCTCCGGGCATGTGACTCCAGCACCTGGGCCGGTGGAGGCCTCTAGGTCCGGGAGTTCTTCCCGATCGAGGGGGGCCTCAACTCGGCAAACACCCGTGGCCGCGACGAGTTCCGGGGGGCCTTCCGCAGCTTCCACGCCCGCTATGACCAGCCCAGAACGCCCGGGAAAAAGGTTCCGCGCAAGCTGGTGCGGAAGCCTCCCAAGGTAATTTTTAATCTTTACTTTGGATAGTTGTTTTAATTGTAGTAACTATTTTTTAAGTTTCTTCGTTCATCATCTGCAGTGTCCCCAAGAAGGGGAGTGAGGCTCCACCCTCAGCCACAGCGGCTGAAGCCGTGAGGGTGGAATCTTCTGCTCCTGTCCCGGTGCCGCCCCAAGTGGTGGCTGAAGCTGCGACAGCTCCGGCGCCGGCTGTCGTGGTCATGGACCTCGACTCATCCCCAAAGGCTCCCGTGGTAGCGCCGGACCACGGGAGTGAAGATGCGCCAGCGGCACCTGTCCCGGAGGTTGAAGCTCCGGGTCCTGGTGTTGAGATGATGGAAGCTCCGGCCGTTGAGCCGAAAGAAGCTGTGATTTCGGCCCTGGAGCCGGAAAGTGTCGAAGCTCCGGCGGTCGAGCCGGAGGTGATTGAAGTCCCGGCGTGCGCGCCGAAAGCTGAGGAAGTTCCGGCAGTTGGGCCGGCTACCTCCGAAGCACCGGCCGCTGAGCCGGTCGATGTTGAAGATCTTCCGGCTCCCGAGCCGGTTGTTGGAGAGGTGTCGGAGCCCGAGCCCCCATCGGAGGAGGTGCCAAGGCCAGAGCCAGAAGCGGCCCGTGCACCGGAAGTGATGACATCGGAGGTACCCACGGCTGAGCCGGAGTGCCCTGGTGAAGTCGCTGGCCCCCTGTCTGAGGGGGTGAATGAAGACATGTCGACGGGGCCCTCCTCGATGGCGACTGAGGCCATCTCGGAGGACGACCCTAGTGCCATGGAGACACAGGGGACCACTCTTGTGGAGTGGGACCCAATATTTGTATCTGAAAACCCGCTAGAACCAGCGGAGGAGACCCCAGCAGGTCCGGAACCTATCCCGTTGTCACTGTCCATTGACAACGCATGTTTCAGTCTGCGTCAAGTCCAACTGGCCTTATTTCACGACAACAAGGCTCTTGAAGAGGAGCGCCAAACCCTTAGGAGGTGGCGTAACCGGCTCTACTTCGAGACCAAGCTGGCGCAGTCAAGGCTAGCGGATGACAAAGAGTGGATCAAGCGGGGGAAGGTCCGCCTGGAGTATTGGGGTAAATTATTGGATGACAGGGAGAGTATGACTCGCGCCCTCGACGCTCAATCCCAGGAGATCTACGAACAGGCCAAAGCAGCCAATAGTGCGGCCGATGAACGCCACGAAAGGCTTGATGCCATTAACACTACACTCATCAAGCGCCGAGAGGCACTTGAAGAGAGGGAGAAACGGCTCGAAGATGAAGAGCAGAAACTCCTAGAGCTGCGGGATGACGTCCTGAGGAGGGAGGAGGAGCTCTCCGAGAAGGTGGCTCTGGCTGACAAGGGCCTTGAGGAGCGCGCCAAGAAATTGGAAGAGCGCTGTGTAGAGGAGGAGAAGAAGGCCTGGGTGCGAGGGCAGGAGCTCCATGAACGGGAGTGTGCCCTCGTTGCCAGGGAAAAGATAGTGAGGGGCAGGGAGAAGGACCTGGTCGACCGCCGGAACAAGATCCACCTCCAGGAGGAGGAGCTCGGAAAACTCGAAAAGCGGGTTTTTGAGATTCAGCAAAATGCCAAAGAAGTTGAGCGCCTCGCCCGCGAGAATTCTGAACTGGTGGCGGCCAGAAGATCCCTGGAAGAAATAAAGAGCTTGAGGACTGCGGACTCCCTACAGATTTGGGAGTTCCTGGGCAAGACCAACGACGCGATGACACCGATGGTCTTCAGCCCCGTGCGCCCGGATGATCCGGAGCCGGAGCCGGACCTGGCGTTGTAGGCGTTGAGCTCGGCAGGCAGCAAACTCTACAAGGTGGGCGATGTCATCGCAGACCAATTGGAGGTTGAGGGGCAATCCCTGGCGAAGAACGTCGCAGAATATTTGCTGACGTGCTACACCAGCCGGAACTCCCAATTTCCTCTGGACCCGGTGCTTGAAGGTCCCGTCGAAGGAGAAGGGGAAGCTGCCCGAGCCAACGTATCGGAGGTTGCCCAGAAGGTCGCTCAATTCTTCCATAGGGTCTAGGACTATATCTGTAGTTCTCACTTGTACTTTCTCTTCTTCTTCCTCAATTTTGTAATCCCTTGTCTCCAGATGTAATCCCTTGTCTCTAGATAAATGAAATCCCCAAATTTTTGTGAATTTCACTTTTTGTCTTCAACACTTTTGTCTTCACTTGGCCCTCTGGTAGATGTACACAATTTGATTGTGAACATGTACGAAGAGGATATTATGTTTTGTTGAAGACTCATTTTCTTCGAACTTGTAGAGCGTAGGTCCGAAGTCTTTGATGGTGATGGCCCCCTGAGGTCACACTAACTACCGTCGGAGCTTAGTAGCTCCGGTAATAGTCCCTATCAACGCATAGTGCATCGACAGTTAGTCCTCCGAGGTCTTCTCACCATCTTTTACGTCGACGGCTGACACCCCTAGCGTTACCGGGGCTTGGTTGCTCTGGTGATGCTTGTTAACATCGATTACAAGCCATCTAGAAGAGTCGGAGCTTTGTTAGCTCCGGCCTTTCTCCATCAACGTAGATTTTTATTTTTCCTGCACACTTAAGCCAAGAAAAATAGTAAAATTCGTTTCTTGTCTATAACTTCGTCGCGGCTTACGATTCTCAAGAAGATTTTAAGTCAAACGCGATTCTAAATACAACCGAATGCGTTGTCTTTTCTTCCAGATCCAACTGTACATGGACCCGCCTTACTTCGGCCTGTCGGGGTGTAGGTAGAGTGGCGTACTTAGGATGCTTAACCAGGCTATGTCGATAGCACACTCCAGCCCTAGATTGGCTTGGCGGCTTTCAGGCGAGTTGGCCATGAACAATATTTGAATCCAGAAGAATTGACAATACAACTCGTATCGTATATAAACCGGTCGAACTAAAATTTCTTAAGAATTGCACGTCTTTGTTATAGACAAGAAAGAGAAAAATAAAAAATGTTGAGCCTGTACAAAATAAGTGCACGTGGAGTCTGTTTCACATGAAGATGTCTTTCATTATAGGTCCGGGGTACAAGGGAAACAAGTACACTCTTAGGGTACGGAACCAGGCTAAGCGTGTTTCATTTCTCGTTTGACCCAGGGTAGCTAGCCACACTTTTAGTCTTGAGACTGTGACAAGTGTTGCATGAACTTTGCGGACCTTTCGGGAAAGGTCCGACTGTTCTCCCGGAGGAACTACCCGACTTTGTACAATGACTCTATAACATACACTTCAAGTTACTCAAGACTCACCTCCGTGGTATTAAGTGTAGAACTTACGAAGGTGCTCGATGTTCCAAGGATTTGGGAGAGGTGTCCCATCCTCGGTAGCCAAGCGAACGCTTCTAGGTTGGGATACTTTAATCACTCGGAAGGGTCCCTCCCAGCCGGGGGAAAGTTTGTTTAACCCTTCTCTGGATTGTATTCTCCGTAGCACCAGATCGCCTTCCTCGAGCTGTCGGTTGTGTACATGCCGCTGATGATAGCGTCGAAGGGCTTGGCGGTATCGGGCATTCCGAACAGCTGCTTGGCACCTTCCCTCCTCCAGGAGGTCTAGGTCTTCACGCCGGAGTTGGTCCTGCATGGCTTCATCGAAGGTCCGGACCCGGAGTGACCCCAAGGTGATTTCTGGAGGAAGGATTGCTTCAGCTCCATACACCAGGAAGAAGGGTGTCTCTCCAGTTGACCGGTTTTGAGATGTCCTGTTGGCCCATAAAGTGGGCGGAAGCTCTTCGATCCAGTTGGCTCCATGTTTTTTCAAGCGCTCATAGGTGCGCGTTTTGAGTCCTTTAAGGATTTCAGCATTTGCTTTCTCGGCTTGGCCATTGCTGGCTGGGTGAGCTACGCAGGCGTAGCAAACTTGTATGCCGAGGTCTTCGCAATATCCTTGGAATGCAGAGCTTGTGAATTGGGTCCCATTATCAGTGATGATTTTGTTTGAGACTCCATATCTGCACACAATGGACTGCAAAAAGTTGATAGCAGATTGTTTGTTGATTGTCACAACTGGAGTTGCTTTCGGCCACTTGGTGAACTTATCAATGGCGACGTACAGGAACTTGTAACCTCCGACGGCTCTTGGGAAAGGTCCCAAGATGTCCATCCCCCACACAGCGAAGGGCCATGTAGGAGGTATCATTTGTAGGGGCTGAGCTGGTGTGTGAATTTGCTTTGCATGGAATTGACATGCTTCACATTTCTTCACCAGCTCAGTTGCATCCTGGAGTGCTGTAGGCCAGTAGAAACCATGCCGAAAGGCTTTACCAACCAACGTGCGGGAAGACGCGTGGTTCCCACACTCGCCTCCATGGATTTCTGCGAGGAGTTTGCAGCCTTCTTCCCTTGTGATGCACCGCATTAGGATGCCATTGGCACCACGCCGGTAGAGATCCCCTTCTACCAGCGTGTATCTTTTAGCCAATCTGACTACCCGATTAGTGGATACATCATCGTCAGGAAGGATGTTGTCTTTCAAGTAGCTCCGGATCTCCGAGATCCATGCATCGGAACTAGCTTGAGCTTTTGAGTCTTGCGTGCTGGGTTGCTCGGAGCTCCCGACAGCACCTACGACCCTTGATGGCTGCCATGGTAACAGGGTCATCGGGACCGTCAGCTTCGGGATGTTGATCTCGCCCCCTTCGCTCAGTTCGGCAGGATGAGCTGTTGGCTTTGACAACCTCCGGACAAAAATTCCGTCTGGAGCCGGAGCTCCTGTTGACGCTTTCGTCGAGAGTTCGTCAGCTTCAGCGTTATGGGCACGCTGAACATGGTGGAGATCTAGGACTTCAAAGTCCTTCTAAAGACTCTGGACTTCAAGGAGGTAAGCAGCTAGCTGGAGATTATTGCAGGAACATTCACCCTTCACCTGCTTAATGATGAGATGCGAATCTCCCTTGACCAGCAGTTGCTTGACACCATATGACAGTGCCACCTTTAGTCCGTAGATGAGCGCTTCGTACTCTGTCATGTTGTTGGTCGCCTTGAAGTCAAGGTGTACCATGTATTTCACCTTCTCCCCGGTCGGTGCAAGGAGAAGGATTCCAGCTCCAGCCCCCTGCTTCTGCATGGAGCCGTCGAAATAGAGGGTCCAGTGAGGCTCGGTGAAGGCTGGAGCTTGATGCTCCGTCTTCTGCTCACTGGGGCCCCCAGGGTTTGATGGAGAGGGAGTCCATTCTGCCACAAAATCTGCCAATGCTTGACTCTTGACTGCTTGCCTTGAAATAAATTCAAGATCAAATTCAGCCAATTCCGCTGCCCACTTTGCAATATTCCCAGTTGAATTGGGATTATGCAAGATTGCTCGAAGTGGGTAAGAGGTCACCACTGAGACTTTGTGAGCTTGGAAGTAATGGCGAAGCTTCCTGGAGGCAATAAGAACTGCATAGAGCAGCTTATGCACCTCTAGGTATCGATTCTTGGCATCATGTAGTACTTCACTAATGAAGTGCACCGGGCGCTGAATGGTCCGGACCATCCCGGAGGGGTCCGGAGCTTCCTCTTCACTGACCCGGATCCTCTCGGAGGAATTCGGATTTTCTTCGGGGACCTCCGAGTCCTGGCTGGAGCAACCCGGGGCTTCTTCAGAAGCGACCTGGACCCTCCCGGAGGGGTCTGGGTCTCCTGAAGTGACTTCTTGTGGATTCGAGTCTGGGAGCTGGGACCTAGACTCGCTTTCAGGTACCTCCGGACCCTCCCGAAGGGGTCTGGATTCCTGAGTATGAGGTAGCTCTGTTCTCTCCGCAACCAGAACCATACTGACGACTTCATCAGTTGCTGAAATGTAAAGCAACAAAGGCTCACCAAGGTTCGGAGCTACCAGAATTGGTAGGGTGGTGAGGAACTGTTTCAGCTCCTGGAATGCCTTCTCTGCTTCTTCGGACCATTGGAATGGTCCGGACTTCCTCAATAACTTGAAGAAGGGGGTGCCCGTTCCGCCAGTCTTGAAATGAACCGGCTGAGGGCTGCTAGACATCCAATCAACTTTTGGACGTCTTTGATGCGGGTTGGTGGCCGCATGTCTTCAATGGCCTTAATCTTCGCCGCATTAGCTTCTATGCCCCGGTGACTTACCGGGAAACCGAGAAGTTTTCCGGAGCTAACCCCGAAGACACACTTGTCTAGGTTTAGCTTTGTGCGGGTGGCGCGCAGCTTGACGAAGACAGCCTGCAAGGTGTCAAGGAGTGACTCCTTGTCCCTGACCTTGACCACGATGTCATCGACGTACACTTCCACTATATCTCTAATGAGTTCTTCAAAAGTTTTGTACATAGCTCGTACAAAAGTTGAAGCTGCATTCTTGAGACCAAAGGGCATGGCTGTATAACAGTACAATCCATCTACTGTGATGAATGAGGTATGCTCTTCATCTTCCCTAGACATCCTGATTTGATGATACCCGGAATATGCGTCTAGGAAACACAGTAATTCACACCCGGAGGTGGAATCCACTATCTGATCTATTCTAGGTAGTGGGAATGGATCTTTTGGACATGCCTTATTTAGTGTGGTGTAGTTGATGCACATGCGAAGCTTCCCGCCGGCCTTGGGCACAACGACTGGGTTTGCCAGCCATTTTGGATGGAAGACTTCTCGGATGAATCCGGCTTCGAGTAACTTCTCCACTTCTTGTCGGATGAAGTTCTGTCGCTCTACGGATTGCTTCTGAGGCTTCTGATGCACAGGCCGGGCGTCGGGGTAGATCTTCAGATTGTGCTCAATCACTTCCCTAGGGATCCCAGGCATTTGTGACGGTTGCCAAGCAAACACGTCGACGTTAGCCTGGAGGAAAGTGATGAGCTTGAGTTCCTATTTGTCGTTCAACCCCCCCCCCCCCCCCCCCGATATACGGGTGGTCTGAGCGGCATCGGGACCAATTTGGACGACTTTGACGGGAATGTCGGTGTCGCCGCTTGGCTGCACACGAGGTGCAGAAGTCGAGCCTCGTTGACGAATGCTCGGGGATTTTGGAGCTTGCTCCTGCCTGGAGTCCTCCTCTTGCGCCGTGGTGAGTGCATGGAGTTCTTCTAGAGCAATTACTCCGGCAGTACGATCTCCGCGGATCCGGAGAACGCCTACTGGCGTTGGCATCTTCAACACCAGATAATCATAATGAGCAGCTGCCATGAATTTGTATAGGGCAGACCTACCCAAGGTGGCATTGAAGGGTAAGTTGATCTGAGCGACGTCGAAGACCAACTTCTCGGTGCGGTACTTCTCCCGTGTCCCGAAGGTAACGGGGAGAGTAATAGCTCCGAGTGGGGTAATGGCCCCCGGACCTACTCCGGAGAAAGGTCTAGAGGGGTGGAGATCTGAAGGTCGGAGTTGAAGCTTAGTAAAAGCTTCGAAGCTTATGAGGTTAAGCCCCGAACCTCCGTCTACCATGATGTGGTGGAGCTGGATGTTGTTGATGGTAGGAGATACCATCAAAGGTAACTGACCTGCTCCAACCATGCTCCGAGGGCAGTCCGAAGCATCAAAAGTGATGGTTGTGTCCATCCACTTCCGATGAGGTTCCAGCCTGACTGTAGGAGCTACAACAGCCATATCCCGACGCATAGTCTTGATGACGCGGCGGGAGGTGATGTCCCATGATCCACCAAAAATGGTGTTCATGGTCTTCCGACGCTCGTTGTCAGAGACGTCAGAATCATCGTCGACGGAGGTGTAAACGGCTTTCAGGACCTTTTTGGGATCCTGAAATCCTAACTCCTCTTCAGCCGGAGCTTCGTCGACTTTTTGCTTTCCTTCCCTCTGTCGGAAAGGAGATTCTTCCCGATGCTTGTTGTAGCGCTCGGCAAGGTTTTGGACCTCCCGGCAATCTTCCAAACTATGGCTGCCCGTTTTGTGAATTGGGCACCACACCTTGGGCTTGCTACCATATTCAGAAGACGGTCGAGGTCGCTTTTCGGGGCGTGGCCCCCGGCCACCCGGAGCTGCAGCAGCTCCAACATTGGATGTACCGGCCGACAGCTTCTTCTTGCCGTTGGTCTTTTTCTTCTTCTTGCCATTCCCGGAGGTAGCGGCTTCTTCTTTGGAGGATTTCTTGTGACCCTCCAGGGTTGGTTTGGAGTGCATTTCACGACCCTCTACAGCTCTGGCACATTTGTCAGCCAAGCTGAAGAGTTCTGTGACACTGGTGATCTCCTTGATCGCTAGTTTCTCTAACATCTTCTTGTCCCGTACACCGTGTCTGAATGCTACAATGACAGAGGCGCTAGAGATAGAAGGGATAGTGTTTCGTACCTGAGAGAACCTCTGGATGAATGATCGCAGGGATTCTCCCCCTTTTTGCACGACTGCAAAAAGGTCCAGTTCAGTGCCTGGTCGGGTGTATGAACTCCCGAAGTTGGCGGTGAACTACCGGCACAACTCCTCCCAACTGTTGATAGAGTTGGGTGGAAGACTCATAAACCAGGACCTGGCGGTCCCAGTTAAGGCCACTGGAAAATAATTGGCCATCACGACCTCGTTTCCTCAAGCTGCCAAGATTGCAGTGGAGTAGATTTGAAGAAATTCGGTGGAATTGACAGTCCCGTCGAATTTTTCCGGCAGGTGAGGCCGGAACTTCTATGGCCACCTGACCATACGCAGATGTATGGCCAGAGTTGAACAGCCTCCTCCTACTCCTTCAGGAGCAGAAAGGTCATAAGCTTCCCGACTTTCACGAGCACGCTCAATATGGACTCGGCCATCTTGTTGGCGGTATCGGCGATCAAGCTCTGCCCGGAGGTCGTGAGTTGAGAGCCTGGATACCGTGTGAGTGTGTCGTGCCCCGGAGGGCAATGACGTCACTTGTTGTGATGCAGCACGTCTCCTGCTATTGGAAACGTGCGGACCAAGTCTACCAGACAAAGTACGCCACTGCGACGGGGGCTCGTCCTGAAGGAGGAGGACCCTGGTTGCTGAGGCGTTCGGCTGCTGCTGCAACCAAATATTCCACA
Source organism: Tuctoria greenei (assembly GCA_036927565.1). NCBI lineage: Eukaryota > Viridiplantae > Streptophyta > Magnoliopsida > Poales > Poaceae > Tuctoria > Tuctoria greenei. The sequence continues at coordinate 284,584,148 of JAYESD010000002.1, read as the reverse complement.
TCGGCCCTCCACTTTTCCAGTGCATCCCGGGATGCATCCGGAGGTGGTGGGCGTTGGAGAAGAGCACGCGCTGCGTGGAGCGCGTGTTCCGGGTTGTCATGATTTGCTGATGCAGTGATTGACGCCGGTGCACCATCACGTTGCCCAACATGATTTGCTGGTGGAGGCGGTGGTGGTGGGAGTGTGACTCCTGCTGGTGCTGAGGCTCCTGCTGGTGGCTGCATATTGGAGGGATTGTCCTCAACATTCTGAGCAGCAGGTTGACCGTTGGATGATCCAGCAGCTGAGTTCACCATTCTCAAAATCTCAGGCGCCCCTACCTGGCGCGCCAACTGTCGGTGGTTAGGATCCGGCAGATCTCCCAACACTTCTAAAGTGTTAGAGGAGTTTGTGATTCGGTGTGGGCGCGCGGAGATTCAAGAAGGTGAATTATGAATAGCACAGGAGACACATAGGTTTACGTGGTTCGGGCCGCCAGAGCGTAATACCCTACTCCACGGATGTGTTGGTGTTGTATTAGCTGTATGAGCTTGTGACGAGTGTCTATGGCGCGTGTGTAGCCTCACTGAACGTGTAGAGTCCGTCGTCGGTCTGTCCTTTTATAGTACAAGGGCAGGCCGTTACAAGTTAGCCTGGCCCGACATGTGGCCCCGGCGGTTACTAGTATTGACACTTATTCAACACATTTAATTGTCCTTAACGATCGGGTAATGGGCTTTGACAGCACCGTTACTGGTAATTAAGGTCATCCGATCGTGTGTCATTAATATGGTATTAATGACACATAATCGGGTCTTGAAGTCCTTGATTCCCCTTTGAAGATCCGGAGCCGTTATGAAGTCTTCTGGAGGTCAGAGGCTGAAGCTCCAACGGTTGGACAAGTGGCAGCTCCGGAGCATACTGTGGGAAACAGGCAGCTCCGGGGCTACCTGACACGTGTCAGGTACGGATCTTCTCTCGGTCTGGGGTTAAGTCCGGAGGTGCCATCTCGGTACATAGCCCGGAGCTTCCCCCTTGTGGGCGGTAGCTTTGGTTTGATAGTACATGTGGCGACCCTGGGATTAACCATGCTGGAGAAGCGGGTCCGCTTATATCTGACATGTGGGCCTCCGGAGGTCTTCAAATCAAGTAGATGACTTTCCTTTGAGATCTTTATAATCTCAAGAGGTGTACGGTTTCCAGGGTACCAACATGTGTTTTTGAGGGCTGGTGGTTGTATTGTAATAATGAACAACTATAAGCATTGATTGATGCAAATGTTATAATAATTTAACAGATTATTGTTTTAAAATATTTAGTTGTAGGCTCCCTAATTTTATTAAATCATTGAAGCTTTTTATTTCTCTTGATTTTGACTAGACTCGACCAGTGAGGGAAGAACAAACAACAAAGTTTTTTGTCCCGAGCTAATTGATGAAGGTTAGAGATGAAACTCCAAGCAACAATAACAATAAAATAAAGGGAAATGGGGAACAAGAATGGGACAAACAAACAAAGACCCAAAGCTTAATGAAAAAAAATAGAAAGCTAAAACTTAAGATTCTAACACCTAGTCTCCCCTATCCTATTTATTATTAGCTCCCAAAAGATACTCCAATCTCTCGTGTCTCTCTTTATAACCTCCTCTCATATCAAGTTTATTCATTCTATGCTCTCATCGTATTTTTTGGCGCATGTTATTATCCTGTTATGCACTGGTGCATCTTCGTGTCTTCGTTCGACAAGTACAAAATCATCTCAAATAATGTCCTATAAGTATTACCTCAATTGGTGTCAACCTATCATTAGCATCTATCATATGTCATCGTTACAGACTTGATTTCTTCTTATATGGTCACAAATATAGCACAACATATGCATCTATGCTACATTTAATTGTTGGACATGAGCAAAGAATAAAGGAAAAAAAGGATGATGTAAAGTCGACAAAGGAAAGTAAAACTATCTTGCTACCTAATGCACAAATTAGTACTGCTCTATAGCGACCCTTGCGATTCGCATGTTATCAATGTCTGAAAGACTTTTGGTAGCCCATATTTACCTACAATGACCATTTTATCTTCTGAATCTTGACTAAAAAATTGGACAATTATTTTATATTAATGTATACATACTTAGATTATGATGCATCGTCTTAGAGTTGATCTCTACTCCAAACGTCCGATTTCTAATCCAAACACGCATGATCGAGATGCGTCAATCGTCTTTGGTCGTGGATCCCTCTTTTCACCACGCTATATAAGAGTGCACGCAAGGGGACCTGATGTTCCCATACTCATATTGTGCCCAAACAACCCTACTACTCAATCTGATCTAAGAGGCGTAAGGAGATCACCACCGTTGTTACCGTCCCGTGCGCCACCCCCTACACCAAGCCACTGCCACCTCAAAATGTCGACTTCTTCTTCCAGACCCTAAGGTGTGCACCGAGACTTCTCCCAATCTCCTAATCTTTAAGATCCAGTTGTTTATTACTTTGATTACTCTATTCGTCTCAAATCTATGATGTTTTGAGAACTAAAATTAATTGTCAGAGCGTCATAGAATTAGAGACGGAGTGAGTAGTAATTGAAGCGTGGCTCTAGGCTGTTAGGGAGAGATTAGAGTCCTAACACATCGTGCCTTTTGACCCTTTGTCTCCCCAGCCAGACCAGCACCTTTTTTCTGCCTCCGTTATTTGGCACCATTTACCCGGGCATATCGTCCTTCCACGGGCCATGTTGACCAACACTAATGAGATGATGAATGTAAAGATGGAGTAGATCAATACAGACCCCATCCAATTATGACAGATTGAAAGCGGACCAGGTCGATACAAAGAACCAAATCGCTCCCAGGCCAATGTATTGCGGATCAAATAATGGCGGCGAACAAACAACATCCAACTAAGCTTCCTCTGGGAAACAAGATGGGAGCTGACCTAACCCCTTTTATTGCCGATCGAATAAACAAACCATGGGACCTGAACCAGAACCAGAATGACGCGCAAGCAGCAACAGTCACCTTTCCCCAGTGCCAAAAATATAAGTAGTATCCCGGAAGAACGTTCAAAAACACTGCAATTTATTTTTATACCTACCTACTGAAAATTCTTCCATGGATCATAAGTGTTAATTACAGTATACAGACACCATAAACAATGAAGAAATAAATAACCCTCCTTCGTGGTAATGGAGGAGTAGCAGCTGTCCTTTCTTTCCCCTGCACGCAAAGGGGGCCGGCGTTTCATCCTCCAAATAAGGAACCAATGCATCGATTTCAGACCGAAACGCATGGACGGCCGGGAAGGAGGAGAAAGGAAAGGTGGAGAGAGAGAGTACCCCACACCCAGAAACTAACCACTCCGCCACGCCACCAAGCGGTTGCCGATGGAACCGCGCGCACGGCATGTTGTTCGTCGCACGGCCACGCTTATTAAGGCAACATCATAACATTTTTCGCGATGATGGATCATCGGCTTTTCGCCATGGATCGATGGGAAGCCTGTAATGTCAGTCGTCGATCTTGTCGACGTTTGTAGGACTCGGGAATCAGCGAGGGGGAGGGAGGAATGAGGAGCCATGGCGTTTCTTGGATTTCTCCCGTGGACGAACAAGGTGGAGCGCCGTCCACCGCAATCGGGAGCACGATCTCAACCCATCAGCAGCCGTTCGATCGGCGGACAAGCATGTTTCCATGCGGAGACAACGTGACACGGCAACAAACTACAGTACTTACCAGTAATAACAACGAGTCAAATAAAGCTGGTAGTACAAAGCAGGGGTTTGATTGATCTCTCGCTAGATCTAGAAGAAATTCTAAATAAAAAGGCACAACCGTAGTAGCAGCAGGGCGGAAATGGCGAAACCGCATGATGGGTGTGCCTGCCCAGGCAGCAGAAGCGCCGACGGTCCTCCTTCTCCTTGTCCTCCGGCTTGGCGGGCAAGGACGTCGCGCCGCGGTGGTCATCGGCGGCGCCTCCCTCCCTCCCTCCAATGGCTCGCGCGGTCGGTCACTCCTTTATCTGCAGCCAGCGCCCGAGCTGCGTCGGGTTGACGACGCCGGGGATGTGGGCCCCGCTCGACATCAGCAGCCACGACACCTCGGCGTACCTCCGCTTCTTATCGTCGGCCTTCGCTTCCGCGACCGGAGCCGGAGCCGGACCTCCGCGGCTCGGCTCGATGCGGCGCCCTTGGAGCGTGCCGCGGGTCAGGAACTCGTGGGCTAGGTTGCCGGCCAGGAGCTTGTTGTTGTTGCCGCCTTGAGCCGGCTTCCCCGTCACCGGCTCGGCTTTAGCCGCCGGTCCGGGGGCCAGCCCCTGCGCCTTCAGCTCCCGCTCCTTGCGCTTGCCGAGGGCGACACGCGCCGCCTCCAGCTTCTCGCTGAGCGACATATCGACGGCTCCGCTAACACCCACGCTCCACGTCAGCACAGAGCCGGTCCGCGGAGGTGTTTTCTCTCGTGGTGACCAGGAGAGAGAGAGCAGAAAAAAAACAATTACAAGAAGAGGCAGGCGAACTCGATAAAGGACGCGGCAGATGAGCAGATGGCCTTTCAAACCAAGGGAAAAGAAAAAAAAACAGCAAGTGGTGGAGCCCACCGAGGGTAAAACTGTAAATTCACGGAGCAAGGACAGAGAACGGGGGGAAGCAATCGATGGCCTCGGACCAAAGAGAAGAAGAGAGGGGCGGAGGAGAGGAGGAAGAAAAATTTCCGGAGGGGGCGCCTTCGAGGGGGGCAGCCTCGTATTTATATCCGATCTGTTCCGGGGGTACCTCTAGTCTCACAACTAATTACGAGCATGCCACCCTGGTATACCTTATAGAACGCACAACACAAGGGTAGGCTCGACGTTTCCGGAAATAAAGCAGGGTAGTATAGTAATTCCGTAGTCAGGGAGGGTGCGCGCTGGTGTGGCCACTGGGTCGGGCGCTCCGGAAACACCCGGGGGCGCGTACGCGTGGGTCATGTGTCGGGCCCCCTCAGTTGGACCACCGTCAGTGATATTGTAGCGGAGAGCTTTTGGCGCGGGTGTCTGAGGGTCAGGTATCTGGAAGCCTTGGACCCAGACAAGCATATCCAAGCACAGCATTAGACTATTGCCTATTTTTCCCTTTCTTTGCGAAATCCCGAGCAGATGTGTACAAATTGAATGACGAGTAATAATGGTACTTCCTCCGTCTCCATGAAATTGTCGCTTTGTAGTTCAAAAATGAACTACAAAACGACAAGTTCACGGAGACGGAGGGAGTACATAGGAATACTGTTTTGGAACCATTTCAAATACTGTTTGGGTGGGAAAATACATCGCATACCTACGCCACCAATAGAATATAAATGAAAGAAAAAATATTGCGTCACTAGAACCTCAAGTTTTTTGTCCGACAACGGGAGCCTGAAGGCGTCAAAAAGCCTAAAATTCTTAATTTTACAGTCAGCCAAGTGGGGTCGTGCCACACATGCTTAACTCGTTTGTTTCTTCGTGTTTGCTTATATTTCTTCCCCGGTGAGCTAATTTTTTTGTTGTTTATTACTTTTTTCATAGCAAAATATTTGTCATTTAGAAAAAAGAATTTTATTTCATTTTGAACTAAAATTGTTGTCCTAAATGACAAGTACATTAAGATGGAAGACATACTTAATAATCCATTGCATAGTAATCTATCATGCTTGACTTAATTTATTTTGACTATGATTTACTTGATTTTTAAAACATCTTCCTTAAACTTTCATGTCGACCCAATCCCCTGTTGTCTTGTATCCACGCTAGTCTACAAAATCTGAAGAACATACATAGGCACTACTCCCTCCGTTTCAAAATAATTGTCACCGGCTAGTTCATTTTTGAACTAACCGGTGACAATTATTTTGAAACGGAGGGAGTATATTAGTAGAAGATTTCAAACCTATAGATGGCCAGATGAGCCGGCACGAAAGCCTGTCAACAGCACGAATCTGACACGGTCCGTACAAAAAGGCCAGGGCCGGTTCGAAGCCCGAGGCAGGTCGTGTTCGGGCTCGAGCTCGACCTAAGGTTCGTCGAGCTGGCCTGACACCGTGCGTTTAAGGTCGGCCCGGTGGTATGACCCGGTTAGCCTGCGGAGACCCGGCCCACCACAGCCTGCTTAGACCCGAATAATATATTTTTTTGCTATTTTTAATGTATTTCAAACTAAACGAGTCACGGACCGACCGGACCTGGCACGGTCTGACACACATAAAATGAACTCGAACCGTACTCAGACCTTGACCTCCAACCCATGGGCTGACCCGACACGATCCAATTTTTTCGAGTCGTGTTGGGCCGTGGTTTTTAAAGTCCGAGCTAGATGGATCGGCCCCGCACAGTCCGTTGGTCACCTAGAAGTTGATCTTACCTCCCTTCTGTGTAGTTTGACGATCACGGGCCTCATCAGCACACTTCTCTCTCTCGCTCTGGGGTGGAGAAAAACATATGCAGTACAGTTCTATTCATGAAAAAAATTACATGTACTGGATTGAAAAAGTCAAGTATAGCTCTTGCCGATGTAGATTACAGTTGTCCTTATCTTCTTTCCTATATAACACCATTGACAATTATAACAAAAATACGCTGAAAAAAAGTATCCCCCCCGCTTTAAAATGTTTGTCACTTTGTAGTTAAAAAATGATCTACAAAACGACAAACTTTTTAAAACGGAGAGAGTACACCATATCTGAGAGGGTTCTTAGCCACGTTTAGCTTTCCCCTTCATGGAAATCACTTTGCAAGGCTATCAGCAGTTCGCATAGAGCAAATATCACACTGATGCACTGAGAAGACTAGTGACACATGTATGCATATCCGGAGACTCCTCAAGTTTCACAAGGCATTTACAGTATCCAAGGTATTTCGTAGTATTATTATTTTGTCCAAGATCGAGGAGAGCGGACGGTTAGACATATTTTTGCCTGACCATCTGACATGACATAAAGCAAAATTCGTAAGGAATATATTTTTGCTCGAACAAGCTGACAGGACATAAATCAAAAGGATCATATTGACAGATGCTCGAGTGTTGTTCTGTCCCTGATGTGGTGGAGAAGGAGAACTGACATACATAGTCGACTTTACTCAAGAAACAACACCGGAAGACAATAAAAGTTGTGGATAAGAGTCACTTTTTTCCTTTTACTTTGTAGTTTTATTTCATCAGTATAGCATTTGTGTGTGTCAAAAGGTTGGATTTGACTGTAAGTTTCTTAGAAGTCAAAGACAGTGCGATTGTGATTTCTCTAAGAGCTAAGGCTAGGAGCCTAGGATTAATATAATCTCTCTTCATTATCTAAAAACTCTTTTGATAAGGTGAAAATTGTGAAACGTCTAAATCTTGATGTACAGTAGTCAACAATTGGTAGCAACACCATTTCAAGAAAAATAACCACAAACAGGTAAACTGATCCATGTTTAAATTCTGACAGGTGGCACTATACATCACAGCACTTATTTAAGCTCATTTATCCTCTCTGCAGGGATTCTACGGTCATCTTATCAATCTCGGAGAGGAACCCGGATACAAGCATGCGAGTGGTTTCGCGAACACGCAGCGCGTGTAGTTCTGCCATTGAAATGCTTGCGATTCCGGAGGACGCGTACCAAGCCGCGCCGTCAAGGAATATGAACGGAACGATCAGTTGCCGCCGCCGCGCCGGACCCGTAGCAGCGGCCTGTTGTTACAGGGCGCCACGAGCCCACCACTCCGCGCTTGCGCATGCAGAAGGGAGAAGCCGGCGATGACCGCGAGACGAGCGTCGCCGCGCCGCCAGGTCCCTGCGGAGGGACGGAGGAGAGGCAGAGACCGTGGCGATGCGAGAACGGCGTGAGGCTGTGGCCCGTTGAGAAGAATCGAACGTCGGTCGGCCCATGGGTACTTGTCTATGGGCTTTCCCCCGCCGGGGCCAGGCCTCGGCTCTCACTCCACTAAGGCCGCGAGTGGACCTGGGCCTAGCCAGCTAGCCATTGCCCTAGCCAGTGGAGACGTACGTGGAGCAGGCGACTGCGCTCGACAGGTCCTCGCCGTGACCAACCGTCCAACTCACCGTGTGGTGACCCTGCTTGACCTGCCCCTATCCTCGCACCCGCCGGTGGCCGGGCCCGTTGAGAGCATGGCGCCACCGCCGGTGACTCTCTCCTTCTCCACCACCCGCTGCGTCGCCTTCCCTGCCCCGAGCCCCCGTCCCGCCTTCCACGCCGCGGCCCCCTCCTCCCGCAGAAGGCTCCCTAGATTCGCAGCCCGGAGTAGCAGCGGCGGCGGTGGAATGCCCCCCGAGCCAGGTAATCTCTGGACTTTTAGAGCGGACCGGAACGGACTTGAGGGGGCCGAGCCTTACCCTGGCGCCGTCGCGGGGGTGTTTTGCAGGCGACGACGAGAGCAAGGCCGTGCTCGACGCTTTCTTCCTCGGGAAGGCCTTCGCGGAGGCGCTCACCGAGCGGGTCGAGTCGGTCGTCGGTGAGGTGTTCAGCCTCGTCGGGCAGTGGCAGGCGGAGCAGCAGAAGCAGGTCCAGGAGTTCCAGGTACTGCACGAATACGCTTTTTGGTCTTTGCTGCAGATGGCCGGTAGTACTCTGTACTCAACTGAGTGTTCTTGGCATTTTACTCGCGGCCCCTTGTCACGTCCCGTGGCCGCCGGCTCGCCTAGCCCGGGGCGTGAGCGCGCGACTTGGCCGCCGGGGAGCACTCTGGCGAGACGGGTATAGAAGATGACGCTCGAAAGAGAGAGACGTAGTTCTGTTCTGTTCTGTTGTTCGATGCCAATGACCAGTAGGTCCCGTCCATTACATACCCGTCCAGAGACGCAGCTCCCGGGTCCACCCATCATACTCTCCCTATTACATTCTACCACTGACTTTCTGGGTCCACACGTCATACAGAGACACGGGTGTGACATCTCCCCCCTCTCCAAAATGTGCTTGCCCTCAAGCACCTATGTAACCTTTAAGGACAGGCTGTGAGTGCCAATGCTGGATGTTGTAGATGCAGCAGTAGCCTCCTTCGGACTATCCAGGACAATGCACTGATCACAAACTTTTGGCGCCATTGCTCCCCATTCCACCAGCAATTGGTTCTTCATTTTTACCTCATGCCGCTGCCAATAAAAGAACACCTTGATTCAATGGAGCGATAAAAAGGAGCAGTCAGTTTAGCTTGCATTATAGTGTCCATCATCCACACTCTGTCCCTGTTGTTGAGTGTCCCCTGATACAAAGAGAAATGTTGCTCCTGAGGGCTGACAAGAATTGGATTGATTACAAACAGATGAGGTAAAGGATCTGTAGCATGTAATGTAGTCTGAACAATAGTTGGAAAGCCCCTCAGAATGGTAGTGTGTCCCTTATACTGAAACAACATAATATATTTTTTTAGCCAATGAAGATTGTCATACTTGTCCAGCACCCTTGCTTCCACCTCAATTGATTGTTCTCTTAGCCCTCCGGGATCATATATTCTCCTTGCCACTAAATCTGCATTTGCAAACACAGCATAAGTTTCCATTGCCTTAACGGGCACATTAAGCATTCCATCCCCATCATCCAATCCATGAGAATCTGAATGTTGCTGCTTTGCTGCAACTGACTTCTTCTTATCCTTGTCCGAACCCAAAAGAATGAAAAATTCAACAGCCATTGCCTTATCCTCATCATTCTTCCAATTCTGTGATTCAGCAATCAGTGTGGGGAATGAACCATTCTGAATATCAACTCTAACATCAACTGGTTTCAGGTTGCCTAGCTCTCCCTCCTCCTGAATATCCAAAATGGACATGTCACCAACATCAGCCATGACAGGCTGTGGCACCACATCTTCGCTGACTTCCACATCAAGATCCTGATCAACCTTCACATGACCCATCAACACAGAACCAGTAAAATCCAGATGAACCTCCTCTCCATCAGTCATCCATAGATTTGATACACCCACTACCTCTACCTGTGGTTTTAAGGTCTCATGCTCCATCTCAGAACAGCATTTTCCAAGTTCCAATCTGGTCCTCTCCTCTGAACCCAACAGTTCACCTGCTGACATGTAATAACCATGCCCTTTCAGTTTGTCTTCCGTTTCTTCTTCCTCACCAGCATCCCCTTCTGTCACAACAGCTGGCGTAATCTGCTTGGGATCATGAGCAACCTCAATGGTGACAGTGAATCTATCTTCCCTGATGGCGTTCCCACATGCAGCATATTCCTTATCTTCATCCCAGATCACAACCTTGGTATACTCCATCTCTGCATCTGATTCCTCCCACTTCACTGCTTTTGTATACTCCTTAGCCTCTTTAAAATCACTGTCACTCTCATCATCCTCATCAACCCTTGCAGTCTGCTGATAATTCCCTAATTCTACATTCGCAGTGCCTTCTCTTGAAAAATTCTTTCTGCATCCAGCATTTTCTGCAATAGAATCCCTAATAAGTGAATATACTCTATCATCAAAATTGTCTGGGAGCTTGCATTGATCCATTTTCTTCACACTTTGAACCACTACATCATCAGAATCAGTAACTTCATTAACCTTCTCACTCACAGTCTTGTTGCACTGCCTCGTATGAACATAGCTATCACTCCCCAAATCATCTTCAGTGGCCACATTCTCAGTCACATCAGTCTCTCCTTTCTTCATATCACCACTGACATCTTGCTCACAAGTCTCAACCGAATTCACTTCTTGCAACTTAGTCTGCTTCACATTGTGTTGAAACTGCTCGTCACTCTCAAAGTTCCCCCAATTCAGCAGAGATTCATCATCAGAGACATCCCAGACCACAGTCTGTGTATACTCTTCCCCTGCTTCCGATTCATCCAAAATGTGCATATTCCCACATTCGGATGGCCCACCACAGACTTCCGCTTCCTTTTTCTCCTTCTCAGACTCATCCTATTTCCTTCCGTCAGCTGACCTACCTACTGATTTCCCACCTAGGTCATCGAATGTATCCTTGGTCTCCTCTGTAACAATGGATTCTACCACTCCTGACTGAACAGCAACATTTGATAGCTGAACATCATGCACCCACTCTTCATCAACTGCGCCAATCTTTTCACCCCCCTGACAAACAGCAATCTGGCACTTCTCAAGGATGTGGTTGCATACGTGTTCCTCAATACTGGTTGCAGGTGCCTGCGGATCGGGTAGCTGGTTCTGCGCTCCATAGATGTGGTTAAGTTTGTGCTTGGTGTTGTCCAGCACCACGAGCAACCGATCCCAACGCTCATCGCCGTTCTGCTTCTCAATCACCAATTCAGGCACCTCACCTGAAACATCCTCGATGTTGCGTGGGCTCCCTGTTTGCCACCCCTTCTTGTTCAGTAACTTGAGCGCCAAGGTTGCTGAAGATCCCTCGGAGTGCCATGGTTGCCGGTGAAACCATTCCTCCTCCGCTCCAGTGTCATAGATCGGGGCATCGAAGGCTGGAGAAGCTGAGGGCAATTCATCGAACACCTTGACGACGTCCGTGTCGAGGTGGTGGTGGTAGGCGATGACGCCCTTGGTGGACTCATCGATCTCCCCCTCCTCTGCGTAGGTGTCGTAGATGGGGGCGTCGGAGGCTGCTGGTGGCGGCGATGGCCGTGAGCTCCGCCGGTCGAGCACGCCGAGCGGAGAGGAGGTGTAGGGCACCGCGGTCGGCCAGCCCCGCTTCTGTGGCGATGGTGCAGGCGCCCCGCGAAACGCGTCCAACGCCGACACGCATGTGACGCGACGCGCGTGAGGTAGAGATACAGAGGCAGGCGACCTAGCTGATGATGGTCGCGAGGACGACGAAGGAAGCCCGCTCGAAGGCGTCGACGCCGTAGTGAAGTGCGGTCTGCGGCACGGTGGCGTGGTAGACGACAACGAATGTGGCGGCTAGCGCGGAAGGCCCCTGGATGTGACGGTGGTCGAAACGGATCTGAGGTTGGGGTCGATGGGGTTGCCGTTGCCGTCGTGGAAGTGAGTGATACGGAGCGCGCCCTCCATGCGGTGGATGCCGAGGTAGATGGCGATGCCGTCCGTGGTGAAGTCGGGGTAGAAGGCCAACGCGGATGCGTGGACAGTGGAGATGGTGAAGTCTCTGATGTCCGCCACCGACGATGACAGCAAGTCGAACCGCCGCCGAAGACTGCCGAGGATCACCAAGCTCTGATACCAGTTGTCATGTCCCGTGGCCGCCGGCTCGCCTAGCCCGGGGCGTGAGCGCGCGACTTGGCCGCCGGGGAGCACTCCGGCGAGACGGGTATAGAAGACGACGCTCGAAAGAGAGAGACGTAGTTCTGTTCTGTTCTATTGTTCGATGCCAATGACCAGTAGGTCCCGTCCATTACATACCCGTCCAGAGACGCAGCTCCCGGGTCCACCTGTCATACTCTCCCTATTACATTCTACCACTGACTTTTCCACACGTCATACAGAGACACGGGTGTGACATCCCTAGTGAACCGTGCGTCACAAACATGTTTTCAGTTCTGGTATAATCTTTAGAGAACCAGTTTTGGTATAATAACAAATTATTGTGTGTGAAACGATGTACGAAAAAAGATTGACTGTTGAACTGCATAATAACACATAGCCCACAAGTATAAAACTGGATACATTCCTTTGTGTTGGAACTTGGATACAGTTAAGCTCCTGGCTTCAAACTTGGCAGCATAGGAACTGTTCTGCTGTTCAGTTCTTGGAGAACTATATGCCATAGTAATACAGGCTGGATTCCCAAGCCCAAGATAAGCTTTGCTGGGTTGGATTTCAAGTATCGTGTGATGATCTGTAACATAGCAACTACATACAGTGAAACTACCACTATCTATTTTTTCATTATTTATTTATTTATTGGGAACAAGTCTATATCACCCCCTCAACTATTGTAGGTAGACTATTTAACCCCCCAAACTAACAAACCAGTTATTTGATCCCTTCACCTTTGCAAAACCATTTACTTAACCCCCTACACCGGTTTTGGATGGTGGTTTTGCCAGCTAGAATGCTGAGGTGGATTGTTGGCATCCTTATATCTGTAGGTACCATATTCTTGTATCGTCTTCTTTGTACCATTACCAAATCACGTACCCCTGTTGGCGCCACATGCTCTGCATCAATCAAGGCGGCAATGGAGCTATTTAGCAGCTACTGCAACTGCAGCACAATTCTTCATTCGTTCCTGCAAACAAAGAAGTTTGTTCCTGCAAATAATTGAGATGTAGAATGTCTGAGTGGTAGGTCTGGAACACTATCTCCATAGCATGAGTAAAGCACGGCAGAGTCGTCGCCTATAGCATCTCTCAAAAGGCTCGCTTGCCTCTTCAGCTTGTATCCATTATTGAGATCAATGCCGCTGTGCCTCCTTTCAAGCTCATCCCACCACTGAGATCCACAATGCTCAGTGAAAGAAATAAACCTATTTTCATACCTGTTACTGACAAGCACGACCCACGTGCCATTGTTGAGTCACCACCACATCAACATCCATATGATGAGTCATGTCATGAAAACCACCATCAAAACCACCATAAGGGGTCATTTAAATGGTTTTGAATACTTCAGGGACTAGAATACCTGGTTTGTTAGTAAAGGGGGTTATGTAGCCAAGTAGGAAAAGGTGAGGGGGTTAAGTAGACTTATTCCTTATTTATTGTGAACTTACTGTATGGTATGATACTAAATTCTCTTGTGGATATGGTAAATACAGGAGGAAGTCGTTCAAAGAGCCCAAAAAGCTAAGGAGAGAGCCGCAACGGAAGTCACTGATGACAAAGGGTTAAAGACAATTCGGGAATCTTCAACGACCGTTGTGACATCTGCACCTACATCACCTCCTCCTACTCCTACCCAGGCAGAATAGTACTAACCCTCTTCGTTGTGGTGAAGAGTTGGTGCTGCATGTACATGCAGTTTCTCGTGCTACCAAAGTTTGTAGAGATTCTCAAATGACATGCAGCGATCAAAATAGCCTTGGACAGTGAAATTTGAAATGTGGTGCAATTTTGCATATGAGTGGGATGAAATGCATTTGTTCAGTTTAAATGTTTGATCTGATCTGAATCTGAATGCCGGTTTTAATGGAGATAACTGATAATTATTGGTATAAGTTATTGCAGGTAAAGAGGCATTGTGTTCTCAATCATGTGTGAGCTAGAATTGCACTGAAATGATCAAAGAGATAAAGAGCAGGTAACTGTGTATTGAAGATGTGCTTCTGTGTACGCTTCTTGAGATTACCATTAGTTACTGCCAACTTTATAGTAATGCACTCCTGTATGATTTCTATTCTGGGAAGGAGGATCATCAGAATAGTGATATTCTAATACCTAGTAAAATATGCCTATTGAAAAATGCACAAAAATAAAATGTAATTTCGGTTGAGAAGAAACAGGCATTTATAGGCACGAGAGATGATGAAATCTACAAAACTAATTTCCTGCATACACTTCTTTACCACATCATGTAATGTCTGCACAAACTTGAACCTCGAGAATACTGTATTCCAGTGCTAGGAAGCCAAGTAACTAGGGTATTCTTCGGAGGTCGCCTCTATCTGTTGGTAACCCTTGATAAACTTGCTGTACCATTTAGCAGACAATTTCGGTGTTCGCTTTAGTGACTTAAAGTCCACGTGACAGAGGCCATACTTTATTGTGTAACCTGAGATCCATTCAAAGTTGTCCATCAAAGACCACACAAAATAACCTCGCACATCAGCTCCATTCCTGCAGATAAGTAACAAATATGCTATTTTTTGTACTCTTGCTGCAGAGTATGTTAACATGAAAAGATCACAGAAAAATACAACAACCTTATTGCATAGCCCAAGTAAGTGAGGTAGTCACGGATGTAAGTTAATCGTCCAGTATCATTAATTAATTCTTCTGTGGCAGTGCTGCTATTTCCTATTTGACCATAACCTGAACAAAGAGACCCATTCAGATATTAGTATGGTATGGGAGTACTGCAACCATTATATAGATGTAGAACTGAACCAGGCTTCTATAGATAGCCATAGTATTTATAGCTGATATGTACATTTGTTCAAACTCACCGTTCTCTGTGATGTACATAGGTGTGTTGTTATATCTCTGCTTTAAGTTCATGACCAACTTCTCCATAGAGCTTGGAACCACGTAGTTGTTGGCCACTGGTGTCTGCAATATTTTATTTAGCGGCATTAAGCTTTGCAAGCTACATTTGAAAGGGAGCTGTTCAGTGCATAGAAGAATGCTAATGCCCTGTTTTACCGGTTTTCCAATTGGTATCCCATTTCTTTCTGTTAATTCAAAGACTAAAGCATCACCATTATAGGTGTCCAAATCACATGGAGAAAATATGCAATCCTTAACATAGAGTGTTTTGTAGTGATTGATTCCAATGAAGTCGATTTGGTTTCTCAGTAGCTGCTTCTCCTCTTGTGTGAATTTCGGTAAGCTTGAACCTAATATTTGGCGCATGTGGTGAGGATAATCTCCAAAGAATAAGGGATCCAGGAACCTATTTTTCATGTAACATCAAATACACATTTAATCATGCAGCGCACAAAAGGTGTATCCATAGCAATATATTATGACTGAAGGTAGCAAAGGATACCATGGAGCTTCGAAAGACAGAGCTCGGCTTACTGCTAAGTGGTCTGCTGTGGTATTCCTGAGTGGTTCGTACCATCTCATGTATATTGTCATTCCCACAGAGCCGCCTTGCTTTGCCTGAGAAGGAAAATATTTAGCACAACTCATGCAATGTGCATCAAGGTAAGGGCAATGTAAGGTTAGGGTATTCTCCTTTTTTTTCATATGTTTTTTGTACCTTGTACTTCTTTCTATAGATATCAACTGTCTTTGCATGCGCTAATACGATGTTATGTGCTGCAATGTAGGGCTCCGTTGATGAATTCCCAGAAGCACATTTTCCAAATGGACTGGAACAGTGGTTGGGAGGGAATTTGCCACTGAAATATTGTAGTTTCACCATGAGGTTTGGCTCATTGAACGTAGTCCAGTGCTTTACTCGGTCACCAAACATCTTGAAGCAAAGTTCGGCAAAGTAGATGTAGTCTTTTCTGAAGTAAAATGCAGAAACAGATATTGACTTGCTAATAATTCTTGCAAGAGCTACAGAGGACAATGAGAAGTGTATAGATGATTTATGTGCTTACTGCATCTCAGAGCTCAGCCAGGAGCCATATCTGTCATCTAATTCTTCGGGTATGTCAAAATGGTTGAGGGTCACAAATGGCTGTATTCCTGCTCCAAGTGTATCAGATGCCAGGTTCAGACGAGTGAGATTGATCTGAAGGTTTTACATGTTTTCCAGGGCGTTTTTTTTTCTGCAGGAAGTCAGCGACATGGTAGCAAATGTGTACCTTTCAGTAGGAGGTCGTTGATAAGGCTGTTGTAGAATCTCACTCCTGCCGGATTAACACTGCCGAAGCGACCCTCTACACTCGTAAGATAAGCAAACTTAGCACTGGTATGAATAAGACCATCTGCCACAGCATACTCTAAACCATACTCTATCTTCTGAACTATACTCTATACTTTCAGCATGTGTACTCTGTAAAATTTTTCAGTATGCTTTTCAGTATATTTTTCAATATGCTTTACAGCGTGCCACCAGATGACCTAAGGGTTTTCTGCAATCTGATCACTGATTTCTTCCCGATCTGAAGTTTATTCAGATAGTATCTTACTTGGAAGTATTCTCGACCAGGACAAAGAGAACCTGTAGGAGTCAAGCCCGAGCAAATGCATCATCTCAATGTCCTCCTGTCAGTGTTCACTTCGAGTTAGCTTCTATGAGAGTTGCCGACGCCTACATTTTTACTGATTTATGCTTGATTGAGAAATGCATCTATAAGTACAGATGAATACATACAGTTGTTTGCTCTTTCAGATTGTAACTCACCTTGTACCGATGATAGTGGTCAAGAGCTACATCTCCAGTACTGCCGTCCATAATCTTTCCTGATTTATGGAGAAACGGTTAGATCAAGGAAACCAGCACGATCAGTAATTAATTTCAAGGAACATTTGTAATTGTGGAAAAACAGACATGTTTTTGCACTATTTTCAAAAAAAAAAGACATGTTTTTGCTGGTCAAGAGAGCGGGGTCCACCTTAGCAAGCAAACAATTCGTTTCGTACATCTTGAAAGATCTAGGACAACCACTACCTTATTAATAATGACATTGTCCAATGTTTCCAACAGAAACTGTTTTAAGCTAGCGATTGAATTGGCTCCAGTTGCTGTAGGCTTCATGGCACTATCATCGGTCATCATCAATCAAATAGGTGCTCTTTAGAAGAATCCTAAAGACCCCAGGCAAAGATTTACTACTTATTTGGATACATCAATTATATTCTGTATATGGCCTTGTAACATTGGTATTCAATAGTAAAAAGTTCATAATGATTAACTGACAGCTTAAAAATGATGCTATTAAACTGATTTTGAAACCATATTTCATAATAATTTACTACTCAATAAATATTGGTAATAATTAGTAAAGTTGAATTTGCTTGATGAACTACTTAAAACCCCTTATATTTTTTTTAAACAAAGGGGGTACTTTCATTCCACATATTTGTAGAGCCTACTTGAATGTGAAACTAGAACCGAGAAAAAAGGGAAGACAAGCATAGAAAATGGTGTGCCTAGAAATTTTTTGATAGAATTGAAAATTCGGTGAGAACTGCAGAGAGGAACCGCAGCACTTAATATAGCTCATGCTCCCTCCATCGTCAAAAGTTTATCGTTTTGTGTACTTCAAAAATAAACTACAAAACACTATTTTTTTTTAAAAAAAATGGAGAGAGTACTTCTCGCAGAGCCCCTTTGAAGAGTCGTGATAATCACTGTAACATGAAAATGACACGGAAGGAAATCCTCTTCCACGGGACCGATCTAACTCCACAAACTAAATATCTTGAAAAAAATCACCCGCTCTACAGGGGAACTTATTAATAACGAGTTCTCTAAGGTGGTCATCATGTTGCTTCTCCTCAATAAATTTCGAGTTATTTGGAAGATGGCTTAGTTAAGATCATCTGGTTCCCATAGCTAAGACTTGACAGGGCACCTTGAATATGGGCGAAGATGTCCCAGTTGCTCAGGCCCTTGTTGTCGTCTATATACGCGCCTTCAATCTGAAACGAGGATGCAGAAACATCGTCACGGAGAGAAGTTAAAGGACGTGTTCGAAGGGAAAAGCAAGGAGAAAGTATCCAACTAACGTGCTATATTTACCACACGCATAAAATAAGTACTCCCACCGTTTTCAAAAAAATTATCGTCTTTTATTAAAAAAAAAGAATAAAAAGATGTCAAACTATTGAAAACAGAGGGAATATATATTTTTTGGAAGGTTATTATCAGGAGAGCTACTACTTCCATGGGTAAGTTGAAGTTGGGGATAACGCTATAGCGCTTTACACAATAGTTACAAAGAAAAGGCAAAACCATATATCCCTCGAATTGGGCGCCACAGCCAGATAGAAACGAAGAGATCGACAATTCAACTGCTCGGGCACATATGCAGCTTTTCTGTGATAGAAGGACTGGATGAAGTCGTAGCTCGATCTCGTCGAGCCCTTTGAATACGGCGCCGGCCGTGCATGCGTTAGCTGACAGAGGACTCGCCGTGTACGTAGTATATACCTGGTAAGAGGACGTGCCGGCGCCGAAGAGGAAGGACGGCGGGAACTCGCTCCGCTCGAGCGCCGTGGCCATGGAGAAGAGGCTGAGGAGGAGGAAGAAGAAAGGCGCCATGGTGGCGGGCAGCACGTCTATGGCCGGCGCTTGTTTGCTGTTTTGGGCTTTGGAACCCGCCGGTGCAAGAAGAGGCCGGCCGGCATATATAGCGCGCATGATGGTCATTCCCAGAAAGGCAGGAGGATTTGAAGGCACGCCAAGCCAAGCTCGGATGGGGTATATTGGGTGGTAATCTTATCTATAGAGGTCTTCGTCACGTACGAAGTGCACTCACTGGCGGAGCTAGCTAGCACTACGTACGAAGACCCGATTGTCATCAACTCTTCTCTCTCGAATGTTTCTGAGTGGTGCACACATGAGGTAAAATGTTAAGCTTTCAATTCACTGAAGTTTACATTTTCCTTGATGCCAGTAGTGCACTCGAGAGAGATCACCTAGCTAGCTAGCTTTTCGCCCCTAATTAATTAAGTACACGTACACTTTCATGACTTTTCTTGTTCGAGTCTCGGTCACAATAAGCTGTGGCTTTCTACCATATCTAAAAAAAAATGCTGGTGGATGTTAACTACTGCGCTCGTGGAAGTCGTGGTAGAAAAAATCTAAGGGCGAGAGGTCCGTACGAAGTAAGTGCCTGTCGCTGTACATGCGTACCAAGCACAAATAAAGCAAGAGGGGGTCTCGGGTCTCCAGTCCGGAGGCTGGGACCTGATTATTAGTAGCAGATAGAGATCGAGAGAACAGTGGCGCATATAGGCGTACTAGATAAGATAATAAGCTAGAAATTTATAAGGTCGTATCCAACTGCGCAAGGTATACAGGCATATAGGAATTGGAAAGGAAGATATGCTAGCTAGACTCCGTACGGCTAGCTGCATCTCAAGAAACCGCGAGCGATCGATCGAGAGCCAAATCGTTGACGGTTACTATAGCCGTCAACTACTGTGCCGAAAAACGGACAAACACACGACTCTCTCTCGAGTATTGATCTCATCGTAACTATACTAGAGCTGCTGTACGTTCGTTTTCATATGATGAAGACCTGATGTGATGAGTGCATCATGCCTGTCCTGGAATTTATTTGTCCCACACCTCCTCTCTGGATCTTTCTTGGCAAAACCGCTCACTCGCTTAATTCCAAGTAGCATAAGGAAGAGAACATTCAACTGTTCCGGCGTTTTACTCCCGCTTACATGTTACATAACCGATACGGCACTCCAACCTTCTTCAGTCCGACGTGTGAGCTAGTGCGTGATCGAGACCAGACTGAGAACAGCTTGTGTTTTGTGATGCGTCACGCGACCTGATTGCTAGCTGCATATTGCGACAAGAAGGTGAGTAAGCATCGTTGTTATAAGGTGGCAAAAGCATACTCCATCATCTGTTCGTTTTTATTTGACCTTGGCTAGTTCATTTTCAAACTAACCAGTATTAAATAAAAATATGGAGTGTGTTAAATAGAAATACGGAGGGAGTAAGTTTTGGGACAGTCCCAGAACGGAGTGAAAACAAATTGGTTGGATATTCCTCATGAAGTGGAACCAATTATGTTTTGTTTCCAAGGAAATTAAGTGTGGTGGCGTACTCACTGGCGGCGCTAGGAATTGAATTTACAATATCAATAACAACCGGTACAGTTAGAGCCTAGCTCTGACGAGATTGTTGATTTATAAAGTAAACCGGATCAAGCTAGGCCAACATCAAGCTGATGCATGCGCGCAGTCCCCTTTTCATCGAGAAAAAAAAACACCAAGTTGCAGTCCAGGAGCACCTGTGTGTAGACTGAATTGATCAACGGATAATGATCAAGGCCAGCGTGTAGCTAGGACGGCCGTGAAGCGCCAGCGCAGCGGTGAGTGAAAGTGACGCGTGCGAACCTGAATCCTCGAGGAGGAGGAGAAGGGGAAGTCCAGCGGCATCGATGGTGAGACCAGGCCGGCGTTTGGCCGCGGACTGGACGAGGTGGCGCGCGTCGGGAGGGAGACCGGACCAAGGCGGCCAGCAGGGCCCATGCGGCCTTCCGTCGCAGGACGGTCCAAGCGTTTGGACCAGCAGGCGAAGGCCGGCGTCCATCAGTTCGATCGACAATTGTCGTCGAGTTCCGTGTCGCGCCGGCGCCGCTCCAAATTTACACGTACGACGACATTGCTCACCCGGCTGTTAATGTACCGCGTAGCTCCGGCCCTAGCTAGCTAGTTAGACAAGGTATGCGACACGACTGCGTAATTTCATATGGCAGCCGGCCGGCCAAAGGCCAAGTACTACCGGTTGCTTTCGTTTTGAAAAAAAAAATAATTCACTCTAAGCGTCGGTTCGTCGTCAGCGAAAGACGACCGAGCCAGCAGATTAACAGCACTGCACCATCTTACGTGCGCTTCTTATCTAAACCCACAAAATAACAAAAAATTCTAGGCCAAATTAATTGTGCGTGGACCAATGCGTATCAGCATGGTTGAGTGCCCGAAAAAGCAACCAGGCCACACAATGGACAGGAAGGAGTAAGGACGACCCCACGCTGACGGAACGACGAGGTTTTTCTTAATTTGGTGTCCAACTGTTAATAAACATCCCAAGAGAACGTACGGTTCAGAAACAAGCTAGGGCTGGCGGTAATCATCTCCTTGTGGCCGGTAAGCGCGCGGTTTACTGCATGGGTAAGCCAGATGTAAATAAGCATCAAAGTTTGGATGAGATCATCGCTTGTTTTTATTATATCACTACTACAAAAAACATTTTTACAGACGCTTCTATATTTTTTTTACAGACGGTCCATTAAAAGTGCCGTCTGTGATGTCCAATGAGTTAATAACAGTCTGTGATAATAGATTTTCACAGGCGGTTTGTAACAAACAACCGTCTGTAAAAATATAATGATTTTCACAGGTGATCCGTAGCAAAAACCGCCTGTGATAATAGTCATTATCACAGACGGTCCGTAACAAACAACCGCCTGTGAAAATATAATGATTTTCACAGGCGGTCTGTAACATAAAAACCGCCTGTGATAATGATGGCTCCTCATTGGTCCGCTGCTTCATCCCACGTATCACTCTTGGACTTCATATCTAGGCTGTCCGCTGCTTATCGATCCAACGACTCAGTTTAGAAGTCACATGATAGATGTGTCTATAACAGCAGCAGCCACAGTTCAGTCCGTGATCCTCCGTCAGCCTCCCAAGGTACAGCTTCCGGCGGCATCTCCCAAGGCGCGGCTGCCGGCGGCCTCTCTCAAGGCGCGACTTCGGTTGCTCCAGACCTCGGCGGCTCCGGCGCGGCCTTCCGACGAGTGCGAGCCCTGCCGACGCGAACACGGGCGCGAATCTGACACAGTCTACCTCGGGCTCCCGGCGGCGCGACTGCCGGCGGCCTCTCTCAAGGCGCGACTTCGGTTGCTCCAGACTTCGGTGGCTCCGGCGCGGCCTCCCGACGAGCGCGAGCCGTGCTGACGCGAGCACGGACGCAGATCTGGCACAGTCTACCTCGGGCTCCCGGCGGCGCGGCTCCGACGCGTCCTGCCGGCGTGAGCGCGGGCACAGATCCGGCGTGGTCTACCTCGGGCACCCGGTGGCGCGATCTACCTCGGGCTCTCGACGGCGCGGCTCCTCCGGCTCCAAGCGGCACGGCCTCGTCGGGCTTCGGGTGGCACGGCTCCTCCGGCTCTCAGCGGTGCGACATCCTTCGACACTTGGCGGCGCTCTTCCGGCTCTCGGCAACGCGGCGGCCTCCAGGCGGCGCGACCTCTTCTGACTCCCGGCGGCGCATGTGAAAAATTTTTTTGTTTCACTAGCCATTTTCACAGGTGGTTTTTTATTAAAAACCGTCTGTGAAAATGTAGTTTCACAGGCGGATTATGCCACCGCCTGTGTGAATCGATCATTTTTACAGGCTCTTCGTTACAGACGGTTTTAAAATCCGTATGCAATAATATGTTTAGAACCACCTGCGATGAAGCATTTTGTATTAGTGTATAATCGAAGTCAAAGACCGATGTCGTCGCGTGCGTGCATTACCGCACACTATATATCTGTCACTGCGCATCATCACGTGACTGAGCAGATCTAAGGAAAATCAGCACGGTGACGACGCCAATTGGAATCGTCTCGTGAAAACGGCTTCTTCTGGACCCGACAAGACGAGGTAAAGCTAGGAAGTCAAAATAACAGCACCAAGAAGATAAGATCTTTATTACTACTACTACTATACCACAGAAGAACAGCAAATCGATTCGATCAGAAAGAGATTGGTCCAGGGTATCAGCTCCTTTTCACGGCGGCACAGCCTGACGCGAATGACCAGGAGGCTGACACGAACAGGAGGTGACAACTAACCATGTACCGGCTGCAGACGAAGGTGACATACATGGTGTGGTAGGAGAGATGTCTGCGTCGGCGTAAAGTTTGAGCAACCCGGCCCGGCCTTTTTGGTGTTTGCTGGTTGCCCACCACTCGACTGATTCTGATGATGAATCTTTTCTAGCTCGAGGGAATTTGTTTTAATTTTTTTTGTGAGGGAAGATTCAGAAGAATCCATTCACCCCAAAATAAGTATGAAACTTCTGCATCGGCCGGATGAAGGAAAAGTCTACGTTCCAAAGCCGTTTGGCCCGGCCAGCTGATGTGACTTGTATATAGCTGACGAAACTTTGAAAGTGAGGTATATAGCTGCGCTCATACATATCAAGCAACTGATGTCCTTGCAATTAACATCACTGTGAAGAAGCTAGCTATGGTTTGCTCGAGAGGAAGAAGGACGATTAGTTAATTGGATGCGTGCTTTTTCATTTTCATCTCGTGTGGATGGGTTACGCGAGCACTAATGCAGTATGCGAAGGATCGTCGCCTCCCTCATTGCCGGCCGCAGCAGCCATTCTTCAGGCACCACTTACGCAAAAAAAAAACCATTTTCTGCTATATATATATTGGCGTATTGTTGTATCTTTCTTTGTAAACATGACCATTTTTTCTATCCCTCTTGGAACTACTCCCTCCATCTCAAAATACTTGTCACTTAACAAGAATTTTAGTTCATTTTCAACTAAAATTGTTATTCTAAGTGACAAGTATTTTGAGATGGAGAGAGTATATACAATCGATGGATGATCCTGTCTGCAAGAAACAAAATAAAGCTGACAAATATTACTTCAAATTTTCAATGTATGACTTGAAACAAAACTAGTCTTCTTCCGCACCATATTTACCACTTCACCAATAGGCTTCTCGTCTCTTACTCGAAAACCAATTGCTACTGAATCTCCATGACTCCATCAGTAGGATCTACCTCATAGAGAACCATTGGGCATCACCTCAAGGATGATGAAAAGCGTCTAAATGTTGAAGTATAAGCATTTTGTACACACTTCTCCATCAGTTTAAGCTTTTGTATGCCATCAATTTATAAGATTTTGGGTGCAACCAACTGGTACATGATAGCTTTATTATGATATTAGAGTCACATATCTCGAGTTTGAATTCTGATTAACATGATTTATTAAATAAGTTGTAACTGACTCAAATAGTCAAAGTACAC
Organism: Tuctoria greenei; assembly: GCA_036927565.1. Lineage (NCBI taxonomy): Eukaryota > Viridiplantae > Streptophyta > Magnoliopsida > Poales > Poaceae > Tuctoria > Tuctoria greenei. The sequence goes on along the minus strand of JAYESD010000002.1, from coordinate 284,559,960 downwards.
GTTTGCAACCTGACTTGCACGCGAGGGTGAGTGTTGAGGTATAAGTGAATTGCACACCCTTTCATATCAGATTAAACTTTTGGCTGCAATTGATCGACCATGATAGCTCAATACAAAATACATTAACAACCCTTTTTATACAGAAAGGGACAAATCCCCGACCCTTTCATTCATATAGGGAAGACTAATTTTCACAATAAGAAATCATGAACTCAATGGTGGTGGATGACACTAATTCAATTTGTAATAATACATCTAACGAGGTCCTACATTCATATCAGTCTCTTTGCAAATCAAGCAAGAGGAAGTTTATCTAAAAATTCTATACTGTGTGCAAGTTTTCGGAATTGCATACACACTTTACATCTGGCGAGGAGAAAACATCGTAGATTAAGCAGTGTACAGGCTCAACTGGGGACGCTCTTCTCGGAACATTGTCCTCAGAGGCAGAGGTGACCCCTCTAGGAACTCTCTGTACCACTTGGCCGATAACTTTGGGGTCCTCTTCTGCGTCTTGTAGTCGACATGGTACAATCCGAATCTGAGCGTGTACCCGGAGTCCCACTCGAAGTTATCCAGCAAAGACCACACGAAGTAGCCACGCAGATCAGCTCCTTTCCTTCAAAGTTTTACACCGCAGGAGGTCCTTTCAGTCAGTGGTTAGAGTCTCAGAGACAGAGACAAAACAGGAAGAGCGTGCGGCCGCTATCTCGATTTGAAGCCACAAAGCTTCGCTGTTCACAGCTGAGCAAGTAAAGTTACCTTATTGCTGATGCTAAAAAGGTAAGGTGGCCACGAAGATAATCAACTCTGCCTGTGTCGTTGGTGAAATCCTTAGCAGCCATGCTGCTGTTGCTTGCTTGAGGATAACCTGAAAAGGTGGCAGGCATGTTCAGACATTTATCATGTGCTACATAGCACATAAATTACTGTGCTGCTGCATAACAAGCTTAGCTTACTGGGAAACTTATGGTAGTAGCTTTCGTTATTTATGTGGGTTAATTTTAATTTCAATGTAGGAAAATGGAAGATCATTCATAGATACATGCATTCCCATCTGTGAATTTTAACTTTCAAAGTATCAATTTGATCGATCTCCATTGCACCAGATTGGGAGCGGAAATTAGGCGTGACATACTTGTAAGCAAATAACCAATGTTTACTACCAGCACTGTGACCCTCTCTTATTGTACAGTTAATAGAGCCTAAATAACTTTTTGTTGAAATGTTCTTTATTATTATAGAAAACAGCAGACAAATCCCTTTGTCTACATATTACTCAAGTTAACAAAAAATCTTGCAAGTAATTACATTAAGCTATCTAGCCAATAAGATGTGTTTTCCTTTTTGTTTCTCTCCTTTTATCCAAGTTTATTTGGCAAAATGTTACAATCTTGCAAATGTAGCAGCATAAGAGAATTGGCATTTGTGCTTAGCAGTGTCCTACTTAAACTACGCTGTTAAAACCATATACAATAAATGTTGGTTCCAGATTAACGATTAATCTATCTCCAAATATTAAGAGATGAATGAAACCATACCATTTTCTGTGATATACATTGGTGTGTTATTGTATCTTTCTTTATAGTACATGACCACCTTTTCCATCCCGTATGGAACAGAATAGAAGTATGGCGACCCTGTCTGGAAGAATGAGATTGTGATCAACAAAAATAATCATCGCTACTCTTGTCTTCAAAATTTCATATATGACTTCAAATGAATGAATTTCTCTTTCTGAAAGTTGGTCAATAAATCTAGCACTTTTTAGGAGGCATATGGGAATACGAGCTAATCCTAGAACTCAAGCCAAGGTGAACGCATTGGCCCGTTCTCATTTCAAGCAAATTAACACTTCAACAAAGTAACATTTACCCTTTGGCCGATAAGTATTCCATCTCTTTGTGCGGTAGTACCAACTCGGGCATCCCCATCAAAAGGATCAAGTTCACATGGTGAGAAGATGCAGTCCATCACGTACGATGTTGAATAATGATTTAGTCCAATAAAATCCAATTTTGTGGCTTGAAGTTTATGCTTCTGTTGTGATGTGAATCCAGGTAGGTTTGGACCCAGGATCTTGCGCATCTCTGGGGGGTAATCACCATGAATAATAGGGTCGAGAAACCTAGCATAACTAAATAAGTCAGACAGTGTGCAAAATGCAAACAAACTTTGGCAACTGATTAATAACATTACATGTTTAAGATTTTTTATTAGAAAATAAAGTGCTATTACTCTTGTCAGTTATCATTCCAAAGAAAAGTATTGTACCACGGAGCACTGAAAGCTAAAACTCGTTCAACAGCTAAGATGTCTGCCGTGGTATTTTGAAATGGCTCATACCATCTCGAGACAATAGTGATTCCAATACGGCCACCTTGTTTCCCCTATCATGTGGCAAAGATATTATACACATCTTGTCAAACATATATGTTAAAAAAAGCTTCCACTGACATTGCTTACAATATTTAAAAATCATATCTAAAGACAAGGGATGATCATATCATTTTATCCAGAGGAGCATGGTCGTACCTGATACTTTTTTCTGTAAATGTGGACTGCATTTGCATGAGACAGTACAATGTTGTGGCCAGCTATGTATGGCTCTATTGAAGAATTTCCAAAGGCACAGTTACCAAATGGATTGGAACAGTGACCAGGAGGGTATCGTCCATACAAGTAACTTAACTTTGTGAACAAATTTGGCTCATTAAACGTTATCCAAAATTTTACCCGGTCGCCAAACACCCTGAAGCATACATCTGCAAAGTAACTGAAGTCCTTCCTGGAAAGTTTTAAATTGTCAAACAACTAAACAATCAAGTACTAGGATGCATCTTTAGAGGAAAGCAACAGACTTACTGAATCTCCGGGCTCAACCATCCACCGTATCTCTTTTCTAGTTCATGTGGAATGTCATAGTGATATATTGTTGCAAATGGTTGTATGCCTGCTTATGAATACAGTTAACAACTCCACATATTAAAAGTTGTGCTCATTGTGCAGGCTTTCTTAAGTTCTCACTCTGTCCCAAAATCTAGGCGTTTCTATGTTTGGTCAAAATATTCTTACTTTGACCATAAATAACAAAATACTCATAGAGACTGACCATGTGTAAATGGTATCATTAGACTCATGATGAAACAAACTACCATTCTATGTAACTTTTTGTATTTAAAACAATTTATTTTTATAGATATTCTTAGTCAAAGTATAAAAGGTTTGCCTTTGACCAAACCTAAAAATGCTTATATTTTAGAATAGAGGTGGTACCTTTCTGCAGAAGAGCATCAATAATAGCATTGTAGAATGCCACACCACCTGGATTAACATGACCGAATCGGCCTCCTGCAGCAAGAGCTGAATTATGACCATACGACAACAGCCTGTATTTAACGAACGCCCAGAACAACAGCATATTACTGAAGATAATACAATGGAAGTAGGTGCAGATGCTCCCCCACCCCCTCCGAATTCCCTAGAAACAACATAATGCTGAAGAATGCAAGCGACAAGTATTTTAGTCTTACTCGGTAGAATCCTTGTCCATGCTATGGAGAATCGGTATGCATTAACACCCAAGGAATGCATTAGTTTTATGTCTTCCTGGATCAGAGAACATACTTCCAGTCTCAGGCAATAGTATAGATATGAAAACCCAGTAGCACATATAAAGTGGCTAGTATGGGTTCCCATGTTACCAAATTACAATACAACACGAATGCCTCAGAAAATATTTGCACTCTGCAAAAACCATACCATGTAAAGATGATAGTGATCATCAGCTGTATCACCATTGCTCCCATCCTTAATTGTGTCTGACACAGTTGAAGTAACAGAACGGATTGTAACACAGAACAATAGCCATAACTTGACAAGAAAAGATATATGCCGTTGTACATATCATCAAGCTTCACCTGGCTGATGGGTGAAGACGTCCCAATTGCTTAGGCCTTTGTTACCCTCCAAATATCCACCTTCAATCTGAAGAAAATCAGATAGCAGTATCAGCCGAAAATGTTACAGGACGGCAATGCACCCACCAGAGAACTCAAAAGAGCATGGACACAGAAATGTTGCCGCAGGTGCTTTGCTTCAACAAATCATCCCTATATCTCCACTAATTAGCGCCTACATTTCACAATATGGTTACCTTAAAAAAACATTTCACAAGATGGAGAAAATCCAGACACGAGCTCCCACTCAAAAAATAGGACCACGTACTCAACTTCTGCTACAACTCGGTTTTCGAAAAAGAAAAATTCTGCTACAACGCATCCCGGTCCATGCTACACATTGCGCCTGGCCAACGGCGCTGGTGGGGTAGCCCGCCGCCGTAGTCGGTGGATGGAGTCGCAAGCCGCATCGTCCCGTCGGCGCTGGGCAAGAACCGAGTAGCGTTTGGGCTTTTGATGTTTGGGCCTATCTTGAGCTCATAGACTGGGCTTGCCATAACGTTAACTTACGGTCAAAAAGGCGCGGCCCTGGTATTGGGTAGAACCTAAATCATACACTCCCTCAGCCTCTTGTATTCTTATGGATTTGCCCAAAGTCGAATATTTTAAACTTGTTAATAGTAAGTTTTATTGTTCTAATTGTTTTATATTATTAATAATAAAACTTTTTAAAATTTTGATAGAGCATATGATATCACTAAATTTGTCAAAAAAGGAAAAAAATACAAATTACTTTGCTCATGCTTACCTGAGTCTAGATAACCCCATAAACTATAAAATTGTCTATTTAAACTCATGTTTCCTAAAATTGCGTCGCTTCACACTTTTGTTCCAACACAAACCAGGTTTTGCACACGTAAGAGTGATTTGACAAACTATTATTGTAACATAATCCCTCTATTTTATATTATTTGACGCTGGTTAGTTTAGTATTATAACATGAAAAATATATCGATTTTGTTTGATATTTATGTAGTGCTGACTGAATTCTTCATGTTGAAAAAACACGCAGCTAGCACACGTAGGTGAGCAGTATTATAACATGAAAAATATTTCGATTTTGTTTGATATTTATGTAGTTCTGACTGAATTCTTCATGTTGAAAAAACACGCAGCTAGCACACGTAGGTGAGCAGTATTACATACTCACATTTTTTATCAAATTGTTGTGTTAATTAGGATAACAAGTTTAGTTATATTTGAATTAGAATAGTTATATCCTAATGATAATAATTGAGAAAATTAGAGGGTGTACCTGATAAGCAGAGGTGGAGGTTCCGAACAAGAAGTTTTGAGGGAATTGGCTGCGATCGACAGCCGAAGCGCACAGCAGGAGGCGGCCATGAGCAAGCAAGAGCGCGAGGCAGATGAGCACCGGCGCCATCCACCTCCTTCCTCTTTTGCTTGCCGCTACTCCACCCACGAACTTCGTCTTTGTTTATTATTGGACCGTGCTCTCTCTCCTGATGTATATACTTGGATCCTTGCTCGACGCTACGAACGAATTTTGCGTTGGCATTCAACATAAAATCGTATCTGATTACCTATCCACTCGTCGTCGGCGCGATATCCCTATCCGATGGGGACAGGGACTGAATGCGAGAGTCAGACGAGTGATCCCACGTTTCGTAACATGGACGGCCATAACCATATATAACATGTCAGCCATAATGTAGCTTGTGGTGTCTGACGGAGACGTGCAGATCCTGTGTAGCAGTAGGATTTTTTTTCGAAACTCAATCAGAACCTTAGAATCATCGCATGACTTAAACGAGTGGTTAAATCTGTGACGATCTGGCTTGCCGTCGCTACTTTGCTACCTCATCATTAGTACACGTCGTCGACTATAAGTCCATAATCCCGGCCCGATCTGTCAGCATCTTCGTCCTCGTAAAGCTATGATCAAGTCGTGGGTCGTGGCGCATGTGGAGTGTACGTGTCGCGTGCCTGGCCATTAAGTTATTATTGGGTGCTTACATTGCTAATTGCACACCTGCTATGTTTTTATATCGTCCTTACCGTTTCAGCTGTACCGTCGACGTTCAACAAGCAAATATGCAAACTGTAAGAGTGCGACGACGAAGGGCTCTATTCCTGATGATTTTTTAAGAACCAAACGTGTAAGCTCGATCGGCTCGCTTTTCGTCGAAGATTGGAGCAGCAAAGAATTCAGTTTGAGATGTGATGAAACGCGCCTGAGCGAGAGCTGTGGGAGGAAGAAGACGATCGACTGCCTACCTTTAATTTCTTGCTGGCGGCGCCACACCACAGCCTAAGCTCTTCTACACCAAAGCTGTCTGCACCAGTTAATCACGAGCCACTTTACCACAAGGATTATTAATTACTATAGACATACAACAAGATCAAGCTCTTCGCGTTAATAAATTTGAAGAGCTAGAACACACACCGTACATATCCAATCCACACTTCTCAAGAGTTGGACGGTATAATAACAGAGATGTTCTCTCTATTGAGCCTCATGCAGATGCCTGCCGGGCGCTCTGAAGGAACCCCCTGTACCACTTGGCGGACGACTTGGGCTTCCGTTCCTGCGTCTCGTAATCCACGTAGTAAAGCCCGAAACGGAGGGTGTATCCATACAGCCACTCGAAATTGTCAATCAGAGACCACACGAAGTAGCCACGAACATCAGCTCCATCCCTAGCGAATCGAATCGTCGTTACGTTAATAAACCGGGAATGCAGTTCAACATCCGTTCAGAAGGTCGTTGTTATTATATTGCATGCATGGTGTGTTACTGTGTTGTACTCCCTCCGTCTCCATAAACTTGTCGCTTTGTAGTTCATTTTTGAACTACAAAGCGACAAGTTTATAGGGACGGAGGGAGTACGTCCAAGCAACTGACCTGATAACTTTGGCAAGTTTGGTCAGGTAACCGTCAAGGTACTGTATCCTCCCCTGGTCGTCGAGCCAGTCCTCGACGTGAGTGTAGCCGTCTCCGCCTTGCGCATAGCCTGTAGAATATTTTTGTTTTGGGTCAAACTCACAACTCTGAATAACTGATTTATTTTCTCTGTACATTTTTTATAAAATAAATAAGGTTTTTTTGAACCGTTTTCGGTGATGAATATTGGCAGATTGTTGTATCGCTTCATGATGTAGGTGACCATCTTCTCGATCCCGTCAGGGACGACGTAGAACGTTGGCATCGCAGTCTGAACACACAAGATCGACACAGGACCAGCAGCAGGTCGATCTTTTCATTATTCCCATTTTTGAGTGAGTGAATATATATCCGTATCTATATATCATCAACCTACCGGAGGTCCGATGGGAAGCCCGCTCCTTTCTCCGGTGACGGCCACCAGCGCATCCTGCCTCTCCAGCTGCCCCGGTGGGCATGCCGAAAACATGCAGTCCTTGGCGTACAGCGTCGTGTAGTGGTTCACCCCGATGAAGTCCAGCCTGTAACGACCCAGCTTCCTCCTGTCCTCCGGAGAGAAGCTCGGCAGCCGGGAGCCCAGGAGCTGCCGCATCTCCGGCGGGTAATCGCCGTAGACTAGCGGATCAAGAAACCTGAACCAGTTGTGGTCAGAGACGTTAACGTAACATCTTACGAACGCGATACAGGTGCAGCACTGGACACTTGAGCTTGGCACTCCGCATGCAGCTTAGGTGATCTCTTCTTACCATGGAACGTCGAAGGACAGCGCCCGCTCAGTGGCCAGCAGGTCCTCCGGCGCGTCCGTCACCGGCTCGAACCAGGTGGCCGACATCACGATGCCGATCAAGCCCTTCTGTTTGCTCTGTGGATATTTCTTTTAAATAACCAAATAAAACGGAGTAGTGTGTGGACGAGCTCTCTACGCATGACAGTTTATTATGTGACCACCATGATCAGCATCAGCTGGTTGGGGTTATGGTTACCTGGTACTTCCTCTTGTAGATCTCGGCGGCGGTGGCGTGGGCCAGGACGACGTTGTGTGCGGCGACGTAGGGCTCGGCGCCGGAGTCGCCGCGCGCGGCGCTGCAGGAGGGGCCGAACGGCGGCGGCGAGCACCGCGCCGGCGGGTAGGTGCCGAACATGTAGCCCCTGCGCACCGCGACGTTGGGCTCGTTGAAGGTGGCCCAGTGCTTGACGCGGTCGCCGAACGCGGCGAAGCACACGTCCGCGAAGCGGCCGAAGTCGCCACGGATCTCGGAGCTCAGCCAGGCGCCGTACCTGTCCTCCAGCTCTTGCGGGATGTCGTAGTGTGTCAGCGTGACGAATGGCTGGATTCCTGCGCCATTGAAAGAAAGAAAACGCTGAACTGTTCTGTTGGGGAACTGACGAATTCAGAGCTCGCTGCCTCTGCTCATGGTTGGTAACCGCGATACTTACCTTTGAGCAGGAGTGAGTCGATGAGTTTGTTGTAGAAATCAATGCCTAACTGGTTGACTTTGCCGAATCTCCCTTCTGTCCTCGCAAACCCAACATGTTATTCGCGTTAAGATTTAGGAAGTGTAATAAGAGACTGTTCTCGAACATATTCTCTTATTACGATTTGGTAATCTTTAGAACTCACTTGGAAGAATTCTTGCCCATGAAATCGAGAACCTGTAGGCATTTGTGCCGAGAGACTGCATCAGCTCGACATCGCCCTGTCAATAGGAAGCAGGATCTCAGGGCAAAATTCAATATTGCTCAGGTGTTAGCTGTCTATGATGTTAGTTGTATGTCACACCTCAAATCACTAGTAGTTGTGTGCGCGGATGTATGGTCGTAGGTCTCACCATTTTATTTTCGTGAACAGGTAGCCCTTATAATTTCTTAACAACCAGCTTGAGTCTAGTTGATGGTGTAGTCACGTGTAATTCTCTTTTTCTTTAATGAAATACGTGGTCAGACACGTGAAAAATATTGTGTGGGTTTAATATTCAGTTATATATTCATACCTCGTAATGGTGGTAATGGTCATCCGCGATATCCCCAGTGCTTCCATCTTTGATTTTTCCTTAAACATTTAACACCTCCATCAAATTAGTATGCTAGTTTTCGATCCATGACAAAAATTGTGGCAGCAGTATATGATAATAAGATATCGCCATGTACTACCTCCAATATTGCATACAACCACCTTGTAAATGATAAGAACGATTTATTCTTGCAGTTCAGCTTAACAAAATGGAAGTAGTGGTGCTCCCATGTTTTTTTCAAAAGCTAGCCTAGTACCTGGCACATGAGTGAACACATCCCAGTTGCTTAGGCTCTTGTTGTCCTCAAGGTATGCACCTTCGATCTTTAGTGAGGAAGAGCATTCAAATCAGCACACATCATACAATCATTATATGCACTTCGGTAAAAAATTAGAATTTTAATATTAAATTAGCTAGCTTAAATGTCAACATTACACCATTTAAAAAAACTGATACCATTTTTTCAAAGTAAAGTGGCAGGTGCTCTGTTGCTGCATCAATACGAAACATAGGAAGGAAGAAGGAAAATCAGCCAAACAATTTTTCCCTCTTGAAACCTTTACATCCATCACGTAAAAAAAACTTTACATCCACACATTTTTTTACTTTTTTCCGACAACGACACACTTATTTTACTATTCCCTCCGGATCTTTTTATTTGTCACCGATTAGTTCAAAAATAAACTAGCCGATAATAAATAAAAAGATCCAAAATAAGTATAATATTATTTTTGGACGACATATACATTCAACCAGACCAGCTGGAGCCCAATAAAGCCCAAGAAGGGGACTTTGTGATTCCAGGCCCTAGTTACGGAGCCTAAATTTATGTTATTTGGGTAGCATTTGCCACTGTGACTTGACCAAGCTTAATACGATTCATTTTTTTATCATCTTGCTTCAAATGATGGTGTAAATCAACAGTTGTGTTCCTCATAATAAAATTTACAAATCAAAATCCATGCTGGATATAATTTTATATGCTAAAAGAATAATGATACAGGAACCTCGCATGTTGTTCTCAAATACTCCCTCCTGTTCATTATAATTGTCGTTTCAGACAATTGGATTGAACTAAAACTGAACTGGCCGGTATTGTCGGAACGTCAAATATTTTGAACCCGGAGGTAGTAGTTGATAAAATTTGGCACGGTTTACAGTCTAAACACCTTCCCTTTGGCCTCAGTGAGTCAGTGTTGACACTACTCCCCTAGTCCCCTAACCTGACCATGAACCATAGCACCATGTTCTATATCAAAATTTGGCCTAGCCCGAACTTTGGTCTCGGCCAAATTTCGGTCAAGCTTTTCGGGGCCTACAACAAGGACGGATTGGGAGCTGACCTGATACGAGGAAGTGGCCGTGCCGAAGAGGAACGACGCAGGGAAGTCGCTCCTATCGACGGCAGAAGCAGAAGCACATGGGAGCAGCCAGAACAGGAGAGAAGCAGCAACCAGCAACAACAGCCCTGCTGCTTTGCCCCCCATTCTGCGTGGTAATTAATGCTATGGTGTAGAGCTAAACGATTTGGGGACAAGTACAACGCTGTTCGAGGTGAAGAGCATGCACCGACCGAAAAGGCCCAAGAAATGCCGGCCTTTTCTTGTGACCTCTTCACCGGTTTTTATCTGCTTCATGTTGCGTATACGTATATATAGCGTGAGTTCCGGTGCAAGATCTTGGGTTGAAAAGAGGAAAAGGTTTGAAGCAGACACGTAAAGCGAGCACGCACCTGCATCCCCATATGCACGCGCGGGTGGAAAAGGCCAACAAGAACAGCGGGACTTGAACTCGTGGAGCTCATTAATCCTGCGTCTGTTCAGCGTGGAATTAATAGATAGTAAAACACCCATTTCGTTTGATTTCACCACGCAACAGCTATGTAAACCGATTCGAAATAATTCTACAGCAAGATAGTCTCTTCAGTTGATCAAGAACAATCCACCTTTCTGACTTATCCGGTTCTCGAGAGCCAGCACACAATACTCCCTCCCTCCCAAAATATAATGAATTTGAGGATTCAAATTTTGTTTCAAAATAGAAGAGATTCTAGATAGAACAAAATTTCTGTAATTAATTTGGTAGGTGAAAGATGGATGGGTAAAGATAAAATGAGTGGTATAGTAGTTTTTTTACTTCCGCTGTTTACTTCCACTACTATTTTGTCTTGGAATTTTACTCTTTTATACTCTTCGTCCCTAGATATATGACGGTATATTGTTCCAAAAAATATATGATGTTATGAGAATTATATTTAATTTTTAAAACGTCATATATTTAGGAACGAAAAGACTATATAAAATCAAGGAAGTACATCGTTATCATAGCCAGACGCAGAGCTTTCTACAGAAGCAATAGACCTCAACACAAATCAAAACTGTCACGGGCGACGGTGACGTCCTGTGAAAAAGCAGCAGCAGCAGCAGTTCTGTAATTTTCCTGCCGGCCAAATCTTGGAATGATGTTACCTCGCCACTAGCAGATCCCTTAGTCCGAGGGCCAGGACGACGTGCGCGCGATGCAGGTGAGAGCCGTGATCGTCGGCTCGTCGCGCACCTCTCGTTTTGGCTAGGATTCGTGATGAAGTTAGGTTGCGACACCTCTCATACGCATTCAAAGTTAACGACTAGAATGCATCAGCTCTCTAGTGTAATCGTACAAGAATCACTCATGAACCACAAAATCTGCATCATATGGTTACTATGTTTGCATTTAAACTCTCTCACCAAGTAATAGAATTCTTGTTGTTCACCGGATAGATTTAAGTGTAAAAATACGATGACCGTAAAATGAAGATCGTGTGGCTCACAAATTATTTTTGCACGATTGCATCAGTGAGCTGAATGCATTCGATCGTCCCCTTCATATGCAGTTTTTAGAATGGATCGGTGAAGATGCACTTCTCATATCGTCTCGGTGACATCTAATAAAGAAAAATAAAACAGAAAACTTGTGAGAACAAAATCATCCAAAATCTGTGAAGTTACAGGATGAGTTCTCACCTCATCAAGGTCCTTTAGCTTTCTAAAAAAAAGTTCAAGGTCCTTACAGTAGCATCGAGCAGGATTCTAGTCAAAATGAGTTCTCACCCCTCAAGCAAGCATTCCAGATGAAATAAGTTGACCACATTCCTCAGTTTTGTCGTCTTTCTTCATTAATGTAGTTAGATTGCCAAGCATTTCATAGATGCTCAGAGTGTCTGGGTGATCTTGATCCTGTACAACAAATACGCTAGTCTTATTCCCCACAGTGATCCAACTACAACCTGGAAATTTTGTCACTCTCTTTTCTCGCATTTTTTCCCTGGCTACCTTAGATTCAAACCAATTACCAGCTGCAGCATGCAAGCTTGAAAGGAACACATATGTGGACGAACTTTGTGGTTCCAGTTCAATAAGTCTCTTTGCAGCAATTTTGCTCTTTTCTTCATCCTTGTGCATTCTGCACGCTGCAAGAAATGTAGCCCAGATCACACCATCAGCTCTGAAGGGCAGCTGGTCAATAACTTCTTGGGCCTCTTGAAGGTGACCACCACGACCAAGGAGATCGATAAAGCATGCATAATGATCTACTCTGGGTGTCAATCCGTAAACTTTGCTCATAGAATCAAAGAAAATCCGACCTTCAGAAATAAAGCCAGAATGATTACAAGCAATTAGGACACCTAAGAATGTTACTTCATCAGGCTTTAGTTGTGCCTCCTGCAGCTTCTGGAAGAGAAGAAGTGCCTCGTTCGCATAACTATTTTTGGCAAATCCAACAATCATGGAATTCCATAACATTATGTCTTGCTTGTATTGTAACTCGCTGAAAATTTCAAAGGAAGAAGTTGCATCCCCACATTTGGAATACATGTCTATGAGGGCACTACATGCAGTTCCATAAGAACCAAATCCAGATTTAATGATGAGTCCATGTATCTCTTGTCCATCAGTAAGAGCCGCCATCTCCGAACAGGCTTTCAGAACACTTGCAAATGTGGCCTCATCTGAAAGGACATTATAACTGCGCATTCTCCAAAATGAGAGCAAAGATTGATCACTGTAACCATTTTGAGCATACCCTGAAATGATAATTGTCCACTCAACCAGGCTTTTGTGATCTGGCATCTCCATTAAAAGTTTGTTTGCATCCGCAAGCATTTTGCACTTCAAATATATTCCAATCAGTGAAACACCAAGGGAGCTATCCTCATTTAAAAGACCAGACTTCAGTGTGTAGCAGTGGACTTGTTTGCCAATGACTGAACTGACAATGCCAGTACAACCTGAAAGAATGCTTTCAAATGTAAAGCTGGAGGGCTTGAAACCATCTTTTAGAACTTGCTGTAACAACTCGGTTGCTTCATCTTGTCTGTTGTTCTGCACAAGACCTGTGATCAATGCATTTCTTGGTACTACACTGCTTGCATCTACCTGCGCCAAAATCTTTCTTGAAGATTCTATATCCCCATGCTTTGAGTACAGGCCAATGAGAGAGCTGCCAACAGCATGATTTGAGCAGATATTATACTTGATGGATGCACAATGGATCTGCTTTCCAGCCTCAGTAGCCTGAATGTTGGAACAGGCATTAATAACAGTAGCAAAAGAAACATCATCCGGTGTTATAGTGTACAACATCATCCTTTTGAGTGTACGAACTGCTTCCTCCTCCTCTTCATTATGTGCTAATCCCACTATAAGAGCATTTGAAAGTGCATCTAGGACTCCCTTGTGAGTTTTGGATGATTTATGACAAGCAATTGGGATCCTAATCCTTTTGTTGAGATGAATGCAGGAAAATGATGAAAAATGAGTAAAATGTCAAAAAGAGGGAAATTAAGAAGGAGAATGAATTTGAGCTCAAGAAGAAGAAATTAGTAGATTAGTATGTATGGAGTGTGTTAAGGAAACACACCCAAGAGCTCAATCTCACTTAATCACACACACACAATGCACAAAACCATACAGGACCGGACTAGTCCGATATCAGCCAGACTAGTCCGATATTACATTCTGCACAAGATCGGACAAGTCCGGTCTCCACCGGACTAGTCCGATATCTTTCTGTTCCACCTCGGACTAGTCCTCCCCAGTGCGGACTAGTCCTCAACACAATGCACAAGTCACTAGATCGGACAAGTCCGGTCGCCACCGGACTAGTCCGATACCCTTTCTGATCCACTTCGGACAAGTCCGGTGATTACACGGACTAGTCCGATATACACTCTGATCTAAATCGGACAAGTCCTCCAAGTGCGGACTTGTCGTTCCAAACACTTAGGGTTTCACAGGACCGGACAAGTCCGATAGCAACCGGACAAGTCCGAAGATTTCCAGCAGCGAAATCGGACAAGTCCGTTTTTCAATCGGACTAGTCCGATATTCCTGGACACTTAGGGTTTGCTTCACACAGCACACCGGACTAGTCCGGTCTCCACCACGGACTAGTCCGATCTTTCTGAACCCTAACGGTAATTTCTAGAAACCCCATATAAATAGAGGTGCACGGCCCACTTTTAATCTCTCTCGAACCCTAGCGCCGTCACACCTCCCAAGAGACTCAAAAACCATCACTCTCCACGAAATTAAGTGCAAAATCGATCAATCCTTTGAAGATCACTTGTAGATCATTGGAGAGGCACTTTGCACACGATTGAGCTCTTGGTTTGAATCTCTAACACACTCTTGCATCTCAATTTGTATATTTCGAAGTGTGTTATTGGTGTTTTTAAAACTTGTAATCAAGGGAGCTCTCAACTTGTGAGATCGCCCCTTCAACTTGGTGATTTACCCCTGTGTGATTAGTGGAAGAGGATTGGCCTTCGTGGCGATCCGACGAGGGAAGGGTTGGTGAAGACCCGGTCCTTTTGTGGGCTCCTCAACGTGGACGTAGGCTGCCTTCGTGGTAACCGAACCACGGGATAAATCTTGTGTCTTGTTCGTTTGTGTTCATCATTCCAGTTGATCAACATTATCTAGGGTTTGATTCATTTTGTTGAATTGAAGTTAAATAGTTGAACAAGAATCATACTTGCAATAAAACTTAACATACAACTATTGAACTGTCATTAAAGTTTATATTTCCGCTGCAAACGACAACGAAACAATCAAATTGACTTAACTTGATCAACCTAGCCCGTGAAATCCGGACTAGTCCGCACTTTACCGGACTAGTCCGATATATCTGGATTTGACCTTTTTGTTGAAGTGCTACAGGAACCGAGAAATTCAAGAAGGCCTATTCACCCCCCTCTAGGCCTACATTCAATTGGTATCAGAGCAGGTTCTTCAAGAAAGAGTGCAACCACTCGAAGAGATCATGTCGGACATGAAGGAAGTCCAGAAAATCAACAACCAGGAAGAAATGAACAATGACAAGCACCAAAAGCTCGAAAGGTATCTCGAAGCCATTCAAAACTTCGATGATGATGATGAGGAGACATTGGAGCTGAAAGCACTGCTCCGAAAGAAAGCACTTTCCAAAGGGAAAGCTAAAGTTGAAGAAAAGAAGAGGGGGAGTAGTCACACCGACTACTCCCGATATCCTTTTAATTATGACCGTTTAAATTCTAACAGCAGTCATTATCTATCTATTCCTCTCGGAAAAGCCCCACACTTTGATGGGAGTGATTACTCCATGTGGAGGCAAAACATGAAGATGCACTTGATTTCCCTTAACCCAAGTTTATGGCATATTGTGTGCACAGGAATAAACATCCCTGATGACGATGAAGAACTCACGCCAAGTCAAGAGCAAGCCATCCACAGGAATGCCCAAGCCGCAGCCGTTATCACCTCATCTCTAAGTAGAGATGAATTCACAAAGGTGGACGGATTGGAAATTGCCAAAGAAATCTGGGACACACTACAGACAGCACATGAAGGTGACCGGCATGTGCGGGAGGCAAAGATTGAAATGATTGAAGGCGAACTAGGAAGGTTCGCGATTGAGGAAGATGAATCTCCCCAGGACATGTACAACAGACTAAAGACTCTTGTGAACAAGGTTCGATCGTATGGTAGCAAAAAATGGAATGACCACGAGGTTGTAAAGCTCATCCTTAGAGCCTTTATGCCTCGCAACGTCAGACTCTGTTCTATGATCCGAGAAAGTCCCGGGTACAAGAAAATGACTCCGGATGAACTGCTTGGCAAAATCATCAACTTTGAGATGATGGAGAACATAGTTATTAAGGCGTCGCTTAAGCGTCGCTTAAGCGACGCTTAAGCGGTAAGGCGGTTTTTGAGGTTAAGGCGTCCTTGTCGCCTTAATCTTATACATAAGGCGTCCTAAGGCGTCTGTAAGGCGTCCTAAGGCGCCTTAAGGCGTCCGTAAGGCGATAAGGCGAGGACGCCTTACTCCCTGCTTGTTGTTGCTGCCCCTCTACTCCCTCTGTTGCAGTGTGTCACATACTTTTTGCATGATCATGCAATGTCTGATGTGTTCGACAACTGGTATTGAGATAAACTTAAGAGATGGGAGTGGTTATTTAATACTATTTATTAGTTATGGTGGACTTTGTCTATTATGTTGGTTTATATTGAACTACTTCTATTTGCTAATTGGTAGTTTCATCCTCATCTATTTGGAATTTGGGACTGCATTCCTATAATTTATATTTTTTTATATTAATAAGGCGTCGCCTCGCCTTACGCCTTATCGCTTAAAAGGTAAAAAGAGGGGCGGTCGCCTTAGGTCGCCTTACCGCCTTAATAACTATGATGGAGAAGCAAGCCAAGCACGTCAAAGAAATAGCTGACCTCACATCGGCCAAGAAGAAGGGAGTTGCCTTAAAATCCACACTCAAACCTCTATCCAAAGAAGCAAGAGAAGCTCAGTTTGAGGAGGACAGCGATGATGAAAGCAGCGAGCTGGACGAAGAAGATATGATTCGGTTCATGAAGAAATTCAAAAGAATTATGAAGAAAAGACAAGGAGCAAAATCGAGTGAAGGAAAATACAAGGAGAAGACAAAACCGAAGATGAGGCGGGCATGCTATAATTGTGGTGAGTACAATCACTTCATAGTTGATTGCCCATATGAGGACAACAAGAAGAAGAGTAAAGAATCCAAGCCTCAACCGAAAAAGTTCTTCAAGAAGAAGAAACAAGCTGAACAAGCACACATCGGAAAGGAGTGGGACTCAAACGATGAGTCCTCATCGTCCGATGAAGAAGAAATGGCTATCATAGCCATTGAAAGCATGCCCAAGAAACTCACACTCTTCCCCACGCTCGGTGCAAAGAAGGCAAATGGAACTTGCCTCATGGCTAAGGAAGGTAAACGCAAGGTAAACATCAAAACTCCTTCCTCGCATTCTTACTCAAGTGATGATGATCTAGATAGTGATGATGAAGATATGCTAATTGGTTTAGATAGAAAAACTGCTGCAAAAATGAAATTCTTGCTTAACCAACTAATTGAGAAGGAAGAGCTAATTGATCGTCAAGAAGACATGATTATCTCCCAAAAGGAGAAGCATGTCGAACTTGACAATCTTCTAGTTCTTGAAAAGGAGAAAAATCACTCACTAGAGCTTGAGCTAGCTTCAAGCAAGAAAACTTGCCTGGAGTTAACCAACTCAAATGTTGCAATCAAGAATCAACTTGATGACCAAATCAAGGTCAACAAGATCCTTGAAGTGCAGGTTGAGTCACTCAAGCTTAGTGAACCTTCCTCCTCTTCAACCCTACCTTCTCAACCCACTTTAACTAATATCGCTCATGTTTGCAAATGTGATAAAACTAACAC
This sequence comes from Tuctoria greenei, assembly GCA_036927565.1. Taxonomy (NCBI): domain Eukaryota; kingdom Viridiplantae; phylum Streptophyta; class Magnoliopsida; order Poales; family Poaceae; genus Tuctoria; species Tuctoria greenei. Next base: position 284,542,347 of record JAYESD010000002.1, on the reverse strand, counting down.
CAGGGTGAAGGAAAACCCTACCTCCACGAAGGACAAAAATCCTACCCAATGTGCAATATTTGACAAGGAGAGGATCAACTATGCACGTAGTGCATATTTGGTCCAAAGACCTCCAAATGTCAAGTATGGCATTGGTTACTCTTGTGATGGAAAGCAAAGAGCTGGAAATCATAAGAATAACAAGGGAAGGATCACCTTTGTGAAGGGAGGACCCTCACAACCTGGTAACTCGAAAACAAAAAATCTGAACTCTCATGAAAATCGGACTAGTCCGGTTGTGGTCCGGACAAGTCCGGTCGTCCGGACAAGTCCGGTCACACAGACTAGTCCGACCCATACTCAACAGCAACTTCTGTTTAAAACATTTGATGCCTCCTATGTTTTAATGAAAAATAATGTTGGTAAAGTGTATGCTTATTATGCTGGGCCACGCCATGGGAACACAAAATCCCATGTGTGGGTGCCCAAATGTATTGTTACTAACCTCCAAGGACCCAAGCAAGCTTGGGTACCTAAAACCAAGGCGTAATTTGTTTTTGCAGGCCTACTCCTCCGGTGGATCCAAATGGGTGCTAGACAGTGGATGCACCAACCACATGACCGGAGAAAGGAGGATGTTTGTGGAGTATGAAGTGAACCAGGACCCAAACGAAGGCATCTACTTTGGGGATAACAGTCAAGGAAGGGTCCTCGGTACCGGTAAAATTGCAATATCCTCTGAACATACTCTTTCGCATGTTTTACACGTTGAATCTTTAGATTATAACCTGCTGTCCATATCTCAGTTATGTGACAAAGGTTATAATTGTCTGTTTACTAACGAGGGTGTGACCGTCTCAAGGAGAAGTGATGGTTCCATTGCATTCAAGGGTATGTTAAAGGGAAAGCTTTATCTTGTTGACTTCAACAAGGATAAAGCCGAACTCGACACATGCTTGATTGCAAAAACCAACATGGGTTGGCTGTGGCATAGACGGCTAGCACATGTTGGTATGAGGAACCTTCAAAAACTCCTCAAGGGCGATCACATCCGAGGTTTGAAAGATGTTGTGTTTGAGAAAGACAGGCCTTGCAGCGCGTGCCAAGCAGGAAAGCAAGTTGGAGCACAACATCCCGCAAAGAACATCATGACCACGACAAGACCGCTCGAACTACTTCATATGGACCTCTTCGGTCCAATTGCTTACATAAGCATAGGCGGTAACAAATACGGTTTAGTCATTATTGATGATTTTTCCCGCTTCACTTGGGTGTTCTTTTTGCATGACAAGTCAAAAACACAAGGAACACTCAAGAAATTCTTCAAGCGAGCGCGAAACGAGTTCTCACTATCAATCAAGAGTATTCGGAGCGACAATGGCACGGAGTTCAAGAACATACAAGTGGAGGAGTACCTTGATGAGGAAGGAATCAAGCACGAATTCTCAGCGCCATACTCTCCACAACAAAGCGGAGTTGCCGAAAGGAAGAACCGAACGCTCATAGAGATGGCAAGAACAATGCTCGATGAATACAAGACTTCGGATCGATTTTGGGCGGAAGCAATCAACACCGCCTGCCATGCCACAAATCGACTCTATCTTCATCGACTACTAAAGAGGACCCCCTATGAGCTACTCACCGGTAACAAACCGAACATTTCATATTTTCGAGTTTTCGGTTCTCCTTGCTATATTTTGAACAAGAAGCCCAGGACTTCAAAGTTCGCTTCGAAGTCCGATGAAGGTTTCTTGCTTGGTTATGATTCGAACACTTACGCCTATCGTGTTTTCAACAAGGCCTCCGGACTTGTTGAAGTGGCACGTGACGTAGTGTTCGATGAAACTAATGGCTCCCAAAAGGAGCAAGTTGATCAATGTGAATTAGGTAAAGAGGAAGCCCCCTATCAAGCAATAAAGAGGATGGCTCTGGGCGAAGTACGACCACAAGAGTCATCGGCACAAATACAAGAGGAAAGTGAACCACAAGAGGAGATCAACAATCAAGGGGGAGCCTCGATACAAGATCAATCACAAGAATATGAACATGATCAACAAATCAACGAGGACAACAACTCAGGGGGGGAAGAAGATGAACACCAACATACGACCCCCCAAGTGCCACACCCAAGAGTACACCAATGCATTCAAAGGGATCATCCAATCGACAACATCATCGGCGACATCCAAAAAGGAGTAACCACTAGATCTCGTATAGCAAATTTTTGTGAACATTACTCGTTTGTCTCCTTTTTGGAACCCCGCAGGACTGAGGATGCATTAAAGGATCCGGACTGGGTGGTGGCAATGCAAGAAGAGTTGAACAATTTCAAGAGAAACGAGGTTTGGGAACTTGTGGAAAGACCCAATGCAAACATAGTCGGCACCAAGTGGGTCTTCCGCAACAAACAAGATGAACACGGGGTGGTGACAAGAAACAAGGCACGACTTGTGGCCAAAGGTTACTCACAAGTCGAAGCTGTACCAAATGGACGTAAAAAGCGCCTTCCTCAACGGACCGATCAAGGAAGAGGTGTACGTGGAGCAACCACCCGGATTTGAAGACGAAGAGTTCCCCGACCACGTGTATAAACTGCGTAAGGCTCTCTATGGCCTCAAACAAGCTCCTAGAGCTTGGTATGAGTGTCTTAGAGATTTTTTAATTGATAATGGCTTTCAAATTGGCAAAGTAGATTATACACTATTCACGAAAAATCTGAATAATGATCTTTTCATTTGCCAAATCTATGTTGATGATATAATTTTTGGATCAACTAATCAATCTTTCTGTGAAGAGTTTAGTAAAATTATGACAGACAGATTTGAAATGTCAATGATGGGAGAATTGAAGTACTTCTTGGGATTCCAAGTGCGGCAACAAAGGGAAGGAACATTCATAAGCCAAACCAAGTACACACAGGACATCCTCAAGAAGTTTGGCATGGACAAGGCAAAGCCCATTAAGACTCCCATGGCAACGAATGGTCACTTGGATCTCAATGAAGATGGACCGAGCGTCGACCAAAAGGTATATCGCTCCATGATTGGATCTTTACTTTACTTATGTGCATCTAGGCCAGATATTATGTTGAGTGTATGTTTGTGTGCAAGATTTCAAGCCAACCCTAAGGAATGTCATTTGACAGCCGTAAAGAGAATCCTAAGATATTTAGTTCATACACCCAACCTTGGTCTTTGGTACCCAAAAGGCTCAAAATTCAATCTCATTGGGTATTCCGATGCAGATTATGCCGGGTGCAAAGTTGATAGAAAAAGCACTTCTGGCACTTGCCAATTCCTAGGAAGATCCTTAGTTTCTTGGTCATCCAAGAAACAGAATTCCATTGCATTATCCACAGCCGAAGCGGAGTATGTTGCAGCCGGGAGTTGTTGTGCACAACTCCTTTGGATGCGACAAACTCTAAGGGATTACGGTTACAATATGAACCGTATTCCTCTTCTTTGCGACAACGAGAGTGCCATTAAAATAGCCCACAATCCAGTTGAGCACTCTAGAACTAAACACATTGACATAAGACACCATTTCTTGAGAGACCATTCCATGAAAGGAGACATATCCATCTCTCATGTCAACACCCAAAAACAATTGGCCGACATATTCACCAAGCCACTTGATGAAAAACGTTTTTGCGAACTCCGAAATGAGCTAAACATCCTTGATTCTCGGAGTGTGGCTTGAAAAGTTGCATACCTGTATGATTGCTTCAAAATATTGATTGAATTGTGAAAATTATTCCTCCCCATTTTTCTCTCGAAAAACTATGTCAATTATTAGATCTTGATGAATTTTTGATCATAGTATGATTGTTGTTTGCTTACTGATCAAATTCATCAGGATTATTTGAATTGTTTTGCCCCTCTACCCTCAATTATTGGACCTTCAAATATATATGAATGGGCTATGCAATTCTCTCCTGGTGACCACGGACAAGTCCGTGGTTACCCGGACTAGTCCGCCATTGCAGACTAGTCCGCAGTGTGCCGGTTAGGCCGGACTAGTCCGACATACCACGGACTAGTCCGATTTAGGTTTCTGGAGGACTTCGGACTAGTCCGGTCCTGTCCGGACTTGTCCGATTTTTCGTGTCCATAACCCTAGCCGCCACCAAACCCTAATCCCTTCACCCCACACTCTCCTCCAAGCTTTCTCTCTCTTGCGCTCGAGCTCCCAAGGCGAATCCTTGATTCCTCCGTCGAAAAGCCTCAATCTTGGGCGGAGATTAAGCTTGAAGACTCGGGGATTGAAGTTAGCGGACAAGTCCGGCCTCCAACCCCCACATTTTCAAGCTTCCTTGGATTTCTTGGTAAATTTTCCTCAAACCCTAAGAAATCTCAAATTTCTTCATTGCTTATCGTTTGGCCTAGCATTCTTCACTAGTTGCATGTCCAGTTGATGTACTATGTGTATGCTAGACTAGTTATTTCATTAGGGATCAATTTTTATCCAGTTTGCTAGGTTTTTGCAGATGAACACCGGACAAGTCCGGTCCCCCGGACTAGTCCGTGCCTGAGCACCGGACAAGTCCGTTGTTTCTGAACCAAAACCTAATTCTTTAATTCCCTACTGCCTTCCATTGCCATCTTACCTCACCAATACCTTGTATAACTTGTCTTTTCTCTTGATCACTCATTCTCAGATCATGTCGAGCTCCGACAATGAAATCTCCGATTTCGAGGCCGAGTTGGACCACGAGGTGGCACCTCGGTCCTCGACGGGTCTTGGCAAGAAACGCCAAGAGAGACCCTCCGAGCCTGCTCCCTCACCTCCCCAGGTTCGGAGGAAGGTGTGTGTCAAGAAGGCCGCCTCGAAGGCTGCTCCTCCGTCAAGTGGCCCTCGCCAAGCTAAAGGGAAGGGCAAGGGGGTTGCCACGGGGCCTGTTGGGCCTCTAAAGCTGCATACTCCCAGAGAAGGGGTCCGGGACCCCAATGAGGAAAGATTCAATGGCAAGGGCAGCGATGTGGCCATGAAGCTGAGAAGTGTGGACTACTATGCAAGGCCCAAGCAAGCAGCTGATGGCAGATTCTGGTCAAATTTCCATGCTGACTTCTACAAGCTGGTCTACTTGCCGATGAAGACCCCGGTGGTGCGCAGTCAATGGATTGACTGGGCCCACCTTGAGAAGAGGAAATGTGCAGCTTTTGATGAAGTGATACAAGCTGCAGAGAGAGACATGGGCTGAAGGATTTGTTTGCCTTCAGATATAATTGGAATGATGAAGTGATTGCACAATTCTATGCAACGTGCCACTTCTCAGGTGAAGACGAAGAAAGTGTGACTTGGATGACTCATGGATCCAAGTATTCCATCACTCAAGAAGAGTTTGCCCGCCTGCTGCATCTTGACTCTGAGGGAGATGACCACCTCATTATCCACAACATTGGGGTCATTGAGAGGGATGGAATGCAGTTCATGTATGAGCCCACCTCCAAGTTTGTCCCTCCCTCCACAAAGAACATGAAGCCTTTCTTTGTGGTCCTCAACAGAGTCCTCAGGAAGACGATTGCTCCCAAGGATGGTGATGCAGGGAGTGTGCAAGGCTACCTCCGGACCCTGATGAAGGTCATCAGCAAGAAAAGGCAATTCGATGTTGCAGACTATATCTGGAATGATATGGTCAATATCTCAAGTACCCCCAACCGATCCTGTGGCTATGCCCCTTACTTGATGTTCATGATTGAGAAGGTCACAGGAATCGAGTTTGTGAAGGATGTGGAGCACACTCCACTGAGGCCTCAGAAGCCTCAGTCCGTGAATGTCCAGGCTGCTCCATCACCGGCCTCAAGCCCCGAGGTGCCGGCAAGGCAAGGAGAAGCTGCTAGGGCTACTCCTCCCTCCAGGGAAGCCCCTCAGAAAGGATCCGCCAGTGGGATCCTCAAGTACTTGGCTGCAATCTTCTCCTCCTGCAAGAAAACTGAAGTGAAGCTTCACAAGCTAAATCAGAATAGGAAGGAGGACATGACATACATAAAAACCAATGTGAAGCAGCTGAGTGAGAAGCTGGAGATCAATCCAATTGGATCTCCAGTACTTTCTGAAGATTCTGATCCAAACATCACCGAGCTCAGCCCCTTGACTCCTTCCGAGCTTGCCTATTTTGGCATTGGGGGCTCGAGCAGCTCCGCTCCTCCTCCTACCTCTCAACCTCGTGAAGCCGAAAGCGATGAAGATGATGAAGACGACGAGAGGACTGACAGCGAAGAGTGAAGCCCTAGGACCTTCCTCTCTCTCTCTTTTTGGTGTCTTGATGCCAAAGGGGGAGAGATTGAGGGGGAGTCTCTAGTCTAAGCTTTAGCTGAATAGGATGCGAGGAGAGAGCTCTCTATGTTTTTTAATTGTGATTGTATTTGCTTAACTCTCTTTTCATATCATGTTTGGTCCTGTGATGAATTGCTCAATTAATTTGCAAGTGTGTGATGAAATCTGAGCTTTTGCTCCTAAAGTGCCATATTCACTTGATATTAGTTGGTAAATGAAAATTCTGTCATTCTTAATGCAATCATGCTCTTAGTATGCATCCCACCATAAAGAATGCACATATGAATAATTATCTTGTTGCCTGATGCATTTTTGAGTCATATGTGCATACTTTATGAAAATCTCATTTTATACCTCATTTTGTGAAATCTCAATTGGTTGTCATCAATCACCAAAAAGGGGGAGATTGAAAGTGCATCTAGGACTCCCTTGTGGGTTTTGGATGATTTATGACAAGCAATTGGGATCCTAATCCTTTTGTTGAGATGAATGCAGGAAAATGATGAAAAATGAGTAAAATGTCAAAAAGAGGGAAATTAAGAAGGAGAATGAATTTGAGCTCAAGAAGAAGAAATTAGTAGATTAGTATGTATGGAGTGTGTTAAGGAAACACACCCAAGAGCTCAATCTCACTTAATCACACACACACAATGCACAAAACCATACAGGACCGGACTAGTCCGATATCAGCCAGACTAGTCCGATATCACATTCTGCACAAGATCGGACAAGTCTGGTCTCCACCGGACTAGTCCGATATCTTTCTGTTCCACCTCGGACTAGACCTCCCCAGTGCGGACTAGTCCTCAACACAATGCACAAGTCACTAGATCGGACAAGTCCGGTCGCCACCGAACTAGTCCGATACCCTTTCTGATCCACTTCGGACAAGTCCGGTGATTACACGGACTAGTCCGATATACACTATGATCTAAATCGGACAAGTCCTCCAAGTGCGGACTTGTCGTTCCAAACACTTAGGGTTTCACAGGACCGGACAAGTCCGATAGCAACCGGACAAGTCCGAAGATTTCCAGCAGCGAAATCGGACAAGTCCGTTTTTCAATCGGACTAGTCCGATATTCCTGAACACTTAGGGTTTGCTTCACACAGCACACCGGACTAGTCCGGTCTCCACCACGGACTAGTCCGATCTTTCTGAACCCTAACGGTAATTTCTAGAAACCCCATATAAATAGAGGTGCACAGCCCACTTTTAATCTCTCTCGAACCCTAGCGCCGTCACACCTCCCAAGAGACTCAAAAACCATCACTCTCCACGAAATTAAGTGCAAAATCGATCAATCCTTTGAAGATCACTTGTAGATCATTGGAGAGGCACTTTGCACACGATTGAGCTCTTGGTTTGAATCTCTAACACACTCTTGCATCTCAATTTGTATATTTCGAAGTGTGTTATTGGTGTTTTTAAAACTTGTAATCAAGGGAGCTCTCAACTTGTGAGATCGCCCCTTCAACTTGGTGATTTACCCCTGTGTGATTAGTGGAAGAGGATTGGCCTTCGTGGCGATCCGACGAGGGAAGGGTTGGTGAAGACCCGGTCCTTTTGTGGGCTCCTCATCGTGGACGTAGGCTGCCTTCGTGGTAACCGAACCACGGGATAAATCTTGTGTCTTGTTCGTTTGTGTTCATCATTCCAGTTGATCAACATTATCTAGGGTTTGATTCATTTTGTTGAATTGAAGTTAAATAGTTGAACAAGAATCATACTTGCAATAAAACTTAACATACAACTATTGAACTGTCATTAAAGTTTATATTTCCGCTGCAAACGACAACGAAACAATCAAATTGACCTAACTTGATCAACCTAGCCCGTGAAATCCAGACTAGTCCGCACTTTACCGGACTAGTCCGATATATCTGGATTTGACCTTTTTGTTGAAGTGCTACAGGAACCGAGAAATTCAAGAAGGCCTATTCACCCCCCCCCCCCTCTAGGCCTACATTCAGCATTCCAGGATACACTATCCTTGTTTGGAATGAGACTGAACAGTGTTTTTGCAATGTTGATTGCTCCAAGTTTTGAGTACATATCTAGTGTTGCATTAGCTACAAACAAGTTCGCATCCATACGGTTCTTGATTGTAATACAGTGTACCTGTGTTCCCATAGAAAGGGAATTCAAGTTAATGCATGCGCCAAGGACACTCACAAATGTAAAGTCATCAGCCTCCAGGTCAACCCTCCTCATATACTGGAACATTTGAATGGTCTCTTCTTGCATGTCATTTTGAACAAACCCATTAAGCATTGCATTCCACATGACAATGTTCTTTTCAGAGGAGAAGTCAAAAACCTTCTTTGCATCAGTGAAGCGGCCATGTTTCACATACAGGTTGATCAGAGAACTGCCCACGAAAACATTTGCATCCAAACCATGCCTTACTGCCGATGCATGTGCCTGCTGGCCTTCATCAAACGCCAATACGTTGGCTGTTGCGCTTATCACGCTGGCAAAAGTGGACCTAGTTGGCCTCAACCCCTGAGTCCTCATATCCTTGTACAGGCCAAACACTCCACCCTCGAGCCCACTTTGAGCGTAACTGGAGATTACAGCATTCCAAGCCACTGTGCTTGGCATATGTATCTTCTTCAGCATAGTTCTTGCGTCCTCTAGTCTACCCAAGCTTGCAAGAGTGGAAATGATGGTGACACACGTTACTTGGTCAGGGACAGAGCCCATCTTTTCCATCCTAGAAAACAACGCCAGCGCTTGTTGGTGGCAGCCAAACCGATGATACCCGGCAATCATACTTGTCCAACATATTGTGTCCGGGCAAGCAATTCCATCGAACACCCTCCGAGCACCGGCGACCTCACCGCATTTGGCATACATGTCCACCAACGCCGCTTCACAGAAGGCGCTGGAGCAGAACCCGCTCTTGAGCACGTCGCAATGCACCTGCCTGCCGTAGTCGAGGACGCCAAGCCTCGAACACGCGGAGAGAACCACGGCAAGGCCAAACTGGTCTGGCCGCCCACCGACAGAGCACCTAATGCGCCGAAACGCATCGAGGACGTCATGGGGAGACCCCGACCGCGCGCGGCAAGACAGCACCGAGCTCGTCGCCGCGCCCGAAGCCCGCGCCCCGAGGCAACCCAGCGCGCACCAGGCGTAACCTGCGCGACCGGACCTGCAGTACAGGTCGACGAGGCGGTCCCCGAGCGGCAGGCCGAGGCGCAGGATCCGCGCGTGCAGGACCCCGCACGCCCGCGATAGGTGGGCGCCCGGGGGGCTTGCTTCGAACGGGTTGCGGGCGTGGCACTCCCTGGCAAGGGAAGCGATGAGGCCAGCGTAGTAGGCCGCGGGGTGCCGGTCGGAGGGAGGGGAGAGGTAGGGAAGGGCAAGCTGCTCGGCTCTCGGCGTGGGCGCGGGCGGGGGGCGGAGCCGGGTTAAGGAAGCGGAACGCATGTACGCACGGCCGCCGCCGCCGCCGCCGCCGCATGTGCTGTTCAGTTTTGCTGAGCCTCTGAGCACGGGGCGTCGACCGAGATACGCGGGCGGGCGGGCGGGCGGCGCGAGCGAGGTCGTTGGCTGTGGCGCGCTGCCGGATGCCGGCGGCCCGGCGCAGATCAAGTATTTGGCTGGAGCGAGCGGTGCTGGCGCGGCCGTGAAATTGGCGGGGCGGCGCCGGTGAGCCGGCGGGTTTTGGATTGTGGTACGGACGGCGCGTGAAAGCTCTTCTTTATGTGAGTAACGTAAGTACTCCTTTTATTTTTAAAAGTTTATCGTTTTTTATTTAAAAATAAATTATAAAACTTCAATTTTTTAGGAAAAGTAGTATTTTATTGATCAAGAAACATCATAGTTCATTACATAATTCATTTCGGATACATTCCGGAATAGCTGAAGCAAATATATTACAAGAAGATAGATTGGCATAACGTGCCAATTTGTGTGCTAAAACATTTAAACTACGTTTAACAAATTTAAAGGAGCAAGACTCCAATCTTGCAGCAATGACTTTGATATCTTGTATCACAACTTCCATTGAAGATCTATCTTGAATAGTGAGGTGATTCATTTTATAATAGAAAGACAGTCGGAGTACAGATGTAGTTTTGAAAAACTATGATCATTTGCTATTGCTAGAGCTTGTCGAACTGCAATGCCTTCAGCCAATTCTGGACATAAGAAGATATTCAACCTTCCATTGCAAGATAGAAGATAGGTTCCCCTATTGTTGCGGAATACAACACCCCAGCTAACTTGCTTAGCAGAAGGGAATAAAGCTGCATCAACATGCATAATTATATATCATTCTGTAGTAGATTCCAATCACCAACTGAAGATTGATTGTTCACATGTGATGACATTTTCGTTTTGAAAGAGTGATGTAGTATCAATTCAGCATAGGCAAAGATCTTAAGAGTGAGTCATGTATGATCAGTCAACTCTATGTTGTGCTTTAGCTTGTTTCTAGCATCCCAAATATACCATATTGTTACAACTATTTGAAAGTGCATCTAGGATCCCCGTGGGTTTTGGATGATTGATGGCGACAATTAAATGACTAATAAGCTCAGTGATCTTAAGCACAGGTGTGGACTCAAGTAGAAGCACAATCCCTCAAAAAGGAAAAGGATGAAAACGGCGATGTCAACTCGAAAAGGAGAAACTAGGGTTTCTAGTGTGTCGAGTTTGTACTAGCCAAATACGTGTGAGGATGTGTGTGTAAAGTGCATTGAGATCAAGCTGGGAGCTCAAAGCGGTTTAGAGGTCAAACCTATTGAGAGAAAAGAGTTGTAAGAAGTCTGGCAGTAGGGCCGGACTAGTCCGTGCAGGTGGCCGGACTAGTCCGCCCCTGACTGGCCAAGTCCGTTTTCAGTCGGACCAGAAGGGTCTGACTGAGTTCGGACAAGTCTGTAGTGGGACGGACTAGTCCGGATAGTCGTGAAGTGGGTTTTGGGGACTAAGTCCCAAAACTACGGACTTGTCCGTTTTGGTCCGGACCAAGAGGTCGTGACTGAGATCGGACTAGTCCTGGAGGCCGAACTAGTCTGGGTGTGAGAGAAGTCAGTGCTTCAGAGAAGTCTAGGAAGGCCGGACTAGTCCGTCCTGGGGGCCAGACTAGTCTGGGTGTGAGAGAAGTCGGTGCTTCAGAGACTAGGTCTGGGAAGGCCGGACTAGTCCGCCCTAGGGGCTGGACTAGTCCGGTGATGGCCGGACTAGTCCGTTGAAGTGACCGTTTGAATTTGAAGTTTGGCAGGTAGTGTGACGATTGCCGCACAGTGCGACAGTTGTCAGGGACGTCAGTGGTCCCCTAGGCCGGACTAGTCCGGGCTGTAGGTCGGACTAGTCCGCCCATCTGCTGAAGTCAGCAGTATGGGCTTGGGACCTTTATAAATAGAGGACCCCTGGGTTCATTTGAACCAACCTTTGAGCAAGTTGAAACCCTAGCGTCGCCACAGCAACCTTGAGCCTCCAAAAGCCTCTTTCTTGCCTACATTCCCTCTAAAACTAATTCTTATGTACATTAGGGTTTAGTGAGGTGAAGAAGAGGAAGAACACCGCTCTTTGGCTCTCGGTTTGATCTCTTGCACTTTGTGAATCTTTGTGATCTGTGACTTGAGTCAATCTTTGTGATTTGTGATTGTATTTGTGGTGGGAGCCTCAGATTGTGAGAAGCCCCAACAAATCTTGTATTCACTCTTTGTGATAGTGGAAGAACCAAGTTAGGCCCGTGTGGTAAACTTGGTGAGGGAAGGGTTGTTGAACCCGGTCCTTCGTGGACTCCTCAACGGGGACGTAGATTCCTTCTTGAGATCGAACCTCGGGATAAAATCCTTGTGTTCCTTGTGTTCTTTACTTTCACTTATTGCTCATTGCTTCTAGGGTTAACTTTATCGGTTTTGTTCATCACTCTTGTTTCATCGTGATCCTTAGCTTCATACTTGTCATATAACTTGTTAAGGCTCACTAAGTCATTCTAACAAATCTTGCATCACGAGAATTGGACTAAAACTTGTTAGAAACCCTTTTTAGGCTTTTCCCTGTAGGAGGATCGGACTAGTCCGCCCCTGGACCGGACTAGTCCGCCCCCTGAGTTCTAATCTCGTTCTATTAAGTCTGTCGACTGTTGGAGTCGGCAGATCCCCTGACACTATGAAAGTGTTTAAAGGAGTTGTGGTTCGGTTTGGGCGCGCGGAGATCTAAGAAAGTGAAGTGCGATTTGGACACGAGTGACACAGTAGTTTACGTGGTTCGGGCCGCCTGAGCGTAATACCCTACTCCACGGGTGTGTGTGTGAGTTGTATTTACTTGTGAGCTTGAGTGTGTTCGAGAGTTCTCTCCCCCTCGTGTACCGGCGGTTTGTCCTTTTATAGTACAAGGACAAACCGTTACAATTCAGCCTGACCCGACATGTGGCCCTGGCGGTTATTGGCATTGATACACAAGATTAATTGTTGCTAATAACCCTGTAACGGCTCTGACAGTGCCGTTACGGGTGTTAAGATCATCCGATTAAATATCATTAATGTGGAATTAATGATAATTAATCGGGTCTTGAAGTCCGCGGCTGTCCTTTGGAGATCCGGAGCCGTTACAACGTCTCCTGGGGGTTTAAAGTGGCTAGCTCCGACGTATGGACACGTGGCAGCTCTGGAGCTTGCTCGTGGGAAGCGGGAAGCTCCGGGGCGGTTTGCTACGTGTCAGGTCCGGAGCTTTTCTCGGTCAGGGGCTACCTCCGGAGGTGCCGTTTCAGTACTTGGCCCGGAGCTTCACCTTTGCGGGTAATAGCTCTGGGCTGACAGTACACGTGGCAACCTACAGGTTAACCATGTTGGAGAAGTGGGTCCCGTCACGTCTGGCGAGTGGGCCCCCGAGGGTCTTCAATTTGAGTTGATGTCCTTCCCTTGAGATCTTCGTAACCTCAGGGGGTGTATGGTTTTTAGGGTACCGACAGTGGCCCCCTGGACCTACCTCCGGGGAAGGCTAACGGGATGAAGTCATTCCGCCGGAGGTGGGTCCACACTTGCGACTCTTGAACTGGGTCTTCAAGGGTCTTCGGAGGTGCCTTTGGCGGGACTTTATGGTTGAGTCCCGACGCGTGGCGCACCTCAGGCGGCAGATAAGATCTTTGACGTGCGGATCTCTCGCAATTGAAGGTCGTCGGTTCCCGATACGAAAACCGTAGCGGTTCCGCGCGCCTTGTCAGTCCGCCGCCTTTGGGTTTTCCGCCTCGTGATGACAACTGTTCGCCTGGGTAAGAGCCTCGACTTGATCGTCGGAGTGGTCCCGGGCCCTCTTGTCATCGGCTGGGTTGAATTCTTGAGTAGTACGCTTGACTCCCCTGCAGTTTCCATCCAAGCGTTGCGAGGGCTTACTTAAGAAGGAAAGCACACCGTCGGGAGTTCTTTACGCTTTCCATCTGTTCTCGCGCTCAAACTCCCAACTCGTGCTTTGCTTCTCTTCTCTCGCCTAGCTGTGCTGCGATGGAGTTGGGTCTGCGTGAGAGTGTTGGAGTCGGCAGATCCCCTGACACTATGAAAGTGTTTAAAGGAGTTGTGGTTCGGTTTGGGCGCGCGGAGATCTAAGAAAGTGAAGTGCGATTTGGACACGAGTGACACAGTAGTTTACGTGGTTCGGGCCGCCTGAGCGTAATACCCTACTCCACGGGTGTGTGTGTGAGTCGTTTGAAGACGGAGAGCGATCTGAAGAAGGTCCGAGCCCTCATGGGGTGGTCGTCGGACTTCTTCAACCGTTCAATCCGCACCGGCGGGGAGCTTCCCTTTAAAAAGGAGCACTCCGGCGAAATGGTATACTTTTCATCGTATGCCATGGTGGGGCTGATCCCATCATTTTCTTCCTTCTTTTTGATGCTGCTGGACTTCTATGGTCTGCAGCTATACCACCTTGGCCCTCACTCCCTCCTCCTTGTGTCCATCTTTGTCCACTTTTGCGAGATGTGGGTGGGCATCCCTCCCTGCATCGAGCTCTTCCGCACTTTCTTCACCGTCCAGACCACCGGCCGAAGTGACGAGTACCTTGGCTTCTACTACTTTGTGAAGCGCAAGAAGTGCCCGTTCAAGTACCTCCGGTCGTTCCCTTCCGGGAAGTGGGATGACTGGAAGAAAGATTGGGTAGTCGTCCGGGTGGAGGAGCACGAGCGGTTGGAGCTGCCAGACGGTCTGCCCGGCATTGACACGTCGGTGTGGAGCGAAGTTCCGGTGCTGGCGGCAGCCTTCGACCCCGTCCTGTCCAGGATCCGCCAATGTGTGGAGGGAGGATTAACTCCCCAGACGGTGTTCTGCAACTTCCTGTCCAACAGGTGGGCGCCGCTGAAGAGAAGGGAGAAGCTCGCCTGGGCCCTCAACAGCGTGATGGATGAAGACCGGGTTGAGACCGGGTTGAAGTCCAACATGGTGGGGAAGTCCTTGGAGTTTCACCTCAAGAAATTCCAGCACGGCATCGATGTAGACGGAGAGTACCTGACTCCGCCACCGGCTTTCCTCCCCCTGAACGTGGAAGTTGAGTTCAGCAGGGAGCTCCGGCGGAGGATGCCCGCGCTTGACGACCTTGGCGTCGTTGAGAGAAGATCGACCGCCCGGTTGGCGATCCCCGGGTTGTTGGAAGGCGGCTCCGCCCCTGTCTCTCAGCCAAGAGCTGAAGTCACCGGCAAAGGCAAGGAGCTGGCGGAGGAGCCGGAGAGCCGGAAGAGGAAGCTGCGACATGCTGACGGAAGGTCCGTCGGGCTTGCTACTTCCCCGCCAGTTCCCCGTCCTCAGGAAGGAAGATCCTCCGCTGCTGTAGCGTCTGTCCCCGTGGTGGGATCTTTTCGGAGCGCTACTGTTCCGGCGGTGGGATCCTCCCGGAGTGCTGATGTCCCTGTGATGGGTCCCTCCGGAGGTGCCAGTTCTGGACAGGCGACTCCGGTCCGAGAAGCGGTGAGGGCCTCCAGGTCTAGGAGTTCCTCCCGGTCAAGGAGAGCTCCGACCCGGGAAACGCCCGTGGCTACGGCAAGTCCTGGGAGTCCTCCCGGAGCTCCTATGCCGACCGTGGCCAGCCCGGAACGTCCGGGAAAGAGGTTCCGCGCAAGCTGGTGCGTGAGCCTCCCAAGGTAATTTTTCTTGCTTATCTCAATTAACTTTAATTATAGTAACTGTTTGCTCAATTTCTTCATTCTTCATCTGCAGCGTTCCCAAGAAGGGGAGTGAAGCTCCGCCCTCAGCCACATTGTCTGAGGCTACAAGGGCTTCTGCTCCAGCTCCGGTGCCACCCCAGGCGGAGGCTGCGACAGCTCCGGCGCCGGCTGTCGTGGTCATGGACCTTGACTCGTCTCCAGAAGTTCCCGTGGTAGCGCCGGACCACGGGTTTGAAGATGCGCCAGTGGCACCCGCTCCGGAGGTTGAAGCTCCGGGCCCCTGTGCTGCAGAAGTAGATGCTCCGGCTGTTGAGCCGGAGGAAGTAGCGGTCCCAGCTTTAGAGCCGGAAAGTGCTGAAGCCCCGGCGGTTGAGCCGGAGGTAGCTGAAGCCCCGGCGTGCGAGTCGGAAGTTGAAGTGGTTCCGGCAATTGAGCCGGTTACTTCTGAAGCTCCGGTCGCAGAGCCGGTGGTTATTGGAGCGCCGGCTGCAGAGCCGGTGGTGGTGGAGGCGCCGGCTGTAGAGCCGGTGGTTGAAGAGGCGAGGGAGCTTGAGCCTCCCTCGGAAGGAGCGTCACGGCCGGAGCCATTGGAGGCGACGACATCGATGGTACCCGTGGCGGAGCCAGAGTGCCTGAACGAAGTCGCCGGCCCCCAGCCTGAGGGGGCGAATGAAGATTTGGTGGCGGGTCCTTCTTCGGTGGCGACTGAGGCCATCCCGGAGGAGGGCCCTAGTGCCTTGGAAGCTCGGGGTTCCGCTCTCGTAGAGTGGGACCCAATTTTTGTGGATGAAGACCCGCTGGAGCCAGCGGAGGAGACCCCAGAAGGTCCGGAGCCCATCTCGCTGTCGATGTCCATCGACAACGCTTGCTCCAGTCTGCGCCAAGTCCAACTAGCCTTCTTCCACGACAGCAAGGTTCTTGAAGAGGAGCGCCAAACCCTTAGGAGGTGGCGGAATAGACTCCAATTCGAGACCAAGCTGGCGCAGTCGAGGATTGCTGAGGACAAGGAATGGATCAGGCGGGAGAAGATCCGCGTGGAGCTTTCGGGTGAGATGCTGGACGAGAGGGAGAGCATGACTCACAACCTCGACGCCCAATCCCGGGAGTACCATGACCAAGCTAAGGCTGCCAATGATGCAGCCAACGCTCGGTTCGATCAACTCGAAGCCATCAGTACCGCACTCATCAAGCGCCGAGAGGCACTTGAGGGGAGGGAAAAGCGGCTCGAGGATGAGGAGCAAAAACTCCTGGAACTACGGGACGACGTCTTGCGACGTGAAGAAGAGCTCGCCGAGAAGACAGCTCTGGCGGACAAGGGCCTCGAGGAGCGCGCTAAAAAATTGGAAGAGCGCTGCCTCGAGGAGGAGGAGAAGACCTGGGTGCGAGGGCAGGAACTCTACGAGTATGAGTGTGCCCTCGTCGCCCGGGAGAAGAAAATAGAGGCTAGGGAGAAAGACCTGGTCGACCGCCGGAACAAGATCCACCTCCGGGAGGAGGAGCTCGGAAGACTCGAAAAGCGGGTTGCTGCGAAGATTCAGCAAAACGCCAAAGAAGTTGAGCGCCTCTCCCGCGAGAACTCGGAGCTGACGGCGGCCCGGAGGTCCTTGGAAGAGATGAAGGGCCTGAGGAAGACGGACTCCCTGCAAATTTGGGAGTTCCTGAGCAAGGCCGACGATGCGCTAGCGCCGATGGGTTTCAGCCCCGTGCTTCCGGATGATCCGGAGCCGGAGCCGGACCTTGCGCTGCAAGCGTTGGGCGCTGCGGGCAGCAAGCTCTCCAAGGTGGGCGACGTCATCGCGGACCAGTTGGAGGTCGAGGGGCAATCCCTGGCTAGAAACGTCACAGAGTATGTGTTGACGTGTTACACTAGCCGGAACCCTCGATTCCCTCTGGACCCGGTGCTTGAAGGCCCCGTTGAAGGAGAAGGCGAAGCTACCCGAGCCAGCGTGTCGGAGGTCGCCCAGAAGGTCGCTGAGTTCTTCCATAGGGTCTAGGACTATCTTTCTTAGCCTTTATTTGTATCTTCTCTTCTTCCTCAATTTTGTAATCCTTTGTCCCCAGATGTAATCTCTGGTCTTCAAATGAAATGAAATCCCCAATTTTTCGTGAATTTCATTTCTTGTCTTCAACATCTTTATCTTCACTTGGCCCCCTGGTAGATGTGCACAATTTGATTGTGGACATGTACCAAAAGGATGTTGATTTTTGTTGAAGACAGATTTGCTTCGAACTCGTATAGTTTGGGTCCGAAGTTTTCGATAGTGAAGGTCCCTTGAAATCGTCGGAGCTTAGAAGCTCCGGCACTGTCCATCGTCGGAGCTTAGTAGCTCCGGCAATAGATTCTACCAACACGTTGAGTGTCGATAGTTAATACTTCAAGGTGTCGGAGCTTAGTAGCTCCGGCAATGACCTTTGCCACGCTTGGCTTGCTGGCAACAGACTCTAGTGATAGAGTCTTCTCACCATCTTTAAGTTAACACCAGTGGGAGTCGAAGCTTGGTTAACTCCGGTTTTTCTCCATCAATATCATTTTTATTTTTCCTGCACACTTAAGCCAAGAAAAACAGTAAAATTCGTTCCTTATCTATAACTTCGTCGCGGCTTACGGTTCTCAAGAGAATTTCAAGTTGAACACGATTTTTAGTATAATTGGATGAATTATCTTTTCTTTTAGATCCAATTGTCCATGGACCCGCCTTACTTTGGCCTGCCGGGATATAGGTAGAGTGGCGTACTTAGGGTGCTTGACCAGGCTAAGTCGATAGCGCACTCCGGCCCTAGAATGGCTTGGCGACTTTCAGGCGAGTTGATCACAGACGATATTTAAATCTAAAAAATCTGACAATCCAACTCAAATTGTACATAAACCGGTTAAACTAGAACTTCTTAAGAATTGCACGTTTCTGTTATAGACAAGAAAGAGAAAAATAAAAATGTTGAGCCTTATGCAAAAATGAATGCACGTGGAGTCTATTTCACATGAAGATGTCTTTCATTATAGGTCCGGGGTACAGGGGAAACAAGTACACTCTTAGGGTACGGAACCAGGCTAAGCGTGTTCGGTTTCTCGTTTAACCCAGGGTAATTAGCTACACTTCTAGTCCGGAGACTGTATCAAGTGTTGCATGAGCTTTCCAAACCTTTCGGGAAAGGTCCGGCTGCTCTCCCGGAGGAACTACCCGACTGTGTACAATGACTCTATAACATACACTTCAAGTTACTTAAGACTCACCTCCGTGGAATTAAGTGTAGAACTTACGGAGGTGCTCGATATTCCAAGGATTTGGGAGAGGTGTCCCATCCTCGGCAGCCAAGCGAACACTTCCGGGACGGGATACTTTGATCACTCGGAAGGGTCCTTCCCAGCCGGGGGAGAGTTTGTTTTGCCCTTCTCTGGATAGTATTCTCCGTAGCACCAGATCGCCTTCCTCGAGCTGTCGGTTGTGTACATGCCGCTGATGATAGCGCCGTAGAGCTTGGCGATATCGGGCGTTCCGAACAGCTGCTTGGCACCTTCCCTCCTCGAGGAGGTCTAGGTCTTCACGCCGGAGCTGGTCCTGCGCGGCTTCGTCGAAGGTTCGGACTCGGAGAGAACCCAGGGTGATTTCCGGAGGAAGGATCGCTTCTGCTCCGTACACCAGGAAGAAGGGTGTTTCTCCGGTTGCCCGACTTGGAGAAGTCCTGTTAGCCCATAGAGTGGGCGGAAGCTCTTCGATCCAATTAGCTCCGTGCTTTTTCAAACGCTCATAAGTGCGCGTTTTTAGTCCTTTCAGGATCTCTGCGTTTGCTCTCTCGGCTTGCCCATTGCTGGCAGGATGAGCTACGGAAGCGTAGCAAACTTGTATGCCGAGGTCTTCGCAATATCCTTGAAATGCGGAGCTTGTGAACTGAGTCCCATTGTCAGTGATGATCTTGTTTGGGACTCCGAATCTGCTCACGATAGATTGTAGAAAATTGATTGCAGATTGTTTGTTGATCGTCACAACAGGAGTAGCTTCCGGCCACTTGGTGAACTTGTCGATGGCGACATACAGGAACTTGTAACCTCCGACGGCTCTTGGGAAGGGTCCCAAGATGTCCATCCCCCACACAGCGAAAGGCCACGTAGGAGGTATCATTTGTAAGGGCTGAGCAGGTGTATGAATTTGCTTTGCATGAAATTGGCATGCTTTGCATTTCTTCACTAGCTCAGTAGCATCCTGGAGCGCTGTAGGCCAGTAGAAGCCGTGCCGAAAGGCTTTTCCGACCAGCGTGCGGGAAGACGCGTGGTTCCCACACTCACCTCCATGGATTTCTGCGAGGAGCTCGCAGCCTTCTTCCCTTGTGATGCACCGCATTAGGATGCCGTTGGCACCGCGCCGGTAGAGATCCCCTTCTACCAACGTGTATCTTTTAGCCAATCTGACTACCCGGTCAGCGGATACATCATCGTCAGGAAGGATGTTGTCTTTCAAGTAGTTCCGGATCTCCGAGATCCATGCATCGGAACTGACTTGAGCATTTGAGTCTTGCGTGCTGGGTTGCTCGGAGCTTCCGGCAGCACCTACGACCCTTGATGGCTGCCATGGTAACAGGGCCATCGGGACCGTCAGCTTCGGGATGCTGATCTCGCCCCCTTCGTTCAGCTCGGCAGGCTGAACTGTGGGTTTTGACAACCTCCGGACAAAGGTTCCGTCTGGAGCCGGAGCTCCGGTTGACGCCTTAGTCGAGAGTTCGTCAGCTTCAGCGTTGTGAGCACGCTGAACATGGTGAAGGTCTAGGACTTCGAAGTCCTTCTGAAGCCTCTGGACTTCAAGGAGATAAGCAGCCAGCTGGAGATTATTGCAGGAGCACTCACCCTTCACCTGCTTGATGACAAGTTGTGAATCTCCTTTGACCAGCAACTGCTTGACACCATATGATAGTGCCACCTTTAATCCATATATGAGTGCTTCGTACTCCGCCATGTTGTTAGTTGCCTTGAAGTCAAGGTGCACCATGTATTTTACCTTCTCCCCGGTTGGTGCGAGGAGAAGGATTCTAGCTCCGGCTCCCTGCTTCTGCATGGAGCCGTCGAAGTAAAGGGTCCAGTGAGGCTTAGTGAAGGCCGGAACTTGTGGTTCCTTCTTCTGCTCGCTGGGGCCCCCAGGGTTTAATGGAGAGGAAATCCATTCTGCCACGAAATCTGCCAACGCTTGACTCTTGACTGCTTGTCTTGGAATGAATTCGAGGTCGAATTCAGCCAGTTCCGCTGCCCACTTCGCTATATTCCCAGTTGAATTGGGATTATGCAGGATCGCTCGAAGTGGATATGAAGTTACCACCGAGACTTTGTGAGCTTGGAAATAATGTCGAAGCTTTCTTGAGGCAATAAGAACTGCGTAGAGCAGCTTATGCACCTCTAGGTATCGAGTTTTGGCATCGTGTAATACTTCACTGATGAAGTATACTGGGCGTTGAATGGTCCGGACCCTCCCGGAGGGGTCCGGAACTTCCTCTTCATTGATCCGGACACTGTCAGAGGGGTCCAGATATCTTCGCGGACCTCCGGGTTCTGGGTGGAGGAACCCGGAGCTTCTTCAGGAATGACTTGGATCCTATCGGGAGGATCCGGGTCCTCTGAAGTGGCTTCTTGTGGGTTTAGGTCTGGGAGCTGGGACCCAGACCCGCTTTCAGGAAGCTCCGGATCCTCCCGAAGGGATCTGGATTCCTGAGTATTGGGTAGTTCCGGTCTCTCCGCAACCAGAACCATACTGACGACTTCGTCAGCTGCTGAAATATAAAGCAACAAAGGCTCACCAGGGTTTGGAGCTACCAAGACTGGTAGGGTGGTGAGGAACTGTTTCAGCTCCTGGAATGCCTTCTCTACTTCTTCAGACCATTGGAATGGTCCGGATTTCCTCAGTAACTTGAAGAAGGGAAGTGCCCTTTCCGCCAATCTTGAAATGAACCGGCTGAGGGCTGCTAGACATCCGGTTAATTTTTGGACATCTTTGATGCGGGTTGGTGGCCGCATGTCTTCAATGGCTTTTATCTTCGCCGGATTAGCCTCTATACCCCGGTGACTTACCAGGAAACCAAGAAGCTTTCCGGAACTAACCCCGAAGACGCACTTGTCTGGGTTTAGCTTCGTGCGGGTGGCCCGCAGCTTGTCGAAAACAGCCTGCAAGGTGTCCAAGAGGGACTCCTTGTTTTTGACTTTGACTACGATGTCATCAACGTACACTTCCACTATGTCTCTGATGAGTTCTTCGAAAGTTTTGTACATTGCTCGTACAAAAGTTGAAGCTGCATTCTTGAGACCAAAAGGCATGGCTGTGTAACAATACAACCCATCCACTGTGATGAATGAAGTATGTTCTTCATCTTCCCTAGACATCCGGATTTGATGATATCCTGAATATGCGTCTAGAAAACACAGCAACTCACACCCGGAGGTGGAATCCACTATCTGGTCTATTCTAGGTAGTGGGAATGGATCTTTTGGACATGCCTTATTCAGTGTGGTGTAGTCGATGCACATCCGAAGTTTCCCGCCGGCCTTAGGCACAACGACTGGGTTTGCCAGCCATTTTGGATGGTAGACTTCTCGGATGAATCCGGCTTCGAGCAACTTCTTCACTTCTTGTCGGATGAAGTTTTGTCGCTCTACAGATTGCTTCCGAGGTTTCTGGTGCACAGGCCGAGCGTCGGGGTAAATCTTCAGATTGTGCTCAATCACTTCCCTGGGGATCCCAGGCATTTGTGACGGTTGCCAGGCAAACACGTCAACGTTAGCCCGGAGGAAAGTGATGAGCGCGAGTTCCTATTTGTCGTTCAAGCCACCCGATATGCGGGTAGTTTGAGTGACATCGGAACCAATTTGGACGACTTTGACGGGAATGTCGGTGTCGCCGCTTGGCTGCACACGGGGTGCAGAGGTCGAGCCTCGTTGACGAATGCTCGGAGGTTGTGGAGCTTGCTTCTGTCTGGAGTCCTCCTCTTGCGCTGTGGTGAGTGCATGGAGTTCCTCCAGAGCAGTTATTCCGGCAGTGCGATCTCCACGGATCCGGAGAACGCCTACTGGTGTTGGCATCTTCAACACCAGGTATCCATAATGAGCAGCTGCCATGAATTTGTACAAGGCAGGTCTACCCAAGATGGCGTTGAATGGTAAGTTGATCTGAGCGACGTCGAAGATCAACTTTTCGGTGCGATACTTCTCCCGGGTCCCGAAGGTAACAGGGAGAGTAATAGCTCCGAGTGGGGTTATGGCCCCCGGACCTACTCCGGAGAAAGGTCGAGAGGGCTGGAGGTCCGAAGGTCGGAGCTGAAGCTTAGTGAAAGCTTCGAAGCTAATGAGATTAAGCCCCGAACCTCCGTCTACCAGGACATGATGGAGCTGGATGTTGTTGATGGTGGGAGATACCATCAAGGGTAGCTGGCCAGCTCCGATCATGCTTTGAGGACAGTCCGAAGCATCAAAAGTAATGGGTGTGTCCATCCACTTTCGATGTGGCTCCGGTCTAGCTGTAGGAGCTACAGCAGCCATATCCCGTCGCATAGTCTTGATGACACGACGAGAGGTGATGTCCCATGATCCACCAAAGATGGTGTTCATGGTTTTTCGACGCTCGTTGTCGGAGACGTCGGAATCATCGTCGACAGAGGTGTAGACGGCTTTCAAGACCTTTTTAGGGTCTTGAAACCCCAACTCCTCTTCAGCCGAAGCTTCATCGACCTTTTGTTTCCCCTCCCTATGTCGGAAGGGAGACCCTTCCCGGCGCTTGTGATAGCGCTCGGCAAGGTTTTGGACCTCCCGGCAGTCCTCCAGTCTGTGGCTGCCCGTTTTGTGAATGGGGCACCACATCTTGGATTTGCCACCGTCTTCGGAAGACGGTCGAGGTCGCTTCTCGGGGCGTGGCCCCCGGCCACCAGGAGTTGCAGCGGCTGCAACGTTGGATGTGCCGGCCGACGGCTTCTTCTTGCCGTTGGTCTTCTTTTTCTTCTTGCCACTCCCGGAGGTAGCGGCTTCTTCTTTGGAGGATTTTTTATGATCCTCCAGGGCTGGTTTGGAGTGCATTTCACGACCCTCCGCAGCTCTGGCACATTTGTCAGCCAGGCTGAAGAGCTCCGTGACGCTGGTGATCTCTTTGATCGCCAGCTTCTCCAACATCTTCTTGTCTCGTACACCCTGTCTGAATGCTACAATGACAGAAGCGCTTGAGATAGAAGGGATTGTGTTACGTACCTGAGAGAATCTCTGGATGAATGACCGCAAAGATTCTCCTCCTTTTTGCACGACCGCAAAAAGGTCCAGTTCGGTGCCCGGACGGGTGTATGAACTCCCGAAATTGGCGGTGAACTGGCGGCATAGCTCCTCCCAACTGTCGATAGAGTTGGGTGGAAGGCTCATAAACCAGGACCTGGCGGTCCCAGTTAAAGCCACTGGAAAGTAATTGGCCATTACGGCCTCGTTTCCTCCAGCTGCTAAGATCGCAGTGGAGTATATCTGTAGGAATTCTACGGGATTGACAGTCCCGTCGAATTTTTCCGGCAAGTGTGGCCGGAACTTCTGTGGCCATCTAACCATGCGCAGATGCATGGCTAGGGCGGAACAGCCTCCTCCTACTCCTTCCAGAGTAGAAAGGTCTTGAGCATCTCGTCTTTCTCGAGCTCGCTCGATGTGAACACGGCCATCCTGTTGGCGGTATCGGCGATCAAGCTCCGCCCGGAGGTCGTGTGTCGAAAGTCGAGATGCAGTATGGGCACGTCGTGCCCCAGAGGGCAACGACGTCACTTGCTGTGACGCAGCTCTTCTCCGGTTGTTGGAGACATGTGGACCAAGTCTTCCAAACAACGTTCGTCGCTGCGACGGGGCCCGCCCTGAAGGGGGTGGACCCTGATTGTTGAGGCGTTCGGCCGCTGCTGCGACCAAATGCTCAATATCAGCTCTCCATTGCTCCATGGCACCTTGAGATGCATCCGGAGGTGGTGGTCGCTGAAGGAGAGCACGCGCTGCATGGAGCGCGTGTTCTGGGTTGTCACGACTTGCCGGCGCAGAATGAGACGCCGGTGCATCATCATGTCGTTCGGCACGTCTTGCCGGAGAAGATGGCGGTGGTGGGAGTGTGACTCCCGCTGGAACTGAGGCTCCCGCCGGTGGTTGCATGTTGGAGGGATTGCCTCCGACAGCCTGAGCAGCAGGTTGCCCGTTGGATGATCCAGCCGCAGAATTCACCATTCTTGAAGATCTCAGGCGCCCCTACCTGGCGCGCCAACTGTCGACTGTTGGAGTCGGCAGATCCCCTGACACTATGAAAGTGTTTAAAGGAGTTGTGGTTCGGTTTGGGCGCGCGGAGATCTAAGAAAGTGAAGTGCGATTTGGACACGAGTGACACAGTAGTTTACGTGGTTCGGGCCGCCTGAGCGTAATACCCTACTCCACGGGTGTGTGTGTGAGTTGTATTTACTTGTGAGCTTGAGTGTGTTCGAGAGTTCTCTCCCCCTCGTGTACCGGCGGTTTGTCCTTTTATAGTACAAGGACAAACCGTTACAATTCAGCCTGGCCCGACATGTGGCCCTGGCGGTTATTGGCATTGATACACAAGATTAATTGTTGCTAATAACCCTATAACGGCTCTGACAGTGCCGTTACGGGTGTTAAGATCATCCGATTAAATATCATTAATGTGGAATTAATGATAATTAATCGGGTCTTGAAGTCCGCGGCTGTCCTTTGGAGATCCGGAGCCGTTACAACGTCTCCTGGGGGTTTAAAGTGGCTAGCTCCGACGTATGGACACGTGGCAGCTCCGGAGCTTGCTCGTGGGAAGCGGGAAGCTCCGGGGCGGTTTGCTACGTGTCAGGTCCGGAGCTTTTCTCGGTCAGGGGCTACCTCCGGAGGTGCCGTTTCAGTACTTGGCCCGGAGCTTCACCTTTGCGGGTAATAGCTCTGGGCTGACAGTACACGTGGCAACCTAGAGGTTAACCATGTTGGAGAAGTGGGTCCCGTCACGTCTGGCGAGTGGGCCCCCGAGGGTCTTCAATTTGAGTTGATGTCCTTCCCTTGAGATCTTCGTAACCTCAGGGGGTGTATGGTTTTTAGGGTACCGACAAAGTCATTTCAGGTCGTTTAGCCTATTCACCCCCCCTCTAGGCAACTTTCAATTGATATTAGAGCAGAACTCTCCCAAAAGAGTCTAACAACTCAGAGAGAAGGTGTTGACATCAAGCCGTCGGCCAACACGCTGACACACAACAAGGAGTTGTCCTTGTAGGAGAAGCTGTACCCATACGTAAGCCCTCAAAAATCTGAGTACACCACCGTCGATGAATACCTCAACAGTCTGCTCTGAAGTCTGAAGAACAACATGCTCCTCTGCTCTCAACAAACTCTAAGGCCCTGCTAGTGGCAGCTATTGTATTAGTTGTAATAGAACTTCAGCTTGTGCCTCCAAATTCAGTTTGATGGTCTGTACTTTGTATTCCATGGTCAATAATGTTTCAATTTTACAGATTCCAGTGTAACCGTCTGGTCTATAATGTATTGCATGGTCAAATCATTTTTTTATACGTTGCAATGTTTCTTCGTAGCCCCCAACAGTGCATGTTGTCAGTCACGAATACAGTGCACCGTCTGTGATAATACTATGCATGTTCAGTTCCTTATTTTTACAGGCGGTTTTTAATTAAAAACCGTTCGTGAAAATGATTTTTACAGACGGTTTGTAATTAAAAACCGCTGTGATAATGATTTTTACAGGCGGACTTTAATTAAAAACCGTCTGTGATAATGCATTTTTACAGGCGGATTTTGTTGCCGCCTGTGATAATCGCCTATTTTCGCAGGCTCTTTGTTACAAGCGGTTTTAAAATCCGCTAGCGATAATATGTTTAGAGCCGTTTGTAAAAATGTTTTTTGTAGTAGTGTAAAGGAAGTCAAAATAACAGCAACAAGAAGATAAGATCTTTATTATTATTACTACTACTACCGAAGAACAGCAAATTGATTCGATCAGAAAGAGATTGGTCCACGGTATAAGACCATCCACACCAGCATACTCTAAAGCATACTCTATACACTATTCTTCTTCAGCTTTTACAGTACGTACTCTAAATTACACTGCGAAACAGTGTATCCAGTATGCTTTACAGCGTATCACTGCAGATGGTCTAAGCTCCTTTCACGGCGGCAGAGCCTGACGCGAATGACCAGGAAGGTGACGCCAACAGGAGGTGACAACGAACCATGTACCGGCTGCAGACGAAGGTGACATACATGGTGTGGTAGGAGAGATGTCTGCGTCGGCGTAAAGTTTGAGCAACCCGGCCCGGCCTTTTTGGTGTTTGCTGGTTGCCCACCACTCGACTGATTCTGATGATGAATCTTTTCTAGCTCGAGGGAATTTGTTTTATTTTTTTTTTGTGAGGGAAGATTCAAAGAAGAATCCATTCACCCCAAAATAAGTACTCCCTCCGTTCTAAAAAGTTTGTCGCTTTGTAGTTCATTTTTGAACTACAAAGCGACAAGCTTTTTGGGACGGAGGGAGTATGAAACTTCTGCATCGGCCGGATCAAGGAGGAGTCTAGGTTCGTCCAAAGTGGGGAAGAGTCGTTTGGCCCGGCCAGCTGATGTGACTTGTGTATATAGCTGACGAAACTTAGAAAGCGAGGTAGCTGTGCTCATACATATTATCAAGCAGCTGATATCCTTGCAACATCACTGTGAAGAAGCTAGGGTTCGCTCGAGAGGAAGAAGGACGATTAGTTAATTGAATGCGTGCCCTCTCATTTTCACCTCGTGTGGTGTGTATGGGTTACGCGCGCGAGCATAATGACTAATGCAATATGCGAGGATCGTCGCCTCCCTCATCATCGCCGGCCGCAGCAGCCATTCTTCGGACATCCCTTACGCCAAAAAAAATCATTTTCTGCTAATATATGTTGGTTGTATCTTTATTTGTAAAACAGGACCACTTTTTCCATCCCTTTTGGAACTATAACTATAAATACGCTGGGTGATCCTGTATGGAAGAAACAAAACGAAGCTGACAAATAGCGCTTCAAATTTTCAATGTATGACTTGAAACAAAACTAGTCTTCTTCCGCACCATATTTACCACTTCACCAATAGGCTTCTCGTCTCTTACTGAATCTCCAGGACTCCATCAGTAGGATCTACCTCATAGAGAACCATTGGGCATCACCTCAAGGATGATGAAAAGCGTCTAAATGTTGAAGTATAAGCAAATTGTACACACTTCTCCATCAGTTTAAGCTTTTGGATACAATCAATTTATAAGCTTTTGGATGCAACCAACTGGTACATGATAGCTTATTATGATAAAAAAAGACATGTTTTTGCTGGTCAAGAGAGCGGGGGTCCACCTTAGCAAGCAAACAATTCGTTTCGTACATCTTGAAAGATCTAGGACAACCACTACCTTATTAATAATGATATTGTCCAATGTTTCCAACACTGTTTTAAGCTAGCGATTGAATTGGCTCCAGTTGCTGTAGGCTTCATGGCACTATCATCGGTCATCATCAATCAAATAGGTGCTCTTTAGAAGAATCCTAAAGACCCCAGGCAAAGATTTACTACTTATTTGGCTACATCAGTTATATTCTGTATATGGCCTTGTAACATTGGTATTCAATAGTAAAAAGTTCATAATGATTAACTGACAGCTTAAAAATGATGCTATTAAACTGATTTTGAAACCATATTTCATAATAATTTACTACTCAAGAAATATTGGTAATAATTAGTAAAGTTGAATTTGCTTGATGAACTACTTAAAAACCCTTATATTTTTTGTAAACAAAGGGAGTACTTTCATTCCACATATTTGTACAGCCTACTTGAATGTGAAACTAGAACCGAGAAAAAAAGGGAAGACAAACATAGAAAATGGTGTGCCTAGAAATTTTTTGATGGAATTGAAAATTCGGTGAGAACTGCAGAGAGGAACCACATCACTTAATATAGCTCATGTTTCTTCCGTCGTCAAAATTTTATCGCTTTGTAGTTCAAAAATAAACTACAAAACGACAAAGTTTTGAGAATAGAGAGAGTACTTCTCACAGAGCCCCTTTGAAGAGTCGTGATAATCACTGTAATATGAAAATGACACGGAAGGAAATCCTCTTCCACGGGACCGATCTAACTCCACAAACTAAATATCTTGAAAAAAAAATCACCCGCTCTACAGGGGAACTTATTAATAACGAGTTCTCTAAGGTGGTCATCATGTTGCTTCTCCTCAATTAATTTCGAGTTATTTGGAAGATGGCTTAGTTAAGATCATCTGGTTCCCATAGCTAAGACTTGACAGGGCACCTTGAATATGGGCGAAGATGTCCCAGTTGCTCAGGCCCTTGTTGTCGTCTATATACGCGCCTTCAATCTGAAACGAGGATGCAGAAACATCGTCACGGAGAGAAGTTAAAGGACGTGTTCGAAGGGAAAATCAAGGAGAAAGTATCCAACTAACGTGCTATATTTACCACACGCATAAAATAAGTACTCCCACCGTTTTCAAAAAATTTATCGTCTTTTATTAAAAAAAGAATAAAAAGATGTCAAACTATTGAAAACAGAGGGAATATATATATTTTGGAAGGTTAATTATCAGGAGAGCTACTACTTCCATGGGTAAGTTGAAGTTGGGGATAACGCTACAGCGCTTTACACAATAGTTACAAAGAAAAGGCAAAACCATATATCCCTCGAATTGGGCGCCACAGCCAGATAGAAACGAAGAGATCGACAATTCAACTGCTCGGGCACATATGCAGCTTTTCTGTGATAGAAGGACTGGATGAAGTCGTAGCTCGATCTCGTCGAGCCCTTTGAATACGGCGCCGGCCGTGCATGCGTTAGCTGACAGAGGACTCGCCGTGTACGTAGTATCTATACCTGGTAAGAGGACGTGCCGGCGCCGAAGAGGAAGGACGGCGGGAACTCGCTCCGCTCGAGCGCCGTGGCCATGGAGAAGAGGCTGTGGAGGAGGAAGAAGAAACGCGCCATGGTGGCGGGCAGCATGTCTCTTCTTGGCGCTTGTTTGCTGTTTTGGGCTTTGGAACCCGCCGGTGCAAGAAGAGGCCGGCCGGCATATATAGCGCGCATGATGGTCATTCCCAGAAAGGCAGGAGGATTTGAAGGCACGCCAAGCCAAGCTCGGATGGGGTATATTGGCTGGTAATCTTATCTGTAGAGGTCTTCGTCACGTACGAAGTGCACTCACTGGCGGAGCTAGCTATCACTACGTACGAAGACCCGATTGTCATCAACTCTTCTCTCTCGAATGTTTCTGAGTGGTGCACACATGAGGTAAAATGTTAAGCTTTCAATTCACTGAAGTTTACATTTTCCTTGATGCCAGTAGTGCACTCGAGAGAGATCACCTAGCTAGCTAGCTTTTCGCCCCTAATTAAGTACGTACACTTTCATAACGTTTCTGTTCGAGTCTCGGTCACAATAAGCTGTGGCTTTGTACCATATCTAAAAAAAATGCTGGTGGATGTTAACTACTGCACTCGTGGTAGAAAAAATCTAAGGGCGAGAGGTTCGTACTTCCTCTGTCCCATGAACTTGTCGCTTTGTAGTTCATTTTTGAACTACAAAGCGACAAGTTCATGGGGATGGAAGGAGTACGAAGTAAGTGCCTGTCGCTGTACATGCGTACCAAGCACAAATAAAGCAAGAGGGGGTCTCGGGTTTCCAGTCCGGAGGCTGGGACCTGATTATTAGTAGCAGAGATCGAGAGAATAATAGTGGCGCATATAGGCGTACTAGATAAGATAAGCTAGAAATTTATAAGGTCGTATCCAACTGCACGTACAAGGTATACATGCATATAGGAATTGGAAAGGAAGATATGCTAGCTAGACTCCGTACGGCTAGCTGCATCTCAAGAAACCGCGAGCGATCTCGATCGAGAGCCAAAATCGTTGACTGCGCCGTTAGCTGCGCCGTTAGCTGCGCCGAAAAACTGATCAACAACACACGACTCTCTCGAGTATTGATCTCGTAGTAACTATACTAGAGCGCTGCTGTACGTTCGTTTTCATATGATGAAGACCTGATGTGATGAGTGCATCATGCCTGTCCTGGAATTTATTTGTCCCACACCTCCTCTCTGGATCTTTCTTGGCAAAACCGCTCACTCGCTTAATTCCAAGTAGCAAAAGGAAGAGAACATTCAACTGTTCCGGCGTTTTACTCCCGCTTACATGTTACATAACCGATACGGCACTCCAACCTTCTTCAGTCCGACGTGTGAGCTAGTGCGTGATCGATCGAGACCTGACTGAGAACAGCTTGTGTTTTGTGATGCGTGACGCGACACGCGACCTAATTGCTAGCTGCTTATTGCGACAAGAAGGTGAGTAAGCATCGTTGTTATAAGGTGGCAAAGGCATACTCCATCATCTGTTCGTTTTTATTTGACCTTGGCTAGTTCATTTTCAAACTAACCAGTATTAAATAAAAATATGGAGTGTGTTAAATAGAAATACGGAGGGAGTAAGTTTTGGGACAGTCCCGGAACGGAGTGAAAACAAATTGGTTGGATATTCCTCATGAAGTGGAACCAATTATGTTTTGTTTCCAAGGAAATTAAGTGTGGTGGCGTACTCACTGGCGGCGCTAGGAATTGAATTTACAATATCAATAACAACCGGTACAGTTAGAGCCTAGCTCTGACGAGATTGTTGATTTATAAAGTAAACCGGATCAAGCTAGGCCAACATCAAGCTGATGCATGCGCGCAGTCCCCTTTTCATCGAGAAAAAAAACACCAAGTTGCAGTCCAGGAGCACCTGTGTGTAGATTGAATTGATCAACGGATAATGATCAAGGCCAGCGTGTAGCTAGGACGGCCGTGAAGCGCCAGCGCAGCGGTGAGTGAAAGTGACGCGTGCGAACCTGAATCCTCGAGGAGGAGGAGAAGGGGAAGTCCAGCGGCATCGATGGTGAGACCAGGCCGGCGTTTGGCCGCGGACTGGACGAGGTGGCGCGCGTCGGGAGGGAGACCGGACCAAGGCGGCCAGCAGGGCCCATGCGGCCTTCCGTCGCAGGCCGGTCCAAGCGTTTGGACCAGCAGGCGAAGGCCGGCGTCCATCAGTTCGATCGACAATTGTCGTCGAGTTCCGTGTCGTGCCGGCGCCGCTCCAAATTTACACGTACGACGACATTGCTCACCCGGCTGTACGTTAATGTACCGCGTAGCTCCGGCCCTAGCTAGCTAGTTAGACAAGGTATGCGACACGACTGCGTAATTTCATATGGCAGCCGGCCGGCCAAAGGCCAAGTACTACCGGTTGCTTTCGTTTTGAAAAAAAAAAAAAATTCACTCTAAGCGTCGGTTCGTCGTCAGCGAAAGACGACCGAGCCAGCAGATTAACAGCACTGCACCATCTTACGTGCGCTTCTTATCTAAACCCACAAAATAACAAAAAATTCTAGGCCAAATTAATTGTGCGTGGACCAATGCGTATCAGCATGGTTGAGTGCCCGAAAAAGCAACCAGGCCACACAATGGACAGGAAGGAGTAAGGACGACCCCACGCTGACGGAACGACGAGGTTTTTCTTAATTTGGTGTCCAACTGTTAATAAACATCCCAAGAGAACGTACGGTTCAGAAACAAGCTAGGGCTGGCGGTAATCATCTCCTTGTGGCCGGTAAGCGCGCGGTTTACTGCATGGGTAAGCCAGATGTAAATAAGCATCAAAGTTTGGATGAGATCATCGCTTGTTTTTATTATATCACTACTACAAAAAACATTTTTACAGACGCTTCTATATTTTTTTACAGACGGTCCATTAAAAGTGCCGTCTGTGATGTCCAATGAGTTAATAACAGTCTGTGATAATAGATTTTCACAGACGGTTTGTAACAAACAACCGTCTGTAAAAATATAATGATTTTCACAGGCGATCCGTAGCAAAAACCGCCTGTGATAATAGTCATTATCACAGACGGTCCGTAACAAACAACCGCCTGTGAAAATATAATGATTTTCACAGGCGGTCTGTAACATAAAAACCGCCTGTGATAATGATGGCTCCTCATTGGTCCGCTGCTTCATTCCACGGATCACTCTTGGACTTCATATCTAGGCTGTCCGCTGCTTATCGATCCGACGACTCAGTTTAGAAGTCACATGATAAATGTGTCTATAACAGCAGCAGTCACAGTTCAGTCCGTGATCCTCCGTCAGCCTCCCAAGGTACAGCTTCCGGCGGCATCTCCCAAGGCGCGGCTGCCGGCGGCCTCTCTCAAGGCGCGACTTCGGTTGCTCTAGACCTCAGCAGCTCCGGCGCGGCCTTCCGACGAGTGCGAGCCCTGCCGACGCGAACACGGGCGCGGATCTGACACAGTCTACCTCGGGCTCCCGGCGGCGCGACTGCCGGCGGCCTCTCTCAAGGCGCGACTTCGGTTGCTCTGGACCTCGGTGGCTCCGGCGCGGCCTCCCGACGAGCGCGAGCCCTGCCGACGCGAGCACGGACGCAGATCTGGCACAGTCTACCTCGGGCTCCCGGCGGCGCGGCTCCGACGCGCCCTGCCGGCGTGAGCGCGGGCACAGATCCGGCGTGGTCTACCTCGGGCACCCGGTGGCGCGGTCTACCTCGGGCTCTCGACGGCGCGGCTCCTCCGGCTCCAAGCGGCACGGCCTCGTCGGGCTTCGGGCGGCACGGCTCCTCCGGCTCTCGGCGGTGCGACATCCTTCGACACTTGGCGGCGCTCTTCCGGCTCTCGGCAACGCGGCGGCCTCCAGGCGGCGCGGCCTCTTCTGACTCCCGGCGGCGCATGTGAATTTTTTTTTGTTTCACTAGCCATTTTCACAGGTGGTTTTTTATTAAAAACCGCTGTGAAAATGTAGTTTCACAGGCGGATTATGCCACCGCCTGTGTGAATCGATCATTTTTACATGCTCTTCGTTACAGGCGATTTTTAAATCCGTATACGATAATATGTTTAGAACCACCTGCGATGAAGCATTTTGTATTAGTGTATAATCGAAGTCAAAGACCGATGTCGTCGCGTGCGTGCATTACCGCACACTATATATCTGTCACTGCGCATCATCACGTGACTGAGCAGATCTAAGGAAAATCAGCACGGTGACGACGCCAATTGGAATCGTCTCGTGAAAACGGCTTCTTCTGGACCCGACAAGACGAGGTAAAGCTAGGAAGTCAAAATAACAGCACCAAGAAGATAAGATCTTTATTACTACTACTACTATACCACAGAAGAACAGCAAATCGATTCGATCAGAAAGAGATTGGTCCAGGGTATCAGCTCCTTTTCACGGCGGCACAGCCTGACGCGAATGACCAGGAGGCTGACACGAACAGGAGGTGACAACTAACCATGTACCGGCTGCAGACGAAGGTGACATACATGGTGTGGTAGGAGAGATGTCTGCGTCGGCGTAAAGTTTGAGCAACCCGGCCCGGCCTTTTTGGTGTTTGCTGGTTGCCCACCACTCGACTGATTCTGATGATGAATCTTTTCTAGCTCGAGGGAATTTGTTTTAATTTTTTTTTTGTGAGGGAAGATTCAGAAGAAGAATCCATTCACCGCAAAATAAGTATGAAACTTCTGCATCGACCGGATCAAGGAGGAGTCTAGGTTCGTCCAAAGTGGGGAAGAGTCATTTGGCCCGGCCTGCTGATGTGACTTATATATAGCTGACGAAACTCAGAAAGCGAGGTAGCTGTGCTCATACATATCAAGCAGCTGATATCCTTGCAATTAACATCACTGTGAAGAAGCTAGGGTTTGCTTAGTTAACTGGACGCGTGCCCTCTCATTTTCACCTCGTGTGGTGTGGATGGGTTACGCGAGCACTAATGCAATATGTGAGGACCGTCATCTTTCGAGAAAAAAAAAATATGCGACGACCGTCGTTTCCCTCATCGCCGGCCGCAGCAGCCATTCTTCAGGCATCCCTTCTGGAACTATAGAAACGGTGGGTGATCCTGTATGCAAGAAACAAAATGAAGCTGACAAATACTGCTTCAAATTTTCAATGTATGACTTGGAACAAAACTAGTCTTCTTCCGCACCGTATTTACCACTTCACCAATAGGTTTCCCGTCTCTTACTCGAAAACCAAGTGCTACTGAATCTCCAGGACTCCATCAGTAGGATCTACCTCATAGAGAACCATTGGGCATCACCTCAAGGATGATGAAAAGCGTCTAAATGTTGAAGTATAAGCAACTTGTACACACTTCTCCATCAGTTTAAGCTTTTGTATCCCATCAATTTATAAGCTTTTGGGTGCAACCAACTGGTACATGATAGCTTTATTATGATATTAGAGTCACATATCTCGAGTTTGACTTCTGATGAACATGATTTACTAAATAAGTTGTAACTGACTCAAATAGTCAAAGTACACGTTTGCAACCTGACTTGCACGTGAGGTGAGTGTTGAGGTATAAGTGAATTGCACATCCTTTCATGTCAGATTAAACTTTTGGCTGCAATTGATTGACCATGATAGCTTAATACAAAATACATTAACAACCCTTTTTATACAGAAAGGGGCAAATCCCCGACCCTTTCATTCATATAGGGAAGACTAATTTTCACAATAAGAAATCATGAACTCAATGGTGGTGGATGACACTAATTCAATTTGTAATAATACATCTAACGA
The DNA here is from genome assembly GCA_036927565.1 of Tuctoria greenei. NCBI lineage: Eukaryota > Viridiplantae > Streptophyta > Magnoliopsida > Poales > Poaceae > Tuctoria > Tuctoria greenei. The sequence goes on along the minus strand of JAYESD010000002.1, from coordinate 284,507,339 downwards.
AGTCCTAAATTCATATCAGTCTCTTTGCAAATTAAGCAAGAGGAAGTTCATCTAAAAATTCTATACTGTGTGGAAGAGTTTTCGGAATTGGATACACACTTTACATCTGGCGAGGAGCAAACATCGTAGATTAAGCAGTGTACAGGCTCAACTGGGGACACTCTTCTCGGAACATTGTTCTCAGAAGCAGAGGTGACCCCTGGAGGAACTCTCTGTACCACTTGGCCGATAACTTTGGGGTCCTCTTCTGCGTCTTGTAGTCGACATGGTACAATCCGAATCTGAGCGTGTACCCGGAGTCCCACTCGAAGTTATCCAGCAAAGACCACACGAAGTAGCCACGCACATCAGCCCCTTTCCTTCAAAGTTTTACACGGCAGGAGGTCCGTTCAGTCAGTGGCCAGAGTCTCAGAGACAGAGACAGGACAGGAAGAGCGTGCGGCCGCTATCTCGATTTGAAGCCACAAAGCTTCGCTTCAACTGTTCACAGCTGAGCAAGTAAAGTTTACCTTATAGCTGACGCTAAAAAAGTGAGGTGGCCACAGAGATAATCAACTCTGCCTGTGTCGTTGGTGAAATCCTTAGCAGCCATGCTGCTGTTGCTTGCTTGAGGATAACCTGAAAAGGTGGCAGGCATGTTCAGACATTTATCATGTGCTACATAGCACATAAATTACTGTGCTGCTGCATAACAAGCTTAGCTTACTGGGAAACTTATGGTAGTAGCTTTCGTTATTTATGTGGGTTAATTTTAATTTCAATGTAGGAAAATGGAAGATCATTCATAGTCTCATAGATACATGCATTCCCATCTGTGAATTTTAACTTTCAAAGTATCAATTTGATCGATCTCCATTGCACCAGATTGGGAGCGGAAATTAGGCGTGACATACTTGTAAGCAAATAACCAATGTTTACTACCAGCACTGTGACCCTCTCTTATTGTACAGTTAATAGAGCCTAAATAACTTTTTGTTGAAATGTTCTTTATTATTATAGAAAACAGCAGACAAATCCCTTTGTCTACATATTACTCAAGTTAACAAAAAATCTTGCAAGTAATTACATTAAGCTATCTAGCCAATAAGATGTGTTTTCCTTTTCGTTTCTCCCCTTTTATCCAAGTTTATTTGGCAAAATGTTACAATCTTGCAAATGTAGCAGCATAAGAGAATTGGCATTTGTGCTTAGCAGTGTCCTACTTAAACTACGCTGTTAAAACCATATACAATAAATGTTGGTTCCAGATTAACGATTAATCTATCTTCAAATATTAAGAGATGAATGAAACCATACCATTTTCTGTGATATACATTGGTGTGTTATTGTATCTTTCTTTATAGTACATGACCACCTTTTCCATCCCGTATGGAACAGAATAGAAGTATGGCGACCCTGTCTGGAAGAATGAGATTGTGATCAACAAAAATAATCATCGCTACTCTTGTCTTCAAAATTTCATATATGACTTCAAATGAATGAATTTCTCTTTCTGAAAGTTGGTCAATAAATCTAGCACTTTTTAGAAGGCATATGGGAATACGAGCTAATCCTAGAACTCAAGCCAAGGTGAACGCACTGGCCCGTTCTCATTTCAAGCAAATTAACACTTCAACAAAGTAACATTTACCCTTTGGCCGATGAGTATCCCATCTCTTTGTGCGGTAGTACCAACTCGGGCATCCCCATCAAAAGGATCAAGTTCACATGGTGAGAAGATGCAGTCCATCACGTACGATGTTGAATAATGATTTAGTCCAATAAAATCCAATTTTGTGGCTTGAAGTTTATGCTTCTGTTGTGATGTGAATCCAGGTAGGTTTGGACCCAGGATCTTGCGCATCTCTGGGGGGTAATCACCATGAATAATAGGGTCGAGAAACCTAGCATAACTAAATAAGTCAGACAGTGTGCAAAATGCAAACAAACTTTGGCAACTGATTAATAACATTACATGTTTAAGATTTTTTATTAGAAAATAAAGTGCTATTAGTCTTGTCAGTTATCATTCCAAAGAAAAGTATTGTACCACGGAGCACTGAAAGCTAAAACTCGTTCAACAGCTAAGATGTCTGCCGTGGTATTTTGAAATGGCTCATACCATCTCGAGACAACAGTGATTCCAATACGGCCACCTTGTTTCCCCTATCATGTGGCAAAGATATTATACACATCTTGTCAAACATATATGTTAAAAAAAGCTTCCACTGACATTGCTTACAATATTTAAAAATCATATCTAAAGACAAGGGATGATCATATCATTTTATCCAGAGGAGCATGGTCCGTACCTGATACTTTTTTCTGTAAATGTGGACTGCATTTGCATGAGACAGTACAATGTTGTGGCCAGCTATGTACGGCTCTATTGAAGAATTTCCAAAGGCACAGTTACCAAATGGATTGGAACAGTGACCAGGAGGGTATCGTCCATACAAGTAACTTAACTTTGTGAACAAATTTGGCTCATTAAACGTTATCCAAAATTTTACCCGGTCGCCAAACACCCTGAAGCATACATCTGCAAAGTAACTGAAGTCCTTCCTGGAAAGTTTTAAATTGTCAAACAACTAAACAATCAAGTACTAGGATGCATCTTTAGAGGAAAGCAACAGACTTACTGAATCTCCGGGCTCAACCATCCACCATATCTCTTTTCTAGTTCATGTGGAATGTCATAGTGATAGATTGTTGCAAATGGTTGTATGCCTGCTTATGAATACAGTTAAAAACTCCACATATTAAAAGTTGTGCTCATTGTGCAGGCTTTATTAAGTTCTCACTCTGTCCCAAAATCTAGGCGTTTCTATGTTTGGTCAAAATATTCTTACTTTGACCATAAATAACAAAATACTCATAGAGACTGACCATGTGTAAATGGTATCATTAGATTCATGATGAAACAAACTACCATTCTATGTAACTTTTTATATTTAAAACAATTTATTTTTATAGATATTCTTAGTCAAAGTATAAAAGGTTTGCCTTTGACCAAACCTAAAAATGCTTATATTTTAGAATAGAGGTGGTACCTTTCTGCAGAAGAGCATCAATAATAGCATTGTAGAATGCCACACCACCTGGATTAACATGACCGAATCGGCCTCCTGCAGCAAGAGCTGAATTATGACCATACGACAACAGCCTGTATTTAACGAACGCCCAGAACAACAGCATATTACTGAAGATAATACAATGGAAGTAGGTGCAGATGCTCCCCCACCCCCTCCGAATTCCCTAGAAACAACATAATGCTGAAGAATGCAAGCGACAAGTATTTTAGTCTTACTCGGTAGAATCCTTGTCCATGCTATGGAGAATCGGTATGCATTAACACCCAAGGAATGCATTAGTTTTATGTCTTCCTGGATCAGAGAACATACTTCCAGTCTCAGGCAATAGTATAATATGAAAACCCAGTAGCACATATAAAGTGGCTAGTATGGGTTCCCATGTTACCAAATTACAATACAACACGAATGCCTCAGAAAATATTTGCATTCTGCAAAAACCATACCATGTAAAGATGATAGTGATCATCAGCTGTATCACCATTGCCCCCATCCTTAATTGTGTCTGACACAGTTGAAGTAACAGAACGGATTGTAACACAGAACAATAGCCATAACTTGACAAGAAAAGATATATGCCGTTGTACATATCATCAAGCTTCACCTGGCTGATGGGTGAAGACGTCCCAATTGCTTAGGCCTTTGTTACCCTCCAAATATCCACCTTCAATCTGAAGAAAATCAGATAGCAGTATCAGCTGAAAATGTTACAGGACGGCAAGGCACCCACCAGAGAACTCAAAAGAGCATGGACACAGAAATGTTGCCGCAGGTGCTTTGCTTCAACAAATCATCCCTATATCTCCACTAATTAGCGCCTACATTTCACAATATGGTTACCTTAAAAAAACATTTCACAAGATGGAGAAAATCCAGACACGAGCTCCCACTCAAAAAATAGGACCACGTACTCAACTTCTGCTACAACTCGGTTTTCGAAAAAGAAAAATTCTGCTACAACGCATCCCGGTCCATGCTACACATTGCGCCTGGCCAACGGCGCTGGTGGGGTAGCCCGCCGCCGTAGTCGGTGGATGGAGTCGCAAGCGGCATCGTCCCGTCGGCGCTGGGCAAGAACCGAGCAGCGTTTGGGCTTTTGATGTTTGGGCCTATCTTGAGCTCATAGACTGGGCTTGCCGTAACGTTAACTTACGGTCAAAAAGGCGCGGCCCTGGTATTGGGTGGAACCTAAATCATACACTTCCTCAGCCTTTGTTGTATTCTTGTGGATTTGCTCAAAGTCAAATATTTTAAACTTTTTAATAGTAAGTTTTATTGTTCTAATTGTTTTATATTATTAATAATAAAACTTTTTAAAATTTTGATAGAGCATATGATATCACTAAATTTGTCAAAAAGGAAAAAAAATACAAATTACTTTGCTCATGTTTACCTGAGTCTAGATAACCCCATAAACTATAAAATTGTCTATTTAAACTCATGCTTCCTAAAATTGCGTCGCTTCACACTTTTGTTCCAACACAAACCAGGTTTTGCACACGTAAGAGTGATTTGACAAACTATTATTGTAACATAATCCCTCTATTTTATATTATTTGACGCTGGTTAGTTTAGTATTATAACATGAAAAATACATCGATTTTGTTTGATATTTATGTAGTGCTGACTGAATTCTTCATGTTGAAAAAACACGCAGCTAGCACACGTAGGTGAGCAGTATTACATACTCACATTTTTTATCAAATTGTTGTGTTAATTAGGATAACAAGTTTAGTTATATTTGAATTAGAATAGTTATCCTAATGATAATAATTAAAAAATTAGAGGGTGTACGGTACCTGATAAGCAGAGGTGGAGGTTCCGAACAAGAAGTTTTGAGGGAATTGGCTGCGATCGACAGCCGAAGCGCACAGCAGGAGGCGGCCATGAGCAAGCAAGAGCGCGAGGCAGATGAGCACCGGTGCCATCGACCTCCTTCCTCTTTTGCTTGCCGCTACTCCACCCACGAACTTCGTCTTTGTTTATTATTGGACCGTGCTCTCTCTCCTGATGTATATACTTGGATCCTTGCTCGACGCTACGAACGAATTTTGCGTTGGCATTCAACATAAAATCGTATCTGATTACCAGTATCCACTCGTCGTCGGCGCGATATCCCTATCCGATGGGGACAGGGACTGAATGCGAGAGTCAGACGAGTAATCCCACGTTTCGTAACATGGACGGCCATAACCATATATAACATGTCAGCCATAATGTAGCTTGTGGTGTCTGACGGAGACGTGCAGATCCTGTGTAGCAGTAGGATTTTTTTTCGAAATGTTGGAATTAATGGGCTTGGCCCAATATTAATTCAGAAATAAATCCTAGAAAATCTCAAAGGCCCATTAGGGCAAGAGGGAGTGGTGCTAAGTGTTTAGTCCCACATAGGAAGTGAAAGTGGAGCAACCCCTACATATAAGGGAGGTTGCTCTTCCACTCCTTGAGTGAGAGAGAAGAGAGGAAGAGAGGGGTGGCCCACGCGCGCTCCTCCTCCTCCTCGCTCGCCACGCCCCGCCCCGCCCCGCACACGCGCGCGCGCGCGCGCGTGTGTTCGTGTGAATTCGAGCCGAGCCCAGATTTTATATTTTTGCAGAAAATTAAATTGGGCTTTTGGGCCTCCGAATTTTTGGGGCTACCGAGTCAGAGTCCAAGTCGTTAGAGACGGACGCGTCTACGACTGCGGAGTCGGTTAGGATCCAGATCGCATACGAACCGCCTCCTGGGACTCTATAAATACGGGCGTCCGCGGTACGGCAGAGCACCCCACGATCAAATCGTTCCCACGTTCGCGTTCCTTGCGCCGCCTTCTAGTCTACTCCATCCCGAGCGCCGGCGTGCACCGACGACCGGGAGAGCAGGTCTCCGGAACCGCTCACCCTTGCGATCCTGCACCGGGAGAGGGCGAATAAGGTTTTTGGGAAGCGCACTGCGCGACTGCTCGCGTTCTTCACCACGGCTCGTCTACCGACCAGATCGGGCGCTCCGGCTCAACGTCGTCATCAACGCCTGCAGCGGCGATCTACAGCGGTGCATTCGACTTCTAATCGGTACGCGTTATTTCTCGTCCCGTCTGTCTGCCGATCGCTGTTGTTCTTCTCGTGTTTATCCGGAATTCTTCAGTAAATTGCCTCTTACTTTCCAACAATCCAAAAACCTTATTAGGCAATTTCCTGAATTGAACATGATGACTTTGGCCGATGCACTGAGGCCGGAGAAATTCTCTGGCGTGCACTTCAAGAGGTGGCAAGTTAAGGCCACGCTCTGGCTCCAATCGCTGAAGATCTTCTGGGTAACTGAGGGCAGGCCTCAAGGTCCTTTGTCTGTTGAAGAACAGACAAAGTTCGAGGAAGCCAATTCTGTCCTGAGAGGATGCATTCTAAGCGTTCTTGATAATAAACTCTGTGATGTCTATCTGACAGTCACAGATGGGAAGGAGCTCTGGGATGCACTTAACGCTAAGTATGGTGCAGCCGATGCAGGTGGTGAACTGTATATCATGGAGAATTTTCATGACTACAAGATGGTTAACAACCGTCCTGTAGTTGAACAAGCTCATGAAATACAGTGTCTTGCGAGAGAGCTCAATCTCCTTAAGTGTCTTTTACCCGACAAGTTTGTGGCTGGGTGCATTATTGCAAAGTTACTTCCATCATGGAGGAACTTCGCCACAGCCCTCAAACACAAGAGACAGGAAATATCAGTTGAAAACCTGATAGCATCTCTTGATGTTGAGGAGAAGGCTCGGGCTAAGGACGCTACTGAGAAAGGAGGTGAGGGTCAATCTAGCGCCAATGCTAATATGGTGCAGAAACCCTATGTCAAGAACAAAGGGAACAAGTCTCTATTCAAGCCAAACAAAACTACTGCTTTCAAGAAGAAGAAGTCAAACAAAGCCAATGATGGCTGCTGCTACACCTGTGGGGAGCAGGGACATATTTCCAAGAACTGTCCTGAGAGGGCAGATCGCAAAGGGAAAAAGAATGTCAACATCGTGACATCCAGCAATGCAGATGGGTACGGTAATTCCTTTACTGTTCTTTCTGTTTCTCAAACATCATCTTGGTGGTTTGATACGGGTGCTAATGTTCATGTATGTTCTGACATGTCCATGTTTACTTCTTACCAGTTCGTCCGGGATTCCGCCGTCCTAATGGGGAATGGGTCACATGCTTCTGTTCGTGGTGTTGGCACGGTCGATCTGAAGTTCACTTCGGGAAAGATTGTCCAGCTGAAGAACGTGCAACATGTCCCTACTATGAACAAGAATCTTGTTAGCGGTACCCTTCTATGTAGAGATGGGTTTAAAGTAGTTTTAGAGTCCAATAAAATAGTTGTGTCTAAGCATGGACAATTTATTGGTAAAGGCTATGAATGCGGAGGCCTGTTCCGCTTTTCTCTTTCGGAGTTTAATAATAAGTCAGTAAACCATATTTGTGGCGGTATTAATGATAATGCAAGTGTTTGGCATTCTCGTTTATGTCACGTTAATTTTGGTTTAATGAATCGGCTATCTAGTCTCAAATTAATTCCGGAATTCACTATTGTCAAAGGTTCTAAGTGTCATAGTTGTGTGCAGTCAAAGCAACCTCGAAAGCCTCACAAGGCAGCCGAGGAGAGAAACTTGGCACCATTAGAACTCATACATTCTGATCTATGCGAGATGAATGGTGTGTTGACAAAAGGTGGAAAGAAATATTTTATGACATTAATAGACGATTCTACTAGATTCTGCTATGTTTACTTGTTGCAAACTAAAGATGAAGCTTTAGACTACTTTAAAATCTATAAATCTGAAGTAGAAACTCAATTAGAAAGAAAGATCAAACGTCTTAGGTCAGATCGTGGTGGTGAGTATTTTCCCAAAATATTTGATGATTTTTGTGCGGAATACGGTATTATACATGAAAGGACGCCTCCCTATTCACCCCAATCAAACGGGGTAGCCGAGAGGAAAAACCGCACATTATGTGACTTGGTGAATGCCATGTTAGACACGTCCGGTTTATCTAAGGCATGGTGGGGGAGGCTCTATTGACTTCATGTCATGTCATAAACCGCGTTCCAAACAAGAATAAAGAGAAAACCCCTTATGAGGAGTGGGTTGGGAGAAAACCATCACTCTCATACTTGCGTACTTGGGGATGTTTGGCAAAAGTCAATGTGCCAATTACCAAGAAACGCAAGCTAGGACCAAAGACAGTGGATTGTATCTTTCTAGGCTATGCTCATCGGAGCATCGCATATAGATTTTTAGTAGTTAAATCTGAGGTACCTGATATGCATGTTGATACTATTATGGAATCTCGTGATGCAACATTTTTTGAGAATATTTTTCCTATGAAAGATATGCATAGTATTGCTAGGATCTCTTCTGAAATTTGTCCTGAACCCACCACAACTAGCGAGTTTCTTGATACACCATTTGAGAATGTCCCAGAGGAAGAACACAATGAAATAACTCAGTCGAGTAAGAGATCACGGATTGCAAAATCCTTTGGTGATGATTTCATTGTGTACCTTGTGGACGATACTCCTAGATCCATAGCAGAGGCATATGCATCACCTGATGCAGATGACTGGAAAGAAGCAGTTCATAGTGAGATGGACTCAATTCTTTCAAATGGAACCTGGGAGTTAACTGAACGGCCATACGGGTGCAAACCAGTAGGCTGCAAGTGGGTGTTCAAGAAGAAGCTCAGACCTGACGGTACTATTGAAAAGTACAAGGCAAGACTAGTTGCAAAGGGCTATACTCAAAAGGAAGGTGAAGACTATTTTGACACCTATTCACCTGTCGCCCGAATGACGACAATTCGTGTACTACTTTCTTTGGCTGTCTCTTATGGTCTAATCATCCATCAAATGGATGTAAAGACAGCTTTCCTGAACGGAGAGTTGGAAGAGGAGATTTATATGGAACAGCCTGATGGATTCGTAGTAAAAGGTGAAGAGACAAAGGTGTGCAAATTGTTGAAATCCTTGTATGGCCTGAAACAAGCACCTAAGCAATGGCATGAGAAGTTCGATAGTACTTTGACGTCTGCGGGCTTTGTCATTAATGAGGCTGATCGGTGCGTGTACTATCGCCATGGTGGGGGCGATATCGTTATGTTATGCTTGTATGTAGATGATATACTCATTTTTGGTACGAGCATTAATATAATTTCTGAGGTCAAGTCTTTTCTATCAAAGTGTTTTGATATGAAAGATCTGGGAGAAGCTAATGTTATTTTGAACATTAAGCTGAATAAGGATGAGAGTGGAATTACTTTAAGTCAATCCCACTATGTTGAGAAAATCTTGAGCCGGTTCGGCTTTATGGATAGCAAGATTTCTCCAACGCCTTATGATCCCAGCGTGATACTTAGAAAGAACAAGAAAGAGTCAAGAGATCAACTCAGATATTCTCAGATGATTGGTTCACTCATGTACTTAGCTAGCGCAACCCGTCCTGATATCTCGTTTGCTGTAAGCAAACTGAGCAGGTTCATGTCAAACCCGGGTACAGATCATTGGCATGCACTTGAAAGGGTTATGCGCTATCTGAGAGGTACAATGAGTTATGGAATTCACTATACTGGGCATCCGACCGTGCCTGAGGGTTATAGTGATTCGAACTGGATCTCTGATGTTGATGAACTCTATGCCACGAGTGGATATGTGTTCACTCTAGCTGGTGGTGCTATATCATGGAGGTCTTGCAAACAGACCATTTTGACGAGGTCAACCATGGAAGCAGAACTCACTGCTTTAGAGACAGCCACTGCGGAGGCAGAATGGCTGCGAGAGCTCTTGATGGATTTGCCTATAGTTGAGAAACCATTGCCGGCAATCCTTATGAACTGTGACAATCAGACGGTGATTGCCAAAGTGACCAGTTCTAAGGATAATGCAAAATCATCAAGACATGTCAAGAGACGTTTAAAATCTGTCAGGAAAATGAGAAACTCCGGAGTTATTACTGTTTCGTATATACAAACAGACAAAAACCTGGCAGATCCCTTTACGAAGGGTCTATCACGTAATGTGATAGAAAGTGCATCGAGAGAGATGGGTCTGAGACCCATTGATGTGACACCATAGTAGTAACGCAACCTATGTGATCGGAGATCCCGTGAATTAGGACATGGGAAAACAAGCTAGTGGTTCACCGAGGAGAGTACTTCCTTTATACCCTCTCTATGTGAAGATGCACACTTGTACTCTCAAACTGTAAGGCAGGTTGGCGAATTGCCTTAATGTGTTTCTGTTGGCTATGTGTAGCAAAGATGCCGTCCTACAGGGCAGTCTTGAAGGAAACACACCTATATGAGCTCCGACTGTCTAACGTCGCAGTCTGTGAGATTTGGGTGATCTCTAGAAAGCTCATGAAGAGACCAGGGAGTACGACGCATATGCTCCACCCGCGGGGTAGACTACTGGTAGCCAAGTACTGGTAATGGTCTTTGGGTGAAGTCAGTTCACACAAAACTTGCAATTCAAGGCGTAGTCCATTGTTCAAGTTGTGACCTGATGAAACTTGAGGATCTAGGCAGAAGTTCAACTTTACAGTCTCTGCCGAAAACACTAGTATATTAAACAAGGAACGAGAATGACCTCTCTCCTAATGGCTTTGAGATCTGGTGGGGGATTGTTGGAATTAATGGGCTTGGCCCAATATTAATTCAGAAATAAATCCTAGAAAATCTCAAAGGCCCATTAGGGCAAGAGGGAGTGGTGCTAAGTGTTTAGTCCCACATGGGAAGTGGAAGTGGAGCAACCCCTACATATAAGGGAGGTTGCTCTTCCACTCCTTGAGTGAGAGAGAAGAGAGGAAGAGAGGGGTGGCCCACGCGCGCTCCTCCTCCTCCTCGCTCGCCACGCCCCGCCCCGCCCCGCCCCGCCCCGCCCGCTCCGCCCCGCACACGCGCGCGCGCGCGCGCGTGTGTTCGTGTGAATTCGAGCCGAGCCCAGATTTTATATTTTTGCAGAAAATTAAATTGGGATTTTGGGCCTCCGAATTTTTGGGGCTACCGAGTCAGAGTCCAAGTCGTTAGAGACGGACGCGTCTACGACTGCGGAGTCGGTTAGGATCCAGATCGCATACGAACCGCCTCCTGGGACTCTATAAATACGGGCGTCCGCGGTACGGCAGAGCACCCCACGATCAAATCGTTCCCACGTTCGCGTTCCTTGCGCCGCCTTCTAGTCTACTCCATCCCGAGCGCCGGCGTGCACCGACGACCGGGAGAGCAGGTCTCCGGAACCGCTCACCCTTGCGATCCTGCACCGGGAGAGGGCGAATAAGGTTTTTGGGAAGCGCACTGCGCGACTGCTCGCGTTCTTCACCACGGCTCGTCTACCGACCAGATCGGGCGCTGCGGCTCAACGTCGTCATCAACGCCTGCAGCGGCGATCTACAGCGGTGCATTCGACTTCTAATCGGTACGCGTTATTTCTCGTCCCGTCTGTCTGCCGATCGCTGTTGTTCTTCTCGTGTTTATCCGGAATTCTTCAGTAAATTGCCTCTTACTTTCCAACACGAAACTCAATCAGAACCTTAGAATCATCGCATGACTTAAATGAGTGGTTAAATCTGTGACGATCTGGCTTGCCGTCGCTACTTTGCTACCTCATCATTAGTACACGTCGTCGACTATAAGTCCATAATCCCGGCCCGATCTGTCAGCATCTTCGTCCTCGTAAAGCTATGATCAAGTCGTGGGTCGTGGCGCATGTGGAGTGTACGTGTCGCGTGCCTGGCCATTAAGTTATTATTGGGTGCTTACATTGCTAATTGCACACCTGCTATGTTTTTATATCGTCCTTACCGTTTCAGCTGTACCGTCGAGACGTTCAACAAGCAAATGCAAACTGTAACAGTGCGACGAAGGGCTCTTCCTCTGATGCATTTTGAAGAACCAAACGTGTAAGCTCGACTCGCTTTTCGTCGAAGATTGGAGCAGCAAAGAATTCAGTTTGAGATGTGATGAAACGCGCCTGAGCGAGAGCTGTGGGAGGAAGAAGACGATCGACTGCCTACCTTTAATTTCTTGCTGGCGGCGCCACACCACAGCCTAAGCTCTTCTACACCAAAGCTGTCTGCACCAGTTAATCACGAGCCACTTTACCACAAAGATTATTAATTACTATAGACATACAACAAGATCAAGCTCTTTGCGTTAATAAATTTGAAGAGCTAGAACACACACCGTACATATCCAATCCACACTTCTCAAGAGTTGGACGGTATAATAGCAGAGATGTTCTCTCTACTGAGCCTCATGCAGATGCCTGCCGGGCGCTCTGAAGGAACCCCCTGTACCACTTGGCGGACGACTTGGGCTTCCGTTCCTGCGTCTCGTAATCCACGTAGTAGAGCCCGAAACGGAGGGTGTATCCATACAGCCACTCGAAATTGTCAATCAGAGACCACACGAAGTAGCCACGAACATCAGCTCCGTCCCTAGCGAATCGAATCGTCGTTACGTTAATAAACCGGGAATGCAGTTCAACGTCCGTTCAGAAGGTCGTTGTTATTATATTGCATGCATGGTGTGTTACTGTGTTGTACATCCAAGCAACTGACCTGATAACTTTGGCAAGTTTGGTCAGGTAACCGTCAAGGTACTGTATCCTCCCCTGGTCGTCGAGCCAATCTTCGACGCGAGTGTATCCGTCTCCGCCCTGCGCATAGCCTGTAGATTATTTTTGTTTTGGGTCACAACTATGAATAACTGATTCATCTTTTTCTGTACAAAAATAAGGTTTTCTGTACCGTTTTCAGTGATGAACATTGGCAGATTGTTGTATCGCTTCATGATGTAGGTGACCAACTTCTCGATCCCGTCAGGGACGACGTAGAACGTTGGCATCGCAGTCTGAACACACAAGATCGACACAGGACCAGCAGCAGGTCGATCTTTTCATTATTCCCGTTTAGTTTTGAGTGAGTGAATATATATCCGTATCTATATATCATCAACCTACCGGAGGTCCGATGGGAAGCCCGTTCCTTTCTCCAGTGACGGCCACCAGCGCATCCTGCCTCTCCAGCTGCCCCGGCGGGCATGCCGAAAACATGCAGTCCTTGGCGTACAGCGTCGTGTAGTGGTTAACCCCGATGAAGTCCAGCCTGTAACGACCCAGCTTCCTCCTGTCCTCCGGAGAGAAGCTCGGCAGCCGGGAGCCCAGGAGCTGCCGCATCTCCGGCGGGTAATCGCCGTAGACTAGCGGATCAAGAAACCTGAACCAGTTGTGGTCAGAGACGTTAACGTAACATCTTACGAACGCGATACAGGTGCAGCACTGGACACTTGAGCTTGGCACTCCGCATGCAGCTTAGGTGATCTCTTCTTACCATGGAACGTCGAAGGACAGCGCCCGCTCAGTGGCCAGCCGGTCCTCCGGCGCGTCCGTCACCGGCTCGAACCAGGTGGCCGACATCACGATGCCGATCAAGCCCTTCTGTTTGCTCTGTGGATATTTCTTTTAAATAACCAAATAAAACGGAGTAGTGTGTGGACGAGCTCTCTACGCATGACAGTTTATTATGTGACCACCATGATCAGCATCAGCTGGTTGGGGTTATGGTTACCTGGTACTTCCTCTTGTAGATCTCGGCGGCGGTGGCGTGGGCCAGGACGACGTTGTGTGCGGCGACGTAAGGATCGGCGCCGGAGTCGCCGCAGGAGGGGCCGAACGGCGGCGGCGAGCACCGCGCCGGCGGGTAGGTGCCGAGCATGTAGCCCCTGCGCACCGCGACGTTGGGCTCGTTGAAGGTGGCCCAGTGCTTGACGCGGTCGCCGAACGCGGCGAAGCACACGGCCGCGAAGTGGACGAAGTCGCCACGGATCTCGGAGCTCAGCCAGGCGCCGTACCTGTCCTCCAGCTCTTGCGGGATGTCGTAGTGTGTCAGCGTGACGAATGGCTGTATTCCTGCGCATTAAAAGAAAACTCTGTACTGTTCGGTAACTGACGAATTCAGAGCTGCTTCTGCTCATGGTTGGTAACCGTGCGATACCTTTGAGCAGGAGTGAGTCGATGACTTTGTTGTAGAAATCGATGCCTAATTGGTTGACTTTGCCGAATCTCCCTTCTGTGTCCTCGCAAACCCAATATGTTATTCCGTTATTCGCGTCAAGAACTGTAACAAGAGACTGTTCTTTATTTCGATCCTTTAATTTTTATGACTCACTTGGAAGAATTCTCGCCCATGAAATCGAGAACCTGTAGGCATTTGTGCCGAGAGAGTGCATCAGCTCGACATCGCCCTGTCAATAAGAAGCAGGATCAGGGCAGCTTAGAGATATTGTGAAAGCAAAATTCAATATTGCTCAGGTGGCAGCTCTCTATGATGTTAGTTGTAGGTCACAACTCAAATCACGAGTAGCAGTTGTGTGTGTGTGGAGGTGTGGTCGTAGGCCACCATTTTATTTTCGTGAGCAAATAGCCCTTATAAGTTCTTAACAACCAGCTTGACTCTAGTTGATGGTGTAGTCACGTGTAATTCTCTTTTGGTTTAATGAAATACGTGCTCAGACTCGTGAAAAATATTACTCCTTCCGTTTCTTTTTATTTGTCATCGGTTAGTTCAAAAATGAATTAGCTGCTGACAACTAAAAAAGTCCGAAGGAAGTATGTGGGTGTAATATTTAGTTATATATTCATACCTCGTAATGGTGATAATGGTCATCCGCGATATCCCCAGTGCTTCCATCTTTGATTTTTCCTTAAACATTTAACACCTCCATCAAATTAGTGTGCTAGTTTTCGATCCATCACAAAAAATAATGGCAGCAGTATAAGGTAACAAGATATCGCCATGCATGTACTACTTCAATCTTTCATACAACCACCTTGTAAATGATAAGAACGATTTATTCTTGCAGTTCAGCTTAACAAAATGGAAGTAGTGGTGCTCCCATCTTTTTTTTAAAGCTAGTCTAGTACTCCCTCCGTCCCCATAAACTTGTCACTTTGTAGTTTATTTTTGAACTACAAAGCGACAAGTTTATGGAGACGGAGGGAGTACCTGGCACATGAGTGAACACATCCCAGTTGCTTAGGCTCTTGTTGTCCTCAAGGTATGCACCTTCGATCTTCAGTGAGGAAGAGCATTCAAATTAGCACACATCATACAATCATTATATGCACTTCGGTAAAAAATTAGAATTTTAATATTAAATTAGCTAGCTTAAATGTCAACATTACACTATTAAAAAAAAACTGATACCATTTTTTCAAAGTAAAGTGGCAGGTGCTCTGTTGCTGCATCAATACGAAACATAGGAACGAAGAAGGAAAATCAGCCACACAATTTTTTCCCTCTTGAAACCTTTACATCCATCACGTAAAAAAAAACTTTACATCCACACATTTTTTTACTTTTTTCCGACAACGACACACTTATTTTACTATTCCTTCCGGATCTTTTTATTTGTCACTGATTAGTTCAAAAATAAACTAGTCGATAATAAATAAAAAGATCCAAAATAAGTATAATATTATTTTTGGACGACATATACATTCAACCAGACCAGCTGGAGCCCAATAAAGCCCAAGAAGGGGACTTTGTGATTCCAGGCCCTAGTTACGGAGCCTAAATTTATGTTATTTGGGTAGCATTTGCCACTGTGACTTGACCAAGCTTAATACGATTCATTTTTTTATCATCTTGCTTCAAATGATGGTGTAAATCAACAGTTGTGTTCCTCATAATAAAATTTACAAATCAAAATCCATGCTGGATATAATTTTATATGCTAAAAGAATAATGATACAGGAACCTCGCATGTTGTTCTCAAATACTCCCTCCTGTTCATTTTAATTGTCGTTTCAGACAATTGGATTGAACTAAAACTGAACTGGCCGGTATTGTCGGAACGTCAAATATTTTGAACCCGGAGGTAGTAGTTGATAAAATTTGGCACGGTTTACAGTCTAAACACCTTCCCTTTGGCCTCAGTGAGTCAGTGTTGACACTACTCCCCTAACCTGACCATGAACCATAACACCATGTTCTATATCAAAATTTGGCCTAGCCCGAACTTTGGTCTCGGCCAAATTTCGGTCAAGCTTTTCGGGGCCTACAACAAGGACGGATTGGGAGCTGACCTGATACGAGGAAGTGGCCGTGCCGAAGAGGAACGACGCAGGGAAGTCGCTCCTATCGACGGCAGAAGCAGAAGCCCATGGGAGCAGCCAGAACAGGAGAGAAGCAGCAACCAGCAACAACAGCCCTGCTGCCTTGCCCCCCATTCTGCGTGGTAATTAATGCTGTGGTGTAGAGCTAAACGATTTAGGGCTAAGTACGACGCACGCTGTTTGAGGTGAAGAGCATGCACCGACCTTAAAGGCCTAAGAAACGCCGGCCTTTTCTTGTGATGTCTTCACCGGTTTTTATCTGCTTCATGTTGCGTATACGTATATATAGCGTGAGTTCCGGTGCAAGATCTTGGGGTGAAAAGAGGAAAAGGTTTGAAGCAGACACGTAAAGCGAGTACGCACCTGCATCCCCATTCCCCATATGCACGGGTGGAAAAGACCAACAAGAGCAGCGGGACTGGAACTCGTGGAGCTCATTAATCCTGCGTCTGTTTAGCGTGGAATTAATAGATAGTAAGACACCAATTTTGTTTGATTTCACCAGGCAACAGCTATGTAAACAGATTCGAAAGAACTCTAGAGCAAGATAGTCTCTTCAGCTGATCAAGAACAATCCACCGTTTTGATTTATCCGGTTCTCGAGACCGTCACTCAATACTCCCTCCCTCCCGAAATTACCGTCACACAATACTCCTTCCCTCCCAAAATATAAAGAATTTGAGGATTCAAATTTTGTTTCAAAATAAAAGAGATTCTAGATAGAACAAAATTTCTGTAATTAATTTGGTGGGTGAAAGATGGATGGGTAAAGATAAAATGAGTGGCATAGTAGTTTTTTTACTTCCGCTGTTTACTTCCACTACTATTTTGTCTTGGAATTTTTTACTCTTTTATACTCTATTATAACTGCGCATTCTCCAAAATGAGAGCAAAGATTGATCACTGTAACCATTTTGAGCATACCCTGAAATGATAATTGTCCACTCAACCAGGCTTTTGTGATCTGGCATCTCCATTAAAAGTTTGTTTGCATCCGCAAGCATTTTGCACTTCAAATATATTCCAATCAGTGAAACACCAAGGGAGCTATCCTCATTTAAAAGACCAGACTTCAGTGTGTAGCAGTGGACTTGTTTGCCAATGACTGAACTGACAATGCCAGTACAACCTGAAAGAATGCTTTCAAATGTAAAGCTGGAGGGCTTGAAACCATCTTTTAGAACTTGCTGTAACAACTCGGTTGCTTCATCTTGTCTGTTGTTCTGCACAAGACCTGTGATCAATGCATTTCTTGGTACTACACTGCTTGCATCTACCTGCGCCAAAATCTTTCTTGAAGATTCTATATCCCCATGCTTTGAGTACAGGTCAATGAGAGAGCTGCCAACAGCATGATTTGAGCAGATATTATACTTGATGGATGCACAATGGATCTGCTTTCCAGCCTCAGTAGCCTGAATGTTGGAACAGGCATTAATAACAGTAGCAAAAGAAACATCATCCGGTGTTATAGTGTACAACATCATCCTTTTGAGTGTACGAACTGCTTCCTCCTCCTCTTCATTATGTGCTAATCCCACTATAAGAGCATTCCAGGATACACTATCCTTGTTTGGAATGAGACTGAACAGTGTTTTTGCAATGTTGATTGCTCCAAGTTTTGAGTACATATCTAGTGTTGCATTAGCTACAAACAAGTTTGCATCCATACGGTTCTTGATTGTAATACAGTGTACCTGTGTTCCCATAGAAAGGGAATTCAAGTTAATGCATGCGCCAAGGACACTCACAAATGTAAAGTCATCAGCCTCCAGGTCAACCCTCCTCATATACTGGAACATTTGAATGGTCTCTTCTTGCATGTCATTTTGAACAAACCCATTAAGCATTGCATTCCACATGACAATGTTCTTTTCAGAGGAGAAGTCAAAAACCTTCTTTGCATCAGTGAAGCGGCCATGTTTCACATACAGGTTGATCAGAGAACTGCCCACGAAAACATTTGCATCCAAACCATGCCTTACTGCCGATGCATGTGCCTGCTGGCCTTCATCAAACGCCAATACGTTGGCTGTTGCGCTTATCACGCTGGCAAAAGTGGACCTAGTTGGCCTCAACCCCTGAGTCCTCATATCCCTGTACATGCCAAACACTCCACCCTCGAGCCCACTCTGAGCGTAACTGGAGATTACAGCATTCCAAGCCACTGTGCTTGGCATTTGTATCTTCTTCAGCATAGTTCTTGCGTCCTCTAGTCTACCCATGCTTGCAAGAGTGGAAATGATGGTGACACACGTTACTTGGTCAGGGACAGAGCCCATCTTCTCCATCCTAGAAAACAACGCCAGCGCTTGTTGGTGGCAGCCAACCCGATGATACCCGGCAATCATGCTTGTCCAACATATCGTGTCCGGGCAAGCAATTCCATCGAACACCCTCCGAGCACCGGCGACCTCACCGCATTTGGCATACATGTCCACCAACGCCGCTTCACAGAAGGCGCTGGAGCAGAACCCGCTCTTGAGCACGCCGCAATGCACCTGCCTGCCGTAGTCGAGGACGCCAAGCCTCGAACACGCAGAGAGAACCACCGCAAGGCCAAACTGGTCCGGCCGGCCATCGACAGAGCACCTAATGCGCCGAAACGCATCAAGGACGTCATGGGGAGACCCCGACCGCGCGTGGCAAGACAGCACCGAGCTCGTCGCCGCGCCCGAAGCCCACGCCCCGAGGCAGCCCAGCGCGCGCCAGGCGTAACCTACGCGACCGGACCTGCAGTACAGGTCGACGAGGCGGTCCCCGAGCGGCAGGCCGAGGCGCAGGATCCGCGCGTGCAGGACCCCGCACGCCCGCGATGGGTGGGCGCCCGGGGGGCTTGCGTCGAACGGGTTGTGGGCGTGGCACTCCCTGGCGAGGGAAGTGATGAGGCCGGCGTAGTAGGCCGCGGGGTGCCGGTCGGAGGGAGGGGAGAGGTAGGGAAGGGCAAGCTGCTCGGCTCTCGGCGTGGGCGCGGGCGGGGGGCAGAGCCGGGTTAAGGAAGCGGAACGCATGTACGCACGGTCGCCGCCGCCGCCGCATGTGCTGTTCAGTTTTGCTGAGCCTCTGAGCGCGGGACGTCGACAGAGATACGCGGGCGGGCGGCGCGAGCGAGGTCGTTGGCTGTGGCGCGCTGCCGGATGCCGGCGCAGATCAAGTATCTGGCTGGAGCGAGCGGTGCTGGCGCGGCCGGGAAATTGGCCGGGCGGCGCGGGTGAGCCGGCGGGTTTTGGATTTTGGTGCGGACGGCGCGTGAAAGCTCTCCGATCTCCGCTACGTGAGTAATGTAGTACTCCGTTCTTAAAAATTTATTGTTTTTAATTTAAAAATGAACTAGAGAACGATAAATTTTTAAAACGGAGAAAGTATCAATCAAACCAGGTTTTATCTTGCAAATTATAGGTGACCAATGAGTTGAGCTGGACTAATCTGATACGATCGTGCCTGCAAACCAGCACAGCCCAAGAGACAATTTTCTTGGCCCAGGCATGGTTTGGAGTGAGACTCGTATGTTGTTCTTCAATTAATCCGCCACACAAACTGAAGGCATATTCAAAAATAGTAGATACAGGAATAATGATAATATCTTTAGCTAGAATTTATATAATACGATGGATTCCTTTATAATCTTGCCACCAATTAAGAATGTTAAAGGAGTCATCAAATTGAGTTATACAATCAGAATCTAAATATGAAGCAATTCAGAAACAGTGGAAGATACATTAGAATTAGAAACAGATGATGAAGTAAATGTAGGATTAGAAGACCTATTAAATATCCTATTCCAAGAACTTACCTGCTTATCTGCAGAAGAACTTTGTGTTGTAGGTCTTTGCAATCTAATTGAATCGAATTTGAGCTTATATTTTCTATATAGGTTAGTGAGCTCAGACTTAACTTGTGTGTCATAAACGGAGTAATCAATAAATAAATTAAGACAACAATTGAAGTGCATTGTTAAAACCAGTAAGCTTAGCCCTATGATCTAAAATAAAAGCAAGGGAATACAACAGAGGTATATCAGACTAATACTTCAAAAATTTAGATTTTATAGGTACAACATCAGATCTTAGAACAAAACCATTTTCATATTGATTTCAATGAACAACAATTTCAATAATAGCATGCATCATTAAGGAAAAAAGTAGAGTAATATTGAAAGTTGCCTAGAGGGGGGGTGAATAGGCTAATCGACCTGCAAATGACTTAATAAAACGAGATTAAATCACAGGGGGCGGACTAGTCCGGTCAGGGGGCGGACTAGTCCGGTCAGCTTGCGTGAATAACCCTAAAAAGATGTTTCTAGCAAGTTTTAGGGAATTTTCTCTTTGCTACAAGTGAGTAAATGTTTAAGTCAAGTTGAGCAACAACCTACACAAGAGCAAGTCAAGTTTCCACAAGTTTGTAGTAATGCGGAGTATGAAACGAGACTACCAACCCTAGAACAAAGTAATCAATAGAATGAATGCGAAGAACACAAGGGGGCAAGGATTTTATCCCGAGGTTCGATTCCACACAAGGAATCTACGTCCCCGTTGAGGAGTCCACAAAAGGACCGGGTCCAACAACCCTTCCCTCACCAAGTTTACCGCACGGGCCTAACTTGGTTCTCCACTAATCACAACGGTGATTACAAAGTTCGTTGGGGCTTCTCACAAATTGAGGCTCCCACACCACAAAGATGATCAACACAATAAAGCAAACTCAATACACAGCCCACAAAGACTCAACGAGTGCAAGAGATCAAACCGGGAGCACAAGCGCGATGTTCTTCCTCTTCTCCACCTCACTAAACCCTAATCCACTCAAGAATTAGTTTTAGAGGGAAAGTAGGCAAGAAGGAGGCTTAGGAGTGCTCCAAGTTGGCTGTGGCGGCGCTAGGGTTTGAGTTTTTCCAAAGGTGTTCGAAATGAGGCCGGGGGGTCCCCTTTTTATAGGGGTCCCAAGCCCAATCTGCTGACTTCAGCAAAAGGGCGGACTAGTCCGGCCATTGGCCCGGACTAGTCCAGCCTAGGGGACCACTGACCCCTTTGTCAGGTCCCGACAGCTGACACACTATCGTCACGCTACCCGCCAAACTTCAAATTCAAACGGTCACTTCCAGAACGGACTAGTCCGGTCAACACCGGACTAGTCCGATCTCACACAGAGCCTTTTGCTCCGTGTGAAAACGGACTAGTCTGAGGACCACGGACTAGTCCGGCCCCTAGGGCGGACTAGTCCGGTCCTCCCAGACTTAGCCACAGAAGCACCTTTTCTAGCCAACCCGGACTAGTCCGGCCCCACGAGCGGACTAGTCCGTTCTCACTCAGGACCTCTTGGTCCGGTCCAAAACGGACTAGTCCGGCCACCTGCACGGACTAGTCCGGCCCTACGGCCAAACCACTCATTCACTCATCTCTTTCATAGGTTTGACCTCTAAACCACTTTGAGCTCCCAACCTTGATCTCAATGCACTTTACACACACACCCTCTTATTACTACGGCTAGTCTAACTCAATCACGCTAGAAACCCTAGTTTCTACGCTTCGAGTTGACTCCGTTTCCTTCCTTTTCCTTTTTGAGGGTTTGCGTCTCCGATTAAGTTTTCACCTGTGCTAAGATCACTTGAGCTCATTAGCGACTTAATTGTCGTCATTAATCATCCAAAACCCACGGGGAACCTAGATGCACTTTCAATCTCCCCCTTTTTGGTGATTGATGACAACACATTAAGTCCTTCAACAATTAAGAGTATTAAAATTGGTTTTCATAACTTGTGTGCGTATGAATGACTCCCCCTCAATGTATGCAACATGTAAAAGAGGTGGAGGAGTTCTTTCATACCCACACACGTTATGGTGGGGTGCCTACGTGATGTGCTCAACAATTGTGACAAGACATAAAGAGCATCAATATAATCAAAAGATTGACAATTAGAGCATTATATTGAGATTAGACGACATTAACAAGTCTTGCACAAATGTAAACATCCAAGAGCACGAATATATTACAAAACAAGTCCACAAATCACAAACACGCCCACAAACGATTAACTCCCCCTTAACTCTCCCCCTTTGGCATCAAGGCACCAAAAAGGAAAAGAAGGGAGGAAACTAAGGCCTAAGAACTAGTCCTCGTCTTCGCCACTTCCACTCTCCGTGGCCTCAGAATCTTCGACGTCGTCCTCATGATCATCGGCATCATCGTCGTCGTCGTCGGAGTTCCTTGCCGAGGGAGCAGCCCGAGAGGAGCTTCCATCCTCTTGGAGCTGGGCGAGCTCATCGGCGGTGAAGGTGGGGAATGGAGTGATCTCCCCATCACTCACCTCCGGAGAGGACATCGGGACCTCCAGCTTGTCGCACACCGCCTTAAGGTACTTCTCTTGGCGCTTGTGTGCCCTCTGAGCGCGAATCTCTTGCTTCCGGCATGAGGTGAAGATGGCCTTGAAGCACTTGAAGAACGCACTCATGGACTGAGGCGGAGGCGGAGAAGGAGGCGCCACTGGGCGAGACGGAGGATCTGCATTCTTGCGACGAGGGGGAACAGGGACATTCGGGGGCTTCTGAGGACATAGCGGGCGATGCGACACATCCTTGACAAAGGTTACGCCCGACACCTTCTCAATGAGGCACATGATGTAGGGGTCATACCCGCAAGCACGGTTGGGAGTGTGCGAGATGTTGAAGATGTCGTCGAAGATGTAATCGACGAGGTTGAACTTCTCTTCCCCATCGATCAGAAGTAGTAGGTGCCTCAGATTCCCTTGAATCACCCCAGCATCACCATCCTTCGGTGCTATCGTCCGTCTGAGGATTCTGTTCATGATGCTGTAGAAGGGCTTGATGTTGCGGGTGAGGCCGGCATCAAATGGAACGTGACTTGGATACATATATGCTAGCTCTTCACGATCCACGGCCTTAAGGTTAGAGATTATAATCTCATGATCCATGTGTGTCTCAAGCCCTAAAATCCTGGCAAACTCTGCGAAGGTGACTGAGTACTGCTCACCATGAGTCATCCAAATAATTTTCCTGTCACCAGAGGTGGTGAAGTAGATTGTGGAGTAGAATTGGAGAATAACTTCCACATTCCAATCATATTTGAAGCCCATGATCTTCTTGAGATCATGGCGCTCGGCAGCTTCAATCACGGCATCAAAGGCCGAGTGCTCCTTCTTCGCCATATAGTCCCAGTCCACCCACTGAGCCTCTATCACTGGCTTCTTCATTTGTTGGTAGACTAGCCTGTAATAGTCACAGTGGAAGTCACACCAAAATCTGGGATCTGCCGTGCTCCTCTCAAACTTGTAGACCTTTTCTTCCCTTAGCCTCCTGGCCTTTTCAGACCCTTTGCCATGAAATACATTAGCATACAATTCCTTCTGTCTGTTGGGATTCCTCTCTGGTGTGTGAACTTCAAGGGGGCCAATGGAGGTGGCTTTCCCTTTCTCTTTGATCACAACACCTCCAGCTGCCTTCTTTGATGACATCTTGACAGCTGGCTTTTTCTTCTTTGGCTCGACAGGAGCTGGAGCCTTTCCCTTCTTCGGGTCACGCTCAACACGAGGCTCAGCTTCCATTTGAGCTGGCTCCTTGCCCTTCACCTTCTCACCAACGGTGACGAGCTTCTTTCTCTTGGGGGCACTGGCCTCAGCAGCCCTGGAGTTGTGTGCCTCCCTGTCCTCCCTTTTCTTCTTCCTCAGCTCATTCAGTGATTCTGCCGTGGCACGGGCAATGGCTTCATCCTCATTGTAGATGCTCGCAGCCACCTTGGATGCTTCGAGTGCCTTGAGCTTTCTTTCCTCCTTGGCCTTCTGCTCCTCCATTAGCGCAACCTTAGTCCGAGCCTCGGCAATTTGGGCCTTGGTACGCCCCTCGAGGTTGACACGCGGAGGAGAGCGCTCGGAGTTCGACATTCTGTGCAAAGGATGGAGAGAGGAAGATATGAGCCTAGGAAGAAGAAGTATTGCCGAAAAGATCTCGAGAACCAACTAGAAGTAGGGTTTGCCCTGTGCAAACCGGACTTGTCCGCCCCAGGGGCGGACTAGTCCGCCGGCCGGACTTGTCCGCCTGGTGGCCGGACTAGTCCGGGTTACACAGGAAGAACCCTAACCCTAATCGATTCATCGAAAAATTTGTGAACCAATGCGCAATACTCCTAGGCTATGATCGCAAGGGTGTATAGAACAACATTAATGAAGGTGTTCCTATCAAAAACTTGAAGAATCAAGAATGGGGCTAGTTTTTGAGGAACGGTGAAATACCTTCAAAAATCCGCTTGAGTCGTCGAAATCGGCGTGGATCTCGAAGGTGGAGCGCGGGGAAGTGATCCCTCACTCCCAAGGACTTCGATGCGCGGATTGGAGTTGAGTTTTGGTGGTTGGAGCGCAAAATCGCCGATTTGGGGGCGGTTGTGCGCGCGTGGAAGCTTGAGAGTCAAGTGAGAGAGAGAGAGAGGGGTCCGGGCCGCCTGAGGGGTTTAAGTCCCCAAGAGCCGGACTAGTCCGGTTGAGGGGCCGGACTAGTCCGGTCTGCGGACCAGACCTAGACTAGTCCGGTGTGCGGACTAGCCGCGGACTAGTCTGACCCGGACTTGTCCGGCCATAGGGGCGGACTAGTCCGGTCCAGCAGGGCTGAAAAATGATATATTTGGGTTTTGTCCACAAAGATAAGTCCTTTTGGACAGATATAGCAAGGAAAACATGACAAACATGATTATGAGTCAATAAAGAACAACTTATGGACATTTTCATGAAGAAAATAGATTTCTCAAACAAATTTGAGGAGAAATCGACATAGAGAGGAGTTTTTCGAAACGTGGCTCAAAATATATGAGGAATGTGGTTTAAGCCACGTTCCGAGAATCCAACACGTTGAGCTCACTTCTTAGCTCACAGAAACGCTTCTCGTCAAGAGGCTTGGTGAAGATGTCCGCAAGTTGATGTTCCGTCCTCACATGCGAAATCTCAATGTCTCCCTTCATTGAGTGATCTCGCAAGAAATGGTGTCGAATGTCTATATGTTTGGTCCTAGAGTGTTCCACCGGATTATGGGCTATCTTGATTGCACTCTCGTTGTCACACAAGAGTGGAATTTTACGCAGGTTAATCCCATAATCCCTAAGAGTTTGTCGCATCCAAAGAAGTTGTGCACAACAACTTCCGGCTGCAACATATTCCGCTTCGGCGGTGGATAGAGCAATAGAGTTTTGCTTCTTAGAGGACCAAGACACAAGAGATCGACCTAAGAATTGACACGTACCCGATGTGCTCTTCCTATCAACTTTGCACCCCGCATAGTCCGCATCGGAATATCCGATGAGGTTAAACTTGGATCCTTTGGGGTACCAAAGTCCTAGGGTAGGTGTGTGTACAAGATATCTCAAGTTCCTTTTAACGGCGGTCAAATGACAAGCCTTGGGTGCTGCTTGAAAGCGTGCACACATACACACACTTAGCATGATATCGGGCCTAGATGCACAAAGATAGAGAAGTGATCCGATCATAGACCTATATAGCTTTTGATCCACACTTGGACCGTCCTCAGTTAGGTCTAGGTGTCCATTTGTCCCCATAGGGGTTTTGATGGGTTTTGCTTTGTCCATGTCAAACTTTTTTAGAATATCTTGAGTATACTTAGTTTGACTTATGAACGTCCCTTCTTTGAGTTGTTTCACTTGAAATCCTAGAAAGAACTTCAACTCACCCATCATGGACATTTCAAACCTCTCCGTCATTATCTTGGAGAACTCGTCACAAAACACCTTATTTGTGGAACCAAATATGATGTCATCCACATATATTTGGCACACAAAAAGATCCTCGTTGAAGTGCTTTGTGAAAAGGGTATAATCCGCTTTTCCTATCCTAAAACCATTTTCAACTAGAAAGTCTCTTAAGCACTCATACCAAGCTCTAGGAGCTTGGTTGAGACCATAAAGAGCCTTTCGCAATTTGTAAACATGGTTAGGATAGTTTTGATCTTCAAACCCTGGAGGTTGCTCTACATAAACTTCTTCCTTGATTGGGCCATTAAGGAATGCACTCTTAACATCCATTTGGTAGAGTTTGAAGTCATGATGAGTAGCAAAGGCTAGTAATATCCGAATTGACTCAAGCCTAGCTACGGGGGCAAATGTCTCATCAAAGTCCAATCCCTCAACTTGTGAGTATCCTTTTGCCACAAGTCGTGCCTTGTTCCTAGTTACCACGCCATGCTCATCTTGTTTGTTGCGAAACACCCACTTGGTTCCAACAACATTAGCTTGAGGGCGCTTGACAAGCTCCCAAACCTTGTTCCTTTCAAAGTTGTTGAGCTCCTCTTGCATGGCAACTACCCAATCCGGATCCCTTAAGGCATCTTCAACCTTATGTGGTTCCAAGGATGAGACAAAAGAGAAATGCTCACAAAAGTTTGCAACACGTGAGCGTGTTGTTACTCCTTTTGTGATATCTCCTAGAATGTTGTCAACGGGATGGTCCCGTTGAACACTTTGATGAACACGAGGATGCGGGGGTTGACCTCTTGAATTACTTGGTTCATCTTCTTCACTTTGGTCTCCCCCTTGATTCATGCCTCCCCCTTGATCTTCATTCTCATTATCACTTTGGGGAGCATCTAGAGGGTCTTCAACTTGTCCAATGGGGGTTTGACCTACTTCATAAAGAGGATGGTCACTTGAGCTTTGAGATGGTTCTTGTGGGCGAACCTCTCCAAGTGCCATTTTCCTTAGAGCTTCTAGTGGAGGTTCCTCTTGATCAAGGGCATGTTGATCAACCTGCTCCACTTGAGAGCCATTGGTCTCGTCAAACACTACGTCACGTGCTACTTCAACAATTCCGGAGGATTTGTTGAACACACGGTACGCATGAGTGTTTGAGTCATATCCAAGCAAGAAACCCTCATCGGACTTTGAAGCAAACTTCGAAGTCCTAGGCTTCTTGTTGAGGATATAGCACTTGCTACCAAAGACCCGAAAGTAAGAAACATTAGGTTTCTTACCAATGAGAAGCTCATAAGGAGTCTTCTTGAGGAGGCGATGAAGGTACAATCGGTTCACGGCATGGCAAGCGGTGTTAACCGCTTCCGCCCAAAACCGGTCCGATGTTTTGTACTCATCTAGCATTGTCCTTGACATCTCAATAAGCGTCCTATTCTTCCTTTCGGCTATGCCATTTTGTTGTGGAGAATAGGGAGCGGAAAACTCATGCTTGATGCCCTCCTCATCTAGGAACTCTTCTACTTGCATGTTTTTGAATTCGGTGCCATTGTCACTTCTTATAGCCTTTATCCTCAAGGTGAACTCATTTTGAGCTCTCCTTACGAATTTCTTGAGGACACCGGGGGTTTCACTCTTATCATGCAAGAAGAACACCCAAGTATATCTAGAGAAGTCATCAACGATGACTAGACCATACTTGTTGCCACCGATGCTAATGTAAGCAATGGGGCCAAAAAGATCCATATGAAGTAACTCCAAAGGTCTAGTTGTCGTCATGACATTCTTAGAGGGGTGTTGAGCTCCTACTTGCTTTCCCGCTTGGCACGCACCACATGGCCTATCCTTTTCAAATACCACATCCTTTAGGCCACGAACGTGCTCTCCTTTAAGGAGTTTTTGAAGGTTCCTCATTCCAACATGGGCTAGCCTTCTATGCCAAAGCCATCCCATGTTGGCTTTTGCCATTAAGCATGTGTCAAGTTGAGCTTTATCCGTGGTAAAATCCACAGGATAGAGCTTTCCCTTGAGCACTCCCTTAAAGGCTATTGAGTCATTACCCTCTCTCAGAACATTCACACCCTCACTAGAAAAGACACACTTATATCCTTTATCACAAAGCTGTGATATGGATAGGAGGTTATAGTCTAGGGAGTCAACATGCAAAACATTTGATAAAGTATGCGAAGATGAGATAGCAATTTTACCGGAGCCAAGGATTTTCCCTTGGCTATTATCACCAAAGAAGATTCCTTCACTTGGGTCCTCGTTCTCCTCATACTCTATGAACATGCTCCTCTCTCCAGTCATGTGGTTGGTACATCCGCTATCCAACACCCATTTCGATCCACCGGAGGAGTATGCCTACAAAACAAGTTTAAGCCTTCCTTTTAGGTACCCAAGCTGAGTTGGGTCCTTTCACGTTAGTAGTTAGGCATTTGGGCACCCACACGCAAGGCTTGGGGCTCTTGCGGAGTGGCCCAACATATCTAGCAAACACTTTGCCGTGTTTGTTCCTCTTTAGCACATAGGATGCATCAAAATCATGAAATAGAGGATGCAATTCAGATTTAGGCAATTTGTTGCTAGAGGGTGAGTTCTTTTCAATTTTAGTTGGTGATGAACTCCCCTTAACAAAGACAATCATGTCTTTGCCATACTTGGAGGTTTTGGCGTTATGCCTTCCACCTCTAGTATAGCCAAGACCATCCTTGACATGGGGAGGTCTTGTGTTGGTGTATGCACTTCGTGCATACACCACCTTCTCCTTGTCAAAGATGGCACCCTTAGGTGCTTGTTTGCCTTGCATTAAGTTGAGTTCATCCTTAAGTTTAAGGATTAAGTTAGAGCACTTGCAAGACGGAGTTGCATTGGATGAGGCCTTTGAGAAGGTTGGGCTCTTAGAGGAAGAGGCTACATTTTTCTTGAGAGACTCAACTTGAGTCTCAAGGATTTTGTTAACTTTTGACAAGTTCCCAAGTTCCTCCTTGAGCTCAGTTGTCTTCTTCTCAAGAATTGAACATGTTTTCTTACTTAGAGCAAGTTCATGTTCCAATGCCTTGCTCTTCTCTCTTTCGAGCTCAAGGAGCTCATCAAGCTCTCGACATCTCTCCTTCTCAAGGATGAGCATGTCCTCTTGTCTATTGATGAGATCCTCCTTCTCAAAGATCTCATCCATAAGCAATTTCATCCTTCGCAAGGTGCTTTTGCTTATGTCCTTAAACATGTGTTCATTTTCACTAGCACTATCAAATTCATCTTGCGAGGAAGTTGTGGAGGAGGGATGAGATGTTACCTTTCTCCTTCCCTCCTTTGCCATGAGGCAAGTAGGTTTGTAGTCGTCGTTGAGGTTGGGGAAGAGCTTGCTTCCTTTGGAGCTCCTCCCGATGGCTATGGTAGCCATCTTCTCCTCTTCTTCTTCGGAGGAGGACTCATCGTTAGAGTCCCACTCCTTCCCCAAGTGGGCTTGTCCGGAGGGCCTCTTCTCCTTGAAAAATTTCTTGTCTTGAGGCTTGCCCTCCTTTTTCTTCTTTGCTTCTTCATGTGGGCAGTTAGCGATGAAGTGCCCATACTCGCCACAATTGTAGCAAGACCTTTTTGATTTGGGCCTTGCTCTTTCCTTCCCTTTGCCCTCATGGTTGTATCCACCTTTCTTCCTTCTCATCATTCTCCTGAACTTGTTGATGAAGAAGGCCTCTTCCTCATCGGTGTCGAGGCTCTCCTCATCACTTTCCTCTTGCTCCTTTGAAGAGGGTGTTGCCTTGAGTGCAACGTTCTTCATCTTGGAGGCGGTGAACTTTTGGAGGTCGTTGTAGAAGAGCGCCTCCTTCTCCATGATTTCATGGTTGATGATCCTCCCAAGGACCTCCTGCGGGGTCATTTGAGTGAACCCCGGGCTTTCCCGAATCATGGAGCACAGAGAGACGTTCCTAGGCATGAATGCCCGGATCATCCTCTTCACCACCTCGTGGTCGGTCCACTTGGTGCAGCCATATGATAGGCTCTTGTTAATCAGCACCTTCAGCCGGTTGTACATGTCTTGGGGGGATTCACCATCCAAGATGGGGAATCTCCCAAGCTCTCCTTCGATGAGCTCGATCTTGGCCTCCTTGACCACTCGGTTTCCCTCATGCGCTGTCTTGAGGGTGTTCCATATGTCTTTGGCCACTTCAAGACCATCGACACGGTTGAACTCATCTCTAGAGAGAGATGAGATGATCACACCCGCAGCTTGAGCGTTGCGGTGGATGAGGATGGCTTGTTCTTGAGTTATGTTGTCCTCATCCTTTGGAATCTCCACCCCGGTCATGACAATTTGCCACAACGCTGGGTTGAGTGACACGAGGTGGATCTTCATGTTGTGTTTCCACATACCGTAGTCCGTTCCATCGAATTGGGGAGGTTTCCCCAATGGGATGGACAGGTAGTGGTTGTTGGCGGCAAGGCGTTCATAGTTGAACCCTTGCCGGTTGTAGTTGACTCCGCCACCACCACTTGATTGGTTTGACGGATCAATCTTGGAGATGTTCAACTTTTCCCGGAGCTTCGCCTTGAGTTGGCGAGTCTCCTCATCGTCCGTTGGCTTATCTTGATAAGCCAACGTCTCCTCACGGGTCGCCTCGTAGTTGCTGCTCGATGCATCGTCATTCACCACTCCGGCCATCTCTCCGAGTTGTTAGACTCTTTGTGGAGAGTCCTGCTCTGATACCAATTGAAAGTTGCCTAGAGGGGGGGTGAATAGGCTAATCGACCTGCAAATGACTTAATAAAACGAGATTAAATCACAGGGGGCGGACTAGTCCGGTCAGGGGGCGGACTAGTCCGGTCAGCTTGCGTGAATAACCCTAAAAAGATGTTTCTAGCAAGTTTTAGGGAATTTTCTCTTTGCTACAAGTGAGTAAATGTTTAAGTCAAGTTGAGCAACAACCTACACAAGAGCAAGTCAAGTTTCCACAAGTTTGTAGTAATGCGGAGTATGAAACGAGACTACCAACCCTAGAACAAAGTAATCAATAGAATGAATGCGAAGAACACAAGGGGGCAAGGATTTTATCCCGAGGTTCGATTCCACACAAGGAATCTACGTCCCCGTTGAGGAGTCCACAAAAGGACCGGGTCCAACAACCCTTCCCTCACCAAGTTTACCGCACGGGCCTAACTTGGTTCTCCACTAATCACAACGGTGATTACAAAGTTCGTTGGGGCTTCTCACAAATTGAGGCTCCCACACCACAAAGATGATCAACACAATAAAGCAAACTCAATACACAGCCCACAAAGACTCAACGAGTGCAAGAGATCAAACCGGGAGCACAAGCGCGATGTTCTTCCTCTTCTCCACCTCACTAAACCCTAATCCACTCAAGAATTAGTTTTAGAGGGAAAGTAGGCAAGAAGGAGGCTTAGGAGTGCTCCAAGTTGGCTGTGGCGGCGCTAGGGTTTGAGTTTTTCCAAAGGTGTTCGAAATGAGGCCGGGGGGTCCCCTTTTTATAGGGGTCCCAAGCCCAATCTGCTGACTTCAGCAAAAGGGCGGACTAGTCCGGCCATTGGCCCGGACTAGTCCAGCCTAGGGGACCACTGACCCCTTTGTCAGGTCCCGACAGCTGACACACTATCGTCACGCTACCCGCCAAACTTCAAATTCAAACGGTCACTTCCAGAACGGACTAGTCCGGTCAACACCGGACTAGTCCGATCTCACACAGAGCCTTTTGCTCCGTGTGAAAACGGACTAGTCTGAGGACCACGGACTAGTCCGGCCCCTAGGGCGGACTAGTCCGGTCCTCCCAGACTTAGCCACAGAAGCACCTTTTCTAGCCAACCCGGACTAGTCCGGCCCCACGGGCGGACTAGTCCGTTCTCACTCAGGACCTCTTGGTCCGGTCCAAAACGGACTTGGCCGGCCAGGAACGGACTAGTCCGGCCACCTGCACGGACTAGTCCGGCCCTACGGCCAGACCACTCATTCACTCATCTCTTTCATAGGTTTGACCTCTAAACCACTTTGAGCTCCCAACCTTGATCTCAATGCACTTTACACACACACCCTCTTATTACTACGGCTAGTCTAACTCAATCACGCTAGAAACCCTAGTTTCTACGCTTCGAGTTGACTCCGTTTCCTTCCTTTTCCTTTTTGAGGGTTTGCGTCTCCGATTGAGTTTTCACCTGTGCTAAGATCACTTGAGCTCATTAGCGACTTAATTGTCGTCATTAATCATCCAAAACCCACGGGGAACCTAGATGCACTTTCAATCTCCCCCTTTTTGGTGATTGATGACAACACATTAAGTCCTTCAACAATTAAGAGTATTAAAATTGGTTTTCATAACTTGTGTGCGTATGAATGACTCCCCCTCAATGTATGCAACATGTAAAAGAGGTGGAGGAGTTCTTTCATACCCACACACGTTATGGTGGGGTGCCTACGTGATGTGCTCAACAATTGTGACAAGACATAAAGAGCATCAATATAATCAAAAGATTGACAATTAGAGCATTATATTGAGATTAGACGACATTAACAAGTCTTGCACAAATGTAAACATCCAAGAGCACGAATATATTACAAAACAAGTCCACAAATCACAAACACGCCCACAAACGATTAACTCCCCCTTAACTCTCCCCCTTTGGCATCAAGGCACCAAAAAGGAAAAGAAGGGAGGAAACTAAGGCCTAAGAACTAGTCCTCGTCTTCGCCACTTCCACTCTCCGTGGCCTCAGAATCTTCGACGTCGTCCTCATGATCATCGGCATCATCGTCGTCGTCGTCGGAGTTCCTTGCCGAGGGAGCAGCCCGAGAGGAGCTTCCATCCTCTTGGAGCTGGGCGAGCTCATCGGCGGTGAAGGTGGGGAATGGAGTGATCTCCCCATCACTCACCTCCGGAGAGGACATCGGGACCTCCAGCTTGTCGCACACCGCCTTAAGGTACTTCTCTTGGCGCTTGTGTGCCCTCTGAGCGCGAATCTCTTGCTTCCGGCACGAGGTGAAGATGGCCTTGAAGCACTTGAAGAACGCACTCATGGACTGAGGCGGAGGCGGAGAAGGAGGCGCCACTGGGCGAGACGGAGGATCTGCATTCTTGCGACGAGGGGGAACAGGGACATTCGGGGGCTTCTGAGGACATAGCGGGCGATGCGACACATCCTTGACAAAGGTTACGCCCGACACCTTCTCAATGAGGCACATGATGTAGGGGTCATACCCGCAAGCACGGTTGGGAGTGTGCGAGATGTTGAAGATGTCGTCGAAGATGTAATCGACGAGGTTGAACTTCTCTTCCCCATCGATCAGAAGTAGTAGGTGCCTCAGATTCCCTTGAATCACCCCAGCATCACCATCCTTCGGTGCTATCGTCCGTCTGAGGATTCTGTTCATGATGCTGTAGAAGGGCTTGATGTTGCGGGTGAGGCCGGCATCAAATGGAACGTGACTTGGATACATATATGCTAGCTCTTCACGATCCACGGCCTTAAGGTTAGAGATTATAATCTCATGATCCATGTGTGTCTCAAGCCCTAAAATCCTGGCAAACTCTGCGAAGGTGACTGAGTACTGCTCACCATGAGTCATCCAAATAATTTTCCTGTCACCAGAGGTGGTGAAGTAGATTGTGGAGTAGAATTGGAGAATAACTTCCACATTCCAATCATATTTGAAGCCCATGATCTTCTTGAGATCATGGCGCTCGGCAGCTTCAATCACGGCATCAAAGGCCGAGTGCTCCTTCTTCGCCATATAGTCCCAGTCCACCCACTGAGCCTCTATCACTGGCTTCTTCATTTGTTGGTAGACTAGTCTGTAATAGTCACAGTGGAAGTCACACCAAAATCTGGGATCTGTCGTGCTCCTCTCAAACTTGTAGACCTTTTCTTCCCTTAGCCTCCTGGCCTTTTCAGACCCTTTGCCATGAAATACATTAGCATACAATTCCTTCTGTCTGTTGGGATTCCTCTCTGGTGTGTGAACTTCAAGGGGGCCAATGGAGGTGGCTTTCCCTTTCTCTTTGATCACAACACCTCCAGCTGCCTTCTTTGATGACATCTTGACAGCTGGCTTTTTCTTCTTTGGCTCGACAGGAGCTGGAGCCTTTCCCTTCTTCGGGTCACGCTCAACACGAGGCTCAGCTTCCATTTGAGCTGGCTCCTTGCCCTTCACCTTCTCACCAACGGTGACGAGCTTCTTTCTCTTGGGGGCACTGGCCTCAGCAGCCCTGGAGTTGTGTGCCTCCCTGTCCTCCCTTTTCTTCTTCCTCAGCTCATTCAGTGATTCTGCCGTGGCACGGGCAATGGCTTCATCCTCATTGTAGATGCTCGCAGCCACCTTGGATGCTTCGAGTGCCTTGAGCTTTCTTTCCTCCTTGGCCTTCTGCTCCTCCATTAGCGCAACCTTAGTCCGAGCCTCGGCAATTTGGGCCTTGGTACGCCCCTCGAGGTTGACACGCGGAGGAGAGCGCTCGGAGTTCGACATTCTGTGCAAAGGATGGAGAGAGGAAGATATGAGCCTAGGAAGAAGAAGTATTGCCGAAAAGATCTCGAGAACCAACTAGAAGTAGGGTTTGCCCTGTGCAAACCGGACTTGTCCGCCCCAGGGGCGGACTAGTCCGCCGGCCGGACTTGTCCGCCTGGTGGCCGGACTAGTCCGGGTTACACAGGAAGAACCCTAACCCTAATCGATTCATCGAAAAATTTGTGAACCAATGCGCAATACTCCTAGGCTATGATCGCAAGGGTGTATAGAACAACATTAATGAAGGTGTTCCTATCAAAAACTTGAAGAATCAAGAATGGGGCTAGTTTTTGAGGAACGGTGAAATACCTTCAAAAATCCGCTTGAGTCGTCGAAATCGGCGTGGATCTCGAAGGTGGAGCGCGGGGAAGTGATCCCTCACTCCCAAGGACTTCGATGCGCGGATTGGAGTTGAGTTTTGGTGGTTGGAGCGCAAAATCGCCGATTTGGGGGCGGTTGTGCGCGCGTGGAAGCTTGAGAGTCAAGTGAGAGAGAGAGAGAGGGGTCCGGGCCGCCTGAGGGGTTTAAGTCCCCAAGAGCCGGACTAGTCCGGTTGAGGGGCCGGACTAGTCCGGTCTGCGGACCAGACCCAGACTAGTCCGGTGTGCGGACTAGCCGCGGACTAGTCTGACCCGGACTTGTCCGGCCATAGGGGCGGACTAGTCCGGTCCAGCAGGGCTGAAAAATGATATATTTGGGTTTTGTCCACAAAGATAAGTCCTTTTGGACAGATATAGCAAGGAAAACATGACAAACATGATTATGAGTCAATAAAGAACAACTTATGGACATTTTCATGAAGAAAATAGATTTCTCAAACAAATTTGAGGAGAAATCGACATAGAGAGGAGTTTTTCGAAACGTGGCTCAAAATATATGAGGAATGTGGTTTAAGCCACGTTCCGAGAATCCAACACGTTGAGCTCACTTCTTAGCTCACAGAAACGCTTCTCGTCAAGAGGCTTGGTGAAGATGTCCGCAAGTTGATGTTCCGTCCTCACATGCGAAATCTCAATGTCTCCCTTCATTGAGTGATCTCGCAAGAAATGGTGTCGAATGTCTATATGTTTGGTCCTAGAGTGTTCCACCGGATTATGGGCTATCTTGATTGCACTCTCGTTGTCACACAAGAGTGGAATTTTACGCAGGTTAATCCCATAATCCCTAAGAGTTTGTCGCATCCAAAGAAGTTGTGCACAACAACTTCCGGCTGCAACATATTCCGCTTCGGCGGTGGATAGAGCAATAGAGTTTTGCTTCTTAGAGGACCAAGACACAAGAGATCGACCTAAGAATTGACACGTACCCGATGTGCTCTTCCTATCAACTTTGCACCCCGCATAGTCCGCATCGGAATATCCGATGAGGTTAAACTTGGATCCTTTGGGGTACCAAAGTCCTAGGGTAGGTGTGTGTACAAGATATCTCAAGTTCCTTTTAACGGCGGTCAAATGACAAGCCTTGGGTGCTGCTTGAAAGCGTGCACACATACACACACTTAGCATGATATCGGGCCTAGATGCACAAAGATAGAGAAGTGATCCGATCATAGACCTATATAGCTTTTGATCCACACTTGGACCGTCCTCAGTTAGGTCTAGGTGTCCATTTGTCCCCATAGGGGTTTTGATGGGTTTTGCTTTGTCCATGTCAAACTTTTTTAGAATATCTTGAGTATACTTAGTTTGACTTATGAACGTCCCTTCTTTGAGTTGTTTCACTTGAAATCCTAGAAAGAACTTCAACTCACCCATCATGGACATTTCAAACCTCTCCGTCATTATCTTGGAGAACTCGTCACAAAACACCTTATTTGTGGAACCAAATATGATGTCATCCACATATATTTGGCACACAAAAAGATCCTCGTTGAAGTGCTTTGTGAAAAGGGTATAATCCGCTTTTCCTATCCTAAAACCATTTTCAACTAGAAAGTCTCTTAAGCACTCATACCAAGCTCTAGGAGCTTGGTTGAGACCATAAAGAGCCTTTCGCAATTTGTAAACATGGTTAGGATAGTTTTGATCTTCAAACCCTGGAGGTTGCTCTACATAAACTTCTTCCTTGATTGGGCCATTAAGGAATGCACTCTTAACATCCATTTGGTAGAGTTTGAAGTCATGATGAGTAGCAAAGGCTAGTAATATCCGAATTGACTCAAGCCTAGCTACGGGGGCAAATGTCTCATCAAAGTCCAATCCCTCAACTTGTGAGTATCCTTTTGCCACAAGTCGTGCCTTGTTCCTAGTTACCACGCCATGCTCATCTTGTTTGTTGCGAAACACCCA
Source organism: Tuctoria greenei (assembly GCA_036927565.1). Lineage (NCBI taxonomy): Eukaryota > Viridiplantae > Streptophyta > Magnoliopsida > Poales > Poaceae > Tuctoria > Tuctoria greenei. The sequence goes on along the minus strand of JAYESD010000002.1, from coordinate 284,470,644 downwards.
CTTGGTTCCAACAACATTAGCTTGAGGGCGCTTGACAAGCTCCCAAACCTTGTTCCTTTCAAAGTTGTTGAGCTCCTCTTGCATGGCAACTACCCAATCCGGATCCCTTAAGGCATCTTCAACCTTATGTGGTTCCAAGGATGAGACAAAAGAGAAATGCTCACAAAAGTTTGCAACACGTGAGCGTGTTGTTACTCCTTTTGTGATATCTCCTAGAATGTTGTCAACGGGATGGTCCCGTTGAACACTTTGATGAACACGAGGATGCGGGGGTTGACCTCTTGAATTACTTGGTTCATCTTCTTCACTTTGGTCTCCCCCTTGATTCATGCCTCCCCCTTGATCTTCATTCTCATTATCACTTTGGGGAGCATCTAGAGGGTCTTCAACTTGTCCAATGGGGGTTTGACCTACTTCATAAAGAGGATGGTCACTTGAGCTTTGAGATGGTTCTTGTGGGCGAACCTCTCCAAGTGCCATTTTCCTTAGAGCTTCTAGTGGAGGTTCCTCTTGATCAAGGGCATGTTGATCAACCTGCTCCACTTGAGAGCCATTGGTCTCGTCAAACACTACGTCACGTGCTACTTCAACAATTCCGGAGGATTTGTTGAACACACGGTACGCATGAGTGTTTGAGTCATATCCAAGCAAGAAACCCTCATCGGACTTTGAAGCAAACTTCGAAGTCCTAGGCTTCTTGTTGAGGATATAGCACTTGCTACCAAAGACCCGAAAGTAAGAAACATTAGGTTTCTTACCAATGAGAAGCTCATAAGGAGTCTTCTTGAGGAGGCGATGAAGGTACAATCGGTTCACGGCATGGCAAGCGGTGTTAACCGCTTCCGCCCAAAACCGGTCCGATGTTTTGTACTCATCTAGCATTGTCCTTGACATCTCAATAAGCGTCCTATTCTTCCTTTCGGCTATGCCATTTTGTTGTGGAGAATAGGGAGCGGAAAACTCATGCTTGATGCCCTCCTCATCTAGGAACTCTTCTACTTGCATGTTTTTGAATTCGGTGCCATTGTCACTTCTTATAGCCTTTATCCTCAAGGTGAACTCATTTTGAGCTCTCCTTACGAATTTCTTGAGGACACCGGGGGTTTCACTCTTATCATGCAAGAAGAACACCCAAGTATATCTAGAGAAGTCATCAACGATGACTAGACCATACTTGTTGCCACCGATGCTAATGTAAGCAATGGGGCCAAAAAGATCCATATGAAGTAACTCCAAAGGTCTAGTTGTCGTCATGACATTCTTAGAGGGGTGTTGAGCTCCTACTTGCTTTCCCGCTTGGCACGCACCACATGGCCTATGCTTTTCAAATACCACATCCTTTAGGCCACGAACGTGCTCTCCTTTAAGGAGTTTTTGAAGGTTCCTCATTCCAACATGGGCTAGCCTTCTATGCCAAAGCCATCCCATGTTGGCTTTTGCCATTAAGCATGTGTCAAGTTGAGCTTTATCCGTGGTAAAATCCACAAGATAGAGCTTTCCCTTGAGCACTCCCTTAAAGGCTATTGAGTCATTACCCTCTCTCAGAACATTCACACCCTCACTAGAAAAGACACACTTATATCCTTTATCACAAAGCTGTGATATGGATAGGAGGTTATAGTCTAGGGAGTCAACATGCAAAACATTTGATAAAGTATGCGAAGATGAGATAGCAATTTTACCGGAGCCAAGGATTTTCCCTTGGCTATTATCACCAAAGAAGATTCCTTCACTTGGGTCCTCGTTCTCCTCATACTCTATGAACATGCTCCTCTCTCCGGTCATGTGGTTGGTACATCCGCTATCCAACACCCATTTCGATCCACCGGAGGAGTATGCCTACAAAACAAGTTTAAGCCTTCCTTTTAGGTACCCAAGCTGAGTTGGGTCCTTTCACGTTAGTAGTTAGGCATTTGGGCACCCACACGCAAGGCTTGGGGCTCTTGCGGAGTGGCCCAACATATCTAGCAAACACTTTGCCGTGTTTGTTCCTCTTTAGCACATAGGATGCATCAAAATCATGAAATAGAGGATGCAATTCAGATTTAGGCAATTTGTTGCTAGAGGGTGAGTTCTTTTCAATTTTAGTTGGTGATGAACTCCCCTTAACAAAGACAATCATGTCTTTGCCATACTTGGAGGTTTTGGCGTTATGCCTTCCACCTCTAGTATAGCCAAGACCATCCTTGACATGGGGAGGTCTTGTGTTGGTGTATGCACTTCGTGCATACACCACCTTCTCCTTGTCAAAGATGGCACCCTTAGGTGCTTGTTTGCCTTGCATTAAGTTGAGTTCATCCTTAAGTTTAAGGATTAAGTTAGAGCACTTGCAAGACGGAGTTGCATTGGATGAGGCCTTTGAGAAGGTTGGGCTCTTAGAGGAAGAGGCTACATTTTTCTTGAGAGACTCAACTTGAGTCTCAAGGATTTTGTTAACTTTTGACAAGTTCCCAAGTTCCTCCTTGAGCTCAGTTGTCTTCTTCTCAAGAATTGAACATGTTTTCTTACTTAGAGCAAGTTCATGTTCCAATGCCTTGCTCTTCTCTCTTTCGAGCTCAAGGAGCTCATCAAGCTCTCGACATCTCTCCTTCTCAAGGATGAGCATGTCCTCTTGTCTATTGATGAGATCCTCCTTCTCAAAGATCTCATCCATAAGCAATTTCATCTTTCGCAAGGTGCTTTTGCTTATGTCCTTAAACATGTGTTCATTTTCACTAGCACTATCAAATTCATCTTGCGAGGAAGTTGTGGAGGAGGGATGAGATGTTACCTTTCTCCTTCCCTCCTTTGCCATGAGGCAAGTAGGTTTGTAGTCGTCGTTGAGGTTGGGGAAGAGCTTGCTTCCTTTGGAGCTCCTCCCGATGGCTATGGTAGCCATCTTCTCCTCTTCTTCTTCGGAGGAGGACTCATCGTTAGAGTCCCACTCCTTCCCCAAGTGGGCTTGTCCGGAGGGCCTCTTCTTCTTGAAAAATTTCTTGTCTTGAGGCTTGCCCTCCTTTTTCTTCTTTGCTTCTTCATGTGGGCAGTTAGCGATGAAGTGCCCATACTCGCCACAATTGTAGCAAGACCTTTTTGATTTGGGCCTTGCTCTTTCCTTCCCTTTGCCCTCATGGTTGTATCCACCTTTCTTCCTTCTCATCATTCTCCTGAACTTGTTGATGAAGAAGGCCTCTTCCTCATCGGTGTCGAGGCTCTCCTCATCACTTTCCTCTTGCTCCTTTGAAGAGGGTGTTGCCTTGAGTGCAACGTTCTTCATCTTGGAGGCGGTGAACTTTTGGAGGTCGTTGTAGAAGAGCGCCTCCTTCTCCATGATTTCATGGTTGATGATCCTCCCAAGGACCTCCTGCGGGGTCATTTGAGTGAACCCCGGGCTTTCCCGAATCATGGAGCACAGAGAGACGTTCCTAGGCATGAATGCCCGGATCATCCTCTTCACCACCTCGTGGTCGGTCCACTTGGTGCAGCCATATGATCGGCTCTTGTTAATCAGCACCTTCAGCCGGTTGTACATGTCTTGGGGGGATTCACCATCCAAGATGGCGAATCTCCCAAGCTCTCCTTCGATGAGCTCGATCTTGGCCTCCTTGACCACTCGGTTTCCCTCATGCGCTGTCTTGAGGGTGTTCCATATGTCTTTGGCCACTTCAAGACCATCGACACGGTTGAACTCATCTCTAGAGAGAGATGAGATGATCACACCCGCAGCTTGAGCGTTGCGGTGGATGAGGATGGCTTGTTCTTGAGTTATGTTGTCCTCATCCTTTGGAATCTCCACCCCGGTCATGACAATTTGCCACAACGCTGGGTTGAGTGACACGAGGTGGATCTTCATGTTGTGTTTCCACATACCGTAGTCCGTTCCATCGAATTGGGGAGGTTTCCCCAATGGGATGGACAGGTAGTGGTTGTTGGCGGCAAGGCGTTCATAGTTGAACCCTTGCCGGTTGTAGTTGACTCCGCCACCACCACTTGATTGGTTTGACGGATCAATCTTGGAGATGTTCAACTTTTCCCGGAGCTTCGCCTTGAGTTGGCGAGTCTCCTCATCGTCCGTTGGCTTATCTTGATAAGCCAACGTCTCCTCACGGGTCGCCTCGTAGTTGCTGCTCGATGCATCGTCATTCACCACTCCGGCCATCTCTCCGAGTTGTTAGACTCTTTGTGGAGAGTCCTGCTCTGATACCAATTGAAAGTTGCCTAGAGGGGGGGTGAATAGGCTAATCGACCTGCAAATGACTTAATAAAATGAGATTAAATCACAGGGGGCGGACTAGTCCGGTCAGGGGGCGGACTAGTCCGGTCAGCTTGCGTGAATAACCCTAAAAAGATGTTTCTAGCAAGTTTTAGGGAATTTTCTCTTTGCTACAAGTGAGTAAATGTTTAAGTCAAGTTGAGCAACAACCTACACAAGAGCAAGTCAAGTTTCCACAAGTTTGTAGTAATGCGGAGTATGAAACGAGACTACCAACCCTAGAACAAAGTAATCAATAGAATGAATGCGAAGAACACAAGGGGGCAAGGATTTTATCCCGAGGTTCGATTCCACACAAGGAATCTACGTCCCCGTTGAGGAGTCCACAAAAGGACCGGGTCCAACAACCCTTCCCTCACCAAGTTTACCGCACGGGCCTAACTTGGTTCTCCACTAATCACAACGGTGATTACAAAGTTCGTTGGGGCTTCTCACAAACTGAGGCTCCCACACCACAAAGATGATCAACACAATAAAGCAAACTCAATACACAGCCCACAAAGACTCAACGAGTGCAAGAGATCAAACCGGGAGCACAAGCGCGATGTTCTTCCTCTTCTCCACCTCACTAAACCCTAATCCACTCAAGAATAGTTTTAGAGGGAAAGTAGGCAAGAAGGAGGCTTAGGAGTGCTCCAAGTTGGCTGTGGCGGCGCTAGGGTTTGAGTTTTTCCAAAGGTGCTCGAAATGAGGCCGGGGGGTCCCCTTTTTATAGGGGTCCCAAGCCCAATCTGCTGACTTCAGCAAAAGGGCGGACTAGTCCGGCCACTGGCCCGGACTAGTCCGGCCTAGGGGACCACTGACCCCTTTGTCAGGTCCCGACAGCTGACACACTATCGTCACGCTACCCGCCAAACTTCAAATTCAAACGGTCACTTCCAGAACGGACTAGTCCGGTCAACACCGGACTAGTCCGATCTCACACAGAGCCTTTTGCTCCGTGTGAAAACGGACTAGTCTGAGGACCACGGACTAGTTCGGCCCCTAGGGCGGACTAGTCCGGTCCTCCCAGACTTAGCCACAGAAGCACCTTTTCTAGCCAACCCGGACTAGTCCGGCCCCAGGGGCGGACTAGTCCGTTCTCACTCAGGACCTCTTGGTCCGGTCCAAAACGGACTTGGCCGGCCAGGAACGGACTAGTCCGGCCACCTGCACGGACTAGTCCGGCCCTACGGCCAGACCACTCATTCACTCATCTCTTTCATAGGTTTGACCTCTAAACCACTTTGAGCTCCCAACCTTGATCTCAATGCACTTTACACACACACCCTCTTATTACTACGGCTAGTCTAACTCAATCACGCTAGAAACCCTAGTTTCTACGCTTCGAGTTGACTCCGTTTCCTTCCTTTTCCTTTTTGAGGGTTTGCGTCTCCGATTGAGTTTTCACCTGTGCTAAGATCACTTGAGCTCATTAGCGACTTAATTGTCGTCATTAATCATCCAAAACCCACGGGGAACCTAGATGCACTTTCAAATATACACCAGACAATGAAACAGTAGAAACATAAAACAATTCCAAGAATTTTAACATGTGTTCAACAACATACCAATGTGAATCAGTAAGTACTGGCCTCCCTGAAGCCTGGTAGTGAGTATAAATGAAAACAGAAAAAATATCCTTGTATGGAACAACATGCTTAAGCATAATGTAAGTTGCATTTCATCTAACATCTATATCTAAACCAAATTTTTTAGGCCTTACCTTCATAGATAAACAGAATGTCTTATAAGCAACAATTCATTGATTAGATGAATTTAAAAAAGAAATAGCAGTCCTAAAGTCCTCAAGATAAGATTTAATACGTTTCAGACCAGTCTTTACAATCAAATTAATGATATGACGTGCACACCTCTGATGTAACAGAGATGTGCCAACATAAGAAGACAACAATGAAGCTAATTCATTTATAGCACGAGTGTTGGCAGAGGCATTATCAAGTATAATAGAATGAACTTTATTAGACATATCATATTCAGAAACAGTATTACTAATGGACTCAGCAATATTCATACCAGAGTGAGAATAATCAATAAGTCTCATACCTACAATTGTCTTCTCTAATTCCCATTGACTAGTGTCAAAATGGAAAACAACACTAAGATAGTCCTCCTTGACATTACCAAACCATATATCAGATGTCAAACAAATACAAAATGCATCATTCAATAAATCTTTAACAACATATCTTTTCAATTTAAAATAGGTCTCAAGATCCCTAGTAGTAGTTTGCGTAGACACATGTTTGAAGCTAGGATTATGAGCAGTCCTAATATAGTCCTCAAATGCAAAAGTGGATCCAACACTCAAAGTCAAGTTTAGTCTATCAATCATCCTAATTCAGATCTATAAACTTGAGAATCATATTGAAAATGTCTAAGACCATCTGTAGTACAATGAGACTGAGATGATGATGAGGCAACCATAGCCTTCCTCTTACATCTTTCTAAATGCTCAATCAAGTGACCAATACCAATAGCATTTCTAGAAGCCAACTGAGTTTTATAGTAGTTACACCTAGCACCATACGTCACTTTCTTGCCATTTTCTTATTGATACAACTTCTTCATGTCTTGCCAAACATCAGATGTGCACATCCCGATCCTTGCAAGTAACAATAAGCATACCAATGAGAAATAAGCAATAAGCATAAGACAAATGCTATGAACATGAAATATATAGGCATAAACATAACAGAGGCTATGAACATCAAAGACAAAGTCTATGCACATGAAAGACAGAGGCATAAACATAACAAAGGATATTAAAATCAAAGACAGGGGCTATGCATATGAAAAACAGAGGCTATGAACATCAAAGACAGGGGCTATGCACATGAAAGACAAAGGCATAAACATAACATAGATTATGAACATCAAAGACAGAGGTTATGCACATGAAAGACATACATAAACAGAGGCTATGCACATGAAAGAGGGTATGAACATAAGCATAATGCATAAACAATGATATAGATAGATGATATAGACAGACTGATAGATACAGAAGCTATAAACATGAAAGACATAGACATAATAATAAGCAATAAACATAAGCATAAACATAACAGGGGCTATGAACATGAAAGAAAGAGGCATAGCAATGAGCAATAAGCATAACAATAAGCAATACGCATAAGCATAAACATAATAAAGCATGAACATCAAAGACAGAGGCTACTATGAATATGAAAAATAGGCATAAACAGAGGCATAAACAGAGGCTATGGACATGAAAGACAGAGGTTATGAACATTACATAGGGTATGAACATAAGCATAACAATGAGCAATAAGCATAAACATCACAAACACAAATGCATAGGCATAACCACACAAGCATAACAGAGGTCAAAGGAAGAATGAAGACCTTTGCCTTTTGTTGGTGCTGCAGGATGTAGCAGGACTACCATCCAATGACGCATCAACATTCACTGTCAGTGTGGCTGTCGGTGTGGCCGAGGCATCACCGCCACCTCCAACTCGAAGAGCTTCGACGTCGGTGGCAACATCGTCGTGGTCATTGTAAGGATCGAATGCCCAAGAGGGTGGGTGAATTGGGCTTCTTTTTCAAAAATTAAAGCAATAAAAACTTAACTATTAAAAGCCCAATTACCTATGCAAACAACCTATGCATTCAAGTGAATAATAATTTTGCGGTATATGAAATGCATAAGTGTAACGGGAAAGGAAGAGTGTGCAAACTCCCGAGGAGACACGAAGACACGGTGATTTATCCCGTGGTTTGGCAAGATCATCAAGACCTTCCTACATCCACGTTGTGGCACCCACCAAAGGGTATAGCTACTCTCAAGTCACCGAGACTAGGGATCTTCAATAAAAGTCTCCGTTCGCCATCTCCGGCAAGGTGGAGCTTAAGCCTTGTACAAGTTTGATCTTCCGGGCTTCCACAACCGACTTGGCAAGCTCCGGAAGGATCTCTCCAATCACCGATTGATACACGATGAATGCAATCACTAAGAGACACTCCCTTACAGCTCTCACTAGACTAGAGACTCCAATCACCAAGAATGGAAGCACACAAGCATCATCTGTAGCAAGTTCTAGCCTATCTCTTGGTGTACAAGTGGTGTAAATAATGTGGAAGTGGTTGCTCAACGTCTTGAATGCTTGGTAATGTGTAGAGTAGCTCTGGGCATCAAGACTTTTAGAAATGACTGGTTGAAGGGGTATAAATAGCCAGCTTCCACGAGATAGGCGTTGGAAAAGTAGGCTGGCATCACTGTTCTGCAAACACCAAATGATCCGATGTTCTCCCTTCAGTTGTCATCGGTCGAATACAAATTAGCTGAGATCACTGTGTCAGATATGACCATTGATCGACCGATGTTGTAGACACCTGTACATCTGATAATCCGGTGACACTTGATCCAGAATGGTCTAGAAATAATGCTTACTGGAATGATTGACCGATGTGTTGTAATTGTACATCGGATGGTCCGGTGTTACACTTGGTCCAGGGAAATTGCTTACTAGAATGATCGACCGATGTAACACTTGCTTCATCATCGAATGATCCGGTGTATACCCAAGACTGAGGTCTTCTTCTGCTCAGAGCCAAATCGACCGATGTAGTCTTTTATGGATACATCGGATGATCTGGTGAGTAGATTTTGTCCGCTTCGAGTTGTTCTAAGTGATTGTTTTGGAATTTGTTCGAGTGACCTCTTAGACATTGGTTTGAAATGTTCTTCTTATCACGACCAAGTCTCGAGTGCTGTAAATTTTGATGGAATGATTTTGACATATGTGCTTTTTCTTTTAGTCTTCATGAAAATCGATTGACCTCGCAAAATAGTTTGTTGAGGGGTCTCCAATTGTATCCAATGAGCAGTAGATGATATAAACATAGAGTCCATTAAGTGTGATGAATTATATGAGAGAACTTGCATCCACAAACTTATTAGTGATATCCAACGGTTGTCATTAATCACCGAAACCATACCTTATGGGGTCCTAGATGCTTTCAATCCCCCCTTTTTGGTGATTGATGACAACACAACGAGTAAAGAATAACAGTAACGAAATTAAGAATACGATACTCAAAAGGATATGCAACAAGTACAAGATCCAGCATATTAAGCTCGAAGGCTAATAAACAATCAATAAAACATGAGAGAATTAAGTGGCACACGTATACTCAAAGATAGCAAAAGAATAGCAAAGCTCCCAAATTACAAAAACTCCCAAAATAAATACCCCCCCTACAACTAGGACTCCCCCTAGGACTATGCTAACCCTCCCCCTAGCTCTGACTCTTCTCCCCCTTTGGCATCAAGACACCAAAAAGGGAAGCCGAGTGCCTAAGGATCCTGAGCGCTCGGGGCAATGACGAACTGGTTGCCGTCGGGGGTGCTGTCGTCGGAGCTGCTGCCTGCTGCTGCTGAGGCTGGAGTGGAGGAGACCGGTGCTGTGGGAGCTACTGTCGGTGCTGAGGGTGCCTGCTGAGTCTGGACTGCCGGTAGCGGGGCACTGAAAACCGAAGCGGGAGTCTGCTAAAAGAGTGTCAAAGCCGGCAGGGGAGAGTGAATGGGTGTGCTTGGAGCAAGCAGTGGTGACATGCTCATAGTCGGTATCGGCGTGGTCAGCACTGGAGCTGAGACTGGTGCTAGAACAGGTGGACCAGGAGCTAGACCAGGAAGCTGTGAGGGCAGGGCAATCCCGTTCTGAGTGTAGAGGTTGGTGATCAACCTCAGGATGTCCATCATGGCCTGCTGCGTCTGCTGCTGCTGGTCGCATTTGGTCAATCAGTCCAGTGATCCTGTCAGTGTCCTCTCGCCTCTCGCGAGCTATCTGACACTGCATCTCCTGCTGCTGCTGCTGCTGGAGCTCCATAAGACGCGCAACCCGCTCAGCTCTGGCCTGCTCAGCTGCAAGCCGATCCTGCCACTACTACTCAACCATCTGCTGAAGTAGAGAAGTAAGCTCGGATGGCTGAGAGACCTGTGCCTCGGACACCGGAGGTGGAGTAGGAGGTGGTGGTACAGTCGAGCCTCCAGCCTCCGCGTCTTGCCGCCTGGGTGAGGGAGGAGGTGGGAAGTACTCCTCGACACTGTCACTAGTGTCACTCCCTGACCAGATATGTTGTAGATCCCCTCCCTGAGCCTCAGCTTGTGCTAGGATCTCGTCTTCCTTTTCTAGGTCTGACCAGTCTTCCTCTGAAAGTCAAGCTCGGACCTGACGCTCAACTAGGCGGCCAAGGCGGCAATCTCCAGGAGCTAGAGCACGGTAGTGTCCGAACCGAGTGACGCTCTCGTCGGTGAGACTGTCACGCACGGCGGACCCCTCTGGAGCAAACAGGTAAAGCAGGTAACTGATCCAGTATCCAAACACAAGCTGTCTCATCATCCCAACTCCATCTCTGATGACATCCTCCATCTCACATATGAGGATATCCACGATGTCAAACTGCATCCCGTTCATCACATAGAACAGGAGGGTCTGCTGCAGACTGGTGAAGCCCTCAAGATATCCGGACTTGGGCAGTAACATGCGGCACAAAGCAAGTTGAGCAGTACGTGCAGCCGGAGTGAGTAGAGCAGGTACCCTAGGCTGGTCAGGTAAGAAGGGCTGAGCAAACAGTGACCAAATCTCCTCAAAAGGTGGTGCCACACCTCCAGTGAGTGGCCTCCTCGGTGGGTCAGCCTGCCCATATACTATCTCGTGTAGGCAGGTGTCATGGAGATCCACACCTAGTAGTTGTCCCAAGGTCTGTCGAGTCATATGGTGATGTTGGCCCGTGAACATGAAGTCAATGGATCTGCGACCCTCTGAAACGTAGAGTGTGGCATAGAAAACTCGGACCCAGTCCTCCACGTAGGCACTCCGCTGGAAAGACATCAGCTCCACTAGCCCTCTGTACCTCTCAAAGTAAGGGCGAATCTCAGTGCCGGCTGCAAGTGCGAGCTGATCCCAGTCAAGGAAGTTGTGTTGGAAAAGCTTATGGCCCCAACGTCTGTAAGTCTCATACAACGACGCCTGTGTCAGGGTCCAAAAGTGGCTGTCCACAAGTGGCTCTCTAGGCTGCGGAAACCACTCCTCAAGCAGAATGCTCCATCTAAGCTTCCTGAGCTGCTTTGCCTTCAATTTTCTGTAGTCAGTCAGGCGGACACCCTCACCAACACGGACATTGGTGTCCATCTCATAGACGGCTCTCTCGACCGCTCTGTCCTCCCGAAGCTCAGCTGCAGAAGGTCTTTGTCTCGGGGCAGGAACTGGATGACCTCCACGGGTCCTGACTGAGCGCCGGCGAACAAGCGGCACCTCAGACTCCTCTGTCTCCTCTGGCTCCTCAGGCACCTGTGGCTGCCTCTGTCGGGTCTCCCGGATCCTTAGGGATCCTCCTCGTCCACGCTCTCGCTCCTCAGCAGCGCGAGCGGCCATCAGAGCTTTCTTCATTTCTTTCGACAACTTTTACTTCTTAGCTGTCGGCTCCTCAATGACCTTCCCCTTTCCTTTCTTGTGACAGCCCATCTTGAGGAGAAGAGTGACGGCGACGAAGATGTGATCGCGGGCTAGGGTTGACAACAGTGAATGGCAAATGTGTGACGGCGTGCGGCCGGGCGAACCCTAGCGGCGAAGAGGAGTGGCATCGTCTCGAAGGACAGTGGCACGATGGGAAGCACGGCAGCCAAAGGGCGGCAGCGCGACGAGGAGCGCGACGGCGCAGAGGGCGGCAGCGCGGCGGCACAGAGGGCGGCGGCAACGCTTAGGGCGGCGGCGCAGGGCGGCGGCGGTGCTGCGTGGAGCGGCGGCCGGAGCGCGAGGAGTGGCGGTGCTGGTGGCACAGAGGGCAGCGGCGACGCGACACTAAGTGGGGCGGCGATGACGAGTGGGGTGGCGACGGCGGGCGGCGACAGGGCGAGGAGTGTGGCGTCAGGGAGATAGAAGAGAAGAAACGAGGAGGCACTAAATATGTGGGGCCCGAACCCTAGCTTGAAATTTAACATCGAATGATCTGACGTCAGATGAGAGGTGCATCGGTCGAGTGGTACAGTAAGGTTATTCTAGAGGCACCTTCAGCATCGGATGATCCGACGTGGAAACGATTATCATCGGTTGAATTTGGCACAACTCTAAAAATGTGAACATCGGATGCTCCGATGTTTCTCAGAATGAACGCATCGGTTGATTTGACTTCCTGTGTGAGCTGACCCTTGCACTTAAGCACAAACTGATCCGATGATGCTTCTGCCCTAAGCATCGGATAATCCGATGACTACAAAAGATCAGCAACATCCCATATATGTCCTTTGACTTAAACAAACAAAGAGAAACACAAGTCTTAGGACTTTTTGGGCAACCCCTAACCCCTCAAAAAGACTTTAACACTAGTTGCCAATAACTTGGCTAAGCCCTAAAGCAAATAGAACACCAGAAAAAAACAAGGAAATAATCCAAATAAAATGTAAGGCCCATGCTTTCTAAGCTAGAGGATGAAGACTTCTATCTCTTTAAAGTATGTTCCTTTAGGCATTAACGCACCTAACATTTTGTTCTTTCCACATCATATGAGTTGAGATATTGCATTTCAAACAAGTCTCTTTCTCATGAAGTGGGTTCCCCTTTGTGACAATCTACCGTATGCAATGCCAAACAATTTTTAATGCAGAATATTAAACATGAGTGCAAGTCTATATGGCAGGCATCATGCAAGACATAAATTAAATCTATGTTGCCAAATTTGAACCTTTCAAAGGCTTCTTCAGGGAGAGCCATTCTCCAAGTCTTGGGGATACCTAAAAGAACCGCCATCCCAAGCTAACCCTTGCTCGCCCCTATCCTTTGAAAGTTAGACAAGACCTATATGTGATGCATTCTTACATGACCATGGCAACTTACATGACGTTCGATGTATCTAGCACATTTAATTCACCCCTTAGTCTAGAAAAGGTTTTCTCATCAAGTGGTTTAGTGAAGATATCCGCCAATTGTTCTTCGGACCTAACACCTTGCAAGGAGATGTCTCCCTTAGCTTCATGGTCCCGCAAGAAATGATGGCGAATATCAATGTGCTTAGTGCAGGAGTGTTGAACGGGGGTTTTTAGAAATCTTAACTGCACTTTCATTGTCATAAAGGAGAGGCACACAACCAAATTTAACACCAAAGTCCAAAAGGGTTTGCTTCATGTAAAGGATTTGGGCACAACATGCACCAACTGCTATATATTCCGCTTCCGCAGTAGACAAAGCAACGGAGTTTTGCTTCTTGCTGGACCAAGATACTAGGGAATGCCCAAGCAAGTTGCACCCTTTGAAGGTACTCTTGTGATCCACACGACATCCGGCAAAGTCTGAATCTAAGTAACCCAAGATATGGAATTTAGCACCTTTGGGGTACCACAGGCCTACACTTGGGGTATGCTTGAGATACTGAAGTATCCTAAAGATCGCCTTCCGATGCGATTCTTTAGGTGCCGCTTGAAAGCGAGCACACAAGCATACACTAAACATGATATGGGGCCTAGATGCGGTAAGATAAAGCAGTGAATCAATCATGGAATGGTAATTAGATTGGTCAACAGGTTTACCATCCTTATCCGCGTCGAGATGACAATTTGTTGCCATTGGAGTACTTCTTGAGCTACAATCTCCCATCTCAAATTTCTTCAAGAGGCCCTTGGTATATTTTTCTTGATAGATGAAGGTCCACTCTCGAAGTTGCTTGATTTGAAATCCAAGAAAGAAGTTGAGCTCTCCAATCATCGACATTTTCGAATTCCCTAGACATCATTTTGCCAAACTCATGGCTAAGAGCTTCGTTAGTTGAACCAAAAATAATATCATTGACATAAATTTGACAAACAAATAGTTCTCCATCGATGTCTTTAGTGAAGAGTGTAGTGTCCACCCTCCCGATCTTGAATCCCTGCATGATCAAGAAATCTCGTAGTCGTTCATACCACGCTCTAGGTGCTTGCTTGAGCCCGTAGAGCGCCTTGTACAACCTATACACATGATTAGGATTCCTAGGATCTTCGAGCCCGGGAGGTTGTTCAACATAAACAAGCTCGTTAATGTAACCATTAAGAAAGGCACTTTTCACATCCATTTGATAAAGCTTTATATTATGATGTGATGCAAAAGCAAGAAGTATACGGATGGCTTCTAGGCAAGCGACCGGAGCAAATGTTTCTCCAAAGTCTAGTCCTTCAACTTGTGAGAAACCCTTGGCCACAAGTCTCGCCTTGTTGCGGATTACAACACCGTTCTCGTCTTGTTTGTTGCGGTACACCCACTTTGTCCCGATGACGTTCTTGTCCTTGGGTCGCTCCTCCAACACCCAAACTTCATTGCGGATGAAGTTGTTGAGTTCTTCTTGAATGTCCATTACCCAATTTGGATCTTGGAGTGCTTCCTCAATGTGAGTGGGTTCTACACATGAAACAAACGAGTAGTGCTCACAAAACATAGTGAAATGGCGAGAACGTGTACTTACTCCCCTTGACGGACTTCCGATAATTTGATCAATCGAATGCGCCTTGGAGATGCGTCCATGCCTCATAAGTGGTTGTGAAGCACTTGGCGGTGGTGATGCGTGTTGCTCTTCTTGTGGTTGGACTTGATCATGGACTTGTTCTTCTTCTTGATGTTGTGTGACTTGTGAATCTTGTGTCGGTAATGGATCATCTTTTTCTTCTTCGTCAACTTGAGGTGCCATAGATGTGTTGATGTTGGAACTTGAAGCCCCCCCCCCCCCCCCCCTGATCATGGCTCTCCTCAACTTTAGGCTTGATGTCTCCAATGGTCATGTTCTTCATAGCTTCTGAAAGCATCTAGGCCCCATGAGGTACGGTTTCGGTGATTAATGACAACCATTCGATATTACTAATGAATTTGTGAATGCAAGGTCCCAATAACACTCAATCAAATGAAATCAAAATTACATTGGAGACCCATATAAAATCAACTAATGAGATCAAATCGAATCATATGAAGACAAGAAGTGAAAGCTCTAACTTGACATCACTCAATGCTTGAAGACTATCAAAACAACATTTCAAACAAGTGTCAAAGAGGTTGCAAGTTCAAATTCCAAAAGAACAACTCAAAACAACTCGAAGTCAACAAGTTGAACACACCGGATCATCCGACGTTTTATGAGTTGACTACATCGGTCGAGTTGGTTCAACAGAAGAAGAAGACCTCAGACAAATGCACTCACCGGATCATCCGATGTGAGTGGCTCAGTGACATCGGTCCATCAGCACAGATTGCAATACCATTGGACCAAGTGAAGCACCGGATCATCCGATGTACAGACTTACATACATTGGTCGATCACTCCAGTAAGCTTCAAGATCAAGCAAATTCTGGAGGAAGAGCCACCGGATCATCCGATGAGAAGACAGGTCAACATCGGTCTAACAACGGTCATATCTGACACAGTGACATCAGCTAATTTGGCTTTGACCGATGATAACTGAAGGGGAGACATCGGATCATCCGCTGTTCGCACAGAAGTGATGTCAGCCTACTTTTCCAACGGCTATCTCGTGGAGGCTGGCTATTTATACCCCTTCAACCTGTCAAATCGACAAGACTTGAAGCCCAGACATACTCTACACATCCTAGAGCATTCAAGACATAGATCTACCACTTTCACATCATTTGTTCATCATTTGTACACCAATCGCCATGATCCAGTTTCCTCGTTTCCAGAGAAGAACATCCCGAGCGAAGCAACGGCCGCCGTCCTTGGTTCCGAACTGTGTCGTGGCGGGGTCGATGTGGAAGAGGAAATCCGTTGAACACCTTGCGTGCGGCGCCATCTCGCATAACTGTACAGCTGTCTGAGCGTACGCGCCTAAGTGGTTCGGCGACGTCTCTCCACCCGCGGATTTCTTGAACGCAGTGGTGGTTATGGATGGGGCTTTTCGCCGGCGCAGGGCAGCATCTTTGACTCTGGATTCCATGGTCGAGACATGCGCTTGCGCAGAGCCGCTGACCCGTCGTTGCCGGACAGCTTGCTTCGGAGGTGGGAGACGGCAGCAACGAATGGACGGTTGGATGCCCTTCA
Source organism: Tuctoria greenei (assembly GCA_036927565.1). NCBI lineage: Eukaryota > Viridiplantae > Streptophyta > Magnoliopsida > Poales > Poaceae > Tuctoria > Tuctoria greenei. Next base: position 284,454,353 of record JAYESD010000002.1, on the reverse strand, counting down.
CCGATAGTCTGTGAGGAGGTTGGAAATATCAGATCGAGCAGGGAGGAGGAGGCCGGGGTTTTAGTGGAGAAGAAGAAGAAGATTCCGGTGAGGGAGTTTGTTATAACTAAATAGTAAAAAGTCTAAATAACCCCTCAACTATAGTCTATAGACTACTTTACCCACCTAACTACAAAACCGGATTTTTAACACTCTAATATATGTAAAACCATTTATTTTACCCCCTAGGGTGGTTTTAGAGGGTGGTATTGACACTTCAACAACTGACATGTCATACTTTACATGTTACTTAATATGGGGCCCCAATGTCATATGCCCATTCTGTTGGCCACGGCAGGATGGGTCCTTGGCCACCTCCACCGAGAACCCGTCTACCACTACCAGCTTGCCCATCGTCACATGCAAAATAAATGGTTTTAGATACCACCCTCTAAAACTGACTTGTGTTTTTCACGGGCTATACTGATTCTTGTCTTGACTCGCGGTGACATGACAGCCAAGCTAGTTGTGAAGTACTACCAGCCAAAGGTCCTGATCCTCTCTGTGTTTGTCCCAGTGTTTACCACCGATTCCTTCGTCTGGACCATCAACTCTGAGGGCCCAGCAAGGCACATCCTAATATACAGAGGTCTCGTTCCCCTACTTGCTGAGGGCTTTGCCAAGACTATTAATTCAGAGTCGACAGAGGTGATCTTTGAGGCTGCTCTGAAGTCTACTGTACGGAAGCAGTTGTGCAAGCCTGGTGATGTTGTTGTGGTTGTGGCTCTTCCCACCGTATTGGCATCACTTCAGTCATCAAGATCTGCATCATGAAGTGATCACCATGCAGGGTGACCCTACTTGAATTCCGGGGTTCTTATCGCTGGGATTCACGGAAGGAGGACTTCGTTGCCTGCATTACAACTCTATCTTTTGGAGACAGTTAATTGCACCCTCAACTCTGCTGCAGGGTGCTTTTGTTTTATAGTTTTGAGCTGGTAAGGATAGAGAGAACTCCGTATAATGTAGAGCTCTGCTATTGTCTATGTTCATGCTCTGTGTTATTTTATTTGACAGGTGGTTTCTGTATTGTCCCTGCATAATTTTCTCGTAGGTGTGTACTAATGGGGAAGTCTGTTTCAGTGGTGATATCGATACAACCAGTAATATGGGGCAATAAGAAATCTAACTGGAAACGCACGACATATGACATGGGGTCTCACATTAAATCACATGCAAAATATGACATGTCAGCTGCTGAAGTGGCAATACCACCATCTAAAACCACCCTAGGGAGTAAAATAAATGGTTTTAGATACATTAGGCTGTTAAAAATCTGGTTTTGTAGTTTGGGGGGTAAAGTAGTCTATAGACTATAGTTGAGGGGGTTATTTAGACTTTTTCCTAACCAAATAACAGAGTTGTGTCTCGCTCCCTCTTGCTCAGTTCATATAGTGCTCACGCTTCTCCTTAGTTACATGCCGGTCCATTCAGGCTCGGCCCATTTCGCATTTCCCTCTTTGGCCTTGAGTTACGGCGAGACTCAGTGGTGTCTGCAGATTCAACGCCGAAGGCAGGGTGGCGGGAAGAACGGTGCTAACATCCCCCCTCCTTGGGAGCATGTTTGACCTCAAGTGGGCGCCACCGGGAACTGCTGATGAAGTTGTTTCGAATCCTCCCATGTTGCAAGCTTAGCGGGGGAATTGGACCACTTGACGAGAATCTGGTGAACGAGAGAACCACCACGCAAGATGTGCCGTTCTTGGAGGACCTGCTCAGGAACATGTAAGTTGGATAATGCATCAGGTAGAGTCGGACTTACAGATGAGGGTCTGAAGCGAGCTGCCCTGAGCCGGGACACATGAAAAACTGTATGCACCAAGGAAGATGGCGGCAAATCAAGCTTGTATGCCACAGAGCCAATACGAGAGATGATGGTGAAGGGTCCAAAAAACTTGAAAGCTTCTGGCAAGCACAACGAGCAACCGAGGACTGAATATAAGGTTGAAGCATGACGTAAACTGAATCACCGACCTCGAAGGAATGCTCAGAGTGATGTTTGTCAGCGTGAGATTTCATTCTTTGTTGAGCTCTGTGTAAGTGTTGACGCACCAAGTCATTCATCACTTGATGGTCTTGGAGCCAGGACTTCAAATCAGTTGAGTTGCTGACTAAATCAGGGGATACGCCAAAGTGAGATGGCCTGTGTCCATAGAGAACCTCAAAAGGAGACTTGCCCAACATGGAGTGGTAGCTCGTATTGTACCAAAATTCTGCCAACGAAAAGCCAATTCAGTCACTTGGATGGGCAGGCACGGACAAAACACCGGAGGAAGGTCTCCAAGCACTGGTTAACACGTTTTGTTTGTCCGTCGGACTGCGGATGGTATGCCGATCCCATGCGTAACTAAACACCAGCACGGGAGAACAATTCCTGCCAGAGCTTGCTGGTAAAGATTTTATCACGGTCGGAGATGATTGAGTGTGGCATACCATGGAGCTTATAAATGCTGTCAATGAACAAGCGTGCAATCGTGGATGTAGAGAACGGGTGATGTAGCGGCAGTAAGTGCGCATACTTAGTGAACTTATCAACAATGACCAAAATGCAATTTGCATTGCCGGAGAGGGGAAGGTTGTCGGTACCCTGCGTACTGTATACCCCTTGTGACTACAAGAAGACCAAAGAAACTTCACCTGTCTGAGTTCAAGACCTGCGAAGGCCCCACGTGTCATACGGGACCGGACCTGCCTCCCTTCTATGGTTAGTCCTAGTGCTGTCACGTGTATACTGCAACAGGACCTACATCCCACACATGGGATAGCTCGAGGCTAAATACATGCGTGACACCCCCGGACCTAACCCCCGACAGAGGGAAGCTCTGGTACCGACACGTGTACAACTGCACCGGATCTACCTGTCCTAGACGGTAAGCTCCGGGGCTACCACGTGTCCAACCGCCGGACCTACAGCCTCAACAATCAGACTGGTGTACCCCCAACGGCTCGGACCTTCAAGGGACAATTAAAGACTTCAAGACCCGATTAAGTATCGTTAATACCATATTAATGACACACAATCGGAGGGCTCTTAATACCAGTAACGACACTGTCAAGGCCCGTTACCACACTATTAAGAGTAATTAACCTCATTAATTGTGTATTAAGCATCAGTAACCGCTAGGGCCACATGTCGGACCAGGCTAACGATGTAACAACCAATCCTTGTACTATAAAAGGACTGGTCAACCGATACACAGAGCTCTCTCGACTAAAAGGAACTCTCCTAACTTCCAGACTCGGCTCTGACACACGCTCACAAGTGCTCAGACGCTCAATACAACAACCACACACCCCGTGGAGTAGGGTATTACGCTTAGGCGGCCCGAACCTTGTAAATCCTCGTGTCAACTTGCCATCGTGTTCTGAATCTCTGCGCGCCGAATACCGAATTACAAACTTCGCGGGCTACCAACAGTAGTATCGGGAGAATTGCCGAAACTAGACTCCGACAGTTGGCGCGCCAGGTAGGGGGCGCCCGAGATTCAAGGATGGTGAACTCCGCTGCTGGTCGTCCAACGACAACCCTGCTGCGCAACCTGCTGGAGGCAATCCCTCTAACATGCAGCAACCAGCAGGTGTTGTGGCTCTAGTAGGAGTCATGCCACCGCTACCACCGTCTGCACCGGCGAATCAAGCTGGACAGCGAGATGGGGTGTCTGCGTCGGTGACGGCATCAGCGAAAAACAACCCTGAACACGCGCTCCATGTCGCGTGTGCTCTTCTTCAACGTCCACCGCCTCCAGGAGCATCCCAGAGTGCTATGGAGCAGTGGAGAGCTGATGTGGAACACTTGATTGTAGCAGCAGTCGATTGCATCAGCAACCAAGGTCCTCCCCCCTCGGGGCGGGCCCCATCGCGACATCAGACCGTGTCGGACAGACTTGGTCCATACGCTTCCCAACACAAAAGGCGTGCTGCGTCTCAACAGGCGACGTTGCTGCCTTCCGGAGCTCGACGTACCCATACGGTAACCAGGCTTTCAACTCACGACCTCCGGGCGAAACTTGATCGCCGTTATCATCAACAGGATGGCCACGTCCATATCGAGCGCGCTCGCGAAAGGCGAGAGGCTCGAGACAGTCCTGCTCCTGAGGGAGTGGGAGGAGGCTGTTCTGCCCTGGCCATGCACCTATGCATGGTCAAAGGGCCGCAGAAGTTTCGGCCTCACCTGCCGGAGAAATTTGACGGGACTGTCAATCCCGCTGAGTTTCTCCAAATGTACTCCACCGCAATCCTAGCGGCCGGAGGCAATGAGGCCGTAATGGCCAATTACTTCCCCGTGGCTTTGATTAGGACCGCCAGGTCCTGGTTCATGAGCCTCCCACCTGACTCTATCAACAGTTGGGCGGACTGTGCCAATAGTTCACTGCCAACTTCGGGAGTTCATACACCCGACCAGGCACGGAACTAGACCTTTTTGCTGTCAAGCAGAATGGGGGAGAGTCCCTGCGATCCTTCATCTAGAGGTTCTCCCAAGTACGAAACACCATACCTTCTATCTCAAGCGCTTCTGTCATTGTGGCATTTAGACACGGCGTACGAGACAAGAAGATGCTGGAGAAGCTGGCGACCAAGGAAATCACCAGTGTCACGGAACTCTTCTGCTTGGCAAACAAATGCGCCAAAGCTGCGGAGGACTGTGAAATGCACTCCCAACCACCTCTGGAGGACAACAAAAAGTCCTTCAAGGGTGAAGCCACTACCTCTGAGAGTAGCAAGAAGAAGAAAAAGTACAACGGCAAGAAGAAGCCGTCGATCGGCACACCTACAGCCGCAGCTGCTGCAGCTCCGGGTGGCCGGGGGCCACGCCCTGAAAAATGACCTCAGCTGTTGTCTGAAGACGGAGGCAGCTCCAAGATGTGGTGTCCTATACACAAGACGAATATCCACAACTTGGAAGGCTGCCGAGAGGTCCAAAACCTTGCCGAGCGCTACAACAAGCGCAGGGAAGAAGTTCCTTTCTGTCAAAGGAAAGGAAAACAGAAAGTCGATGAAGCTCCGATTGAAGAGGAGTTAGGATTTCACGACCCTAAAAAGGTCCTGAAGGCTGTTTACACCTCCGTCGATGACGACTCTGACGTCTCCGACAACGAGCGTCGGAATACCATGAACACCATCTTTGGTGGTTCGTGGGACATCACCTCCCGTCGTGTCCTCAAGACAATGTGGTGGGACATGGCCTCAGTAGCTCCCACTGCTAGGGTGGAGCCGCACCGAAAGTGGATGGACACTGCCATCACTTTCGATGCATCAGACTGCCCTCGGAACATGGTCGGAGCTGGCCAACTCCCATTGATGGTATCTCCGACCATCAATAACATCCAACTCCACCATGTGATGGTGGACGGAGGTTTGGGGCTGAACCTCATAAGCTTTGAAGCTTTTGTCAAGCTTTAGCTCCGACCTTCGGATCTTCGCCCCTCCCGACCTTTCTCCAGAGTAGGTCCGGGGGCCATAACCCCACTCGGTGCAATTACTCTTCTGGTGACCTTTGGGACCCGGGAGAATTAACGTACTGAGAAGTTGGTGTTCGACGTGGTGCAGATCAACTTACCCTTCAACGCCATCTTGGGCAGATCAGCTTTGTACAAGTTCATGGCTGCTGCTCATTATGGCTACTTGGTGTTGAAGATGCAAACACCAGCCGGTGTTCTCCGGATCCGCAGAGATCGCACCGCCAGTGTGACAGCTCTGGAAGAACTCCATGCGCTTGCTACAGCGCAGGAGGAAGAATCCGGAAAGGAGCAAGCTCCGAAACCCCCGAGCATTCGTCATCGAGGCTCAACCTCTGCACCTCGTGTGCAACCAAGCGGCGACATCGACATCCCCGCGAAAGTCGTCCAAATCGGTTCCGACGCTGCTCAGACCACCCGTATATCGGGAGGTCTGAATGACAAATAGGAACTCGCGCTCGTCACTTTCCTCCGGGCTAATGTCGACGTGATTGCCTGGCAACAGTCACAAATGCTTGGGATCCCTAGGGAAGTGATCGAGCACAATTTGAAGATCTATCCCGACGCTCGGCCTATACATCAGAAGCCTCTGAAGCAATCAGTAGAGCGACAGAAGTCCATAGGTCAAGAAGTGAAGAAGTTGCTTGAAGCTGGATTCATCCGAGAAGTCTTCCACCCAAAATGGCTGGCAAACCCAGTCGTTGTACCCAAGGTCGGCGGGAAGCTTCAAATGTGTATCGACTACACTACACTGAATAAGGCATGTCCAAAAAGATCCATTCTCACTACCTAGAATAGATCAGATAGTGGATTCCACCTCCGAGTGTGAATTACTGTGTTTCCTAGACGCATATTTTGGGTATCATCAAATCAGAATGTCTAGGGAATATGAAGAGCATACTTCCTTCATCACAGTAGATGGATTATATTGTTACACTGCCATGCCATTCGGTCTCAAAAACGCTGCTTCAACATTTGTACGAGCTATGTACAAAACTTTTGGAGAGCTCATCAGAGATGTAGTGGAAGTGTACGTCGATGGCATCGTTGTCAAGATCAAGAACAAGGAGTCATTCCTTGACACCTTGCAAGCTGTCTTTGACAAGTTGCGAGTCACTCGCACGAAGCTGAACCCGGACAAGTGTGTTTTTGGGGTTAGCTCCAGAAAACTTCTTGGTTTCTTGGTGAACCACCGAGGAATAGAATAGTATCCAGCAAAGATTAAAGCTATTGAAGATATGCGGCCACCAGCCCGCATCAAGGACGTACAGAAGCTGACTGGATGTCTAGTTTCCCTTAGTCGGTTCATCTCAAGACTGGCGAAGCGGGCGCTACCCTTCTTCAAGTTGTTGAGGAAGTCCGGACCATTCCAATGGTCTGAAGAAGCAGAAAAAGCATTCCAGGAGCTAAAGCAGATCCTCACCACTCTACCAACCTTGGTAGCTCCGAATCTTGGTGAGCCACTTCTGCTTTACATTTCGGCAACTGACGAAGTTGTCAGCATGGTCCTGGTTGCGGAAAGACCAGAACCATCTCCAGTTTAGGAATCCAGACCCCTTCGAGAGGGTCCAGAGCTACCTGAAGTCGAGTCTGGGTCCCAGCTCCCAGACCCTTATCCTCAAGGCGGGACGCCGGAGGATCCATCTACTTCAAATGAAGGAGTTACTACTGCTGAACAAGAAGATTCGGACCCCTCCAGGAGGGTCCGGATCACTTCAGGAGAAGCTCCGGGTTCCTCCAGCCGGAACTCGGGGTCCCCAAACAAGGTTTAGACCCCTTCGAGAGGGTCCGGGTTGATGATGAGGAAGCTCCGGGCCCCTTCGGGAGGATCCGGACAATCCAACGCCCAATGTATTTCATCAACAAAGTACTCCATGACACCAAGACTCGATACCTTGAGGTGCATAAGTTTCTCTACGTAGTTCTTATTGCCTCTAGGAAGCTACGATACTACTTCCAAGCTCACAAGATTTCAGTGGTAACCTCTTATCCACTACGTGCAATTTTGCATAACCCCAATTCCACTGGGAACATTGCAAAGTGGGCAGCGGAATTAGCCAAGTTCGACCTTGAATTCATCCCAAGACAAGCGATCAAGAGTCAAGCATTGGCGGACTTCGTGGCGGAATGGACCCCCTCTCCATCAAATCCTGGGGGCCCCAGTGAGCAGAAGTCGGAACCCAAGGTTCTGGTCTTCACTGAGCCTCACTGGACTCTCTACTTCGACGGCTCCGTGCAGAAGCAGGAGGTCGGAGCTGGAGTCCTTCTCCTCGCTCCGACCAGGGAGAAGGTCAAATATATGGTTCACCTTGACTTCAAGGCGACCAACAACATGGCAGAGTATGAAGCACTAATTTATGGGCTCAAGGTGGCACTATCATATGGTGTCAAGCAACTGTTGGTAAAGGGTGATTCACAACTTGTCGTGAAACAAGTCAAAGGTGAATGTTGTTGCAACAATCCTCAACTAGCTGCATACCTACTTGAAGTACAAAAGCTTCAGAAGGACTTCAACGTCCTAGATCTCTGTCATGTCCAGCGTCTCAACAACGCTGAAGTCAATGAACTCTCGACGAAATCTTCAACCGGAGCTCTGGCTCTTGACAAAACCTTCGTCTGAAGGTTGTCCAAACCTATCGCTCAGCCTGCCGAACTGAGCGAAGGGGGCGAGACCAGCACCTAGAAGCTGGCGGTCCCGATGGCCCTGTTACCATGGCGTGCATCAAGGGTTGTAGGTGCTGTCGGAAGCTCTGATCAACCCAGCACGCAAGACTCGAATCCTCAAGCTAGCTCCGATGCATGGATCTTGGAGATCCGGAGCTACTTGAAAGACAATTTCCTTCCTGAGGATAATGTATCCGCTGACCGGATAGTCATATTGGCTAAAAGATACACACTGGTAGAAGGGGATCTCTATCGGCATGGTGCCAACGGCGTCCTAATGCGGTGCATTACAAGGGAAGAAGGCTGCGAGCTCCTCGCAGAAATCCATGGAGGCGAGTGTGGGAACCACGTGTCTTCCCGCATGCTGGTCGGTAAAGCCTTCCGACATGATTTTTACTGGCCTACAGCGCTCCAGGATGCAACTGAGTTAGTGAAGAAATGTGAAGCATGCCAGTTCCATGCGAAGCAAATACACACACCAGCTCAGCCTCTACAAATGATACCTCCTACATGGCCTTTCGCTGTGTGGGGGATGAATATCTTGGGACCTTTCCCAAGAGCTGTCGGAGGTTACAAGTTCCTGTATGTTGCCATTGACAAGTTCACCAAATGGCCGGAAGCAACTCCAGTTGTGACAATAAACAAGCAATCAACTATCAACTTCTTGCAGTCCATAGTATGCAGATTTGGAGTCCCAAACAAGATCATAACTGATAATGGGACCCAATTCACAAGCTCTGCATTCCAAGGATATTGCGAAGACCTCGGCATTCAGGTCAGCTATGCTTCAGTAGCTCACCCGAAAGCAATGGACAAGCTGAGAGAGCAAATGCAGAAATCCTAAAAGGACTCAAGACGCGCACATATGAGCGCCTGAAAAAACATGGAGTCAACTGGATTGAAGAGTTTCCGCCCACACTGTGGGCCAACAGGATAACTCCAAACCGGTCAACTGGGGAGACACCCTTCTTCCTGGTGTACGGAGCTGAAGCAGTCCTTCCTCCAGAAAATCACCTTGGGGTCGCTCCGGGTCTGGACCTTCGATGATGCCACGCAGGACCAGCTCCAGCATGAAGACCTTGACCTCCTTGAAGAGGGAAGGTGCTGAGCAGCTGTTCGGAATGCCTCAGACCGCCAAGCTCTTCGGCGCTATCACCAAAGGCATGTTCACAGCCGACAACTCGAGGAAGGCGATCTGGTGCTACGGAGAATACAATCCAAAGAAGGGTTAAACAAACTCTCTCCCAGCTGGGAACGACCTTTTCGAGTGATCAAAGTATCACGTCCCAGATGCGTTCGCTTGGCAACTGAGGATGGGACACCGCTCCCTAATCCTTGGAACATTGAGCATCTCCGTATGTTCTACGCTTAACATCACGGAGGTGAGTCTATAGTTACATGAGATGTATGTTATAGAGTCATTGAACAGAGTCGGGTAGCTCCTTCGAGAGAACAGCCGAACCTTCCCCGGAAGGTCTGCAAAGTTCAGGCAACACTTGTCACAGTCTCAGAACTTAAAGTGTAGCTAGCTACCTTGTGTCAAACGAGAAATGCAACACACTTAGCCTGACTCCGTACCCTAAGAGTGTAGTTGTTTCCCCTGTACCCCGGACCTATAATGAAAGACATCATTGTGAATACAAACTCCACGTGCATTTATTTTGTACATGCTCAATATTTTTTATTTTTCTTTTTCTTGTCTATAACAAAGTTGTGCAATTCCTAAGAAATTTTAGCTCGACCAATTCAAGTATAATTCAAGTTGCATTGTCAATTCTTCCGGGTCTAAACATTGTTAATGGTCTACTCGTCTGAATGCCGCCAAGCCAATCTAGGTCCGGAGTGTGCTATCGACTTAGCCTGGTCTTGCACCCTAAGTACGCCACTCTACCTACACCCCGGCAGGCCGAAGTAAGGCGAGTCCAGAAACGATCGGACCTGAAGGAAACAAGCCAGTGCACTTGATTTTATGTAGAATTGTGTTCGACCTAAAAATTCCTCGAGAATAGTAAGTCGCAATTGAGTTATAGATAAGAAATGGATTTTACTGTTTTTCTTGACTTCAGTGTGTAGGAAAAATAAAGATCTCATGATGATGGTGGATGAAGCTGGAGCTATCAAAGCTCCGACACCCCCTAAGGTGGTCTTCTCTCGATGTTTCAAACATTGGTAGTAGACATCACCGGAGCTACAAAATTCTGGTAAATCCAGGGGGGCAGCCGTCAACGTGAAGAAAAGATGGTGGGAAGACTCCCCAGTGGGGTCTGCTGTCGATGCACCGTGTATTGATAGTGGTCGCTGTCGGAGCCACCAAGCTCCGACAACCCCATAGGACTAACCGTCAATACTCTACGTGTTTACAAGGGTCACTGCCGGAGCTACTAAGCTCCGACAACTTCAGGGGGCCCCTACTATCGGCGACTTCGGACCTACGCTCTGCAAGTTCGAAGCACGCAAGTCTTCAACAACTGTTACATCCTCTTGGTACATGTTCACAATCAAATTGTGTACATCTACTAGGGGGCCAAGTGAGACAAAGGTGTTGAAGACAAAAAATGAAATTCATAAAATTCCTGGATTTCATTGATCTGGAGACAAGAGATTACAAAATTGGAGAAAAGAAGAGAGAATACAAGCGGGAGCTACAAAGAGAGAGTCCTAGACCCTATGGAAGAATGAGGCGGCCTTCTTGGCAACCTCCGACACGCTGGCTTTGGCGGCTTCTCCCTCTCTGTCGATGGGGCCTTCAAGCACCGGGTCCTGTGGGAAGTTAGGTTCCCGGCTTGTGTAGCACGTCAGCATGAACTCTACGACGTTCTTCTCCAGGGATTTGTCCTTTGGTTTCCAGCTGGTCCGCGATGACATTGCCCATCTTGGTGAGCTTGTTGCCCACTGAGCTCAACGCTTGCAACGCCAAGTCAAGCTCCGGCTCCGGATCATCTGGACGCACGGGACTAAAACCCATTAGCGTCAGCGCGTCGTTGGCTTTGCCCAAGAAGTCCCAAACTTGTTGGGACTCTGCAGTCCTCGAGCCTCGCATCTCTTCCAAGGATCTTCTGGTCGCCGCAAGCTCCGAATTCTCCCGGGCAAGGCGCTCAACCTCTTTGGCGTTCTGCTGAATATTTTCAGCAACCTGCCTTTCGAGTTTACTGATCTCCTCCTCCCAGAGGTGGATCTTGTTCTGGCGGTCGACCAGGTCCTTCTCCCGGCCCCGCACTTTCTTCTCCCTAGAAGCAATTTCATCCTCCCTCTTGTGGAGGTCCTGTCCCCGCTGCCAGGCCTTCTTTTCCTCCTTCTCGCAGCGCTCCTCTAGCTTCTTGGTGCACTCCGCGAGACTCTTGTTACCCAGAGTCAGCCTCTGAGTGAGATCCTCCTCCCTCTTCACGAGGTCATCCCACAGCGCCAGGAGTTTTTGCTCTTCATCTTTGAGCTTTTTTTCCCGCTCCTCAAGAGCCTCACGACGCTTGACGAGGCTGTCGTGGATGGCTTTGAGCCTCTCTTCGCGATCATTCTCTGCATTATTAGCAGCTACAGCCTGTTCATGGATGGCCCGAGACTGGTTGTCGAGGGATCGCACCATGCTTTCCCTCTCGTCCAACAGTTGGCCCCAATACTCCATCCGAGCCTTCTCCTTCTTCACCCACTCCCTTTCGTCAGCCAGCCTAGTTTGTGCCAGCTTGGTCTCGAATTGGAGCCGGTTGCACCACCTACTAAGTGTTTGGCGCTCCTCCTCGAGGGCCTTGCTGTCGTGGAAGAAGTCCAACTGCACTTGATGAAGGCTGGAGCAGGCGTTATTGATAGACAGCGACAGAGGGATCGGCTCCGGACCTGCCGGGGTCCTCTCCGCTGGCTCCAGCGGGTTCTCCATAACAAAAATCGGGTCCTACTCTACAAGAGAGGTCCCCTGGGCTTCCACAGCACTAGGTTCACCCTCCGGGATAGCCTCGACCACCGCCGAGGAAGGTCCTGCAACAGAAGTTTCGACCTCCGGAGCCGGCTCCGAAGGTCCCACCGCCAAGTCATCAACAACTGGTCCCTCAGGCAGGGGACCGACAAATTCATCTTGGCACACTGGCTCAGGCGCAGGCACCTCCGGAACCTCTACCTCCGGAGCAGGCATTGAAGGTTCGGCCGGAGCTGAAGCCACTTCTGGCTCCGACGCTGGCGCCTCCTCCACCACCGGTTGTGGCGCTGGCACTTCGACCATCATGGGCTCGAGCACCGGCACTTCTTCGACAACCGGCTCAGGCGCCAACACTTCCTCGATGACTGGCTTAGGCGCCAGAACTTCACCAACCACCGACTCTACCGCTGGGGCTCCATCAACCACCGGCTCCTCTGTCGGGGCTTCAACAACTTCCAGCTCTAGGGCCGGGACTAGAGCTATCTCTGGCTCTGAGGCTGGAGCGTCCATCATCTCAGCATCCAAACCCGGAGCTTCAACCTCCAGGGCTGGTGCCGCTGGAACATCTTCATTCCCGTGGTCTGACACTACCACAAGAGCTTCAGGGGATGAGTCGAGGTCCACGACCACGACAGCCTGCGCCGGGGCTGCCGCGACCTCAGCCACCACCTGGGGTGGCGCTGGGATTGGAGCTGGAGCCTCCGCCTGCACAGCCTCAGCTGCTGTTGCAGGAACCGGAGCTTCAGTCCCTTTCTTGGGGACCCTATGGATGAAGGACGAAGACACTTAAAACGCAGTTGCAACAAAAACAATCAACTGAGGTAAAAAATCAAAATTACCTTGGAAGGCTTCCGCTCCAGCTAGCGCGGAACCTTTTCACCGGACGCTCAGGACTGAACCCTGTCGCCACTGGCGTGGTAGCTCCGGAAGGTTCCCCGGAGCTTGCACCCGGCATCAGCGACGTCTTAGTTGAGGCCCCCCTCAACCGAGAAGGACCTCCAGACCCAGAGCCTTCAGTTGGCGCTGGTACCGGAGCCAAATGGCCGTAGTTAGCGTCCCGAGGAGTTGCCGATGCTGGAGTGGTCGCCGCCGTCGAAGACCTCCTCCGCCGGGGAGAAGGAGCCGTCGTGGAAGGAGTAGGTCTGACGGACCTCCCGTCCACATGCTTCAACTTCCTCTTGCAGCTCGAGGGCTCGACCAACTCCTTGCCCTTGCCTACGACTTCGGTTCTTTGCTTCGGGGCGGGAACGGGGCCATCCTCCGAAGCTCCGGGATCGCCACCCCGGATGTTGATTGCCTCTCCATCAGGCCCAAGTCGTCCAATAGCGGCATCTTGCTCCGCAGCTCTCTGCACTCCTCTGGTATCATATTCAGAGGCAGGAAGGCCGCCGGTGGAGACACATCGCCAGGGTCAATGTTCCCAGGCTGGAACTTCTTGAGATGGGTCTTCAAGGCTTCACCGGTCAAGTTGGTGTCCAAGCCGACCTTAATGCGGTTGGTATCCATCTCACTGTTGAAGGCCCAGGCAGGTCGACTCCTAGCCCTCAGTGGGTCCCACCTGTTTGTCAAGAAGTTGCCGAAGACCATCTGTAGGGTCACCCCACCTTCGACACATTCCTGGATTCTGTCCAGGATGGGCTTGTACTCCCTCGACAGCTCCGACACATCACTCGGAGTGTCGGTGTCGATGCGAGGAAGGCCTTGAGGCAGCTCCAGCCTCTCGTGTCCCTCGACAGTGATGACCACCCAATCTTTCTTCCAATCGTCCCACTTGCCGGAAGGGAAGGACCTCAAGTACTTGAGGGGGGAGTTTTTCCGCTTCACGAAGTAGTAGAAGCCGATGAACTCATCGCTCTTCCCGATCGGATGGATAGTGAAGAAGGTCCGGAACAACTCCATGCAAGGGGGCATGCCCACCCACATCTCGCAAAAGTGGACGAAAGTCTCCACTAGCAAGATTGAGTGGGGGCTTAGATGGTGGAGCTGCAGACCATAGAAATCAAGTAGCATCAGAAAGAAAGTGGAAAAAGGCGGGATCAAACCCGCCATGGCGTACCCAAGGAAATACACTATATCTCCGACTCGCTCTTTCTCGAAGGGAAGCTTGCCGTAGCGAATGTCATTATCGAAGGAGTCAGTGGACCATCCCATGTAGGTGTGGACCCTGGACAACTCCTTCTTGCTCCCGATGCGGCTCTTGGGGAGTCCCAACTTCATCGTGGCACAACGTGGCGAGAGAGGAAAAGCGAGCAAATGTTTGGAGGATTTGAGCGCAAGTTCGAATAAAGGTGTAAAGAATCCCCAAACGGTGCACGCTTTCCTTCTTAAGTAAGCCCCCGCAACGCTTGGATGGAAACTGCAGAGGAGCCGACGATACAATTCAAAACTTCATCCAGCCAATGACAAGAGGGCCTGGGGCCACCCCGACGATCAAGTCGAGGTCCTTACCCCAGGCGAACGGTTGTCATCATGAAAGGCGGAAAGCCCGAGGGCGGCGGCCTGACAGGGCGCGCGGAACCGATACGGTTTTCGTGAGATCCGCACGCTCAGATCTCACCTGCCGCATCCTGGATATGCCACGCGGTGTTGGTTTAATTGAGAACTGCCACCAACGGCACATCCGAAGACCCTTGAAGACACGGCTCAAAAACCGAAGGGTGGACCCACCTCCAGCAGAACGACTTCATCCAAAAGGTCTCTCCCAGAGGTGGGCCCAGGGGGCCACTGTCGGTATCCTGCGTACCGTATACCCCTTGGGACTACAAGAAGACCAAAGAAACTTCACCTGTTTGAGTTGAAGACATGCAAAGGCCCCACGTGTCATACGGGATCGGACCTGCCTCCCTTCTATGGTTAGTCCCGGTGCTGCCACGTGTATACTGCAACCGGACCTACATTCCGCACATGGGATAGCTCCGGGCTAAATACTTGTGCGGCACCCCCGGACCTAACCCCCGACAGAGGGAAGCTCTGGTACCGACACGTGTACAACTACACCGGACCTACCCGTCCCAGACGGTAAGCTCCAGAGCTGCCACGTGTCCAACCGCCAGACCTACAGCCCAACAATCAGACTGGTGTACCCCCAACGGCTCGGACCTTCAAGGGACAATCAAAGACTTCAAGACCCGATTAAGTGTCATTAATACCATATTAATGACACACGATCAGAGGGCCCTTAATACCAGTAACGGCACCGTCAAGGCTCGTTACCACACTATTAAGGGTAATTAACCTCATTAATTGTGTATTAAGCATCAATAACCGCCAGGGCCACATGTCGGGTCAGGCTAACGATGTAAAGACCAGTCCTTGTACTATAAAAGGACTGGTCGACCGATACACAAAGCTCTCTCGACTCCGAGGAACTCTCCTGACTTCCAGACTTGGCTCTGACACACGCTCACAAGTGCTCAGACGCTCAATACAACAACCACACACCCCGTGGAGTAGGGTATTACGCTTAGGCGGCCCGAACCACGTAAATCCTGGTGTCAACTTGCCATCATGTTCTGAATCTCTGCGCACCCAATACCGAACTACAAACTCCGCAGGCTACCAACAGTAGTACCGGGAGAATTGTTGGAACTAGACTCCGACAAAGGCCTTCTATGAATCCATGGAGATGATGTGCCAAGCAGAATGAGGTACTTCCAATGGCTGGAGGAGGCCTGGATAAGGAGAACGATCTGGCTTTGCATGTTGACAGGTCAGACAGTGCTTGCAATAATCAGTGACATAAGATGTAAGTCCTTTCCAAGAAAATAGTTGTTTGATGCGCCTCCCGGTCACTGGAATCCCAGAGTGGACTTCGATAGCACTCGCATGCAGGGATTCAATGATCTTATGTTGAACTGGTGGGTCAGCACCAATCCAAATACAACCTTTATGGCGTAGGATTCCTTGTTGCAGAGTATAATTGGGAATGGATTCTGGATTCAGAGATAATACGCAAGTATGGTCTGAGTGTTAGCATCGTCTGCATAAGTTTTGATAACATCGTCGAGCCACAAGGGTTGGGCAGAGGATAGAGCCATGGCTTGAGCATTGATGAGAGGATGGTGGGACAGAGCATCGGTGGCCCGATTTTCAGTACCTTGTCGATAAAGTATTTTGAACTGCAACCCTAGTAATTTGGTGAATAAATTCTGCTGCCATGGCATGTGTAGCCGTTGATCAGACAGGTGAACCAGGCTACGTTGATCCGTCTTGATTAAGAATTCACCATACTATAGATATGGCCGCCATTGGTCGACGACGAGGATGATGGCCATGTATTCCTTCTCGTACGCCGACAGACCCAAGGACTTCGGGCCAAGTGCTTTGCTAATGTACGCAATGGGGTGGTGGTCTTGCATTAGTATTGCACCCACACCAGAACCAGAAGCATCTGTTTCAATGCAGAACGGTTTGTCAAAATTCGGTAAGGCCAAGACAGGCGCACTCGAAAGAGCAGACTTCAAAGTCTGAAAGGCTTCCTTGTGAACTGAAGTCCAAATGAAGGGTATGTTCTTCCGTAAGAGATTGGTCAGGGGCTTGCTCACAATACCGAAATGCTCAACAATGTCTGTAGTAACCGGGCAAACCAAGAAACCCCGCAATTCCTCAACATTTGTTGGGGCTGGCCAATTGACAATAGCTGCAACTTTAGTAGGATCTATGGACACACCTTTGGGACTGAGTACGTGGCCCAAGTATGAGAGTCCGTTCTGAGCGAAGGAACACTTAGAGAATTTCACCTTAAAGTGATCCTTGAGGAGCAGGTCAAAGACTTGACGAATATGGTCTACATGAGAGGAGAAGTCAGCGCTATATATCAATATATCGTCAAAGAAGGCAAGGACACACTTGCGGAGCAGGGGAGCAAGGGTTGTGTTCATGGCGCCTTGAAAGGTGGTTGGGGCTCCTGTAAGACCAAATGCCATTACTCGGAACTCAAAATGCCCCTGATGGGTAGAGAATGTTGTCTTGTAACCTTCACCTTGCTGCAATCTGATTTGGTGGAACCCCGTACAGAGATCGAGCTTGGTGAACCATTTAGCAAATGTAAGCTCATAGAAAATGCCTTCCATTATCAGAATAGGGAATTGCCTTTTCAATGTCATGGCATTCAGGTGTCAAAAATCAACACAGAAACGCCAGGTTTTATCCTTCTTCTTGACTAAGAGAACTGGGGAGTTAAAATCACTTGAGCTATGTTGGATGAGTCCATTTTAAGCATACCTTGCACTTGGGCTTCAATTTCATTTTTCAACTTTGGTGGATAATGGTATTGTCAGATGTTGACAGGTGTGAGGACCGAATGCCCAAGAGGGGGGGGGGGGTGAATTGGGCTTTCTTCGAAAAATTCTAAGTAATGAAGCCCAATTCCCTACGCAAACTATCTATGCATTCTAGTAGATAGAAACTTTGCGGAATATAAAATGCATAAAAGTAAGGGAAAGGAGAAGGATGCAAACTCCCGAGGAGACAAGGATTTATCCCGTGGTTCGGCAAGGTCGTCAAGATTTTCCTACATCCATGTTGTGGCACCCACCAAGGGGTTTTGCCACACCCAAGTCACCGAGACGAGGGATCTTCACTATTCCTCTCCGTTCGCCTCCCTTGGCAAGGTGGAGCTCAAGCCTTGTACAACTTCGACCTTCCGGGCTTCCACACACGCCTTGGCAAGCTCCGGAAGTCTCCTCACAGTTACAAACACCAAGGGCACTCCCTTGAGGCTCTCACACTATCCTAGAGAGTCCACTCACCCAGAATGGAGGCACACAAGCTCTCTCTCTAGCTAGTTCTAGCCTAAATCTTGGTGTATAGATGATCGAAATGGTGTGGAAGTGATTGCTCTTGGTCTTGAATGCTTGTGGATGTGTTGATGGTGTCTGGTGATCAAGACTTATCGAAATGACCGGTTTAGGGGGTATTTATAGCCAGCCTCCCCGAAATAGCCGTTGGAAAAGTAGGCTGACAGAACTTTACTGTGAACACCGGATGATCCGATGTCTCCCCTTTAGTTATCATCGGTCAAGTTACTTTAGCTGACGTCATTGTGTCAGATATGACCGTTGTTAGACCGATGTTGATCCTGTCTTCTCATCGGATGATCTGGTGGCTCTTCCTCTAGAATTTACTCAAACTTGATGCTTACTGGAGTAATGGACCGATGTGTACTTCTGTGTACATCGGATGATCCGGTGAGTTGATTTTGAGAATTGGTCCAGAAATAATTGCTTCTGTTGAATTAGACCGATGTGCACTTTGCTTCATCATCGGATGATCTGGTGTGTACTTCTCCAGAATAGTTGAGAAATTTATCCTTCTATTGAATTGGACCGATGTACCACTTCCTACACATCGGATGATCCGGTGTGTATTTCAGTTTTGAGGTCTTCTTCTTCTGTTCACACAACTCGACCGATGTAGTCATTTCACAAAACATCGGATGATCCCGTGTGTTGATCTTGTTTGCTTCGAGTTGTTTTAAGTTGATCTTTTGGAATTTGCTTGAGTGACCTCTTTGACATTTGTTGGGAATGTTCTTCTGATGAATATTGAGTTCCTTGTGTTGTCAATTTTGATGGAATTGCGTTGACATATGAGTTCTTCTTTTAGTCTTCATGAAAATCAATTAACCCCTTAGAATAGTTCATTGAGGGGTCTCCATTTGTATCCAATGAGCAGTAGATGATGTGAATAGATAGTTCATTACGTTTGATGTGTTATACGTGAGACCTCGCATCCACAAACTCATTAGTAATATCTAACGGTTGTCATTAATCACCGAAACCATACCTCATGGGGGCCTAGATGCTTTCAATCTCCCCCTTTTTGGTGATTGATGACAACACAACAAGTAGAGCATAGAGGTAATGAAATTAAGAACGCAATGCTCACAAAAGAATGTAACAAGTACAAAATTCAACACAAGAAGTTCGAAGGCTCAAACAAAGATCAATAAATCATAAGAGCATAAAGTAGCACACACGGATACACAATAATAGCAAATGATAGTAAATACAACAATAAGACCAAAATAGATAGAGCTCCCCCTGCAACTACGACTCCCCCTACGACTGAGCTAACCTCCCCCTGACTCTAACTCTTCTCCCCCTTTGGCATCAAGACACCAAAAAGGGAGGTAGAGTGCCTAAGACTCCGGAGCGCTCGGGGCGATGGTGAAGCGGTCGCCGTCAGGGTGCTGTCGTCAGAGCTGGAGTCGGCGGTCGCTGCTGCTGGAGTGGAGGAAGCTGGGGGATCCGCTGATGGTGCTGGGGGCGCTGGTGGAGATGGAGCAGCTGGAAGAGGTGTACTGGCCACCGAAGTCGGAGTCTGCAGGAAGGTAGTCGGTGCCAGCACTGGAGAGTGAATCGGTGTGCTCTGAGCAAGCAGCGGGGACATGCTGATACTCGATATCGGTGAAGTCGGCAGTGGAGCCGCAACGGGTGCCAGAGAAGGTGCACCTGGAGCCTGACCAAGTCCCATCTGCTGAGGGGGAAGGGCGATCCCGGTCTGAGTGTAGAGGTTAGTGATCAACCCCAGGATGCATATCATCGCCTGCTGAGTCTGCTGCTGCTGGTCGAGAGTGCGCTGGTGCATCTGATCAACTAGGTTGGTGAGCCTGTCAGTGTCCTCTCGCCTCTGACGGGCTATCTCTAGCTGCAACTCCTACTGCTGCCGCTGAAGCTCTGCAAGTCGTGCAGCCTGCTCTGCTCTAGCCTGCTCAGCTGCAAGCATGTCTTGGCGCTGCTGCTCAATCATCTGCTGAAGTAACAAAGTGAGCTCAGACGACTGAGATACCTGTGCCTCGGACACGGGCGGTGGTGTAGGTGGTGGAGCAGTTGAACCTCCCGCCTCCGTGTTGTGCTGCCTCGGTGAGGGAGGAGGAGGTGGGAAGTACTCCTCGACGCTGTCACTCGTGTCGCTGTCCGACCAGACGTGCTGAAGGTCTCCTCCCTGAGCCTCTGCCTGTGCAAGCGCCTCATCCTCCTGAGCCAACTCTGTCCAGTCCTCCTCGGAAAGTTGTGCTCGGACCTGATGCTCAACTGGATGACCAAGGCGGCGGTCTCCAGGAGCGGGAACTCGGTAGTGGCTGAACCGAGTAACGTGCAGCTCAGTCAGGGGAGTAGTAGCTGGAGAACCCTCTGGAGCTAGCAGGTAGAGCAGACGGCTGATCCAGTGTCCAAACACTAACTGCCTCAGCATCCCGACTCCGTCAGTGATCACGTCCTCTCAGATAAGGATATCCACAATATCGAACTCCATCCCATTCATTACGTAGAACAGGAGAGTCTACTGCAGGCTAGTGAATCCCTCCAAGTATCCTGATCTGGGCAGAAGGGTATGTCGAAGGATGTGGTGAACGGTGCGAGCAGCTGGAGTGAGCAAGGCAGGGACCCTCGGCTGGTCAGGTGTGAACGGTGGAGCGAACAGTCCCCTGATCTCCTCAAAAGGCGGTGCCACTCCTCCAGTTAGTGGCCTCCTCGGTGGGTCAGCCCCTCCGTAGACAACCTCGTGCAGACAGGTGGTGTGAAGGTCCACAACTAGCAGCTGAGCCAGTCTCGCTCGCGTCAAGTCGTGACGCTGCCCCAAGAACATGAAGTGGATCGACCTGCGGCCCTCTGAGACGTAGAGTGTAGCGTAGAACACTCTGACCCACTCCTCCATGTAAGCACTCCTCTGGTGAGACAACAGCTCCACGAGTCCTCTGTATCTCTCGAAGTAAGGTCTGATCCCGTGGCCGACTGCTGCTGCTAACTGATTCCAGTCAATGTAAGTGTGCTGAAATAGCTTATGGCCCTAACGTCTGTAAGTCTCGTACAACGACGCCTGTGTCAGGGTCCAAAAGCGAGGGTCCACTCGAGTGTCCTTGGGCTGCGGGAACCACTCCTCAGGCAAGACTGTCCATCTGAGCTTCCGAAGCTGCTTTGCCTTCAATTTTCTGTAATCTGTCAATCGGACGTCCTCGGCAACTCGGACTGCTGTGTCCATCTCGTACACGGCTCTCTCGGCCGCTCTGTCCTCCTCGCGGTCAGCTGCAGTGGGGCGCTGACTCGCGGCTGGGGTCTGAACTCCTCCATGGGTCCTGACGGTGCGCCGGCGAACGAGTGGTGGCACCTCAGGCTCCTCCTCGTCTGAGTCCTCGGGCGGCACAGGCTGAACCTGTGGCTGCTGCTGCCTCTGCTGAGACTCGCGAATCCGAAGGGATCCGCGATGGCCGCGCTCATGCTCCTCAGCGGCGCGAGCGGCCAACTCTGCACGTCGAGCCTCCTTCGACAATTTCTGCTTCTTCGCGGTGGGCTCCTCAATAGCCTTGCCTTTGCCCTTCCTGTCGCGGCCCATCGCGATGAGATTGCCGGCTAGGGTTGACAACGACAACGAATCTGCAAGGGCGATGAAACCCTAACAGCGACAATGGGGATCGACGCGAGAAGAGGTGATGCGGTGGAGAGATAGAGTGGTGCGGCGATGGTGAGACGGCGGCGCGGCGAGGGAGGCAGCGGCGGTGACTGCGGTGGAGAGGAGAGGTGGCGACGCGGCGAGGGAGAGGGCGGCACGGCGAGGGAGGCGGCGGCGGCGACTGCGATGGAGAGGAGAGGCGGCGGCGCGACGAGGGAGAGGGCGGCGCGGCCTTGGGATGGCGGCGACGGCTGAGCGACGGCGGTGGCGGCCGAAGGACGGCAGCGGCGAGCCTGAATACGGCGGCGGCGACCGGCGGTGGTGGGTGGAAGGCTCAGAGCAGTGGTGGCGGAGCGGCGGTGGAGAAGAGGTGAGGGCGTCGGGGAGAGAGAAAACTGGGAGGCGGCTGAAATTTTTTTAAATAGGTACGGGCAAACCCTAGCCGTGACAAGAACATCGGATGATCCGATGCACACCTGGGCGGAGCATCGGTCGAGTTCAACAGAGAGGTTGTTCCAAAAACCTCTTAAGCACCGGATGATCCGACGTTGAAGGGTCGATCATCGGTCGAATTCTGCAGGACTTCAGAAAATTGAACACCAGATGCTCTGATGTTTCTCAGAATGAACTCATCGGTTGATTTCTGATTCTGACTGATCTAGCCCTTGGAGATTGAACACCAAATGATCCGATGAGGGACTGACCTAGGCATCGGATAGTCCGATGATAACAGAACGAAAACATCCCATATATGTCCTTTGACCAAACAAACAAGCAAAGAGAAACACATGTCTTAGGACTTTTTGGGCAACCCCTTACCCGTCAAAAATGCTAATATGCCAATAACTTGGCTAGGCCTTAAAGCAAATGGAACACCGAGAAAAATAGGAGGAAAATATCCAAATAAATTGTAAGGCCCATGCTTTGTGAGGTAGAGTATGAAGACTTCTATCTCTTTAAAGCATGTTCCTCTAGGCATTAATGCACCTAACATTTTGTTCTTTCCACCACATATGAGTTGAGATATTGCATTTCAAACAATTCTCTTTCTCATGAGGTGGGTTCCCCTTTGTGACAATCTACCATATGCAATGTCAAACAAATTATAGTGCAAGAAATTTAAATATGAGTGCAAGTCTATATGGCAGGCATCATGCAAGACATAAAGTAAATCTATCTTGCCAAGTTTGAACCTTTCAAAGGCTTCTTCAGGGAGAGCTACTCTCCAAGCCTTGGGAAAACCCAAAAGAACCTCCATCCCAAGCTAACCCTTGCTCACCCCTATCCTTTGAGAGTTAGGCAAGACCTATATGATATGCATTCTTACATGATCATGGCAACTTACATGACGTTTGATGCATCTAGCACATTTAATTCACTCCTTAGCCTAGAAAAAGTTTTCTCATCAAGTGGTTTAGTGAAGATATCCGCCAATTGTTCTTCGGACCTAACACCTCTCAAAGAGATGTCTCCCTTAGCTTCATGGTCTCTCAAGAAATGATGGCGAATATCAATGTGCTTAGTGCGGGAAGGTTGAACGGGGTTTTTAGCTATCTTAACCGCACTTTCATTGTCACAAAGGAGAGGCACACAACCAAGTTTAATCCCAAAGTCCAAAAGGGTTTGCTTCATATAAAGAATTTGGGCACAACATGCACCGACCACAATGTATTCCGCTTCCGCCGTGGACAAAGCGACGGAATTTTGCTTCTTGCTTGACCAAGATACTAGGGAACACACAAGCAAGTGGCACCCACCGGAGGTACTCTTGCAATCCACGCAGCATCCGGCAAAGTCCGAATCCGAGTATCCCACAAGATGGAATTTTGCACCTTTAGGGTACCACAAGCCCACACTAGGGGTATGCTTAAGATACCTAAGTATCCTAAAGAGCGCCTTCCTATGCGATTCTTTAGGTTCCTCTTGAAAGCGAGCACACAAGCATACACTAAAAATGATATCGGGCCTAGATGCGGTAAGATAAAGCAATGAGCCAATCATAGAACGGTAGTTAGATTGATCAATAGGTTTACCGTCCTTATCCGCGTCGATATGACAATTGGTTGCCATTGTAGTGCTTCTTGAGCTACAATCTCCCATCTTAAATTTCTTCAAGAGGTCCTTGGTGTACTTCTCTTGATAGACAAAGGTCCCCTCTTGAAGTTGCTTGATTTGAAATCCAAGGAAGAAGTTGAGCTCTCCAATCATTGACATCTCGAATTCCCTAGACATCATTTTGCCAAAATCATGGCTAAGAGCTTCGTTAGTTGAACCAAAAATAATATCATCAACATAAATTTGGCAAATGAACAAATCTCCGTTGATGTCCTTGGTGAAAAGTGTGGTGTCCACCCTCCCGATCTTGAATCCTTGCATGATGAGGAAATCCCGTAGTCGTTCGTACCACGCCCTAGGTGCTTGCTTGAGCCCGTAGAGCGCCTTGTGCAACCTATACACATGATTAGGATTCCTCGGATCTTCAAACCCGGGAGGTTGTTCAACATAAACAATCTCGTTAATGTAACCATTAAGAAAGGCACTTTTCACATCCATTTGATAAAGTCTAATACTATGATGTGATGCAAAGGCAAGAAGTATACGAATGGCTTCTAGTCGGGCGACCGGGGCAAATGTCTCCCTAAAATCTAGTCCTTCAACTTGCGAGAACCCTTTGGCCACAAGTCTTGCCTTGTTGCGGACCACAACGCCATTCTCGTCTTGTTTGTTGCGGTACACCCACTTTGTTCCGATGACGTTCTTGTCCTTGGGTCGCTCCTCCAACACCCAAACTTCATTGCGGATGGAGTTGTTGAGTTCTTCTTGTATGGCCATCACTCAATTTGGGTCTTGGAGTGCTTCCTCAATATGAGTGGGTTCTACACATGAAACAAACGAGTAGTGCTCACAAAATGAAGCGAAATGGCGAGAACATGTACTTACACCCCTTGACGGACTTCCAATGATTTGGTCCATTGGATGCGCCTTGGAGATGCGTCCATGCCTCATAAGTGGTTGTGAAGCACTTGGCAATGGTGATGCGTGTTGCTCCTCTTGTGGTTGGACTTGATCATGGACTTCTTCTTCTTCTTGATGTTGTTGTGCTTGTGAGTCTTGAGTCGGTAATGGATCATTCTTCTCTTCTTCGTCAACTTGAGGCGCCATAGAGGTGTTGTTCTTGGAACTTGAAGCTCCCCCTTGATCATGGCTCTCCTCAACTTCGGGCTTGATGTCTCCAATGGTCATGTTCTTCATGGCTTCTCGTAGAGGCTCATCATCTATTTCATCATGACCAAAACTCTCCTCTTGGGAGCCATTAGTCTCATCAAACTCAACATCACAACTTTCCTCAACTAAACCAGAGGTTTGGTTGAATACTCGATATGCTTTTGAGTTTGATGCATAACCAAGGAATATACTAACATCACATCTTCTTTCAAACTTACCGAGCCTTTTCTTGTGGTAGATGTAGCACTTGCATCCAAAGACTCGAAAGTAGGAGATGTTGGGCTTTCTCCCAATGAGAAGCTCATATGGGGTCTTTTGAAGTAGTCGATAGAGATAGACCCTATTTGCGGCATGGCACACCGTGTTGATTGCTTCGGCCCAAAACTTCTCCAACGTGCCGTAGTCATCAAGCATTGCTCTTGCAAGAGTGATGAGTGTCTTGTTCTTCCTTTCAACGACACCGTTTTGTTGAGGCGTGTATGTGGCCGAAAACTCATGTTTCACGCCTTCGCGGTCACACCACTCCCCAATGTTGTAGTTCTTGAATTCGGTGCCGTTGTCACTCCGGACCTTGATGATGGGAAGTTGAAATTCCCTTTTAGCGCGGTTGGCGAAGGTCTTGAACACTTCCGGAGTTTCACTCTTGTCTCCTAAAAATAGAGTCCAAGCATAGCGAGAATAATCATCAACAATAACGAGACAATAGAGGTTACCGCCAAGGCTTTGATATGTGGACGGTCCGAAGAGGTCCATGTGGAGTAGTTCAAGTGGCTTGGAGGTTGACACCATTGTCTTCATTGGATGGTGTGAAGCAACTTGCTTCCCGGCTTGACAAGCGCTACAAAGCTTGTTCTTCTCAAATGTGACATCCTTCATGCCGGTCACCATCCCAAGCTTGAATGACTTCTTGAGTTTGCTCATCCCTATGTGCACTATGCGTCGGTGCCATAGCCAACCCAAGCTTGTCTTAGTGAAAAGACAAGTGGTCAAGCTAGCATTCTTGTTGGAGAAGTCCACTAGGTAGAGGTGTCCATGCCAAAATTCTTTGAAGACTATGTCTTTGCTTGTTTCACTACTCACAACAACATCATTTTTGCTAAATGTGCATGTTAGTCCAAGATCACATAATTGTGCAATAGAAAGTAAATTAAAGCTAAGTGACTTAACATACAAAACATTAGAAATAGATAAGTCATTTGAAATAGCAATTTTACCTAACCCAATTACCTTTCCCTTAGAGTTATCACCAAAGGTGACTTGTTCATGATTGCCGGGGTTTTCTATGGTGGTGAACATACCATCATTGCCGGTCATATGTTGAGTGCACCCGCTATCGAGTACCCAATGCTTTCCTCCGGCTTTGTAGTTCACCTTGGTGTTACCTTTCGCCATGAGGCACATGGGCGGTGGATAAAGAGGTGCATCATCATTGTTGGCGATGGCGAGGCCGGCCAAGCTTTCTTCTTCCTCTTCACTCTCTTCATCACTTGTTTCTTCGTCGGTGACCCATTCATTTGCCTCACACATGAACACCTTTTGTGGGCCATTTCTCTTCTTTGGGAAGAGCCTTGCCTTCTTGCCCTTGTCATGTTTCTTCTTCCCAAAGGATCTTGGCTTTGGTTTGGCTTCTTCTTCATCATCATCACTTCCTTCAAGCTTGCGATGCTTGCTCTTGTGGTTCTCTCTTCGTTTGTCCGGTCTTGGACAATCATAGGAGATGTGGCCTTGATCACCACAATTGTAGCAAGTCTTGTGATCATCTCTCCTTGGTAGAAATGCTCTCTTCTTAGGATCAAATGTGTATCCCTTCTTAGTGATCTTGGAGTTCAAGTGTGAGAACTTTCTCATCATCAATGCAAGCTCATCATCATCATCTTCACTTGATGCTTGTTCTTCTTCACTTGAGCTAGGCTCAACCACCTTCTTCTTCTTGTGGCTTGTTTTCTTGGTGGAGGCCTTTAGAGCAATTGTCTTTGAAGATGATTGCTCCATCATCCCAAGTACACTCATCTCATGAGCGTGTATTTCTCCAATGAGCTCCGAAACTTCAATGTGGTCAAGTGACTCTTTTTGGAGCATGGAGTTGATGATGTTGTACTTTGGCTTGGGAAGGAGCATGAGGATCTTGCGGTTGATGAGTCCCTTGCCAAGAGAAGCAATGTCAAGAGCATTGATTTCTTCAATAAGCACATTCAAGCGAGAGAACATTTCATTGACATTTTCATGAGGAAGCATTTTAAATTCATCATATTTGGCTTTAAGCATGTGATATTTTAATTCCTTGACACGAGAAGAGCCCTCATGAATTTCTATTAAGCAAGCCCAAATTTCACAAGCTTTTTCTTTACTAGCAATTCTAGCAAATACATCTTGACTAATACATTCATAGATTGCATTCCTAGCTTTAGCATCCCATTTAATTTGATCACCAACATAATTGTGTTCTCCAAACCCCGCGTGGGTCGCTTCCCATACTTCGGGCGCAATAGCCTCTAGATAAGCACGCATGCGTGCTTTCCAATAGGCAAAGTTCTTTCCCTCGAAGATAGGAACCGAACCCCCAACCTTGGCCATTTTAGCTCTCTAGCGGTGAAGCTAGAATGATCCTATGAGCAACCTTGCTCTGATACCAATTGTGAGGACCAAATGCCCAAGAGGGGGGGGGGTGAATTGGGCTTTCTTCGAAAAATTCTAAGCAATGAAGCCCAATTCCCTACGCAAACTATCTATGCATTCTAGTAGATAAAAACTTTGCGGAATATAAAATGCATAAAAGTAAGGGAAAGGAGAAGGATGCAAACTCCCGAGGAGACAAGGATTTATCCCGTGGTTCGGCAAGGTCGTCAAGATCTTCCTACATCCATGTTGTGGCACCCACCAAGGGGTTTTGCCACACCCAAGTCACTGAGACGAGGGATCTTCACTATTCCTCTCCGTTCGCCTCCCTTGGCAAGGTGGAGCTCAATCCTTGTACAACTTCGACCTTCCGGGCTTCCACACACGCCTTGGCAAGCTCCGGAAGTCTTCTCACAGTTACAAATACCAAGGGCACTCCCTTGAGGCTCTCACACTATCCTAGAGAGTCCACTCACCCAGAATGGAGGCACACAAGCTCTCTCTAGCTAGTTCTAGCCTAAATCTTGGTGTATAGATGATCGAAATGGTGTGGAAGTGATTGCTCTTGGTCTTGAACGCTTGTGGATGTGTTGATGGTGTATGGTGATCAAGACTTATCGAAATGACTGGTTTAGGGGGTATTTATAGCCAGCCTCCCCGAAATAGCCGTTGGAAAAGTAGGCTGACAGAACTTTACTGTGAACACTGGATGATCCGATGTCTCCCCTTTAGTTATCATCGGTCAAGTTACTTTAGCTGATGTCATTGTGTCAGATATGACCGTTGTTAGACCAATGTTGATCCTGTCTTCTCATCGGATGATCCGGTGGCTCTTCCTCCAGAATTTACTCAAACTTGATGCTTACTGGAGTAATCGACCGATGTGTACTTCTGTGTACATCGGATGATCCGGTGAGTTGATTTTGAGAATTGGTCCAGAAATAATTGCTTCTGTTGAATTAGACCGATGTGCACTTTGCTTCATCATCGGATGATCTGGTGTGTACTTCTCCATAATAGTTGAGAAATTTATCCTTCTGTTGAATTGGACCGATGTACTACTTCCTACATATTGGATGATCCGGTGTGTACTTCAGTTTTGAGGTATTCTTCTTCTGTTGACACAACTTGACCGATGTAGTCATTTCACAAAACATCGGATGATCCGGTGTGTTGATCTTGTTTGCTTCGAGTTGTTTTAAGTTGAGCTTTTGAAATTTGCTTGGGTGACCTCTTTGACATTTGTTGGGAATGTTCTTCTGATGAATATTGAGTTCCTTGTGTTGTCAATTTTGATGGAATTGCATTGACGTATGAGTTCTTCTTTTAGTCTTCATGAAAATCAATTAACCCCTTAGAATAGTTCGTTGAGGGGTCTCCATTTGTATCCAATGAGCAGTAGATGATGTGAATAGATAGTTCATTACGTTTGATGTATTATACGTGAGACCTCGCATCCACAAACTCATTAGTAATATCTAACGGTTGTCATTAATCACCGAAACCATACCTCATGGGGGCCTAGATGCTTTCAACAGGCATAGCCCCCGGCACCAGTGGGATAACATGATCGCAAGTACGAGGTGGGGGAAGTCCATTGGGTGGTTCAAAGAGAGCTGAATAATATTGAATCGGGGCTTGTATTTCGGGTAGTAAATGGTCCATATGCAGTGAAGGTTCAGTTTCTTGGACAGTCAACAACTGTTGTATTAGCAGGAATTTCAGACAACATGCCTTGTAAGATTACTGTAGATCCTTTCATCGGTATAGACATCCACTTTTGCCCCCAATGGGCTTGCATGGGGCTGAATTGAGTGAGCCAATCCATGCCCAATATGAGATCATAACAGTGTCATGGTAGAATTTAAGATGGGACTGAAACTGAATGTTCTGACAAGACCAAACAACTGATGGTAGTTCTGCAGTACAAGTTACAGTATCCCCATTGGCTACCGACACCTTCATTGGAGATTGAAGAATGAAAACCCCACGCAACTTGGAAGCTATAGCAGAACTCAAGAAGGAGTCGGAACTCCCACTGTCAATTAAGATGAGTATGGACTGTTCTTGGAGTTCTCCATACAACTTCAGTGTTTTAGTCGACTCATGACCTGATGATCCAGCGTGAGACAGAACCATGAACGCCTGATTATCAGAAGGGGAATCCTACAATTCAGAGCTGATATCATCATGATGAAGAGTGTACCATGATTCTTGGACTGCATGTAGTTGTATTGCTGGTGAGCATTTATGGCCCCAAAACCATATCTCAGCGCACAGTTTGCAAAGTCCTCTTGACATTCTGTAAGACTTGAGAGCATCGACCTTGTCTTTAGGAGAATTCACCTTAGCTTGATCGGGGGTCTTCTTGTCCTCAGGAGAAGGAGAAGGAAGCTTGTCTTTTCGGGGAGGAGGAACCAGAGGGTAAGCGGTTCTGAAAGCCAACTTTGGAACATTGGGAGATTCAATAGAAGTTGACAATGAAGATTCAGAAAGTTTGTAGCTTCTTTTCCCCATTGAGTCAGAAACTTCATCCTGCAAGGAAGCCAAAACGCAGGCACTATCGAGGTCGGGAGACCTTTGAATTAAAACAATAGCTCTAATATCATCCCTCAACCCATCTATGAAACGAGTTGTATAGAACATTGGGTCAGTAAATGACTCGTAGGCCTGCAGTTGATCGACTAGTGCAGAAAATTGTTCTATATGTGCAGAAACGGACCCTGTTTGCTTGATGTGAAAAAGTTGGCGAATAAGAATCTCATATTGGTTCCTCCCAAATCTGTTAGAAACCAGCGCACAAAACGTTTCCCAGGAACAGTGAGTGACTCGCTTCTCCACCGACTTAAGCCAAAGAGCCGCGGCCCCATCAAAGTGCAGAGATGCCACCTTCACCCAAATGCCGAGATCGATGGAATACATCTCAAAATAGCTTGCGCACCTCGATTTCCAGGGTTTGGGGTTAGAACTGTCAAACATGGGGAAATTTAGTTTAGGTAAACTACTCTTCGCAACAGAAGAAACCATGGAAGAGCGATCGAGACCAAATCCAGCAGAACGAGAAGCACGATAGGGAAGAGAATCGGATGCACCCTTGACCCGAATATGGGTAAGGGTGTACACCGACCCAAACCCAACATCCCAGTGTGTGTTGTCGACACGGTGCCCATACGGGCCGTCGGCGGCATGTGGAGGAGAAGTGAGGTCGGCCGCCCACTCAAAGGAGATCACACCCGCTTGATGTGGGTCGCGTGCTTCTGTGTGGAAGAATGTGTTGAGCTTGGAGACCTCCAAATTTAGAGAAGATAGGGACGAGTTAATTTCAGGCTTCCACCCGTTGAGGTCCTTCTGCAAAACCTCGGTGTAGAACTACAGGGTCAGCACATGCTCGGAGGTCTGTTGCTCCGTAGTCGAGATGACGGCGAGTCTTCTGCTGATGTCTTGCTTGAAATCGCCGAAGGCTTGGTCGAATTCAGATCTGATCTGCTTGTACATCTCCTCGAGCAGAAGCTTGATGTTCAGGTCCATCACTCCCAGCTTCTTCTGACGACGAGTGTAATGATCGTGATCCCCCAGGGCGACGTGCCTGAAATCTGATACCAATTGTGAGGAGGTCGGAGATATCAGATCGAGTAGGGAGGAGGAGGCTGGAGTTTCATGGAGAAGAAGAAGAAGATTTCGGCGAGGGAGTTTGTTATAACCAAATAACAGAGTTGTGTCTCGCTCCCTCTCGCTCAGTTCATATAGTGCTCACGCCTCTCTTTAGTTACATGCCGGTCCATTCAAGCCCGACCCGTTTCGCATTTCCCCTTTTTGGCCTTGAGCTGCGGCAAGGCCTAGTCGCGTCCGCGGATTCCAGCGCCGAGAAAGCAGAGTGGCGGGAATGACGGTACTAACATAGTCCAAAGCATCGAATGGTTCCGCCAGGATTGTGGGCCCGAGTTAGCAGAGACTGAGCTGGTCGACTAATCCCACTCGTAGGAGACAATTGGGATAATTTTCCCACTCCCAACAGTGGGCTTCGCCAAAATCCCACTTCCAACATGTCAATTGCTAAAATTCCATTATAATACTTTTCACTTTGCTCTTTTCCCATGTGATGGGATTTCACCCATTGATAAAGTCTTTGACAGTAAAAATGATACAAAAAGACATTTGTATTCTTCATTTTCATACTCGTTAAAAAATATTTAAAAATCATGAAAAATATTCAAAATTCGCAAAAATATATAATAATTCAGAAAATATTTTAAATTTAATAAAATAGGAAAATAAATTTCGGAAAATATTTAAATTTTGCAAAAATAGGAAAAAATGTTAAAATCAGTAAAAAGTATTTTTTGGAAAAATTAGAGTAAAAAAGGAAAAAATTAGAGAAGATTTTAAGGTAATTTTCGAAAAAATAGAAGAATAGTGAGAAATAGAAAATGATGTATAGTGACATGTCACATACATGAAAGATAAATATTCACATATCATATAGAAAAAAATAAAATGCACATGTCACATAGGCAAAAATTGATGGAATGACATTGTCTACAATCTTCTTTCGGCCCATCCTTCGGCCAATCATTCTTAAATTTTCAAATGCTAGTGTATATAATTCACAACATGAAAAAAAATTAACCATATTTTTGAGTAGATCATCGGCCAGTCCTTCGGGTCGGCTATCTGGCGAGGCGGAAGGGGAGGGTGAGCCTCCAGGCGAGGCGGCGCCGCCCAGGCACAAGCTCGACGGGCTCCGGGCGGGGCGGCATCACCCAGGCTCGAGCTCGACGGGGCTGCTCCAGGCGGGGCAGCTACCGTGTCGACCGACGCTTCTGTCAGGGGCGGGGCAGCGTAGGTTGAAGCTCCATGTCGCACCCGCAGGCTGCTGTGTCAAGTACGGTGTGCGTGTGTGAGCCGATGGGCCACGTTGTAGTGGGCCAGTGGGCCAAGCTGTAATGCGTTAAAGCCTTCCGATGTTTGGATGGTGAGACTAGCGAACAGAACAAAAATCGAATTCTATTGTCTTCTTCTCGCTCGTTCGCCCCGGCGACGGCATCGGCCCGCCTCCGGCGGCTTCCGCGCGCCTCACGCCCCGGTCCAGTGAGCCGGCGGCCACGGGGACGTGACAAGTAGTATCAGAGCTGGTCCTTCCTCGACGGCGGTGGTGAAGCTCGCGGTCATTGGCAACGGTGGAGATTTGATCCTTCAGAGAGGCGGAGGTCCGTGGCTTGTCGACTACGGTGTCAGTTCGCGGATCTTCGACGAGCTGGGCGAAGACTTGCTGTTCTACATCGGCGGCGAGTGGTCTGCACAAGGAGCAGAGGTTGGGTCTTCATCGGCAGCGGGGTTGGTGAAGAAGGTCGCGGTCCTCGGGCTTCCCTTGGCGACGGTGGTGGTTCGCTGCTCTTAGGCGTGGCGGAGACGTGCGAACTCAGTGGATGTGGAGAGCGCGTTTTCTCAGCGCAGGTGAGAACCCTAACCCTAGGTTGGTTCTTCTGGAGGCGTATTGAGATTCTCCGGGTGGTGTGATAGTGAGAATCTCTTGGCGGCAGTAGACTGAATTTCTTTGGATGATGGTGGGATTTTTTGGTGTTCTCGGTGGATTTTGGTAGTGAACCACAGAGGAAGTGTGGTGGGTTTATCTGGTGCAGATGAAGCCCATTGTGTAGGCTCGTCGGGTCCATCAGGTGATGGGAGTGAAGGTTGTGGAAGAAAAGTAGCAGAAGAGGTTCAGTGCCCTTGATTCGATTTTGCAACGATCTGACACTATGAATGATATGAAGAAGCAAACTGTGGAACTTACCAAAAGTGGGAGGCTCTGGCTAAGAGGAGGATGACAGCGAGATGGGAATGGTCTGGTGAGGAATATTGTTCGCCAATGGGTAAACATGTCCGAGATGGTGTTGGCCAGAGAGAAAGAGTTTGTTATCCTGAAGCACCTAGGTCGTACAAGGAGTTTCAAGATCATGGGGTGATGGATGTTCATACAAGACGGAGCAGAGAGGCTGGAGGTGGAGTGAGTGATGGTATGTCAAGAGATTTGGGAGTTCTCCACTCTGAGAAGGCAGAGGTTGCTGCTATGACTATTATGGGGAGAAGGAGTGCAATGGAAAAAAATCAGATAACACGGGTTCTTACAAGATTGGCAGAATAGAAGTTTGGACATTGGAGAAGATTTGGCAGAGGAAATAAATGATGGGATCTATTCAGTGGATGAAGATAATGCAGATGATCACAAGGGTGTTCTGGAGGGAGCCCCAATTTGGGATACTGAAGAAGAAGAGGACTCCGATCAGTTAGAAATGATATTAGTTAGTAAGGCATTAGGGCAATTGAAGAAGAAAGACACAACGAAGGCAGTAGGGTTTCTAGCTATTGAAGAGATGGGGGTGATTGTTAATGAGATGCCCAAGGGAAAGGCTGATGGACCAATGGTGCTACTGGAAGGTGATACCAAGAAGAAGGAATCAGAGGAAGGTGTCTTCGCTGTTTATAATGCCTGGAGAAACGCCAAGCTATTTGTTGGTGATCTGGATGAAGAGACTCATATGAATGCTTCCACTCACATTCCTGCATTACAAGATCTTGGAAAGAAGACAACTAACAAGGAGCACAATGTTAGAGTCAACTCTGATGAGGTTGTTTGTCTTGGTACAGTTGTACAGGGAGGTGTCCTGGGGCGTGGATTTTTGAAGGAGGTTGTGCAGCTGAATGTTCTTTCTAACAAGGGAAGTTGTCTGGCTGGTGCTTATCCATTTCAAAATTCTGAGAGAGCACAAGTTGATGGTATGTGGGGAAATTATTTTTTCTTTATGTATGAAGAGGAAAATGATGAGCTAGTGGCTCCTTTACTTGATAGCTTCATGGGTGGCCAGTCAAGCCTTCCTGCATTTGATCATAGAAACAAGGAATTATTTTATTGGCAAGGACATAATGTGAAGATGAAGTATTTAAAGATGGCACCAGATTTGCTTTAGTGGACGATATGAGTGAGATCATACTTGCAGAACCTGTGGTATTGGTTACCTTAGATATAATCACAGAAGGTTTGGACCATTTTTATTCAATTCAATTTATGAATCCTTAACATATGTCAGGACTGATGGTAGGGAGCTAGATACTGCAGTTCCAGATGACTCAGTAAAATTCAGAACCAAATTCTATGGTGGAATTGCGGAAACTGTCCAGACAAAACATCTGAAGTTTTTGCCTCTGATGCTAAAGTGGGAGTAACTGCGGTATGGCTGAAGCTACTTACAATATGGCAAAGTACAGCGGTGTTCCAGTGGCTCACTCATCATTTTTCTACTTCACTTGCATGTGCATTTTGCTTTTCTCTAGAGGAGGGTTTCAAGAATGCATCGCAGGAGCTAGATAAAATTCCAAAGTGGATGGCCACTTTGCTATCAGGATCTGGTGATGCATACGATATTCTTGCTAGTCAGAGAATACTGCCACTGAAGAATTATGATGCACTATTGGGCTGTGATTGGATCATACAACAAGTCCCCAGAAAATGTCTTTGCTCTAAATATCTTCGGCAGCTTGATTCTAGTGGTCCATTACTTGTTATACTGTTTGTTAATTTGATTATTCCTTCTCTAGGTAGCCCATTAGTGGTCAGCTTGAGATTCAGACATGTTACCAAATGATCAAGGCATTATTTTATTGGCGGAGACATATGGTGAAAATGAAGTGGTACTCACTAAAAGGATTCCACCCTGATGCAACGATTGTATTGCAACGATTCACTAGTTCGTGTCATTAACTTCTATCGCCACAGAACACAATCGTTGCATTAGGATCTGTTGCCACGATTCACTAGTTTGTGGCGTTAGGATCTATCGCCACGAATCTGTTACCACGATTCACTAGTTCATGACATTAACATCTATCGCCATGGAACCCGATCGTTGCATTAGGATCTGTTGCCACGATTCACTAGTTCGTGGCATTAGCATCTATCACCACGGAACCCAATCGTTGCATTAGGATCTGTTGCTACGATTCAATTGTTCGTGGCGTTAGATCTATCGCCACAGAACACGATCGTTGCATTAGGATCTGTTGCCATGATTCACTAGTTCGTGGCGTTAGCATCTATCGCCACAGAACACAATCGTTGCATTAAGAACTTTTGCCACACATCACCAGATCGTGGTGATAGGATCTATCGCCACGAAACACAATCGTTGCATTAGGATCTGTTGCCACGAAATACCGGTTCGTGGTGTTAGGATCTATCACTATGGAACACAATTATTGCATTAGGAACTTTTGCCACGATTCACCAGTTCGTGGCGTTATGATCTATCGCCACGAAACACAAACTCACGTTAGGAACTTATGCCACGATTCACAAGTTCGTGGCGATAGGATCTGTCGCCACACAACACTATCGTTGTATTAGGATCTGTTGCCACGAAATACTGGTTGGTGGCGTTAAGATCTATCGCCACGGAACATAATCGTTGCATTAGAAACTTTTGCCATAATTCACCAATTCGTGATGTTAGGATCTATCGCCACGAAACACAAACGTTGCATTAGGAACTTATGCCACGATTCACAAGTTCGTGGCGATAGGATCTATCGCCACGAAACACTATATTTGTATTAGGATCTGTTGCCACAAAATACCAGTTGGTGGGGTTAAGATCTATCGACACGGAACACAAACGTTGCATTACGTACTTTTGCCATGATTTACCAGTTCGTGGCGTTACAATCTATCGCCACAAAACACAAACGTTGCATTAGGAACTTATGCCACGATTCACCAGTTCGTGGCTTGCTTCTAAGCTTGCTGCTAAATAGAATAGCGACTTCTATCTTTTCAAAAAAGAAAATCAAGTAGTTCACATACAGCTAGGTCACACAGTACTTATATAAAAAAATCATCATCTTCGCTGTCCTCCCCAATATTGGAAGTACAATACCATCATTGATATATGTATCATCATCATCGTCGTCGTCATCATCATTATCTTCATTTGAAAGAGCAGAAGCATCACCGTTTGCTCCCTCA
Source organism: Tuctoria greenei (assembly GCA_036927565.1). Taxonomy (NCBI): domain Eukaryota; kingdom Viridiplantae; phylum Streptophyta; class Magnoliopsida; order Poales; family Poaceae; genus Tuctoria; species Tuctoria greenei. Next base: position 284,418,043 of record JAYESD010000002.1, on the reverse strand, counting down.
ATGTCATTCCTATCCCATGCGGTCATATCCTCATTTATATCAGTAAGTCGTCGATCATCAAATGTCTCAGCCTCCATCATCTCAGTGATATTATTTTCACTGTCTCCTAGGGGCATGGCAAAAAGGTTTCGTGGCTTCGTTTTAACAATTGTAGCCCATTTTGGTTGCTTCACACTTTTAACGTAAAAAACTTGTTCTGCTTGGGTGGCTAGAATGTAAGGCTCATACTTAAGTTGAGAAATAGTAGTGTCAACATCTATCATTTCATATTGATCCATTTTGTAGTATCTGCTTTGGCTCTGACCGGAACGAGGCCAATCAAACTAGTCATATTTAAATAACAGAACCTCTTGTTTTTTTTTTCAAAATCAACAGAAATCATTTTCTTGATTACTCCATACCACTCATGATCACCATCCCGAACAACAACACCACTGTTTTGCGTCTGTAAATCTTTTTCCACCTCTGTTGTTCGAAAGAAGAAGCCATTTATGAATGATCGACTAAAAGAACGTACCCGACGATCAGGTCCTCTAGATAATACATACAAATAATCGATTACTTTGCTTTCTTTGTGTAATGTCGTAATCTATACACATTAATTAGTATAAAAGGGGTCATCGATAAACCAACTTCAGAACAGATATTTCTTCAATATTTCATCAAAGTAAAAACTTACATGTACTTACTCATTTCTGAAACCAATAAACAAACTAATCTCTATGGCGTTTTTCAACATCACGAGAACGAATCTTTTTCAGCTCTTCAAAATGCTCAGCGAAAAGGGTACACAATTAAATTAGACATCTACAATAAGCATGATCCAATATAGTATAGAACATCTGAGTTATACGTACTTGATCCATGGAGCGGCCTCTTCAACATTAGAAATAATATAATGTCTGATGTTATGTAGTTCCACCACAATAAGTTGGCCCCATTTAAAACCTTTTTTAGAATTATCAACTTCTGTAAATATATTAGACTCGAGAGAAGGTTCATTCCTAGCTGCAGCTTTATGACGTTCTGGCCTATTAAGCTTTATGCTGATTTTATCCAAAAACTGACTACAAAAAATTCATACACTCTTCCATAATATATCCCTCAGCTATTGAACCCTCCAGGTGAGCTCTGTTACGTACATACCTCTTCAATGTACCAAGGTACCTCTCAATTGGATACATCCATCTGTAAGAAACAGGTCCACCCACGTGAGCTTCTTCGCCAAGATAGATTGGAAGATGTACCATGATATCAAATAAAGCGGGAGGAAGCAACATCTCAAGCTTATAAATTATTTTAGGAAATTGTTCAATCATCTTATCCAAATCTGGTTCTGCCAATTCTTTAGAACAAATTCTAGAAAATAATATGTTAAACTCAATTAAAGGTTCAACAACCTTTTCAGGCAATATGTCACGTATTGCAATAAGAAGGAGCTTCTGAAATATAATATGGCAGTCATGAGTTTTTAGACCCAATACCTTACGTGCTGTTATGTCCACACTTCTCTTGATGTTTGAGGCATAACCATCGGGCATCTTCACATCCGCCAAAAACTTGCACAAGGTGGTCTTCTGATACTTTTGAAAAATATATGATGCTGATGGACAATCATACTTCCCTTTCATACCCACAGGATGTTGCTTTGGCCGTATACCCATTTCCTGCATATCAAAACGAGCTTGTAGACTATCTTTTGTTTTACCATCCATATTAAGCAATGTCCCCAATATGCTATCACAAATGTTTTTCTCAATGTGCATGACATCCAAGTTATGCCTTGTTAGCAATGTCTTCCAATATGGGAGCTGAAAAAATATACTTTTCTTCTTCCAACTATGCCACATATCTTCCTCAGTGCGCTTTCTCTTATTATTCGTCTGTCCAAAACTCACTTGATCAAAAGTCTTGTATTGTTGGAGTACTTCGTGACCAGAGAGTGATGTTAGAGCCTGTCTATTCTCTATTTTGTTGTTGAAAGAAGCTTTGTCCTGACGCCACCGGTGATCCTAAGGTAGGAAACGACGATGACCCATGTAGCAATACTTTCGTCCATGTTTCAACCACAAGGCGTCAGTGTTTACATGGCAGTATGGACATGCTAGCCTACCTTTTGTGCTCCATCCACATAGCATTGCATATGCTGGAAATCATTTATTGTCCACAATATAGAAGCTCGCATGAGAAATGTCTCTTTCTTTGAACTGTCGTATGTTTCAACACCATCAGACCATAATTTCAGTAGCTCATCAATCAAAGGCTGCAGATACACATCAATATTGTTTCCAGGTGACTTTGGCCCAGGAATTATCATTGACATCAACCAATAAGGTTGCTTCATACACAACCAAGGTGGTAGATATAAGGGATTAGAATCACAGGCCATGTACTGTAAGAAACATTCATTACTCCAAAAGGATTGAAACCATCAGATGCTAGCCCAAGTCTTATGTTGCGAGGATCAGTTGAGAAACTTGGGTGAATGCTATCAAAATGCTTCCATGCTTTCGAATCTGCAGGATGGCGTAATATTCCATCATCAATACATTCTTCTTTGTGCCAGCGCATGTTTGATGCCGTTAATTCTGCCATATAAAACCTTTGAAGACAGGGAATAAGAGGGAAGTATCATAGAATCTTGCGTGCTACAAGCTTCTTGGCTTTTCCACAAGGTAAAGCCTCTCTTGCATCCCCACCAGTACTATTTTTCCATCTTAATTCACCACATTTTGGGATCGATCCAGCAGAGAATAGTCCTTCCGGAATAACACACAGTCATTGATACATGCATCGATCTTTTTGTAGCTCAGCCCGAGGTCACGAACAAACTTCTGAACTTTATCAAGTGTATTAGGAATGCAATGGCCCTCTGGAAGCACATGTGAGAATAGTTCAAGGATCAACTCACACGCTTTTTTGCTCAAACTAGTTAAACACTTTATCTGGTACAACCTGACAATGAAGTATAATTGGGTCACCTTCTCACAACCTGGATACAACTCATTTTTGGCATCATTTAATAAGTCATAGAATGCCTTTGCACACCCAGTTGGCTCTTGCTGGTTTATAACATTTTCTGGATCATCAACATCTGCTGAAGTACCACCATGATCAGTGCCTCTAAGAAGACTGGACAACATATTTTCCATAGCAGCATCATCAGAAATTATCTCCTCATTATTTGCTAATTGCTCAGCAATATTTTTCTCAACTCATTTTTCTCCATGGTGAACCCAACAAGTATAATCAAATGACATCCCTTTACGAAGCAAGTTAAGATGAACTTCCTTGCGTGTCTGTCGGTACCCTACATACCGGGTACTCCACGTTACCTCAACAAGTGCAAGGGAGTTACACCCGTCAGAGTCGAAGGCCCTTGCTGGTCCCACATGTCATGTTGCACCGGACCCGCTCCCCTCATGTGGCTGGCTCCCAGGTTAACACGTGTAACATAAGCCCGAAACAAAACTCCCAACCAAGGGAAGCTCCGGCGATTACACGTGTACAATAGCCCGAATCTAGCCCCCGTCAGAGAGGAGATCTGTACTGACACATGTACAACAACCTCGGACCTACTCTCTCGCAAGAGTAAGCTCCAGATCTGCCACGTGTGGAGCCTCCGGACCTTCATCACCAACAGAAATACAAGCTGGACAAGACTATTACAGACATTCAAGGATGGTTAAAGCGGCAATTATAAGATCTGATAATGTGTCATTAATGCCGTATTAATGACACATGATCAGTGTACAGTTAATAGTGGTAACGCTGCCATGAAGGCACAATACCACACTATTAACTGTACTTAACACTCTTTAGACGGTCTATTAAGACATTAAGCACGCCAGGGCCATATGTCGGTCCAGGCCAGCTTGTAACGGTCAGTCCTTAAAACTATAAAAGGGCTGCACCGCACGAACATCAGGGAGATCCAGGCTCTTGCGATCTGACCCTATGGAAGGCACTCGCTTAATACAATTACACAAACCCCGTGGAGCAGGGTGTTACGCTCAGGCGACCCGAACCACGTAAATCTCTGAGGTCACCATCTTGATATCAATCTTGTGCTCCCTAACCACAAAAGAACCTCTGCAGGCTGTTTCTCAACGGGTCTGGGGGAAGTGTCGTATTCCACACTTCGACATTTGGCGCGCCACGAAGGGGGAGTTTCATCCCGAGATCACAAGATGGTGAATTCAGCTGCTAGATCATCCAACGGCAATCATGCTAAACAACCTGTTGGAGGCAATCCCTCCAATGTCCAACAACCAGTAGGTGCCAACGCTCCGGCAGGCACTGCAGCACCATCCGTCTCGGCAAACAATGCCAATCAACAAGACAGGGCATCTGCGTCGATCACCGCATCGACAAACAAAAACCCCAAGCACATGCTCATTGCTGCTCTTCTGCAACATCCACCACCTCCAAGTGCACCCCAGGGTGCTATGGAACAGTGGAGGGCTGATGTCGACCATCTGGTCGTAGCTACAGCTGTCAGCATCAACAACCAAGGTCCTCCCCCTTCGGGGCGAGCACCTTCACAACGACGGACCCTGTCAGGTCGGCTTGGTCCATAAGCCTCTCAACAAAGGAGGTGTGCTGCTTCCCAGCGGGACGTATGGTCAAGTGCCCACAGAAGTTCCGGCCTCACTTGCCGGAAAATTTCGACGGGACAGTCAACCCCGCCGAATTTCTTCAAATCTACTCTACTGCCATATTGGCAGCGGGAGGTGACGAGGCTGTATGGCCAATTACTTCCCTGTGGCCTTAACTGGGACTGCAAGGTCCTAGTTCATGAGTCTTTCACCTAACTCCATCAAGAGTTGGGTCGAACTATGCCAGCAATTCACTGCCAATTTCGGGAGTTCTTACACCCGACCCGGCACTGAATTGGACTTGTTTGCTGTAAAGCAAATGTCGGGGGAATCGCTACGGTCCTTCATCCAGTGATTCTCTCAGGTACGCAATATCATTCCTTCAATCTCGAGCTCCTCTGTTATTGTTGCATTCAGACAGGTGTTCTAGATAAGAAGATGTTGGAGAAGTTGGCTATCAAGGAAGTTACCAGCGTCACAAAACTTTTCATCCTAGCCGACAAATGCACTAGAGCTGCAGAGGGTCGTGAAATGCACTCCAAACCAGCTCCGGAGGCCAACCAAAAGTCCTCCAAAACTGAAGTTGCTACCTCCGGTAGTGGCAAGAAGAAGAAGAAGCCCAACGGCATAAAGAATCTGTCGGCCGGCGCTCCAGCTGCTGCTGCTGCAGCTCCAGGAAGTCGGGGGCCATGCCCTGAGAAGCGACCCCGTCCTTCATCAGAGGACGGCAACAATTCCAAAGCATGATGTCTGATTCACAAGACGAATCGACATAGCTTGGAAGAGTGTTGGGAGGTCCAGAACCTTGTCGAGCGCTACGACAAGCGCCAGGAAGAGGCTCCTTTCTGTCAAAGGGAAGGAAAGCAAAAAGTTGATGAAGCTCCGACTGAAGAGGATCTAGGTTTCCAGGACCCTAAAAGGTCTTGAAAGTCGTATACAACACTGTTGACAACGACTCCGACACCTCTGACAATGAACGTCCGAAAACCCTGAACACCATCTATGGTGGTTCTTGGGATATCACTTCTCGTCGCATCCCTAAGACAATGCGGCAGGATATGGCCATGGTAGGTCCTACTGCTAAGGCAGAACCACATCAGAAGTGGATGGACACACCCATCATTTTCGATGCTTCGGACTGCCCCCGAAACATGATCGGGGCTGGTCAACTCCCGTTGATGGTGTCACCCACCATTAACAATATCCAAATTCACCATGTGATGGTGGACGGAGGCTTTAGGCTAAACCTCATAAGCTTCGAAGCTTTCGTTAAGCTTCAGCTCCGGCCTTCGCACTTTCGCCCATCCCGACCTTTCTCCGGAGTAGGTCTGTGTACCATTACTCCTCTTGGTTCTATTACCTTCGGGACCCGTGAGAACTACAGAAGCGAGAAGTTGATCTTCGATGTTGCGCAGATCAGTCTGCCATTCAATGCCATATCGGGTAGGCTAGCTTTATACAAGTTTATGGCCGCTGTCCATTATGGTTACTTAGTGTTGAAGATGCCAACACCTACGAGCGTTCTCCGGATCTGCAAAGATCATACCGCAGGAGTTACTGCACTGGAAGAACTCTACGTGCTCACCACAACACAAGAGGAAGCATCCGGTAAGGAGCCAGCTGCGAATCCTCCAAGCATTCGCCACAAAGGATCTACCTCCGCAACTCGTGTGCAACCAAGCAACAACGCTGACATTCCCGTCAAAGTCATCCAAATCGGTTCCGAAGCTGCTCAGACTACCCGTATATCGGGGGGTCTAAACAACAAATAGGAACTCGCGCTCATCACTTTCCTCCGGGCTAATATTGACGTGTTTGCCTGGCAACTTTCACAAATGCTTGGGATCCCTAGGGAGGTGATTGAGCACAATCTGAATATTTACCCAGATGCCAGGCCTGTACACCAAAATCCCCGAAAGCAATCAATCGAGCGGCAAAACTTCATCCGATAGGAGATCAAGAAGTTGCTTGAAGCTGGATTCATCCGGGAAGTCTTCCATCCAAAATGGCTGGCAAACCCAGTTGTTGTACCCAAGGCTGGTGGGAAGCTTCGGATGTGTATCGACTACACCACCTTAAATAAGGCATGTCCAAAAGATCCATTTCCACTATCTAGAATAGATCAAATAGTGGATTCCACCTCCAGGTGTGAACTACTGTGTTTCTTAGATGCATATTCTGGATATCATCAAATCCAAATGTCTAAGGAAGATGAAGAGCATACTGCCTTCATAACACTAGATGGATTATATTGTTATACTGTTATGCCATTTGATCTAAAAAATGTTGCTTCAACATTTGTGCGAGCCATGTACAAAACATTTGGAGAGATAATCAGAGACTTGGTGGATGTGTATGTTGATGACATCGTTGTGAAGATCAAAAACAAGGAGTCACTCCTTGACAACTTACAAGCCGTCTTTGACAAGTTGCGTACTATGAGCACCAAGCTGAACCCAAACAAGTGTGTCTTCGGGGTTAGCTCCAGGAAGCTTTTGGGTTTCTTGGTGACTCATCGAGGAATCGAAACAAATCCGGTGAAGATCAAAGCTATAGAAGAAATGCGGCCCTCAACCTGCATCAAAGATGTCCAAAAGTTGACTGGATGTCTAGCTGCGCTTAGTTGGTTTATATCAAGACTGGCAGAACGGGCGCTACCCTTCTTCAAGCTCTTGAGGAAGTCAGGACCATTTCATTGGTCTGAGGAAGCAGAAAAAGCATTTCAAGAGCTGAAACAGCTCCTCACCACACTACCAATCCTAGTAGCTCCGAACCATGGTGAGCCTTTACTACTCTACATTTCGGCAACTACAGAGGTTATTAGTATGGTTCTGGTCGCGGAAAGACTGGATCCATCCCTAACTCAGGAGTCTAGAACTCTCCGGGAGGGCCCGGAACTACCTGAAGGCGAGTCTGGTGACCAACCCTCAAACACAAATCCTCAAGACGATATGCTAGAGGATCAACCTCCTTCAAACAAAGGAGCAACTGCTGCTGAACAAAAAGATCTAGGCCCCTCCGGGAGGGTCCAGGTTGATGAAGAGGAAGCTCTGGGCCCCTCCGGGAGGGTCCGGACAGTCCAGCGCCCAGTGTACTTCATTAGTGAAGTACTCCATGACGCCAAGACAAGATACATCGAGGTGCATAAACTTCTTTACACAGTTCTCATCGCTTCAAGAAAGCTTCGTCACTACTTCCAGACCCACAAAATATCAGTGGTAACTTCTTTCCCACTGCGTACAATTTTGCATAACCCTAATTCTACTGGGAATATTGCAAAGTGGGAAGCAAAGCTGGCAAAATTCTGTCGGAGTATGGTTCCGACAATTCTCTCGGTACTACTCTTGGTAGCCCGTGGAGTTTGTAGTTCGGTATTGGGTGCGCAGAGATTCAGAACACGATGGCAAGTAGACACGAGGATTTATGTGGTTCGGGGCGCCTAAGTGTAATACCCTACTCCACGGGGTGTGTGGTTGTTGTATTGAGCGTGTGATCACTTGTGAGCGTGTGTCAGAGCTGAGTCTCAGAGTGTCAAGAGAGTCCAGAGCAGAGCCCCCCATGTATCGCTCGACCAGTCCTTTTATAGTACAAGGATTGGTCGTTACACCATTAGCCTGGCCCGATATGTGGCCCTGGCGGTTACTGATGCTTAATACACAATTAATGAGGTTAAATACCCTTAATAGTGTGGTAACGGGCCTTGACAATGCCGTTACTAGTATTAAGGGCCCTCCGATCGTGTGTCATTAATATGGTATTAATGACACTTAATTGGGTCTTGAAATCTTTGATTGCCCCTTGAAGGTCCGAGCCATTAGGAAGTCTTCCTGTCTGTTCGTTGAAGTTGAAGGTCTGATGGTTGGACACGTGGCAGCTCTGGAGCTTACTGTCTGGGACGGGTAGGTCCGGTGCAGTTGTACAAGTGTCGGTACCGGCCCTCTGTCGGGGGTTAGGTCCGAGGGTGCTGCACATGTATTTGGCCCGGAGCTATCCCATGTGTGGGATGTAAGTCCGGTTGCAGTATACACGTGACAGCACCGGGACTAACCATAGAAGGGAGGCAGGTCCGGTCCCATATGACACGTGGGGCCTTCGCAGGTCTTCAACTCAGACATGTGAAGTTCCTTTGGTCTTCTTATAGTCCTGAGGGGTATACGGTACGAAGGGTACCAATAGTGGCCCCCTGGGCCCAGCTCTGGAAGAGACCTTTTGGATGAAGTCGTTCTACCGGAGGTGGGTCCATCCTTCAGTTTTTGAGTCGTGTCTTCAAGGGTCTTTGGATGTGCCGTTGGCGGTAGTTCGCAGTTAAACCAACGCCGCGTGGCATATCCAGGATGCGGCAGGTGAGATCTGAGCGTGCGGATCTCACGCAATTGAAGGTCACTGGTTCCTGATACAAAAACCGTATCGATTCCGCGTGCCCTGTCAGGCTGCCGCCCTCGGGCTTCCCGCCTTTCATGATGACAACCGTTCGCCTGAGGTAAGGACCTCGACTTGATCGTCGGGGTGGCCCCGGGCCCCCTTGTCATTGGCAGGGTGACATTTTTGAACTGTATCGTCAGCTCCTATGTAGTTTCCATCCAAGCATTGCGGTGGCTTACTTAAGAAGTAAAGCGCGCACCGTTTGGGAATTCTTTACGCCTTCATTCGAACTTGCGCTCAAATCTTCCAAACTTTTGCTCGCTTTTCCTCTCTCGCCACATCGTGCCGCGGTGAAGTTGGGACTCCCCAAGAGTCGCATCGGGAGCAAGAAGGAGTTGTCCAGGGTTCGGACCTACATGGGATGGTCCAGTGACTCCTTCGACAATGACATTCGCTGCGGCAGGCTTCCCTTCGAGAAGGAGTGAGCCGGAGATATGGTGTACTTCCTTGGGTACGCCATGGCGGGTTTGATCCCGCCTTTCTCCACTTTCTTTCTGATGCTGCTTGATTTCTATGGTAATCAGCTCCACCATCTGGGCCCCCACTCAATCTTGCCAGTGGCGACTTTTGTCCACTTTTGCGAGATTTGGGTGGGCGTGCCCCCTTGCGTGGAATTGTTACGAACCTTCTTCACTGTCCATCCGACCGGGAAGAGCGATGAGTTCATCGGCTTCTACTACTTCGTGAAGCAGAGAAACTCCCCCCCCCCCCCCCTCAAGTACTTGAGGTCCTTCCGAAAGTGCATCTAGGACTCTCTTGTGGGTTTTGGATGATTTATGACAAGCAATTGGGATCCTAACCTATTTGTTGAGATGAGTGCAGGCCTATGATAGGAAAATGAGTAAAATACCAAAAAGCAGGAAGGATGAGGAGCAAAGTGGAGATGAGCTCAAGGAAGAAGAGTAATAGATTATTGTGTATGGAGTGTGTTAAGGAAACTCACCCCAAGAGCTCAATCACAATTAAACACACACATTGCACAAAGTTACACAGGACCGGACTAGTCCGATCACAAGCGGACTAGTCCGATAACCTTTATGCACCAGATCGAACAAGTCCGATATCTGTTGGACTAGTCCGATATTCTTCTGACTAGAATCGGACTAGTCCTTCCCAGTACGGACTAGTCCTCAAAACACTTCACAAGTCACACAAAATCGGACAAGTCCGATCACAACCGGACTAGTCCAATATTCTTTCTGATCCAAATCGGACAAGTCCGATGTCTACACGGACTAGTCCGAAAAACACTTTGATCTACATCGGACAAGTCCTCCAAGTGCGGACTTGTCATCTAACTCACTTAGGGTTTCACATGTCCGGACAGGTCCGATGGATATCGGACTAGTCCAAAGATTTCCAGTAGCGAAATCGGACAAGTCCGTTTTTAGCTGGACTAGTCCGATATTTCGGGGTACTTAGGGTTTGCTACACAGAGCACACCGGTCTAGTCCGGTGACCACCACGGACTAGTCCGAACTTTTTGAACCCTAACGGTCACTTTTAGAAACCCCATATAAATAGAGGTGCACGGCCCAATTATGAACTCTCTCGAACTCTAGCGCCGTCACACCTCCCAAGAGCCTCAAAAACTACATCTCTCCACGAAATTAAGTGCAACAACGATCAATCCTTTGAGGATTCACTCTAGATTATTGGAGAGACACTTGGAACATCACATTGAGCTCTTGGTTTGATTCTCTAACACACTCCTGCATTTTAATTGTAATCTTTTGAGTGTGTTTTCAGTGGAAATTTGTGTTGTAATCTAAGGGAGCTCTCAACGTGTGAGAAGGCCCCTTGAATTCGGTTATTCACCCCTTTGTGATTAGTGGAAGAGGATTGGCCTTCGTGGCGATCCGACGAGGGTAGGTTGCCTTTTGTGGTAGCCGAACCACGGGATAAATCCTTGTGTTTTGTTTTGGTGCTCATCATTCTAATTCATCAATATAATCTAGGGTTTCATAATCATTACTCATCTTATGTTGGATTGTTAAACATAAGATTTAATTGTGATATAATCTAGAATATAACTGTGAAACCTTTATTTGGTTCTAATTTTCCGCTGCAGACAAAAAAGAATCAATCTAATCGGTCTAGCTTAATCAACTTAGTCCGTGAACACCGGACTAGTCCGCACTTTACCGGACTAGTCCGATATCTCTGGTATTGAGCTTGTTGTTGAGTGTTGCAGGATCCGACAACTTTCAAAAAGGCCTATTCACCCCCCTCTAGGCCCACATTCAATTGGTATCAGAGCAAGGTTCTTCAAGAAAGAGTAACCACTCGAAGAGATCATGTAGGACATGAAGGACGCCCACAAAATCAACAACCAAGAGGAGGTTAACAACGACAAGACCCAAAAAGTGGAGAAGTACCTCGAAGCCATTCAAGACTTCGAGGACGACGATGAGGAGACGCTGGAGCTAAAGGCGCTCCTCAGAAAGAAGGCACTTTCCAAAGGGAAAGTGAAAGTTGAAGAGAAGAAGAAGGGAAGTAGTCACACCGACTACTCCCGATATCCTTTTAACTATGATCGTCTAAATTCCAATAACAATCATTACTTATCTATCCCACTTGGAAAAGCCCCACACTTCGATGGAAGTGATTACTCAATGTGGAGGCAGAATATGAAAATGCATTTGATTTCCCTCAACCCAAGTCTATGGCATGTTGTATGCACAGGGATAGATATTCCGGACGACGACGAAGAGCTCACCCCAAGCCAAGAGCAGGCCATTCATAGAAATGCACAAGTCGCAGCTGTAATCACCTCCTCACTCAGTCGGGACGAGTTCACCAAGGTGGATGGACTCGAAATTTCTAAGGAGATATGGGATACACTACAAACTGCACATGAAGGTGACCGACATGTGCGTGAAGCAAAGATTGAGATGATCAAAGGCGAACTAGGAAGATTCGTAATTGAGGAAGACGAGTCACCCCAAGATATGTACAATCGATTGAAGACACTTGTCAACAAAGTTCGATCATACGGGAGCAATAAGTGGAATGACCACGAGGTGGTAAAGCTCATCCTTAGAGCTTTTATGCCTCGAAATGTCACGCTATGCTCCATGATTAGAGAAAGCCCTGGATACAAAAGGATGACTCCAGATGAATTGCTTGGAAAAATCATCAACTTTGAGATGATGGAAAGACAAGCAAAGCACGTCAAGGAAATTGCCGATCTCACCTCGACTAAGAAGAAAGGGGTTGCTCTAAAGTCCACCCTCAAGCCTCTATCCAAAGAAGCAAGGGAAGCACAACTAGAGGAAGATAGTGACGACAAAAGCAGTGAGCTAGATGAAGAGGACATGATATTGTTCATGAAAAAGTTCAAGAGAGGATATGCTTAGTGGACTAGATAGGAAAGCTGCAACAAATATGAAATTTTTACTTGATCAACTTGTTGAGAATGAGAGGTTGATTCATCGTCAAGAGGACATGATCATCTCCCAAAAGGAGGAGTATGTTGAACTTGACAAACTTCTAGAACTTGAAAAGGAGAAAAACAATTCACTAGAGCTTGAGTTAGCTTCAAGCAAGAAAGCTTGCTTGGAATTAACTGACTCAAATGTTGCAATCAAGGACCAACTTGCTGACCTGATCAAGGTTAACAAGATCCTTGAAGTGCAAGTTGAGTGACACAAGCTGAGTGAACCTTCCTCCTCTTAAAGTTCACCTTCTCGATCCACTAAAACTGATTTTGCTCATATGTGCACATGTAGTAAAATAGACACCAGTTTAAAGGAGAAGTCAACCTCCACAAAGGATAAAAATCCTACCCAATGTGGCATATTTGACAAGGAGAAGATCAACTATGCACGTAGTGCATACTTGGTCCAAAGACCTCCAAATGTCAAGTATGGCATTGGTTACTCTTATGATGAAAAACAACATGCTGGAATTCATAAGAATAACAAGGGGAGGATTTTCTTTGAGAAGGAAAGACCCTCTCAAACTCATAAGTCGAAGGGTAAGAACCTGAACTCACACAAACACCGGACTAGTCTGGTGAGTGTCCGGACAAGTCCGACCCTCCGGACAAGTCCAACCTTTCAGACTATCCCTGTATACAAAAAACAACAATTACTCTTTAGAACCTTTGATGCCTCCTATGTGTTAATATAAAATAATTTTGGCATGGTTTATGCTAATTATGTTGGGCCACGCCATGGGAACACCAAATCTCGTGTGTGGGTGCCCAAATGTATTGTAACTAACCTCCAAGGACCCAAGCAAGCTTGGGTACCTAAAACCAAAGCATAATTTGTTTTTGCAGGCCTATTCCTTCGGTGGATCCAAATGGGTGCTAGACAGTGGCTGCACCAACCACATGACCGGAGAAAGAAGAATGTTCATGGAATATGAAGAGAATGAGGACCCAAACGAAGGCATCTACTTTGGAGATAATAGTCAAGGAAGGGTGCTCGGTACAGGTAAAATCGCAATATCTTCTACACACACACTTTCTCATGTTTTACATGTTGAATCCTTAGATTATAACCTACTGTCCATATCTCAGCTATGTGACAAAGGTTATAATTGCTTGTTCACTAATGATGGTGTGACCGTCTCTAGGAGGAGTTATGGTTCCATTGCATTCAAGGGTATGTTGAAGGGAAAGCTTTACCTCGTTGACTTCAACAAGGATAAAGCCGAACTTGACACATGCTTGATTGCAAAGACCAACATGGGTTGGCTGTGGCATAGATAGCTAGCACATGTTGGTATGAGGAATCTTCAAAAACTCCTCAAGGGCGATCACATCCGTGGTTTGAAGGATGCTGTTTTTGAGAAAGACAGACCTTGTAGCGCATGCCAAACCGGGAAGCAAGTTGGAGCACCTCATCCCGCAAAGAACGTCATGACTACAACAAGACCGCTCGAACTACTTCACATGGACTTGTTTGGTCCAATTGCTTACATAAGTATCGGCGGTAACAAATATGGTTTATTTATTATTGATGACTTTTCTCGCTTCACTTGGGTTTTCTTTTTGCATGATAAGTCAGAAACACAAGGAACACTCAAGAAGTTCCTCAAGCGAGCTCAAAACGAATTCTCATTGACAATCAAGAGTATTCGAAGCGACAACAACACGGAGTTCAAGAACACACAAGTGGAGGAGTACCTTGATGAAGAGGGTATCAAGCACAAATTTTCAGCACCATACTCGCCACAACAAAACGGAGTTGCTGAAAGAAAGAACCGAACAATCATAGAGATGGCAAGAACAATGCTCGATGAGTACAATACCTCAGATCGATTTTGGGCGGAAGCGTTTAACACCGCTTGCTACGCCGTAAATCGACTTTATCTTCATCGGCTACTCAAGAAGACATCCTATGAGCTACTCACCGGTAACAAACCAAATATCTCAGATTTTCGAGTTTTCGGTTCTCCATGCTATATCCTGAACAAGAAGCCTAGGACTTCAAAGTTCGCTTCAAAGTCTGATGAAGGTTTCTTGCTTGGTTATGATTCGAACACTTACGCCTATCGTGTTTTCAACAAGGCCTCCGGAATCGTTGAAATAGCATGTGACGTAGTGTTCGATGAGACTAATGGCTCCCAAAAGGAGTAAGTTGATCCATGTGAACTAGGTAAAGAAGAAGCTCCCTGTCAAGCATTGAAGAGAATGGCTCTAGGTGAGGTTCGACCACAAGAGCCACCTCCACATGTACATGAGGAAGATGAATCACAGGAGGAGATCAACGATCAAGGGGGAGCTTCAACACAAGATCAACCACAAAGATACCAAGATGATCAACAAGTCAACGAAGGCAATAACTTAGGGGGGGGAAGCAGATAATCATGAAGATACAACTCCTCAAGTGCCACACCCAAGAGTACACCAATGTGTCCAAAGGGATCACCCAATCGACAACATCATCGGTGACATCCAAAAGGGAGTAACCACTAGATCTCGCTTAGCTAACTTTTGTGAACACTATTCGTTTGTATCCTTTTTGGAATCACGCAGGGTTGAAGATGCATTGAAATATCTAGACTGGGTGGCGGCAATGCAAGAAGAATTGAACAACTTCAAGCGGAACGAAGTATGGGAACTTGTGGCAAGACCCAATGCAAACATCGTCGGCACCAAATGGGTCTTCCGCAACAAAGAAGATGAACACGGGGTGGTGATAAGGAACAAAGCACGACTTGTGGCCAAAGGGTATTCACAAGTCGAAGCTGTATCAAATGGACGTGAAAAGCGCCTTCCTCAATGGACCAATCAAGGAAGAGGTGTACGTGGAGCAACCACCCGGGTTTGAAGACGAAGAGTTCCCCAACCACGTATTCAAATTGCGTAAGGCTCTCTATGGCCTCAAACAAGCTCCTAAAGCTTGGTATGAGTGTCTTAGAGATTTCTTAATTGAGAATGGTTTTCAAATTGGCAAAGTAGATTATACTCTATTTACAAAGAATTTAGACAATGATCTTTTTATTTGTCAAATTTATGTTGATTATATAATCTTTGGGTCAACTAATAAATCGTTTTGTGAGGAATTTAGCAAAATCATGACAGACGGGTTTGAAATGTCAATGATGGGAGAATTAAAATACTTCTTGGGATTCCAAGTGCGGCAACAAAAGGAAGAGACATTCATAAGCCAAACCAAGTACACGCAGGGCATACTTAAGAAGTTTGGCATGGACAAGGCAAAGCCCATAAAGACCCCCATGGCAACAAATGGCCATTTGGATCTCAATGAAGATGGACCTAGCGTCGACCAAAAGGTATATCGCTCCATGATTGGATCTCTACTCTATTTATGTACATCTAGGCCAGACATTATGTTGAGTGTATGTTTGTGTGCAAGATTTCAAGCCAACCCTAAGGAATGTCACTTGACAGCCGTAAAAAGGATCTTGAGATATTTAGTTCATACACCCAACCTTGGTCTTTGGTACCCAAAAGGCTCAAAATTCAATCTCATTGGTTACTCCGATGCAGATTATGCCAGGTGCAAAGTAGATAGAAAAAGCACCTCCGACACATGCCAATTCCTAGGGAGATCCTTAGTTTCTTGGTCCTCCAAGAAACAAAATTACATTGCCTTGTCCACAGCCAAAGCGGAGTATGTTGCAGCCGGGAGCTGTTGTGCACAACTCCTTTGGATGCGACAAACTCTAAGGGATTACAGTTACAATATGAACCGTATTCCTCTCCTTTGTGACAACAAGAGTGCCATTAAAATTGCCCACAATCCAATTGAGCACTCTAGAACTAAACACATAGACATAAGACATCATTTTTTGAGAGACCATTCCATGAAAGGAGATATAGCCATCTCACATGTCAATACCCAAAAACAATTGGTCGACATATTCACCAAGCCACTTGATGAAAAGCGCTTTTGCGAACTCCGAAATGAACTAAATATCCTCGATGCTCGGAGTGTGGCTTGAAAATTTGCATACCTGTATGAATTCTTCAAAATATATTGATTGAATTGTGAAAATATACCCTCTCTCAAATTTTCCCGAAAAACTATAATTACTAGATCTTGGTGAATTATGATCATTGCTTGATTGTTGTATGCTTACTGGTCATATTCATCAAGATCATTTGATTTAATTTGCCTCTATATTCTCTATTTATGAACCTTAAAATATATATGAATGGGCTATGCAAATTTCTCTTGGTAACCACGGACTAGTCCGTGGTTACCCGGACTAGTCCGCACATGCAGACTAGTTCGCAGAGTGCCGGTTAGGCCGGACTAGTCTGACAGACCACAGACTAGTCTAATATTGCTCTCTGGATGAGTTCGGACTAGTCCGGTCATCTCCGGACTTATCCGATTTTTCGTGTCCATAACCCTAGCCACCACCAAACCCTAATCCCTTCATCCTCCATTCTTGCTCACGCGTTCTCTCTCCTCCGCTCGAGCTCCCAAGGCGATTTCTTGCTCCCTCCATCAAAAATCTCCGCATTTGGGCGAAAATCAAGCTTGCCCTCTTGAGGATTAAAGCTAGCGGACTTGTCCGGCCTTCAACACCCTCATCTCCAAGCTTCAATTGATTTCTTCGGTAATTTTCACCCAAACCCTATAATCTCGTTTTTCTTCATTATTGATCGAATAGCCTAGCATACTTCACTATATACATGCCTCCTTTATGTATCACGTGTATGCTAGACTTATTGTGCATTAGGAATCAGCTTTTGTCAAATCTCTTAGGTTTTTGAGGATGAACACCGGACTAGTCCGATCCTTGAACGGACAAGTCCAGTCCCCCCGGACTATTCTGTGCCTGTGCACCGAACAAGTCTGATGTTTCTGAACTCAAAACTTAACTCTTCAATTCCTCAATGCAATTCCTTGCTATCCTCTCATACCTATGCCTTGTATCATTCATTATCATTCTTGAAACTCATTCTCAGGTCATGTCGAGCTCAAACAATGAGGTTTCTGATTTTGAGGCCGAGATGGACCACGAGGTGGCACCTCGGACCTCAACGAGTCTTAGCGAGAAGCGCCAAGAGCGACCTATCGAGCCAACTCCGTCTCCTCCACAAGTTCGGAGGGAAGTGCTGGCAAAGAAGCCAGTCTCCAAGGCAGCCGCATCATCGAGTGTCCCTCGCCAAGCAAAGGGCAAGGGCAAGGGGATAGCGACAGGTCCAGTTGGACCATTGAAGCTGCATGCTCCCAGGGAAGGGGTCCGGGACCCCACTGAAGAAAGGTTCAACAGGAAGGGCAGTGACTCGGCGGCCAAATTCAGAAGTATCGATTGGTATGGCCGACCGAAGCAAGCAGCTGATGGAAGATTCTGGTGCAACTTCCATGCTGATTTCTACAGATCGGTGTATCTACTGATGAAGACACCAATGGTGCGCAGTCAGTGGATCGACTGGGCACATCTTGAGAATAAAAGATGCTCTGCTTTTGATGAAGTGATTGCAGCAGCTGAAAGACATGGCTTGAAGGACCTCTTTGCCTTCAAGTACAATTGGAATGATGAAGTGGTGGCTCAATTCTATGCCACCTGCCACTTTGCGAGCGATGAAGAGGAAAGAGTGACTTGGATGACTCATGTATCCAAGTACACTGTCACATATGAAGAATTTGCAAGGATGTTGCATCTTGACACCTCAAGCAATGACAATGTGATTATTCACAATGTTGGTGTCATCGAGAAGGAGAAGATGAAGTTTCTCTATGAGCCCAATTCAAAGTTCATCCCTCCTTCCACAAAGAACATGAATCCATTCTTTGTGGTGCTAAACAGAGTCTTGAGGAAGACCATTGCCCCTGAGGATGGGGATGCAGGGAGTGTATAAGGGTACCCCCGGACCCTAATGAGGGTCATAAGCAAGAACATACAGTTTGATGTGTTTGACTACATATGGAACGATATGGTCAACATCTCCAGCACCCCCAACAGGTCCTGTGGCTATGCTCCCTGTCTAATGTTTATGATTGAGAAAGTCACAAGGATTGAATTTGTCAAGGATGTGGAGCACACACCTTTGAGACCTCAGAAGCCTCAACAAGTAAATGTCCAGGCTCCTCCCTCATCGGCCTCCCGTCCCGAGGCACCGACAAGAACAAGCGATGATGTCAGAGCTGCTCCAACTTCAAGGGCAGCCCCTCAGAGAGGATCAGCTAGTGGAATCCTCAAATACCTGGCTGCCATCTTCAACTCCTGCAAGAAGGCCGAAGTGAAGGCCCACAAGCTCAACATGAAAAGAAAGGAGGACATGAAGTACATCAAGGCAAATGTGAAGCAAATTTGCCAGAAGCTGGAGATCGACCCCATTGGATCTCCAGTGATCTCTAAGGACTCCGACCTGGACTACACTGAGCTCAGGCCCTTGACCCCATCCGAGCTTGCCTACTTTGGCGTTGGGGGCTCGAGCGTCTCCGCCCCTCCTCCTTCTCCTCTTCATCAAGCTGAAAATGAAGAAGACGAAGACGACGATGAGAGGACCGACAGTGAAGAGTGAAGACCCTAGGACCCTCCTCTCCTTCTTTTTGGTGTCTTGATGCCAAAGGGGGAGAGATTGAGGGGGAGTCTTACTTTAGCTGTAGGATGCGAGGAGAGAGCTCTTTTTATGCTTCTTGCCTATTTTTGAGTTTTGTAGTGTTTTAACTTTGTTCCTAAGTTAGTTATGGTTCTGTGATGCAATGCTTAATTAATTTGAGAAGTATTTGTTGAAATCTGTAATCTTGCTCCTGGAATGACATATATGCTTGGCTTTGGTTGATTAATGTAAATTATGTCATCCTCAATGTCTCAATATACTTAGTTATTCATCCCACCATAAAGAATGCACATATGGATAATTCTTTCACTGCTTGATGTATTTTTGACTCATATGTGCATACTTTATGAAAATCTCATTTTTTATCATATTTTGTGAAATCCCAATTGGTTGTCATCAATCACCAAAAAGGGGGAGATTGAAAGTGCATCTAGGACTCTCTTGTGGGTTTTGGATGATTTATGACAAGCAATTGGGATCCTAACCTATTTGTTGAGATGAGTGCAGGCCTATGATAGGAAAATGAGTAAAATACCAAAAAGAAGGAAGGATGAGGAGCAAAGTGGAGATGAGCTCAAGGAAGAAGAGTAATAGATTATTGTGTATGGAGTGTGTTAAGGAAACTCACCCCAAGAGCTCAATCACAATTAAACACACACATTGCACAAAGTTACACAGGACCGGACTAGTCCGATCACAAGCGGACTAGTCCGATAACCTTTCTGCACCAGATCGGACAAGTCCGATATCTGTCGGACTAGTCCGATATTCTTCTGACTAGAATCGGACTAGTCCTTCCCAGTACGGACTAGTCCTCAAAACACTTCACAAGTCACACAAAATTGGACAAGTCCGATCACAACCGGACTAGTCTGATATTCTTTCTGATCCAAATCAGACAAGTCCGATGTCTACACGGACTAGTCCGAAAAACCCTCTGATCTACATCGGACAAGTCCTCCAAGTGCGGACTTGTCATCTAACTCACTTAGGGTTTCACATGTTCGGACAGGTCCGATGGATATCGGACTTGTTCAAAGATTTCCAGTAGCGAAATCGGACAAGTACGTTTTCAGGCGGACTAGTCTGATATTTCGGGGTACTTAGGGTTTGCTACACACAGCACACCGGACTAGTCCGGTGACCACCACAGACTAGTCCAAACTTTCTGAACCCTAACGGTCACTTTTAGAAATTCCATATAAATAGAGGTGCACGGCCCAATTATGAACTCTCTTGAACTCTAGCGCCGTCACACTTCCCAAGAGCTTCAAAAACTACATCTCTCCACGAAATTAAGTGCAACAACGATCAATCCTTTGAGGATTCACTCTAGATTATTGGAGAGACACTTGGAACATCACATTGAGCTCTTGGTTTGATTGTCTAACACACTCCTGCATTTTAATTGTAATCTTTTGAGTGTGTTTTCGGTGGAAATTTGTGTTGTAATCTAAGGGAGCTCTCAACGTGTGAGAAGGCCCCTTAAATTCGGTTATTCACCCCTTTGTGATTAGTGGAAGAGGATTGGCCTTCGTGGCGATCCGACGAGGGTAGGGTTGGAGAAGACCCGGTCCTTTGTGGACTCCTCAACGTGGATGTAGGTTGCCTTTTGTGGTAGCCGAACCATGGGATAAATCCTTGTGTTTTGTTTTGGTGCTCATTATTCTAATTCATCAATATAATCTAGGGTTTCATAATCATTACTCATCTTAAGTTGGATTGTTAAACATAAGATTTAATTGTGATATAATCTAGAATATAACTGTGAAACCTTTATTTGGTTCTATTTTTCCACTGCACACATAAAAGAATCAATCTATTCGATCTAGCTTAATCAACTTAGTCCGTGAACACCAGACTAGTCCGCACTTTACCGGACTAGTCCGATATCTCTGGTATTGAGCTTTTTGTTGAGTGTTGCAGGATCCGACAACTTTCAAAAAGGCCTATTCACCCCCCTTTAGGACCACATTCACCTTCCCTTCCAGCAAGTGGGACGATTGGAAGAAAGATTGGGTGGTCATTACCGTCGAGGGACACGAGAGGCTGGAGCTGCATGAAGGCCTTCCTCACGTCGACACCGACACTTGGAGTGATGTGCCGGAGTTGTCGAGGGAGTACAAACCCATCCTAGACAGAATCCAGGAATGTGTCGAAGGTGGGGTGACCCCGCAGATGGTCTTCGGCAACTTCTTGACGAACAGGTGGGCCCCGCTGAGGCCTAGGAGCCGACCTGCCTGAGCCTTCAACAGTGAGATGGATACCAACAGCATTGAGGTCGGCTTGGACACCAACTTGACCGGTGAAGCCTTGAAGACCCATCTCAAGAAGTTCCATCTTGGGAACATCGGCCCTGGCGACGTGTCTCCACCGGCGGCCTTCCTGCCTCTGAATATGATACCAGAGGAGTGCAGAGAGCTCCAGAGGAAGATGTCGCTGTTGGACGACTTGGGCCTCATGGAGAGGCGATCAACCTCCGGGCTGGCGATCCCCGGAGCTTCGGAGGATGGCTCCGTTCCCGCCCCGAAGCCAAGAACCGAAGTCGTAGGCAAGGGCAAGGAGTTGGTCGAGCCTTCAAGCCGCAAGAGGAAGCTGAAGCATGCCGACGGGAGGTCCGTCAGACCTGCTCCTTCCACGACGGCTCCTTCTCCCCGGCGGAGGAGGTCTTCGACGGCGGCGACCACTCCAGCATCGGCATCTCCTCGGGATGCTAGCTCCGGCCATGTGGCTCCAGTACCGGAGCCAGCTGGGGGCTCTAGGTTCGGAGGTCCTTCTTAGTCGAGGGGGGACTCAACCAAGACGACGCCGACGGCGGCATCAAGCTCCGGGGAGCCTTCTGGAGCTACTACACCAATGGCGTCAGGGTCTGGCCCCGAGCATCCTGTGAAGAGGTTCCGCGGTAGCTGGAGCGGAAGCCTTCCAAGGTAAGTTTGATTTTTTTACCTCAGTTGATTGTTTTTTGTTGTAACTGTGTTTTAAGTGTATTTTTCCTTCATTCACAGGGTCCCAAGAAAGGGGCTGAAGCTCTGGTTCCTGCAACAGCAGCTGAGGCTGTGCAGGCGGAGGCTCCGACTCCAATCCCAGCGCCAGCTGTCGTGGTCCTGGACCTCGACTCATCTCCTGAAGCTCCCGTGGTAGTGCCGGACCACGGGAATGAAGATGTACCAGCGGCACCAGTCCCGGAGGTTGAAGCTCCAAGTTTGGATGCTGAGATGATGGACACTCCGGCCTCAGAGCCGGAGGTAGCTGCAGTCCTGGCCCTAGAGTCGATTGTTCAAGAAGCCTCGGCTGTGGAGCCGGTGGTTGATGAAAACCCAGCAGTGGAGCCGGGTGTTAATGAAGTTCTGGCAGCTAAGCCGATCGTCGAAGAAGTGCCGGCACTCGAGCCCATGACGGTTGAAGCGCCAGCACCTGAACCGGTAGTGGAGGAGGCGCCAGTGTCGGAGCCAGAAGTGGATTTAGCTCCGGTCGAACCTTCAATGCCTGCTCCGGAGGAAGAGGTTCAGGAGGTGCCTGCGCCTGAGCCAGGGTGCCAAGATGAAGCTGTCGGTCCCCCGCTTGAGGGACCAGTTGTTGATGACCTAGCGGCGGGACCTTCGAAGCCAGCTCCGGAGGTCGAAACTTCTGTTGCAGGACCTTCCTCGGCAGCGGCTGAGGCTATCCCGAAGGGCGGCCCTAGTGCCATGGAAGCCCAGGGGACCTCTCTTGTAGAGTGGGACCTGATTTTTGTTATGGAGAACCCGCTGGAGCCAGCGGAGAGGACCCCGGCAGGTCCGGAGCCGATCCCTCTGTCGTTGTCTATCAACAATGTCTGCTCCATCCTTCGTCAAGTGCAGCTGGCCTTCTTCCACGACAGCAAGGCCCTCAAGGAGGAGCGCCAAACCCTTAGGAGGTGGCGCAACCGGCTCCAATTCGAGACCAAGCTGGCGCAAACCAGGCTGGCTGACGAAAGGGAGTGGGTGAAGAAGGAGAAGGCCCGAATGGAGTACTGGGGCCAACTACTGGATGAGAGGGAAAGCATGGTGCGATCCCTCGACAACTAGTCTCGGACCATCCATGAACATGCCCAGCGAATGAGCGCGAAGAGAGGCTCAGCGCCATCCACGACAGCCTCGTCAAGCGCCGGGAGGCTCTTGAGGAGCAGGAGAAAAAGCTCGAAGATGAAGAGCAAAAACTCCTAGAGCTGCGGGATGACCTCGTGAAGAGGGAGGAGGAGCTCACTCAAAGGCTGACTCTGGGTGACAAGAGTCTCACGGAGCGCACCAAGAAGCTGGAGGAGCACTGCGAGAAGGAGGAGAAGAAGGCCTAGCAGCGGGGACAGGACGTCCACAAGGGGGAGGATGAAATCGCTGCCAGGGAGAACAAAGTGCGGGGACGGGAGAAGGACCTGGTCGACCACTAGAACAAGACCCACCTCCGGGAGGAGGAGCTCAGTAAACTCGAAAGACAGTTTGCTAAAAAGATTCAGCAGAACGCCAAAGAGGTTGAGCGCCTTGCCCGAGAGAAATTGGAGCTTGCAGTGACTAGAAGATCCTTGGAAGAGATGCGAGACTCGAGGAATGTGGAGTCCCAACAAGTTTGGGACTTCTTGGGCAAAGTCAACGACGCGCTAACGCCAATGGGTTTTAGTCTCGTGCGTTCGAATGATCTGGAGCTGGAGTTTGACTTGGCATTGCAAGCGTTGAGCTCGGCGGGCAACAAGCTCACCAAGATGGGCGGTGTCATCGCGAACCAGCTGGAAAACGAAGGACAATCCCTGGCGAAG
This sequence comes from Tuctoria greenei, assembly GCA_036927565.1. Classification (NCBI taxonomy): domain Eukaryota; kingdom Viridiplantae; phylum Streptophyta; class Magnoliopsida; order Poales; family Poaceae; genus Tuctoria; species Tuctoria greenei. The sequence goes on along the minus strand of JAYESD010000002.1, from coordinate 284,394,255 downwards.
AACGTCGCAGAGTTCATGCTGACGTGCTACCCAAGCCGGGACCCTAACTTCCCACTGGACCCGGTGCTTGAAGGCCCCATCAACGGAGAGGGAGAAGCTGCCAAAGCCAGCGTGTCGGAGGTCGCCCAGAAGGTCGCCTCGTTCTTCCATAGGGTCTAGGATTCTCTCTTTGTAGCTCCCACTTGTATTCTCTCTTCTTTTTCTCCAATTTTGTAATCTCTTGTCTCCAGATGAATAAAATCCAAGTTTTTTATGAATTTCACTTTTTGTCTTCAACACCTTTGTCTCACTTGGCCCCCTGGTAGATGTACATAATTTGATTGTGAACATGTACCAAGAGGACGTTACAGTTGTTGAAGACTTGCGTGCTTCGAACTTATAGAGCGTAGGTCCGAGGTCGCCGACAGTAGGGGCCCCCTGAGGTTGTCGGAGCTTAGTAGCTCCGACAGTGACCTTTGTCAACACGTATAACATCGACGGTTAGTCCTCTGGGGTGTCGGAGCTTGGTAGCTCCGGCAGTGACCACTGTCAACACGCGGTGCACCGACAGCAGACCCCACTGGGGAGTCTTCCCACCATCTTTTCTTCACGTTGACGGCTGGCCCCCTGGATTTGCCAAAACTTTGTAGCTCCAGCAATGTCTACTATCAATGTTTGGAACATCGACAATAGACCACCTTAGGGGGTGTCGGAGCTTTGATAGCTCCGGCTTCATTCACCATCACCATGAGATCTTTATTTTTCCTGCACACTGAAGTCAAGAAAAACAGTAAAATCCGCTCCCTTTCTATAACTCAATTGCGACTTACTATTCCCAAGAAATTTTTAGGTCGAACACAATTGTAAATACAATCAAGTGCACTGGGTTGTTTTCTCCAGTTCCGATTGTTTCTGGACTCGCCTTACTTTGGCCTGCCGGGGTGTAGGTAGAGTGGCATACTTAGGGTGCATGACCAGGCTAAGTCGATAGCACACTCCGGACCTAGATTGGCTTGGCGGCATTCAGACGAGTAGACCATTAACAATGTTTAGACCCGGAAGAATTGACAATGCAACTTGAATTATACTTGAATTAGTCGAGCTAAAGTTTCTTAAGAATTGCACAACTTTGTTATAGACAAGAAAGAGAAAAATAAAAAGTATTGAGCCTGTACAAAATAAATGCACGTGGAGTCTGTTTTCACATAATGATGTCTTTCATTATAGGTCCGGGGTATAGGGGAAACAAGTACACTCTTAGGGTACGGAACCAGGCTAAGTGTGTTTCGTTTCTCGTTTGACCCAAGGTAGCTAGCTACACTTTTAGTTCTGAGATTGTGACAAGCGTTGCCTGAACTTTGCGGACCTTCCGAGGAAGGTCCGGCTGTTCTCCCGGAGGAGCTACCCGACTCTATACAATGACTCTATAACATACATCTCATATAACTACAGACTCACCTCCGTGATATTAAGCGTAGAACTTACGGAGGTGCTCAATGTTCCAAGGATTAGGGAGCAGTGTCCCATCCTCGGTTGCCAAGCGAACGCATCTGGGATAGTATACTTTCATCACTCGGAAGGGTCCTTCCCAGCTGGGGGAGAGTTTGTTTAACCCTTCTCGAGTTTGTATTCTCCGTAGCACCAGATCACCTTTCTCGAGCTGTCGGATGTGAACATGCCATTGGTGATAGCGCCGAAGAGCTTGTCGGTATCGGGCATTCCGAACAGCTGCTCGACACCTTCCCTCTTCAAGGAGGTCAAGGTATTCACACCGGTGCTGGTCCTGCGTGGCATCGTCGAAGGTCCGGACCCGGAGCGACCCCAAGGTGATTTCCGGAGGAAGGACTGCTTCAGCTCCGTACACCAGGAAGAAGGGTGTCTCCCCGGTTGATCGATTTGGAGTTGTCCTGTTGGCCCACAGTGTGGGCGGAAGCTCTTCGATCCAGTTGGCTCCATGTTTTTTCAAGCGCTCATATGTGCGCGTCTTGAGTCCTTTTAGGATTTTTGCATTTGCTCTCTCAGCTTGGTCATTGCTTGCCGGATGAGCTACTGAGGCGTAGCTGACTTGAATGTCGAGGTCTTCGCAATATCCTTGGAATGCAGAGCTTGTGAATGGGTCCCGTTATCAGTTATGATCTTGTTTGGGACTCCAAATCTGCATACGATGGACTGCAAAAAGTTGATAGCTGATTGCTTTTTTATTGTCACAACTGGAGTTGCTTCCAGCCATTTGGTGAACTTGTCAATGGCAACATATAGGAACTTGTAACCTCCGACAGCTCTTGGGAAAGGTCCCAAGATATCCACCCCCACAAAGTGAAAGGTCATGTAGGAGGTATCATTTGTAGAGGCTGAGATGGTGTGTGAATTTGCTTTGCATGGAACTGAATGTGGCCTAGAGGGGGGGTGAATAGGCCTTTTGAATTTCCTGCACACTTAATAGAATCGTCAAAACTTAGTTGGCCGGACTAGTCCGGTGTGCAAAAATTATGTGTGTTGATCAGGTGTTAATTGGGAAAATAAATTTCTTTAGCAGCGGAATTGAGAACAACTGATATTTGTACTTGATATTAATATAAGAATGCAGGTGTAACTTCTAATTGCCTTATGTTGAAGTTTAGCACTCAAATGATCTAATGAATCAAATTTAAACTAAATGAGACACAAGACACACGAATTTTTCCCGAGGTTCGATCTCACCACGAGATCTACGTCCTCATTGAGGAAGCTCACACAGAGCCGGGTCTCCAACCCTTTCCCTCTTCAAGTCACCACAAAGGACGACTTGATTCCACTATCACGGGTAATCACCAAGTTTGTGGGGCAACCTCACACGTTGAGGGCTCCCACGAGAATTACAATGAAAAAGTGATCAAATACACTCAAAAGTATTACATTGCAGAGTATGAGTGTAGAAAGATCAAACCCCAAGAGCTCGCAATGAAAGGATGACGATCTCCCAATCCCGAATCCAAGTGTTCAATTGATTTCACTCTTTTTGAACTTTAGATGTGTGGGGAGATGTGTTTTGGGCTCTTGGGACGAAGTGGCGGAGCTAGGGTTTGCTCTTTGATCAATATTCGACGTGTATGTTCATAGGAAAGTCGTGGACTCTCTATTTATAGGGTTTCCAAAAACTAGCCGTTGAAAAACCCTAACACCGGACTAGTCCGGTGCAAGTCCGGACTTGTCCGGTCCCAATGTGGATCGAGGTCCAGAAAGTTTGCCGGACTAGTCCGGTCCAACCTCGGACTAGTCCGGTGCTGTGTGAAAGTGACTCCAGAAAGTTCATCAGACTAGTCCGCGGACTAGTCCGATCTCCACGAATGGGAGATTACAGAAAGTTCAACGGACTAGTCCGGTCCCTCAGTATGAGAGACTCCAGAAACATCAACGGACTAGTCCGGTGGATGAACGGACTAGTCTGGTCTCCTTGTGAGTGGGATTCCAGAAAGGTGAACGGACTAGTCCGGTCCCTGATCGGACTAGTCCGGTGCTTTGTTAAAGTTAGGTTAGTTTTAATCCCTTACCCTCGCGCAAAGTTGTGAGCTCTTGGAGTGTGTCTTTCATACACTCCCTATACATTCAAAATCTATTTTGGTCTTCCAAGCTTCATCAAAGTATTTCTCTTTGAACACCACTTCATTTTTCACTTTTTTGTGTGCAACGAAATGTTTCACTTGTTTGTCCTGCAATCATCTCAGTAGTTTCATTAGGATCTCATATGTTTGTCATCAATTAGCCAAAACCCACAAGGGATATCCTAGATGCACTTACAATCTCCCCCTTTTTGGTGATTGATGACAACCATTTGAGATATCACAATTGAGAATAAAAATTTGATTTTCATAAGGTGTGCACATATGAGAATAATGATAAGTCCACAAAACAACTTCTCACATATACACACACCTTATGGTGGGGTGCCTAACAAGTGTGTGATCAACAAGGTGTGATGAAGTAAAGATAATCAACAATGAGTATAAAGATAATCATCCAAGCAACAATAAGCATCACACATAAGAGAAGAAATAGTGCATTACAAGGTTTTAAAAATTAAGTACACATGTCCTTAATCACAAAAACAAAAAGACACCAACGACTCTCAAATTAGTCTTAATCTCTCCTAGTCTCAATCTCTCCCCCTTTGGCATCAAGGCACCAAAAAGGGAAAAATTGAGGGGAATCACTCATCGTCACTCTCTTCCTCCGTCTCGGTCCGGTCCTCATCTTCACCACCATCATCATCATTTGCCGGAGCGGACTCTTCCTCGGAGTCCTCGAAGGCAGGCGGGGATCCCACCGGCTCAATCTCCAGCTTGTCGCAGATTGCTTTGATGTTAGCATTGACATATTGTTGATGCTTCTTCTGCCTGACTTCAATCTTGCGGCAGCAAGCAAAGATAGAGGTGAGCATTTTCAGCACACCACCGGAGGGTTCATGAGCAGGTGCAGAGCTAGGAGGAGCAGCTGAGGATCTTGTTGCATTCACATCTCGAGCCTGCTTAGTCCTCTCAGCTTCAGGGGAGGGAGGTGCATCAGGAGCTGAAGGTAGAGTGTACTCGGTGGGCTTTTGCGGTTTCATCCCCGTGTGGTGAACATCCTTGACGAACTCAAGTCCAGTCACCTTCTCAATCATGTACATGATGTACGGGGCATACCCACAAGATCTGTTTGGAGTGATTGAGATGTTCACAATGTCATTGTAGATGTATTCAAAGACATTGAACGGTCTCCTCCCACCAATGACCTTCATTAGGTTCCTCAAGGTTCCTTGAATAGTCCCCGCATCTCCATCTTTTGGGGCTATTGTCTTCCTCAAAATTCTGTTGAGGACCACATAGAAGGGCTTCAAATATTTGATAGTGGGAGCAACATACGGCATCCTTGTGTCATAGAGAAATGTGAGCTCATCCTTCTCCAGGGGTTGCAAATTGTGGATGACTAGATCATGATCCAAGGTATGCTCAAGGTGGAGAATCCTTGCAAACTCATCATAAGTGACACTATACTTGGAACCATGGGTCATCCAAGTAAGACTGTCTCCATCACCCCGAGAAAAGTAGAGGGTAGAGTATGAAGGAGAAAGGAATACATCTCTGAAGCTAATGTACTTCCTTAGAATCAAGAGAAATAAACTAGGACTAGAAAAGTTGAGAGTTTGATTTTAGGGAGAAATTTACCGAGATTTGAGGATTCGCATTGAAGGAGCGCAAATCTGTCCGGATGAGTTTGGAGAGGAGTACCAACTCGACGAGGGGAGAGTTTCCCACGGAGAGAGCTTGGATTTTGAGGGCTCAACTCGAAAATCACCTTTTGGGGGCTAGGGTTTGAGAGGAGAGGGTTTAGGTCAAGTGGAGGGAGATTTGAAACGGGCCAGCTGCTTATATAGGCAGCCGACCGGACTAGTCCGGTGTCCCTAAAAACCCTAGGAAGAGGGATTATCCGGACTAGTCCGGTGGCAAACCTGACTAGTCCGGTGATACTGGACAAACTAAGTATTTGGAGATAACTAATGGTGATCCAAGGACAAGTTTTGCAAATAATCTTGGTGATTATGACCAGAAAGCAATCAACACAAAAACATGGTCATAAATTCCAAGATTTCTTCATTAAAAATAGTTTCTTAGGAGAAAAAAAAAGTGAGGGGCAGTTTTAGCAATAAAATGTAACATTTGAAGTATCAACCAAATGTGCAACGTTTCAAGCCACATTTCGAGAGTCAAGAATATTAAGTTCATTCCTAAGTTCACAAAACCTTTTCTCATCCAATGGTTTGGTAAAAATATCTGCAAGTTGTTTTTCAGTTCTAACATGTGAAATAGCAATGTCACCTTTTAATGAATGATCTCTAAGGAAATGATGACGGATATCTATGTTCTTAGTTCTTGAGTGCTCTACTGGGTTGTGTGCAATTTTTATAGCACTTTCATTGTCACATAGAAGTGGGATATGGTTAAGATTGTAGCCGTAGTCCCTAAGGGTTTGCCGCATCCAAAGTAATTGGGCGCAACAGCTACCGGCTGCAATATATTCTGCTTCTGCTGTGGAAAGGGCAATGGAGTTTTACTTTTTAGATGACCAAGATACCAGGGACCTACCAAGAAACTAACAAGTCCCTGACGTGCTCTTTCTATCGACTTTGCATCCTGCATAGTCGGCATCGGAATATCCTATCAAGTTAAATTTGGATCCTTTGGGATACCAAAGGCCCAAGGTGGGTGTGTGCACAAGGTACCTTAGGATTCTTTTTACAGCAACTAAATGACACTCTTTAGGTGCAGCTTGAAACCTTGCACACAAGCAAACACTGAGCGTAATATCTGGCCTAGATGCACATAAATAAAGTAAAAAGCCAATCATGGACCGATATACCTTTTGATCTACATTTGGACCATCTTCATTGAGGTCGAGATGTCCATTTGTGGCCATGGGTGTCTTGATGGGCTTGGCTTTGTCCATATTGAATTTCTTGAGAATGTCTTGTGTATATTTGGTTTGGCTTATAAATGTACCTTCTCTTAGTTGCTTGACTTGGAATCCCAAGAAGAACTTTAATTCGCCCATCATTGACATCTCGAACCTATCTGTCATAATTTTGCTAAACTCTTCATAGAAGGATTTGTTAGTTGATCCAAAGATAATATCATCAACGTAAATTTGACATACAAATAAATGATCATCACAATGTTTAGTGAAAAGTGTATAGTCAGCTTTACCAATTTTGAATCCATTCTGAATTAGAAAATCTCTAAGACACTCATACCAAGCTCGAGGAGCTTGTTTGAGGCCATAGAGAGCCTTACGCAGTTTGTAGACATGGTTGGGATACTTCGGGTCTTCAAATCCTGGTGGCTGCTCCACATAAACTTCCTCCTTGATTGGGCCGTTTAAGAAAGCGCTTTTGACGTCCATTTGATACAGCTTAAAATTATGGTGAGTAGCATATGCCAATAAAATACGAATGGACTCAAGTCTAGCTACAGGAGCGAAAGTTTCATCGAAGTCCAAACCTTCGACCTGAGAATAACCTTTGGCCACCAGTCTTGCCTTATTTCTCGTTACTACTCCATGTTCATCTTGCTTGTTCCGAAAGACCCATTTAGTTCTGACTATGTTCGCCTTTGGTCTCTCCACTAGCTCCCATACTTCATTTCTCTTGAAGTTGTTCAGCTCCTCTTGCATTGCAATCACCCAGTCTGGATCCCCTAAGGCTTCTTCTACTCTGTATGGTTCCAGAAAAGACACAAAAGAGTAGGATTCACAAAAATTTGCAACTCGATATCTAGTAGTTACTCCCTTTGCAATATCTCCAATGATGTTGTTGATAGGGTGGTCTCTTTGCACGCTCTGGTGTACTCTTGGGTGTGGAGCTTGTGTAGTTGCTTGTTCTTCATTATCTTCATGTACATTGTCTCCCCCTAGATCATTGCTTCCATGATGGTCCTGATCTTCTTGACCTTCCTCCTCTTGATCTTGTGCAAGGGCTCCCCCTTGATCAGTGCCTCCGTGTTGAGGTTCAACTTGTGCATATGAGTCGATTGTTTGCTCTTGTGGTAAGATATCGCCAAGTCCCATTTTCTTTAGTGCTTCATATGGAGCTTCCTCTTCATCGGTAAGGAGCTCATATGGAGTTTTCTTCAGTAGTCGATGGAGGTACAGTCGATTAGTGGCATGGCAAGCGGTGTTCACCACCTCTGCCCAAAACCGATCTGATGTCTTGTATTCATCCAACATGGTTCTCGCCATTTCGATTAATGTTCTGTTCTTCCTTTCGGCCACTCCATTTTGTTGAGGGGAGTAGGGTGCTGAGAATTCATGCTTTATCCCTTCTTCATCAAGAAACTCTTCAACTTGGAGATTCTTGAATTTTGTCCCGTTGTCACTTCTGATGTTCTTTATGGTTGATGAGAATTCGCTCTGAGCTCTTCTCAAGAACTTCTTGAGGATCCCCTGAGTTTATGATTTATCATACAAGAAAAATACCCAGGTAAATCTTGAAAAATCATCAACAATTACTAAACCATATTTGTTACCGCCGATGCTGATGTACGAGACTGGACCAAAAAGATCCATGTGGAGAAGTTCCAGCGGTCTTGCGGTGGTCATCACATTCTTGGCGGGGTGTGGTGCTCCGACTTGTTTTCCTGCTTGACAAACGCTGCACGGTCTGTCCTTTTCAAAAACCACATCCTTAAGACCACGGATGTGACCACCTTTTAGAAGTTTCTGCAGATTTCTCATCCCAACATGGGCTAGCCGTCTATGCCACAGCCATCCCATGTTGGTCTTAGCAACCAAGCAAGTGTTCAGTTCGGCTTTATCTTTGTTGAAGTCAACTAGATAAAGCTTGCCCTTCAACATTCCCTTGAATGCAATCGAGCCATCGCTTCTTCGCTACCAAGGACCTTTCCTTGGCTGTTGTCTCCGAAGTATATGCCTTCACCTGGATCCATGTTGTGCTCGTACTCCACACACATACCTCTCTCTCCAGTCATGTGATTTGTGCATCTGCTATCAAGTACCATTTTGTTCCGCCGGAGGAGTAAGCCTGCAAAAAAAGAATTATTCCTTGGTTTTAGGTACCCAAGCTTGCTTGGGTCCTCTCAGGTTAGTCACAAGAGTCTTTGGCACCCACACACAAGTTTTCAAGTTCTTGTGGCGTGGCCCTGTATATTTGGCAATGACTCTTCCATTTTTGGCTTTCATAAGAACATAAGAAGCATTAAATGTATGAAACAATGTTTGTGGTTCAGATTCATGAGATTTTTCCTTGACAAAGACAATTCTATTCTTAGCATGATTAGAAGTAGGCATGTGTTTGTTCTTATCAAAACCAAGGCCATCTTTGATATTAGGAGGTCTAGTGACCATGTATGCACTGCGTGCATATTTGATCTTCTCCTTATCAAAGATGCCTCTTGGGGGGCATGCATATTACGAGAAGTTGATGTATTAGAAATAATATTCTTCTTACTAGAGCAAGTGCAAGTTCCGATTGTTGTCGAACTCATATCTTTGGGGGAAGAGCTCTTGGAGGAAGAAGAGTCAATTTGCTTGAGCGAATCAACTTGCACCTCAAGGATCTTGTTAACTTTTGACAAGTTAGCAAGTTCTTCCTTGATTGCAATATGTGAGTCTTTTAGCTGTGAGTAAGTTTCCTTACTCAAGACTAGCTCAACTTCAAGCGACTTGTTCTTCTCTCTTTCAAGCTCGAGAAGCTTTTCAACTTCTTGATATCTCTTCCTTTCACGGATGAGCATATCTTCTTGTCGATCAAGAAGTTCTTCCTTCTCAAAAATTTCGTTCGACAACATTTCCATTTTCTTTAGAGCAATTTTACTTAGTACTCTAAACATTTCTTCGTTATCGCTAGAGCTGTCAAAGTCATCAATAGAGGAATTTAGCGTAGGAGGAGTGAGCCGTACCTTTTTCTTGCCTTCCTTAGCCATAAGGCAAGTGTGGTTGTTCATGTCCTGTCTTCCCATGTTTGGAAAGAGTGTGGCCTTCATAGTAGGCTTCTTGATTGCAATAGTGGCCATCTCTTCTTCTTTATCGGAGGAGGACTTGTCGTTTGAGTCCCACTCCTTGCCAATGTGAGCTTGATGGTTTTGTCTTCTTTTTCTGAAATTTTTCTTTTCTTGAGATCTTGTTTCCTTCTTCTTTTTGTTTTCTTCATAGGGGCAGTCCATCATGAAGTGACCATACTCTCCGCAGTTGTAGCAAGTGCGTCGAGCCTTGGATTTTCCTTTGTCCTTGCTTTTGCCTTCATTTGAGTTGTTGCCGTGTCTTCTTTTCATCATTCTCTTAAACTTCTTGATAAAGAGTACCATTTCCTCATCATCAAGATCGGTGCTCTCGTCACTTGTGTGCCCATCGTCTTGATCTTCACGAGCTCCTTTGAGTTTGGGTCGGCATGTAGCTTTGAGAGCGACCTCTTTCCTTTTGGAGGAGGTGAGTTCGGCCAAGTCTTTGACGTATTTTGCCTCTTTCTCCATCATCTCGTGATTTATGATCTTCCCCAACAACTCATCAGGGGTCAATTTATGAAAATCGGCGCTTTCTCTAATCATTGAGCAGAGTGTGACATTTCTTGTCATGAAGGCTCTAATCATTCTCTTGACTACCTCGTGATCCGTCCATTTCTTACTTCCATAGGCAAGTAGCTTGTTGATGATTGCCTTCATCCGGTTGTACATGTCTTGAGGTGATTCGCCTTCTTCAATAGCGAATCTTCCCAACTCTCCTTCAAGCATTTCTATTTTTGCTTCACGAACCGATCTATTTCCTTCGTGAGCCGTCTTAAGTGTATCCCAGATTTCCTTTGCACTTTCTAAGCCATCAATCTTGGTGAATTCCTCTCTACTTAATGATGATGTGATCACGGCGACGGCTTGTGCATTTCTGTGAATCTCTTGTTCTTGTTCTTGTTCTGGGGTGAGTTCTTCATCCGTGTCCGGGATATCTATGCCAGTGCAAACGATGTGCCATAGACTAGGATTTAGGGATATTAGATGCATCTTCATGTTGTACTTCCACATTGTATAGTCGCTTCCATCAAACTGTGGAGGTTTTCCCATAGGAATAGAAAGATAATGGTTGTTTGAGTTGAGACGGTTGTAGTTGTAAGGCTGTTGGGAATAGTCATGATGACCGCTCCCCGTCGTCTTCTCTTCTTCCTTTCCTTTTTGTCCTAGCAGCTTCTTTCTCAGAAGTGCCTTCAATTGTCGCACTTCTTCATCATCGTGTGGGCTCTCTTTCAGCACATCAAAAGCTTTAGTTTCTTGTTCCTCCTCATTGATGTTCATCTTCGAGATATCGTTGTTCTTCTCAGAGGCCATTGATCTCTCCGACATGTGAGTCTCGTTGGTGGAGAACCTTGCTCTGATACCAATTGAATGTGGCCTAGAGGGGGGGTGAATAGGCCTTTTGAATTTCCTGCTCACTTAATAGAATCGTCAAAACTTAGTTGGCCGGACTAGTCCGGTTGTGTGGGCGGACTAGTCCGGTGTGCAAAAATTATGTGTGTTGATCAGGTGTTAATTGGGAAAATAAATTTCTTTAGCAGCGGAATTGAGAACAACTGATATTTGTACTTAATATTAATATAAGAATGCAGGTGTAACTTCTAATTGCCTTATGTTGAAGTTTAGCACTCAAATGATCTAATGAACAAAATTTAAACTAAATGAGACACAAGACACACGAATTTTTCCCGAGGTTCGATCTCACCATGAGATCTACGTCCTCGTTGAGGAAGCTCACACAGAGCCGGGTCTCCAACCCTTTCCCTCTTCAAGTCACCACAAAGGCCGACTTGATTCCACTATCATGGGTAATCACCAAGTTTGTGGGGGCAACCTCACACGTTGAGGGCTCCCACGAGAATTACAATGAAAAAGTGATCAAATACACTCAAAAGTATTACAATGCAGAGTATGAGTGTAGAAAGATCAAACCCCAAGAGCTCGCAATGAAAGGATGACGATCTCCCAATCTTGAATCCAAGTGTTCAATTGATTTCACTCTTTTTGAACTTTAGATGTGTGGGTAGATGTGTTTTGGGCTCTTGGGATGAAGTGGCGGCGCTAGGGTTTGCTCTTTGATCAATATTCGACGTGTATGTTCATAGGAAAGTTGTGGACTCTCTATTTATAGGGTTTCAAAAAACTAGCCGTTGAAAAACCCTAACACCGGACTAGTCCGGTGCAAGTCCGGACTTGTCCGGTCCCAATGTGGATTGAGGTCCAGAAAGTTTGCCGGACTAGTCCGGTGCTGTGTGAAAGTGACTCCAGAAAGTTCATCGGACTAGTCTGCGGACTAGTCCAATCTCCACGAATGGGAGATTACAGAAAGTTCAACGGACTAGTCCGGTCAATGATCGGACTAGTCCGGTCCCTCAGTATGAGAGACTCCAGAAACATCAATGGACTAGTCCGGTGGATGAACGGACTAGTCTGGTCTCCTTGTGAGTGGGATTCCAGAAAGGTGAACGGACTAGTCCGGTCCCTGATCGGACTAGTCTGGTGCTTTGTTAAAGTTAGGTTAGTTTTAATCCCTTACCCTCGCGCAAAGTTGTGAGCTCTTGGAGTGTGTCTTTCATACACTCCCTATACATTCAAAATCTATTTTGGTCTACCAAGCTTCATCAATGTATTTCTCTTTGAACACCACTTCATTTTTCACCTTTTTGTGTGCACCAAAATGTTTCACTTGTTTGTCCTGCAATCATCTCAGTAGTTTCATTAGGATCTCATATGTTTGTCATCAATTAGCCAAAACCCACAAGGGATATCCTAGATGCACTTATAGGAACTGGCATGCTTCGCATTTCTTCACTAGCTCAGTTGCATCCTGGAGCGCTATAGGCCAGTAAAAGCCATGTCGGAAGGCTTTACCGACTAGTGTGCGAAAAGACGCGTGGTTGCCACACTCGCCTCCATGGATTTCTGCGAGGAGCTCGCAGCCTTCTTCTCTTGTAATGCACCGCATTAGCACACCGTTGGCACCACGACGGTAGAGATCCCCTTCTACCAGTGTGTATCTTTTAGCCAATCTGACTATCCGGTCAGCGGATACATTATCTTCAGGAAGGAAATTGTCTTTCAAGTAGCTCCGGATCTCCGAGATCCATGCATCGGAGCTATCTTGAGGATTTGAGTCTTGTGTGCTGGGTTGCTCGGAGCTTCCTGCAGCACCTACAACCCTTGATGGACGCCATGGTAACAGGGCCATCGGGACTGCCAGCTTCAAGGTGCTGGTCTCGCCCCCTTCGCTCAGTTCAACGGGCTGAGCGGTAGGTTTAGACAACCTATGGACGAAGGTTCCATCAGGAGCCGGAGCTCCGGTTGAAGCTTTCATCGAAAGTTCATCGGCTTCAGCGTTGTTGAGACGCTGGACATGGCAGAGATCTAGGACGTCGAAGTCCTTCTGAAGCTTCTGGACTTCAAGTAGGTATGCAGCTACTTGAGGGTTATTGCAGCAACATTCACCTTTGACTTGTTTTACAACAAGCTGTGAATCACCCTTTACCAACAGCTGCTTGACACCATACGATAGTGCCACCTTTAGCCCATAGATTAGTGCTTCATACTCCGCCATGTTGTTGGTTGCCTTGAATTCAAGGTGAACCATGTATTTGACCTTCTCCCCGGTCGGAGCGAGGAGAAGGACTCCAGCTCCGGCTCCTTGCTTTTGCACGGAGCCATCGAAGTAGAGAGTCCAGTGAGGCTCGGTGAAGACCAGAACCTTGGGTTCTGGCTTCTGCTCCCTAGGGCCCCTAGGATTTGATGGAGAGGGGGTCAATTCCGCTACGAAGTTCTCCAATGCTTAACTCTTGATCGCTTGTCTTAGGACGAATTCAAGGTCAAACTCGGCCAGTTCCGTTGCCCACTTTGCAATGTTCCTAGTGGAGTTGGGGTTATGTAAGATTGCACGTAGTTGATAAGAGGTTACCACTAAAATCTTGTGAGCTTGGAAGTAGTGTCGGAGCTTCCTAGAGGCAATAAGAACTGCGTAGAGTAACTTATACACCTCCAGATACCGAGTCTTGGCGTCATGGAGTACTTCGCTGATGAAGTACACTGGGCGTTAGACTGTCTGGACCCTCCCAAAAGGGCCCGGAGCTTCCTCTCATCAACCCGAACCCTCCCGGAGGGGTCCAGATCTTGTTCGGGGACCTCCAAGTTCAGGTTGGAGGAACCCGGAGCTTCTCCTGAAGTGATCTGGACCCTCCCGGAGGGGTCCGAATCTTCTTGTTTAGCAGCAGTGACTCCTTCATTTGAAGGAGATGGATACTCCGGCATCTCGCCTTGAGGATCAGGGTCTAGGAGCTGGGACCTTGACTCGACTTCAGGTAGCTCCGGACCCTCTCGAAGGGGTCTGGATTTCTGAACTGGAAATGGTTCTGGTCTTTCCGCAACCAGGACCATGCTGACAACCTCGTCAGTTGCCGAAATGTAAAGCAGAAGTGGCTCACCAGGATTCAGAGCTACCAAGGTTGGTAGAGTGGTGAGGAGCTGCTTCAGCTCCTGCAATGACTTTTCTGCTTCTTCAGACCATTGGAATGGTCGGACTTCCTCAATAACTTGAAGAAGGGTAGCGCCCGTTCCGCCAGTCTTGAGATGAACTGGCTGAGGGCAGCTAGACATCCAGTCAGCTTCTGTACGTCTTTGATGCGGGCTGGTGGCCACATGTCTTCAATAGCTTTAATCTTCGCCGGATTTGCTTCTATTCCTCGGTGGTTAACCAAGAAACCAAGAAGTTTTCCGGAGATAACCCCGAAGACACACTTGTCCGGGTTCAGCTTCGTGCGAGTGACTCGCAACTTGTCGAAGACAGCTTGCAAGGTGTCAAGGAATGACTCCTTATTCTTGATCTTGACGACGATGTCATCGACGTACACTTCCACTACATATTTGATGAGCTCTCCAAAAGTTTTGTACATAGCTCATACAAACGTTGAAGCAGCGTTTTTGAGACCGAATGGCATGGCAGTGTAACAATATAATCCATCTACTGTGATGAAGGAAGTATGTTGTTCATCTTCCCTAGACTCTGATTTGATTATACCCAGAATATGCGTCTAGGAAACACAATAATTCGCACCCAGAGGTGGAATCCACTATCTGATCTATTCTAGGTAGTGGGAATGGATCTTTTGGACATGCCTTATTCAGTGTAGTGTAGTCGATACACATCCGAAGCTTCCCGCCAGCCTTGGGTACAACGACTGGGTTTGCCAGCTATTTTGGATGGAAGACTTCTCGGATGAATCCATCTTCGAGCAACTTCTTCACTTCTTGACGTATGAAGTTTTGTCGCTCTACTGATTGCTTCCGAGGCTTTTGGTGTACAGGCCGAGCGACGGGATAGATCTTTAGATTGTGCTCGATCACTTCCCTGGGGATCCCAGGCATTTGTGACGGTTGCCAGGCAAACACGTCGACATTAGCCCGTAGGAAAGTACGAGTGCAAGTTCCTATTTGTCATTCAAACCTCCCGATATACGGGTGGTCTGAGCGGCGTCGGAACCGATTTGGATGACTTTGAGGGGAATGTAGGTGTCGCCGCTTGGTTGCACGCGAGGTGCGGAGGTTGATCCTCGATGACGAATGCTCGAGGATTTTGGAGCTTGCTCCTTTCTGGATTCTTTCTCCTGCGCTGTAGAAAGCGCGTGGAGTTCTTCCAGGGCTGTCACTCTAGCGGTGCGATCTCCGTGGATCCGGAGAACACCGGCTGGTGTTGGCATCTTCAACACCAAGTAGCCATAATGAGCAGCAGCCATGAACATTTACAAAGTTGGCCTGCCCAAGTTGGCGTTGAAGGGTAAGTTGATCTGCGCCACGTCGAAGACCAACTTCTTAGTGCGGTAATTCTCCCGGGTCTCGAAGGTCACCGGAAGAGTAATTGCACCGAGTGGGGTTATGGCTCCTGAACCTACTCCAGAGAAAGGTCGGGAGGGGCGAAGATCCGAAGGTCGGAGCTGAAGCTTGACGAAAGCTTCAAAGCTTATGAGGTTCAGCCCCGAACCTCCGTCCACCATCACATGGTGGAGTTGGATGTTGTTGATGGTCGGAGATACCATCAATGGGAGTTGGCCAGGTCCAATCATGTCCCGAGGGCAGTCCAAAGCATCAAAAGTGATGGCAGTGTCCATCCACTTCCGGTGCGGCTCCGCCCTGGCTGTGGGAGCTACTGAGGCCATGTCCCGCCGCATTGTCTTGAGGACACGGCGGGAGGTGATGTCCCACGAACCATCAAAGATGGTGTTCATGGTCTTCCGACGCTTGTTGTCGGAGAAGTCAGAGTCGTCGTCGACGGAGGTGTAAACAGCCTTCAGGACCTTTTTAGGGTCCTGAAAGCCTAACTCCTCTTCAGCCAGAGCTTCATCGACTTTCTATTTTCCTTCCCTTTGACAGAAAGGAACTTCTTTCCTGTAACACCCTCATTTTCATGCATCATGCCCTACATACACTCATATACATGTTTAACATTAACTCACAACAAGAGGAACGAGTTTAAAATTGATTCGGAGCATTTAAAATTGATTTGGAGCAAAACCGCACTTAAAATGCAGGAAAGTGCAGACTAGTCCGATTTTGCTGAGGACTAGTCCAATTTCTCTCTGACTAAAAACGTACTTGTCCGTTTTTGCTGCGGACTAGTCCGATTATTGGCACTGGAAACTTTCGGACTTGTCCAATTTTGTGCAGACTAGTCCGATATTCCAAGAATCCTTGAATATTTGCTAAGTCCTTGGACTTTTCTGGACTAGTCCGGTGTTCCAGCGGACTTGTCCAATTTTCTCTCTGTTTAAAATCGGACTTGTCCGATTTTTTGCCAGACTTGTCCGGTTTTCTCTTTGGATGACTTCGGACTAGTCCGGTCCTTTCCGGACTTGTCCAATATTTCGCGACTCTGAATTGATCTTTTGTTTTACGACTTGTTTCTTGGGTTTCACGTTAAGTGGGCCTAGGGACGTCGTGCCCAACTCTTTTAGAGCCCATGTGGGACTCTAAATCGGCCTCTACTCATCCCAAACTCGAAATCCATCTAACCCTAGCCTCCACCTCTATATAAACAACCCCACCCCTTGGATTGACATCTATTTGCCACTTTTCCACCCCACCCAAACCCTAGTTCGTGGAGAGCCACCATCAAGGAGGGAGGAGAAGATCCCAAGCAAGAAGAAGAACAGGGGTAAACGAAAGATGATCAAGATCTCCGCCAAGTTTCGTTCTTCATCACCAATTCATCCCCAAGTTCATCACCAACCATAGATCATCAAGATCCAAGTGCTACCTCCAAGTTTCTTGATTCATTGGAGTTCTAAACACCTGGTATACCTTCTATTCTCTTTTCCTTACGTGAATTCAACCCCTAATCTCTGAATTTACGTCGATCTAGAAAACCCTAATCTGTTGATCTCGCAGAGTGCGGACTTGTCCGGTCCCTAGCGGACTAGTCCGATCTTCCTGGTTAAATTGGGTTGAATTAATTCTAAAAACTAACATAATCAACTCAAAACATGTATAAACTTGTTAAAAGCTATTAGAACTAGTTATTGACCATTAAAGCAATCTAGTAACAAGTTCTACCTTGCATTTGCATAAATCATGTATGTCATGACATGTTGAGTAATATTTGTGCACTCTTTGATTGTGTTTCTTGTCTTGTATGTTTATTGTGTGGATTAGACGGATTTGCGCTAGAGAGTGCCGCGGAGGATCTACAACACCAAGAGTTTGAAGGCTTTGATCTTAATCAACAGCAAGAGCAAGGAAAGTGTCCTTGAAGCATATTGATCCTGTTTTTTTAAAATAAAATGTTTTGTTTATAAACTGCATCCTGTGTCAATTTGATGGGAATCCTATGATAGGAAGTTTACTAGAATTGTTTAACTACCCTTGTCACCTGAAATTTATGGTAGAGAGTCGGGAAGGGCTTTTACCTTTTTGCTTTGCTTGATTAATTGGGATGGGAAAACATCACTACACATTTAATTATGTATTAATGGTATTCTGGTAAATGTGAACGGGTCGATACGGTATGGTAATGGGTGATCTAAGCAAGTCTAGTATGTGGATGGGTTGAATGTTATGGTGGTTTGCTTGCTTTAGATCTAAGGACCGGTTCATGCGAGAATAAGCCAGGACTACAGTGCCACCACGAGGCCAAGTATGGGTGCGGCGCAACTGATTAATTAGGGCTTTGCTAGTGCTGTTTGGACCATTGTGGATGCTCGGGGAAGGGGTAGTCGGATTGGGTTTGTTGATGATTGGTGGGACTACCCTGGGATCCGAATGGCTCAAGAGGGGGCCCTTGGTTGAAGATGTGCTCTGTAGGAGACATCGCCACCGGTGAAACCTCAGTGGGGTCTAAATAGGCTAGTAATCCCTTTGTAAAGGCTATTTTATGATCTTTTGGCCATACACCAAAGGAAGTGTAATTGGCATAAGAGAGGTTTCTCTAGTCGCCGACGGGTGATGAAATCACAAACACGTGGGTAAAGTGGTACAAACTCTGCAGAGTTAAATAAAACTATCATGATAGATGTGCTCCCAGTTATGAGCACCTGGACAACTTCCATGATTAGAGGGTACTCGGTATTGGGATTTGGGATGGTATTTGGGATGGTTATGGTTTGGTAATGGTTATGGCTGGTTATGGATTTATTTTTGGTATTGGATATGGGCATTGGCAAATGGTGAAATCTGGAATTATTGATGATGGTAGTGAATTCAGATTGGTATTATCATATTACTTATGATTATGATGGGTTTGATTCATATAAATATAATATATTGCTTTTCAAATGCTTTTATGTACTTTTCAGCACTTTGCCATTATTATTGTCGTCGTTTGGATCAGCCACATGTCATACTTTCCACACTTGCTGAGTACGACATGTACTCACTCTTGCAATCCCCCCAACAGTTGCAGGTCAGGATTGGGAGTTTAATGGCGATAATGCGGAGTTCTAGGCCGTGTCTACCGTCAGCTTTGCCTGTGGTGTTATTGGAGCTGCACTATCCCTTATGCTTAGTTGCTTAGTTTGCTTAATTAGTTGATTTCCACTGCATTAGTTTAACTTGTCGTTAATATTAATTAGAGCTTATATTCGAGGATAATATAGTTCGTGTAATAAAATTTGGTTAATTAATTTTGTTCCATGGTAATTTTCTATATACTCTTTTGTGAATGCACTCGTGTATGTGTGTTGAACATCCTGGGCACACATATGCGTTAGCTTGGTTCATTTTTTCAGAACCGGGCGTCACAGATTGGTATCAAAGCCACAGGTTGACCGTAGGATGCAGCCTAGATAGAATGAACACTTTAGAGCACATAGGGGCACTCAGGAATCGATGTGTTTTGGTTGGTGTGTTGTTTGCTATATATTGTTTGCTTGTGTGCTTAATAGAGGATTTTGGGATGCTTTAGCATTGCCATGTCCACCTAGGCTAGTGTAGCTAGTTGTTTAGTTTCATATCCCTTGATGCATATAGTTGGGGACGTTTTCTAATTCTTACCTATTGCTTTTCTTTATATGGTGAGGACTCGCAACCAGAGGGATGGCAATGATGAGGAGGAGAACAATGGAGTACCTTAGAACAACAATGAGCAAGGACCTGCTCATGGAGCTATCAACATTGAGCAGCTATTGGCTATGCAAAATCAGCTCATGCAGACCATGATACAGACTATGGGACAGCTGCAGGCTGGCAACATGAACAATCATCCCCACATGCCTCCACCGCCACCCTCACCACCTCATAACCGATTGGGAGAGTTTATGAGGACTAGGCCGCCGACCTTTGCTCAAGCTGCCGACCCTATGGATGCGGATGATTGGCTCAAGTCCGTGGAGAATAAGTTAGCTATTGTCCAATGCAGTGACCGGGAGAAGGTCTTGTTTGCTTCTCATCAACTAGTTGGAGCAGCTGCGGATTGGTGGGATTCTTATTGCAATGCTCATGATAACCAAGAGAGAATTACTTGGGCCGAATTCAAGGAGAATTTTCGTTCTCATTATCTGCCGGAGGGTGTTATGATTTTGAAGAGGCAATAATTTGAGAATTTAAGGCAAGGAAGATCAAGCGTGAGTGAATATCTCAATAAGTTCACTCAACTCTCAAGATATGCGCTTGAGGATGTTAGTCGGGACAGCCGAAAACAATATTTGTTCATGAGGGGCTTGAACAATGAGATCCAAGTGCAACTACTCAATTGCGACTATGCCAACTTTCAGAAGCTTGTGGACAAAGCAATTGTGGTTGAGAACAAGATTCGTGAGATGGAGCAAGACAATAAGAGAAAGGCGCCATATCAAGGATAGCAACAAGTAAGTAATGTGCGCCCTCGCCTTGCACCACCCAATGCGCCATATTACAGCTCTTCTATTCCTGCTCAACGTCCTGGTTATGCACCGCGCCCAACTCAGTTTGTGCAGCAGCGCCCTCTCATGCAAGCACCTAGGCCTCCAATGCCTTATGCGCCTCGTGCTAATTTTCCTGCTGCAAGTGTTCAAAACCAAGCTCGTCCCAATAATTCTGGTGGAGTTAAGAAGTGTTATACTTGTGGAGAAGCTGGACACTTTGCGCATCAATGTCCTAAGTCAGGTCTTGGTCAAGGAAGCAATGCACCAAGGCAAAACCCAAGACCCAATGGAGGACAGCCAGAAGGGAACCGTGGGCGTCACATTTCCGGTGCTTGTTGTAGCGCTCGACAAGGTTCTGGACCTCTCGGCAGCCTTCCAAGTTGTGGTTGTTCGTCTTGTGTATAGGACACCACATCTTGGAGCTACCTCCGTCTTCAGACAACGGTCGAGGTCGTTTTTCGGGGCATGGCCCCTGGCTACCCGGAGCTGCAGCAACTGCGGCTCTAGGTGTGCCGGCCGACGGCTTCTTCTTGCCGTTGGACTTTTTCTTCTTTTTGCCACTCCCGGAGGTAGTGGCTTCACCCTTGGAGGACTTTTTGTTGTCCTCCGAAGGTGGTTGGGAGTGCATTTCACGGCCCTCTGCGGCTTTGGAACATTTGTCTGCCAAGCTGAAGAGTTCTGTGACGCTGGTGATCTCCTTGGTTGCCAGCTTCTCCAGCATCTTCTTGTCTCGTACGCCCTGTTTAAATGCCACAATGACAAAAGCGCTTGAGATAGAAGGTATAGTGTTTCGTACCTGGGAGAACCTCTGGATGAAGGATCACAGGGACTCTCTCCCCTTCTGCTTGACACCAAAAAGGTCTAGTTTCGTGCCTGGTCGGGTGTATGAACTCCCGAAATTGGCGGTGAACTGTTGGCACAGTTCCACCCAACTGTTGATGGAGTCGGGCGGAAGGCTCATGAACCAAGACCTGGCGGTCCACTCAAAGCCACGGGGAAGTAATTGGCCATAATGGCCTCGTTCCTCCAGCCGCAAGGATTGCGATGGAGTAGATTTGGAGAAACTCGGCGGCATTGACAGTCCCGTCAAATTTCTCCGGCATGTGAGGCCGGAAATTTTGTGTTCATCTGACGATGCGTAGGTGCATGGCTAGGGCAGAACAACCTCCTCCTACTCCCTCGGGAGCAGGACTGTCCCGATCCACTCGCCTCTCGCGTGCATGCTCGATATGGACACGACCATCCTGTTGACGATAACGGCGATCAAGCTCGGCCCGGAGGTTGTGAGTTGAAAGCCTGGTTACCGTATGGGTGCGTTGTGCTCCGGAAGGCAGCGACGTTGCCTGTTGTGACACAACACGCCTCCTGTGTTGGGAAGCGTCTGGACCAAGTCTACCCGACATGGTCCGATGCTGCAATGGGGCCCGCCCTAAGGGGGAGGACCTTGGTCGCTGATGCGATCGGCTACTGCTGCAACCAAGTGTTCCACGTCAGCCCTCCACTGCTCCATTACACCCTGGGATGCACCTGGAGGCGGTGGGCGTTGGAGAAGAGCACGCACGGTATGGAGCGCGTGTTCAGGGTTGTTGTTCGCCGATGTCGTGACCGACGCAGACGCCCCATCTCTCTGTCCAACTTGATTCGCTGGTGCGGACAGTGGCGGCGGTGTCATGACTCCTGCTGGAGCCACGACACCTGTTGGCTGCTGCATGTTGGAGGGATTGCCTCCAGCAGGTTGCGTAGCAGGGTTGTCGTTGGATGATCCAGCAGCAGAGTTCACCATCCTTTAATCTCGGGCGCCCCTTCCTAGCGCGCCAACTGTTGGAGTATGGTTCCGGCAATTCTCCCGGTACTACTGTTGGTAGCCCGCGGAGTTTGTAGTTTGGTATTGGGCGCGCAGAGATTCAGAACACGATGGCAAGTAGACACAAGGATTTACGTGGTTCGGGCCACCTAAGCGTAATACCCTACTCCACGGACTGTGTGGTTGTTGTGTTGAGCGTTTGATCACTTGTGAGCGTGTGTCAGAGCTGAGTCTCAGAGTGTCAAGAGAGTATAGGGTAGAGCTCCCCGTGTATCGCTCGACCAGTCCTTTTATAGTACAAGGACTGGTCGTTACACCGTTAGCCTGGCCCGACATGTGGCCTTGGCGGTTACTGATGCTTAATACACAATTAATGAGGTTAAATACCCTTAATAGTGTGGTAACAGGCCTTGACAGTGTTGTTACTGGTATTAAGGGCCCTCTTATCGTGTGTCATTAATATGGTATTAATGACACTTAATCGGGTCTTGAAGTCTTTGATTGCCCCTTGAAGGTTCGAGCCGTTAGGGGGTCCTCCTGTCTGTTCGTTGAAGTTCAAGGTCTGGCGGTTGGACATGTGGCAGCTCTGGAGCTTACTGTCTGGGACAGGTAGGTCCGGTGCAGTTGTACACATGTCGGTACTGGCCCTCTGTCGGGGGTTAGGTCCGGGGGTGCCGCACATGTATTTAGACCGGAGCTATCCCATGTGTGGGATGTAAGTCCGGTTGCAGTATACACGTGGCAGCACCGGGACTAATCATAGAAGGGAGGCAGGTCTGGTCCCATATGACACGTGGGGCCTTCTCAGGTCTTCAACTCAGACAGGTGAAGTTCCTTTGGTTTTCTTGTAGTCCCAAGGGGTATACAATACGCAGGGTATCGACCAATTCGATCTAGAATTCGTGTCGAGACAAGCAATTAAAAGTCAAGCCTTGGCTGACTTCGTGGCGGAGTGGACTCCCTCTCCATCAAACCCTGGGGGCCATAGTGAGCAGAAACCAGAGCTCAAAGCTTCGGTATTCACTGAGCCTCACTGGACCCTCTATTTTTATGGCTCCGTGCAGAAGCAGGGGGCCGGAGCTGGCATCCTTCTCCTAGCTCCAACTGGAGAGAAGGTCAAGTATATGGTGCACCTTGATTTAAAGGCCACCAACAATATGGCAGAGTATGAAGCCCTCATTTATGGACTCAAGGTGGCACTATCTTATGTGTCAAATAGTTGTTGGTGAAGGGAGATTCACAGCTCATCATCAAACAAGTGAAAGGTGAATGATCATGCAACAATTCTCAATTAGTTGTTTATCTCCTTGAAGTCCAGAGGCTTCAGAAGGACTTCGAAGTCCTGGACCTCCATCATGTTCAGCGCCTTCATAACTCTGAAGATGATGAACTCTCGATGAAAGCCTCAACCGGAGATTCGGCTCCTGACGGAATTCTTGTTCGGAGGTTGCCAAAGCCAACAGCTCAGCCTGCCGAACTGAGCGAAGGAGGCGAGACCAGCTCCTCCAAGTTGGCGGTCCCAGTGGACCTCTTACCATGGCATTCACCAAGGGTCGTAGGTGCTGTCGGAAGCTCCAAGCAACCCAACACGCAAGACTCAGAAGCTCAAGTTAGCTCTGATGCATGGATCTCAGAGATTCGGGGCTACTTCAAAGACAATATCCTTCCCGAAGATGGTGTATTCATTGACCGTATTGTCAGATTGGCTAAAAGATACACGTTGGTAGAAGGGGATCTCTACCGACGCAGTGCCAATGGTATCCTAATGTGGTGCATTGCAAGGGAAGAAGGATGCGATCTTCTTCCGGAAATTCATGGAGACGAGTGCGGGAACCACGCGTCTTCTCGTACGCTGGTCGGTAAAGCCTTCCAGCATGGCTTTTACTGGCCTACAACACTCTAGGATGCAGTCGAGCTAGTGAAGAAATGTCAAGCATGTCAGTTCCATGCAAAACAAATTAACACACCGACTCAATCACTGCAAATGATACCTCCTACATGGTCATTCGCTGTGTGGGGCATGGATATCTTGGGACCTTTCCCAAAGGCCGTTGGAAGTTACAGGTTCCTATATGTCGCCATCGACAAGTTCACCAAGTGGCCAGAAGCAACTCCAGTAGCAACAATCAATAAAAAATCAGCAATCAAGTTCTTGAAGTCAATAATATGCAGATTTGGAGTTCCAAACAAAGTCATAACTGACAATGGAACTCAATTCACAAATTTTTGCATTCCAAGAATATTGCGAAGACCTCGTCATTCAACTTAGTTATGCTTCAGTAGCTCATCTAGCAAGCAATGGCCAAGCTGAGAGAGCAAATGCAGAAATCCTTAAAGGACTCAAGACGCGCACATATGAGCGCTTAAAAAAGCACGGAGCTAATTGTATTGAAGAGCTTCAGTCCACATTGTGGGCTAATAGGACAACACCTAACTGGTCAACTAGGGAAACTCCATTCTTCTTGGTGTACGGAGCTGAAGCAGTCCTTCCTCCAAAAATCACCTTGGGGTCCTTCCGGGTCTGGACCTTCGACGAAGCAACGCAGGACCAGCTCCGGCCTGAAGACCTTGACCTCATCGATGAGGGAAGGTGCCAAGCATCTGTTCGGAATGCATATTATCGCCAAGCGCTCCGGCGCTAGCATCAAAGGCATGTGCATGACCAACAGCTTGAAGAAGGCGACCTGGTGCTCCGCAAGATACTAACTCATGAAGGGATGAACAAACTTTCCCCCAGCTGAGAAGGTCTTTTCTGAGTCATTAAAGTATTTCGACCAGGATGCATTTGCTTGGCGACTAAGGATGGGATCCCACTTCCCAATCCTCGGAACATCGAGCACCTCTGTAAGTTTTACACTTAGAATCACGGAGGTGAGTCTGTAATAACACACAATGCATGTTGTGGAGTCGTTATACAGAGTCGATCAAGTCCTCTGGGAGAACACCTGGACCCCTCCGGGAGGATCCGGGAAGTTCAAGTAGCACTTGACACAGTCACAACACTAAAAGTGTAACTACTTGCTCTGGGCTAGCACAAGATGTATAGCACATTTAGCAGGGCCCAGCATCCTATGTGTGTCCTTGTCTCCCCTGTAATACGGACCTATAATGAAAGGCATTGTTGTGTGAAAACAGACTCCACGTGTGCATTTACTTTTTGTACAAGGCTCAGTATATTAAATTATTTTTACCCCACTTGTCTATAATGAAGTTGTGCAATTTTTTTTAGTTTTGTTCCAAAGTAATTCACATGCATTACAAGCCTTATTAATAGTCTTTTTGGGTCTTAACACCGCCACATAGTCTACTTGCCTAAACGCCAAGCCAACTTAGGTTCGAAGTGCGCTATCGACTTAGCCTGATCCTGCACCCTAAGTACGTCACTCTACCTATACCCCGGCAGGCCTCAGTAGGGTGAGTACTCAAAAGGCATGTGGATCCAGGAAGATTCTATCAAAATTCTTGTTATCATGTTGAGTCTTTTGGATCTAAAGTTCAAATAAGAATAATAAGCCACAACCAATTTATAGACAAGAGCACGAATTTTACTTTTTATCTTGCCTTTAATGTGCATGAAAAGCAAAAATTCATAGCAATGATGGACGACGCCGGAGCTACCAAGCTCCGACATCTCCCAAGATAGGTCCGCCGTCAATATCTAATATGTTGACACCGGAGCTGCCAAGCTCCGACCATTCCAAGGGGCCTGTCATCGATGCTTCAAAAGTGAAGACTTCAACATACTGTCATAACCTTTGGTACATGTACACACCTCAATAGTACACATGTACCAGGGGGCCAACAAGACATGACACAATATATTGAAGACAATATGAAATCGAAGGGCAAAAAGAAGGATTTCATTTATCAGAAGAACTGGATTACAAAATTGAGATTACAAGGGACAAAGGGAGAAAAGTCCAAGATATTGAAGACCTAAGATCCGCGGAAGAATGAAGCTACTTTCTGGGCAACTTCTAGGACGCTGGCTTTGGCGGCGTCTTCCTCTTCAACGACGGGACCTTCGAGCACCGGGTCCAGTGGGAATTGGGGATCTCGGCTTACATAACACGTCAACACATATTCTGCAATGTTTGTAGCCAGAGTTTTCCCCTCCATCTCCAGCTGATCCGCGATGACGTTGCCCATCACATCAAGTTTGCCGCCAACACCGTTGAGGGCCACCAGCGCTCGGTCCAGATCCAGCTTCGGGTTGTCCGGACATACCAGGCTGAAACCCAGCGGTGTCAGCGCGTCATTCGCCCATCCAAGGAAGTCCCATACTTGAATAGCTTCGGTCTCCTTCAGGCTCTGCAGCTCCTCCAATGACCCCTGGGCGGCATCAAGCTCCGAACCTTCACGGGCAAGTCGCTCAGCCAACTTAGCATGTTGTTGCTTGACTTCAGCAACCTGCTTCTCCTGGTCAGCCAGCTCCGTCTCCCGGAGGTGGATGCGGTTCCGCCTCTCAGCAAGGTCCTTCTCCCTGCCCTTGACTTTCTCTTCCCTAGCGGCAAGGTCAGACTCTCTTTTCGAGAGCTCTTGCCCCACCTTCCAGCTCTTCTTCCTCTCTTCCTCCTTCCATTGATCCAGCTTTTTGCTGTGATCCGCCAAATTTTTCTCACCGAGAGCCAACTTCTGGGTGACCTCCGCCTCCCTCCTCACTACATCCTCCTGTTGCCCTAGGAGTTTTTCCTCCCTCGCCTCTAGGTCCGCTCGACACTTCATGAGAGTTTCATTCAACTATGCGAGCTTTTCGTAACGCTTGTCAGTAGCGTCACATCTCTCTTTAGCTTGCTCCATAATTTCCCTGGAGTTAGCATCGAGCGCCCTGATGGCGGCCTCCTTCTCCTCCATCAACTTGTCCCAGTACTCTAACCGGGCCTTCTCCCCCTTGATCCATTCCTTCTGGTCAGCTAGCCTTGTCTGAGCAAGCTTGGTTTCAAAATGGAGTCTACTGCGCCAACGCCTCAAGGTGTTGTGCTCCTCGTCCAAAGCTTTGCTCTCATGGTCGAAGGCGAGCTGGACCTGCCTGAGGCTCGAGCAGGCGTTGTCTATGGACAACATCAGGGGGATAGGTTTCGGGCCTGCTGGGACCATTTCCGCATGCTCAAGCGGGTTCTCCGTAACAAAAATTGGGTCCCACTCTACAATAGTGGTCCCCTGTACTCATGCGACATTGGGGCCGCTCTCCTGGAGCCCTTCAGTGGTAGCAGAAGAACCCATGGGGGGAACTTCTGCCTCCGGAGCAGGTGAAGGCACCGTTTATGGGTCCTCAGTCGATGGCTCAGACATTGAAGGACTGGTTGCTGGTCCAGCAAGCTGCTCTGGTTTCGGCTCTGGTACCTCTGGGGCCACCAGTTCCGGAGCAGCGACAGAAGCTTCAACTGGGGCCTCAACCTCCAGTGGTTCAGGCTCCGGTGTGGCGACCACCTCTGACACAGCCGTCAGACTTTCAACCACCTCTCGCATAGCCACCGGATCTTCTACAACTTCCGGCCCTGCCGTCGGATCTTCAACCTTTTTCGACACAAGGTCCGGAGCCTCGATGATCTCCGTGTAGGATCGAAGAGCACGTGAAAAGCTACCAGAGGGGGGGTGAATGGTAGATTTAAAAATCTTACGCAGCAGAAACAATAAAACCCCAATCCCTTCGGTAGAAAAACGATCTGTTTAAAGAATTCGTGTGTGAGACTAATCTAATCGTGTTTCACCGTGACAAAAGTGATAGTTATCAGAGAGAATCAAGTCACGAAGACAACACAAAAAGAATTACTCAGATCCGTCGAGAAAAACTCAAGTTATGATCGAAAGATCAGACTATGGTCAATCTGACCTACCCGAAAAAAACAGTTTCTGGAATGCTGCAAAGAAACTCGTGTAGATCATAGACCACAAATCCAATGACCGTGAAATTTTGACAGATGATAGATAATAAAGTTCTGAAGACAACCAAAGAAGAATCACGTCAATTGGATCAGTAAAACTCGAGTTATGATAAAACCACCGACAAAAGGTAGTGCTGTCCAGAAAACTCGACGAGTAAAACTTGTCTGGAACAAGTCGGACGTTGATAAAAAGGTGTTTTGGTGATATTAAAAACTTTTATCATCAAAGACAAGTGTATTCACTACAAGCCAATGTATTCAGCACACATAGGTCTTACAATCTCCCCCTTGATGAATGCATTGGCAACACCATTTAAAATTCCGAACATTGGCTTATTCAAATAAAAGTTTTGAAAACAATTTCTCCCCTTTTTGTTTAAATAAAAAATAAAATGAGAAGGAAAATAAATATCCCATATTATCTCTCCCCCTTTATTAACTTTCCTTATGCACATATTCTCTTCATGCTTATCTCTTCCTTTTTGAATGTGTGATTAATCTCTCCCCCTTTGATAATGTATTCAGCAAGGTAAAAGAGAAATTTTAATTGTTATGAGATATAAACAAATTATCTCTCCTTCTTTAGTTGTTATGAGCATATTATAACATATACATATAAACAAAGCTCACCCAAGTCATACTATCAAGTAACTTACACTATCACATCAATGAGATACATAATGTAGTGTAAGCCATGCTAGAAAGCAAGTGTGATTTTCAATTTTAGCAGGTCATGATCTCACAAACTCAACTATTTCAAAACCTGAAAGCATGACATTTGTTGCTGCATTTTATTATTTTTCAAAGCATAAATTTAGATAATATGATATTTGCAAGAGATTATATGCTCATCTGCCTTATTCTAACCAACCAAGCCAAGCCTATGTCATTTGACAATCAGAAGCTTAAGGACATGGTTTTAGTCATACACAACTTCTTCCAAGTTCATATCTAAGTGCAATGACAAGCCATCTCGAAAGAAGAAGTGCGATGCATGCATATTCTCTTGATCTTTTCTCAATTTATATTTGTTCATAAAAACTCAACATGTGAGTTGATTACTTGATAAATTCTTAATGATTAAAAGCATTTGTGAGCATGCAACAAGTTCAAAACAGCAAGAAAGTTCGACCATGACCAGATTTGGTGTAAGTAATTATTCCAATTACTAGACATAGCAAAAACTACAAAGTATAACACGAGTAATGTAGTAAGAACTTTCAGCATGTAAAAGGAATCACAAAGTCATATATGTATGAAATAATATGCTCATATTATTTTAATTTCAGATTCACACATAGACTTCCTAAGTTTCAAAAACTCCCCCTCAATTTAAGCCATGAGGATGCATAACCCCTATTTCACTACGAATGTAACAAAAACGAGTGAAATCCAAAGGTTTTGTAAAAATGTCAGCCAATTGTTGTTCGGTATCTACATGGTGAAGCACAATGTTTCCTTTTTCAACATTATCACGGAGAAAGTGATACCTAATGTCAATGTGCTTAGTTCTAGAATGTTGCACGGGGTTTTTAGCAATGCAAATAGCACTAGTGTTATCACAGAACAGTGGAACACTATCTAGATCAACCCCATAGTCCTTAAGTGTTTGAACAATCCAAAGAATTTGTGAACAAGCACTAGCAGCAGCTACATACTCAGATTCGGCTGTGGATTGTGCAACTGAACTTTGTTTTCTAGAGGACCAAGCAACAAGAGAATTACCAAGAAAATGACAAGCACCGGAAGTACTTTTCCTATCAATCCTACAACCCCCAAAATCAGCATCCGAAAAAGCTTTCAAAGAAATGATTGAGGAAGAAGGAAGAAAAATGCTAAAG
Source organism: Tuctoria greenei (assembly GCA_036927565.1). Classification (NCBI taxonomy): domain Eukaryota; kingdom Viridiplantae; phylum Streptophyta; class Magnoliopsida; order Poales; family Poaceae; genus Tuctoria; species Tuctoria greenei. The sequence continues at coordinate 284,364,864 of JAYESD010000002.1, read as the reverse complement.
TCTTGAGTTCCATGTAAGTACCTGAGAATCCTTTTGACGGCTTGACGATGTGAAACACGTGGGGAAGCTTGAAACCGTGCACAAAGACATACGCTGAATTGTATGTCCAGTCTTGATGCTGTAAGGTACAAAAGTGATCCGATCATACTTCTATATTCTTTTTGATCCACGGATTCACCATCTTCATCAAGTTCAAGTGTTGTTGCTGTTCCCATTGGTGTCCGAAGAGGCTTGCTTTTGTCCATGTTGAAGCGCCTTAGGAGATCTTTGGTATACTTTGTTTGATGCACAAAGGTACCCTCCTTGGTTTGCTTGATTTGCAGCCCCAAAAAGTAAGTGAGTTCACCCATCATACTCATTTCAAATTCGGAACTCATCATTGCTGAAAACTTGGACACAAGATCATGAGAAGCACAACCAAAGATAATATCATCCACATACACTTGAACGAATAATGAGTCATTGCCATGTTTAAGCACAAAAAGAGTTTTATCAGCCTTTCCCATTGTAAACCCCTTTTCAAGTAAGAATGTTTTTAACCTATCATACCATGCTCTAGGGGCTTGTTTGAGACCGTATAAGGCTTTGGACAGTTTGTAAACATGATTAGGAAAATCTGGATTTTCAAAACCTGGTGGTTGTTTGACATAAACCTCCTCATCTATATAGCCATTAAGAAAAGCACTTTTAACATCCATTTGATATAGCTTAAAACCTTTAGATGCTGCAAAAGCTAACAAAATTCTTATAGCTTATAATCTAGCGACAGGAGCAAAAGTTTCATCAAAATCTAGACCTTCAACTTGAGTGAAACCTTGAGCAACCAACCTAGCCTTATTCCTAACCACAACCCCATCCTCACTTTGTTTATTTTTATACACCCATTTAGTTCCAATTAAAGTGTGGCCTTGAGGTGGAGGTACAATTTTCCAAACATTATTTCTTTCAAAATTTTCTAACTCTTCTTGCATGGCAATAATCCAAGATTCATTAGTGAGTGCGTGTGATATATCTTTGGGTTCAAAAGAAGCAACAAAAGCAGAATGAGCATGAGAGTTTGGATCGCAAAACCTGGACCGTGTGACTCGTTCATGCAAGCTTCCAATCATCTGTTGTGGGGGATGATCTTTGTAAAAACGTAGGGGAACAGATGTCTCACAAGCTTCTTTTTCATTAGGTTCATTGTAGATTGATGAGCTTGTGATTTGTGGACGATCAGGATCAGTAGAGGTGATAGCCGGAGCTTGTTCAATGTCCGGAGCTGGACACGTGTCAACTTCGGAACTACCAGGCAGTATCACCGGCTCTTCTTCATCTTCGAAAATACCCTCCCCCTGAGAATACGGATCTGGTCCTGCAACACCGGAGCTAGTACCTGGGCTACCTTCATCAAAAGACACTTCACAAGTCTCCACAATTTTGTTAGTGTCAAGTAAAAGCACACGGTAGCCTCTAGTATGAGATGGATAACCAAGAAACATGCCATCATTGGATCTAGGTTCAAATTTATCAAGATTACCATGTTTCTTAACAAAGCATTTGCAACCAAAGACCCGAAAGTGTGTAACACTAGGCCTATGTCCAAACCGGAGCTCATATGGTGTTTTACCTAGCTTAGCACGTAAGAAAACACGATTTGAGACATAGCAAGCGGTTGCTAACGCATCAGCCCAAAATTTCCTAGGAGTTTGATATTCGTCAAGCATAGTCCTAGCCATCTCAACTAGGGTTCTGTTCTTTCTTTCTACAACACCGTTTTGTTGAGGTACATATGGTGAAGAGAATTGATGATCTATTCTATTTTCAGCACAAAAGTGATCAAAGAATTGATTTTTAAATTCAGTTCCATTATCACTTCTAATTGCTTTTAATGATCCTGGGTGATCGATTGATAATCTAAGAAATAAAGTTCTAAAGTGACTAAAAACTTCATTCTTAGACGCCATAAAATACACCCAAGAATATCTAGAATAATCATCAACAATAACAAGAGCATACCATTTACCTCCGAAGGATTGAACACGTGAAGGTCCTACGGTGTCAAGATGCAAAAGTTGACACGGTTCAGTTGTCATGATCATTGTGAGAGGAGTATGTGAACCTGCAACCATCTTAGCATGTCTACAAGAAGAGCACACAATTTCTTTGTCCCCTTTAAGCTTAGGCAGCCCACGTATGCGATCAAGAGCACTAACACACGTTAGGTGATCAAAACCTACGTGACCAAGTCTACGATGCCAAAAATATAAGTCCTTTGAATCATTAGCAACTAGACACCTATGCTTATAAGAAGACATATCAAAATCAGCTTTAAAAACTCTTCCAAACCGAGACATGTTAAAAATAAGCTCACTATTTGAATCTACAACTTTGCAGCAGTTTTTATTGAAAGTAATTTCTAGATTTTCATCTAGCAATTGTGAAACAGAAAGCAAGTTATATTTCAAATTTTTGACAAGTGCCACATCCTTCAAAGTGTAGTGATCATTTACTCTAACCGAACCCTTAGCAATTATAGGAGTTGAAGAATTATCGGCAAAAGTAACATTCTCTACACGTGACACAAAGGTGAGGGAGGAGAACCAATCTTTGTTACCGGTCATGTGGCGTGAGCAACTTGAATCCACAATCCAAATATTCTCCTTCCTCAAGCGTGTAACCTCATCATCGTCACTGTTGTGTTCTGCTTCCTCCTGACTTGATCTTGATCTTGCTTTGCCCGCCATGAAGCATAAGTTGGCCAGATCATCATTATCTTCATCACTTTCAAAGTCTACATCACTTGAACTGAGCTCTTGAAGCGCGGTGATGAAGCTGTTGATCATCTTGCGTCCTATGGTACCTTTCTTCTTCTTGTTGGAATTTCCAGAGGAGGTCCGGATCTTGCTTTGTTTTTCTTCCCGGGTGGTCGGACCTGAAAGGTTAGGGCATTCTGTACGAAAGTGTCCTGTTTTACCACATTCAAAACAGCGTTGAGGTCCGGAGCTTCCTCTCCTTCTAGTTCTCACATTTTGCAATGCTTTTGAGAATCTAGTAGAGATGAGTGTCAACTCCTCTTCTGGAATTTCTTCGATCTGCTCCAGGGTTAGTGAGGACAACAAAGCAAGAGTATTGCAGGATGATGATTGGCTGGAGGTAGACATATCACGTTGTGAGACAAATGCAATAGACTTGTTTGGGTTCTTACGTGCTAGGATGTCAATTTCATGAGTTTTTAGTTTAGAATAAAGTACATCTAATGTAAGAGAACTCATGACAGTTGATTCACGAATAGATGTTACTTTCATCTCCCAAATTGTCATGTCTAATGCACTAAGAAGTTGTCTAGCATTCTCAGCATCAGAAAAATTTACATTGACACTACGTAAGTTGCTGAGAATTTTATTGAAACGAGCAAAGAGGTCATCGATCGACTCACCTGGTTGCATCTCAAAACGCATATATTCTTTCTTGAACATATCTTGTTTTACCTCCTTGATTGTGTTGGAGCCTTCATGATAATCACAGAGAGCTCTCCAAACGTCGTATGCTGATCGGAGGTGCGTGACACGATCAAAGTCGCTTTGAGTGAGTCCTTGGATGATCAAGTTTCGGGCTTTGTTGTTGTTGTCGACGTCCCGGAGGTTCGTGGCCGTGACTTGATCATTGGGTGGCACTTCATAAGGCTTATACACCTTCTCCCATATTGCAAAGCCTTGTGCCTGGATAAAAGCCTCCATGCGTGCCTTCCAAACCTGAAAATCAATACCAGCAAACACACAAGGTTTGACGGAGTACTTCTCCATGATGATTAGTCAAAAACACGTGCAAATCATAAAGATTAGAGCACCGTGGCTCTGATACCAATTGTAGGATCGAAGAGCACGTGAAAAGCTACCAGAGGGGGGGTGAATGGTAGATTTAAAAATCTTACGCAGCAGAAACAATAAAACCCCAATCCCTTCGGTAGAAAAACGATCTGTTTAAAGAATTCGTGTGTGAGACTAATCTAATCGTGTTTCACCGTGACAAAAGTGATAGTTATCAGAGAGAATCAAGTCACGAAGACAACACAAAAAGAATTACTCAGATCCATCGAGAAAAACTCAAGTTATGATGGAAAGATCAGACTATGGTCAATCTGACCTACCCGAGAAAAACAGTTTCTGGAATGCTGCAAAGAAACTCGTGTAGATCATAGACCACAAATCCAATGACCGTGAAATTTTGACAGATGATAGATAATAAAGTTCTAAAGACAACCCAAGAAGAATCACGTCAATTGGATCAGTAAAACTCGAGTTATGATAAAACCACCGACAAAAGGTAGTGCTGTCCAGAAAACTCGACGAGTAAAACTTGTCTGGAACAAGTCGGACGTTGATAAAAAGGTGTTTTGGTGATATTAAAAACTTTTATCATCAAAGCCAAGTGTATTCACTACAAGCCAATGTATTCAGCACACATAGGTCTTACACTCCGGCTCAACAGCCGGGGCTTCAGTTACCTTTGGCTCATCAGCCAGGGCTTCGGCAGCTTCTTGCTCGAAATCCGGAACTTCTGGCGCCGCTAGTACTGGAGCATCAGCCTCCGCTGCCGAGGGCACCTCTTCAACTTCCCTCCTGCAGTCTAGCGCTACCATAGGAGCTTCAGGTGAGGACTCCGAGTCCAGGCTCACGACAGCTGGCGCCGGAGCTGCCGCTACTTCCACCTCAGCTTGACGAGGAAGCTCAACAGTCGAAGCTGGAGCTTCAACAGCTGCAGCCCTAGCCGTTGCAACAGGCGTTGAAGCTCCAGGTCCCTAATTCGATACCCCAAAAATAAAGGGAAGAGAAGATTAAATACGCATCCAAAAGCAATATTAACATTTCAGAGTGAGCAATCAATGCTTACCTTGGGATTCTACCACCCCAGTCGCCTCAAAAACTCTTCTTCTGTGGCCCAGAGCTAGAGCCCACCAAATCTGGTGAGACAACTACTTCGGAACTCAGTTGAGGAACGCTCACAGCCGCCGGGGTTCTTTCGGTCGGAACTTCCCTTCGGCGGGAAGAACCCGCGGACCTGGAACTTCTAGCCGGCACTGCAGATGGAGTCGACTGCCCAGAGCTGACGCCTCTTGAAGACGCTTGCACCGAAGCCGGGGTAGTAGCAGAAGACCTCCCCCTCCTGGGAGAAGCAGCCGTCGTGGAAGGAGCAGGCCTGACGGACCTCCCGTCAGCGTGCTTCAACTTCCTCTTCCAGCTGGAAGGCTCAGCTGGCTCTTTGCCCTTGCCTTTGCCGACGTCTTCAGTCCTTCGGCTTGGGGCAGGGACAGGACCACCCTCGGAAGCTTCGGGGATCGTCAATTTGGTGGTCGGAAGCCTTTCCACCTCACCAAGATCGTCAAGCACCAGCATACTCCTCCGGAGCTCCCTACTGAACTACGCCTCCATGTTCGGAGGGAGAAAAGCCGCCGACGGAGTTAAGTCGTCGCCTTCGATGTCAATTTCATGCTGGAACGTCTTGAGATGAAGCTATAAAGTTGTGCCCTCCAAATTGGATTTCAGATCGATTTCAATCCAGTCTTCATCAATCACGTTGTTGAGGGCCCACACAAGCTTCTACCTCTTCTTCAGCGGAGCCCACATGTTGACCAAGAAGTTGCAGAAGACCATTTGGGGGGTCCCTCCACCTTCCACGCATTCGCGGATCCTGGTCAAGGCAGGGTTGAAGGCCTCTGACAGCACCAGAACCACACTCCATACATCAGTATCAACATTGGGGAGACCTTCGTGTAGCTCTAACTTCTCATGCTCCCTTGTCGTGACAACGATCCAATCTTTCTTCCAGTCGTCCCACTTGCCGGAAGGAAACAACCTCAAGTATTTGAAGGGGCATTTCTTGCGCTTCACGAAATAGTAGAAGCCAAGAAATTCGGACCCCTTCCCGGTGGTGTGGATGGTGAAGAAGGTGCGAAAGAGCTCGACGCAGGGGGGAATACCCACCCAAATCTCGCAGAAGTGGACCAATGTTGACACAATAAGAAGAGAATGGGGGCCAAGGTGGTACAACTGCAGACCATAGAAGTTCAGCAGCATCAAAAGGAAAGTCGAGAAAGGTGGAATTAGCCCCACCATGGCGTACGCAGAGAAGTACACCATGTCGCCACTGCGCTCCTTCTTGAACAGGAGCTTGCCGGCGCGGACCAGATAGTTGAAGTAGTCGCTGGACCACCCCATGTAGGTCCGGACCTTCTTCAGATCATCATCGCTCTTGAGGCGACTCTTGGGGAGACCCGACTCCTTCGCAGCAAAGTGGAGCAGAAGATGGAAAGTTAGGCGGAGTTTGGGAGGCTCTGAGCGCAAAGATGATCGAAGGCGTAAAGAGTCCTCAACTCGTGCGCACTTTCCTTCTTAAGTAAGCCTCTGCGACGTTTGGATGGAAACTGCAATGAGATCAAGAGTACTTTTCCAAAATCTACCCTGTCAATGGTGAGTGGGACTGGAGCCACCCCGACGAAGAGACCGAGGTCCTTACCCAAGGCCAACCGTTGCCATGATGAGCGGCGGGAAACCCAAAGTCGGTGCTCTGACAGGGCATGCGGAACCGATACAGTTTTCATATTGGGAACCGACAACCTTCAATTGCATGAGATCTGCACTCAAAGATCTCATCTGCCGTATTCATAACAAGCCACGCATCAAAAGTTCACTCCTGAACTGTCGGCGCATCAGAGGACTTGTTGAAAATCAAAGCGTGGAAATCGAAAATGGCCCCACCTCTGGCAAACCCATTTAACCCAAGGGGTTTCTCCCAGAGGTGGGCCCGTGGGCCACTGTCGGTTCCCTACGTACCGGGTACCCCACGATACCTCAACAAGTGCAATGGAGTTACACCAGTCACAGTCGAAGGCCCTTGCTGGTCCCACATGTCACGTTGCATCGGGCCCGCTCCCCTCACGTGGCTGGCTCCCAGGTTAACACGTGTAACATAAGCCCGGAACAAAACTCCCAACCAAGGGAAGCTCCGACGATTACATGTGTACAACAGCCCTGAATCTAGCCCCCGTCAGAGAGGATCTCCGGTATTGCCACGTGTACATCAACCTCGAACCTACTCTCTCGCAAGAGTAAGCTCCGGATCTGCCACGTGTGGAGCCTCCAAACCTTCATCACCAACGTAAATACAAGTTGGACAAGACCATTACAGACATTCAAGGATAGTTAAAGCGGTAGTTACAAGATCTGATAATGTGTCATTAATGCCGTATTAATGACACGCGATCAGTGTACAATTAATAGTGGTAACGCTACCATGAAGGCACGGTACCACACTATTAACTGTACTTAACACTCTTTAGATAGTGTATTAAGACATTAAGCACGCCAGGGCCACATGTCGGGCCAGGCCACCTTGTAATGGTTAGTCCTTAGAACTATAAAAGGGTTGCACTGCACGAACATCAGGGAGATCCAGGCTCTTGCGATCTTACCCTAGGGAAGGCACTCGCTCAATACAATTACACAAACCCCGTGGAGTAGGGTGTTATGCTCAGGCGGCCCGAACCACGTAAATCTCTGATGTCACCATCTTGATATCGATTTTGTGCTCCCTAACAAGAAAAGAACCTCTGCTGGTTGTTTCTCAATGGGTCTGGGGGAAGTGTCATATTCCACACTTTGATAGTGTCCCGTGACAAATATTATGACATTTCGTGCAAGGACAAGGCTTAGTTTCTTCTTCACGAGTGCCCTGGAATGCTAAATTTAAAAATGACTTCATTCCATCCTGCCACTCCTTCGTACACCTGTCTTTTCCCATCCATGTATTATCTTCTGACATCGCTTCCTACAATTCAATCAGCGTATCCGTAAGAGGATTGAACTACAATAACATTATGTGAGCAACTGTACCTAGCGCTATTGCTCCTCCACGTGCGGCGGCCGGCAGATGCTCCTCCACACCGGTGGACGGCGGATGCTCTTCCAAGAGGTTGGCGGCCGGTGGATGCTCCTCCAAGAGCGTGGCGGCCAGTGGATGCTCCTCCAACAGCGTGGCGGCCGGCGGATGCGCCTCCAAGAGCGTGGCGGCCGGCGGATGCTCCTCCAGGCGCGTTTCGTGCAATCGGGAGAGGGGCCATTGTGGATCGAAGGGTCTGGCAGGGAGGCAGCCAGGACAAAGCGTAAGTGAAGCTATCAGAGTAGGCCCAACACTGCACTGGGCCGCTTGTTATTCGTGGGCTGAAACTATGCTGAGTCAGTTTGTATTCCTGGGTCAAAACTGCACTGGGACGCTTGGTCTTCGTCCCCATGACGCGTGAGCCCATGTACGGGTGCGCATCTCTGGATCTGGTAATTTGTAATCTAAATAAGTTAATGTAGCAATGGGGGTAGTATTCCGATCAAAGGGGAAAATTTGGCGTCGTTAAAGGAGATGTTTTTCGATAAAAGGGGAAATTTTTAATTTGACATGGAAAGGGCTTAGCGTATGCGGGGAAAAATTATGCTTATAAAAAACCGCGGTTTGCATCCCACTCGGTTATCGTAACGGCTCGATGTGTCCCATCAGCTTCACTGACAGTTTTTTAATTTGACACGGAAAGGGCCCAAAGTGTATATAAAAAAACATCCGCCCGTTACACGCCTCATACACGTTCCATTTGACTTCGATCGAGTGAGTGGACGATGTCGAAAGGAACGTGGCTGAGTCTTGTACGACATATTTTTTTCAATCAGATGTCTGACTACAATAGCGCGCGTTGCCTTATATTCTCGTTGCAACGAGCTCAACTTTCCGATGTGGGACAAATCGTTCACAGCTTGTCAAAATCGCTCGCATGAATTTGTAACGGACACCGGGTATAGTAGTAGTGGTAATGATTACACCACGCATAGGGGCATTGGGGCAGTGTTATGTTGGGGCTAGTGGTATATAGATGGTGCCACGATCAGGGAATTGCGATTGAAGATACGAGAAGTACGTGTGGCACCATCTGAGAACGGTATGCACTTGCTCTCTGGTGCATCGTTAAAGGAGATGCTTTTCGATAAAAGGAGAAATTTTTAATTTGACACACAAATGGCCCAACGTATGCGGGGAAAAATTATGCTTATAAAAAACCGTGGTTTGCATCCGTCTCGATTATCGCAACGGCTCGACGTGTCCCATCGGCTTCACTGACAGTTTTTTAATTTGACACCGAAAGGGCCCAAGGCTTTATATAAAAAACATCCGCTCCGTACACGCCTCCTACACGTTCTGGTCGACTTCGACCGGGCGAGCGGACGATGTCGAACGAAGCGTGCAGAAGTCTTGTACGACATATCTTTTCAATCAGATGTCTGACTACAATAGCGCGCGTTGCCTTATATTCTCATTGCAACGAGCTCAACTTTCTGAGGTGGGACAAATCGTTCACAGCTTGTCAAAATCGCTCGCACGAATTCGTTACGGACACCAGGTATAGGAGTAGTGGTAATGATTACACAGTGTATAGGGGCATTGGGCTAGTGTTACGTTGGGGCCAGTGGTATATAAATGGTGCCACGATCAGAGAACGGCTATTGAAGACTCGAGAAGGAAGTACGTGTGGCACCATCTGAGAACGGTATGCACTTGCTCTCCGGTGCGTCATTAAAGGAGATATTTTTTAATAAAAATAAAAAACTTTAATTTGACACACAAAGTGCCCAGCGTATGCGGGAAAAAATTATGCTTATAAAAAATCGTGGTTTGCATCCCTCTCGGTTATTGCAACGACTCGACGTGTCCCATCGGCTTCATTGGCAGTTTTTTAATTTGGCGCGGAAATGGCCCATGATTATATATAAAAAAAATCCATCCCGTACATGCCTCATACACGTCCCGTTCGATTTCGACCTGGCGAGCTCCGTTTTACATCGTCCGCTCGCCCGGTCGAAATCAAACAGAGCGTGCAGGAGTCTTGTACGACATCTTTTTTCAATCAAATGTTTGACTACAATAGCTCGCGTTGCCTTATATCCTCGTTGCAACGAGCTCAACTTTCCGAGGTGGGACAAATCGTTCACAGCTTGTCAAAATCGCTCGCACGAATTCGTTATGGACACCGCTCGCGGGGGAAGAAGTAGGGAATACGCCAGATGACCAGTGCACAACCTGGGCCCAGGTGGTGCATAGATTGCAAGTGACAAGGATACGGTTCCTGGAATTAATCCTGGCGTTATCACTATCATGTCCAGCCATCATACGACCTCGTTCGTTCATGTGCACACAAGTCATTGTCATGCAACTGCTTCATTCGTCCGTTCATGTGGACACATGTCACAGATGTGGAACGGTATGCACAACCTTGGATATGCATACTGTATCCATACATTTTTTTCCTCGTTTGGGTAGGAGTGGTTCCACTTCAATCTAAGTGGATTGGAGAGTGTCCGACCATCATACGACATGGCGTAATGAAGATTTTTGAATCTGATATACTTATCTTTTTAATTCTTATCGTTATGACCACAAGTTGCATTGTCTCAACCAAACACCACGTACAACAACAATGACTCAGCGGAATCGGGAACTGGCCAATTAAAATGGAAGTCAGCAGTCTCACAGTTCATAGATGGAAACGCGCGCCATCATTTTTCTTCTTCCTTTTTTCTATCCATAACCGTGAGACTGTTGAGTTCCATCTTCACTGGCACATATGTACGGTCCGGGTGTTCTGTATTTGCATATCATTTGCATTAGCACATATACATTTGGCGATTCATATTTTTTTCGTATTTTTTTGGAATGTCCCACTAGCTAGAAGATGACTGCTTATAGATTTTGATCTCCATGCATGGCAACAAAGATGAATTAAGAAGCGAGCAAGTTGTCCTAAGACAAAGTCTATCCCTCTAGCTACACGCACCATGTGCATGAATCGATATGACATGACATGTAATTAATCACGATTGCATGCGTGCACAAGGGCACGACTTGCGTCAAATTCTCCACTGCCGCGAAATTTTTTTAGTTCTACTTGGTGCACCGCATTTGAGATTTTGACAATTCAATTTTCACTACCCGCACCTCCAATTTCAGTCCCGCCTATTATTGTAACCCTATTTCAGCCACGATGAGTATAAATGGAAACATTGGTCTCCGTTCCCAGCACACCGCTGCCCCGCCCTTCCGGTGATCTCGCAGTACTCCAAATGTGTTGTCCCTCTGTCATGTGTTCCATACTTGTATTACTAAGAAATTCCCGTGTTTTCATTTCCCACAGTTTTTTACTATTTTTTCCCTCATGGATCTCGCAGTGATGCATCAAAGCTCTTGGTGGTGTTGACTCCTGGGTACAACACTGGGCGACCAAGTTTGAAGGGCTCGACCGAACCTCTTCGTCGCCGACACCTCCCCGCGACATCGTATCCCGGACTCCAGTTTTGTGCTAGGTAAACTACACGATCTATGCCGTCTTTTTATAGAGCTATATTGGCTTGGTTCTACATGATCCATGCAGTTTCGGGCTAGTTAAGTTATACACGATCCATCCTGATATACAAAGATTAAATAAACTAACAAAGAAGAAATGTGGTCTTCTGTTTCATGAATTTAGTTTTATATATATATATATATATATATATATATATATATATATATATATATATATAGAGAGAGAGAGAGAGAGAGAGAGCATATACTACATCTGTCCCTAAATAAATGTCGCTCCGACAGTAGTGTATTTCTAGTTCAATTCCTGGTCGGGAACGACGAATACTAAAAACCAGAGGTAGTAGTATGTAATTTCTGGATTTAGAGGTAAATGATGCACGGGTTATCTGATCAACCACTCCAAATATTGTACTCTCATTCTTGTTTTTCAAATTTGTATTCCTAAGATTTTTAGTTCCCATGGTTTTTACACTTTTTTCTTTCTTGTGGCTTTCTCGGATCGTACGTTTTTTCTATTCTTTCTTTTCTAATTCCTTTGTTCGTAACAAACACTGCAGTTTATAGAAAGCACAACGTCCGATCCAAAATCTACGTCGGTCATATAATCTGACGTTATCACTGTTATTTGAAATGACTACTTACAATGCTCTTTACATTAGGAACAAGACATCAAACCGTGATATCGTCTATAAGCATTCATGGTGGCCAACAAGAACGTGGTATAACTATAAATGTGTTTACTATCAAAATGAAACAAATTTAGACAACATTAAATCAACATGATGTTTAGGAACCCCGAGGTTCTTCACTCTCTGGTACTACGATGCATGAACCAACAACAGGTATAGATATACAAACCAGAAATACTCCTTCCGCCCCAACATAACTTTACTTTTGGAGATTAAAAAATGTGCCACTCCAACTCTAGCGGTAGCTTCCAACTACCCATATCACATCACATTACTACCTGCCTCTCTACGGTGCCATTTGTTTTGGCAGGGCGTGTTAGTTTTTTACTCCTTTGGTATTGAATTTGGAGCATTTTGAGAGACTATGTTCTGTCCTTTAGATGTATTAATGATGGGTGTATCATGGTCATTTGCATTCTTTCCTAGGCTCTACTAATTGTTTTAGTATGCCTTGCGATTCTATTTTCTTAGTACTTAGTCTTTATAGTTAACAGTTCATCAGCCTGAGTGATGGCGTGATTTTTTATGCCTCCACGTTGTGCTCTCTCGCCGCCGGCCACTCCGGCCGGCACCGGCGCCCAAGCCCTGCTGCTGGTCACTTCAGTGTCCTCCCTGATGCGTCTCCCTCGCCTCTCGCCATGTCCCATCCTTCGCGTGCCATGATTACCCCGCCGCCCGCAAATCCCTGACCATTACTCGCCCTGCCACCAATCCTCCTTGAGAGTTTCGGCGAGACCGAACCCTCGCTTTGTTGAGCATCGCAAGCTGGCACTATGCAGTACTGCACTTGCAGTAGCTGCCATTGACAAGTGGACCCGATGTCTCATGGGCCCACATGTCAGTGACAGCTAATGCAGGTGCAGTACTGCGGAGGATTTCAATCCCGCAAGCTGCCTGCCTTATCTGTCTTGCATTCGGCACCTGCTACGCGGGCGTTCATTACTTTCCTGCAACTAATAATTCTCTTTGAGATGCACTCCGGCTGATGTCAGTCAGATCGAACGGACGAACCCTATCTTTGTCTAGTCTAGCGTTGCCAGCTGCATGCCCCCTCACAGTCTTGCCTGCTTCGCTCATGGACTAGAAATCCTCTGCAGTACTACGAGTGCATACCGCCACTGACATGTGTACCTGATGGCTCATTTTAGGGTATGAACAGCAACAAAGAAGTCAACAATGTACCCCCCCCCCCCCCCCGATCAAAATAGTTGTCGTTCAGACAGTCCTAACTAGTAGTTCATTTTTAATTCATTTGTTGCTCTGATACGACAATTAATATAAACCAGGAGGGAGTACTATAGAACAAATAGTGTTGGGACGACGCGGTCGTCCCACACTTGTATTTCCCACACTCGTCCTGAAGATGGTATGAACATCAGACTTTTCCTCTTTTCACACTATTTGTACATGATACTAAACTTGTTCAGGCGGTAATTAGCTTTAATCATTTACTGTTTGAATCAATGTAACAGAAGGAAGGAAGCTAGGAAGAAGTGTGGCTAAAGGACTTAATGTTGCCAGAATACGCTATGCATCCCAAGTTAGTAGAACGGAGCATGTGAAGCTACCAATTCAGTTCTCCACTAGGTTGGGTGCTGCGGTTGGTATTAATCAGCGACACTTTGTCGATGATGTGGTTATGTTTACAAAAAGACATGCATCCCTCAGCGGTGCAAGGAAGTGGGCAGAGGTTGGCCATAGTAACAAGAGATATATAGTATGAGACATTCTGGTTGGTGTTGTTACACCCCCACACAAGTATTTCTTTTCTTGCAATCTCCATCCTGTACGTTTACAGCAACTTGTTATACAATGTACAGGATTCCTGGGACATGGAGGACACACCGGAGAGCGCAAGAAAAATTTTGAAAATTGCTGGTGAGCGCTACAAGGGGTTGCGCTCGACTTTGCATGCCACCTATAAGAGTTATTCTACCGATGAAGAACGTATACGAAACAAGCCTGCTGACGTAACGACACTCGAGTGGTTGCACCTAATATAATATTTTGGGTCTGAGTGATTCAAGGTCAGCTAACTTTTTAATAGCTTCACATCATACAAAAAATATTTCATTTACTTTCATTCATGGAATTAATTCTTAAAATTATTACAGTCAATAAGCAGGACCAATTCTCAAAATCGAAGAAGACAAAAGGCGAGTCACTTGTTTGGCTCCAAATCCTACGCCCAACTTAGTTACGAGAAGGTATGAAAAATAAATCACGATTTTACTTTGCGCTGCAAACAATATATATACCGACACGTTGAAGTTTATTTGTATTTTATGTAGCAAGACCCAAAGACCGGAGAAGGACCCGATGACATACAACTGTGGGAGGCAAGCCATTTGTTGGAAACGATAACTGGGCAAACAAGCTGGCAGAAACTGTACATATGAGTAACACTTCAAACAATCCCCAATTAAATAAATATTTGCAAATTACCTGTGACTTTTCTTTTCGTATATAGATCCAGACACGTGCCCAAGTGGACGACATGGAAGCTGAGCAGGGAGGCCCAATTCCAAATGAGGAGAGAAACCACATCTTCCAGCGTTGTTATAGATCCTCAATCGGTTGTGCAGGATCACAGGTTCGGAGGCGTGGTTATATGGCTAACCCAACTGGTCCCGAACGTGAACGTATGCGTATCCAGATGTCTGAACACCTCAATGACCAAGTTTGAAATTTAGAAGATAGAAATGCAGGCCTCAATCAAATAGTGCAGGAGTTGGAAGGAAGAAATGATAGCTTAAACACCCAGATGAACTGCATAAACCAGAAGAAATAAGAGTTAAACATTCAAGTCCAGAACTTACAAGGTCGGATAGCAGCTGATCGTGAACAGGCAGCTAAGGAAATGCAGGACATGCGTGCCTCAATGGCTGAAATGCACAAAATGATGATAAATACCACTCCACAAAAGGTCCACCAAAGGAAACGCCAAAAGCCACCTGCTCCAACAATTAGTCCCGGCCAGCTTAGGAAAACTCTTAGCATGCAAACACGTCACTTTAGTAATCCTTGAGTGTTGTTATGCGTGTTGTAATATCAACTGGTGGATGTTTATTGTTAAACTTGTGATTCTGTTGCCACTAATTTTCAAACCTGGTGCATTTTGGTTCTACTGCCGCTAATTATAAAATGTGGCATTACGAATTTCTTGTCACGAATGATAAATTGTTGCAATAGAAAGTTATTGCCAGGAATTACAAAACGTTGCAGTATAAACATTTGGCAACGACTCAAAAAACATTTCACTAGACTGCTATTGCTACCACACAGAAAACATTGCATTAAAACACTATTGTCACAGATAAGAAATCGTTGCAATACCAAACTATTCGCCATAGATGCGAAATCGTTGCAGTACCATACTAACGGATCTGAAATCGTTGCAATACGGTACTATTCGCCACGTTTGTAGACTCGTTGCAATATCAAACTATTCGCCACGAATGCGAAATCGTTGCAGTATCAGACTAGTTCCCACGGATCTGAAATCGTTGCAATACGGTACTATTCGCCATATTTATTGACTCGTTGCAATAACATACTATTTGCCACGGACGTTAAACAGTCACAGTATCATACTATTTGTCACAGCTATGACATTGTTGCAGTATTATACTATTTGCTACGAACGTGAAATCGTTGCAATACCGTGATATTCGTTGCAATATGGTAAATTGTCGCAACATCATAAATCGTTGCAATATGGTACTATTTGCCACGGCTGTGAAAATCGTTGCAATATTGTAGTATTTGCCACGAATGTGAAAATCGTTGCAATCACATACTATCACCACGAACGCGAAATCGTTGCAATATGTTAAATCATTGCAATACGCTAAATCGTTGTAATAATATACTATTTGCCACAAATGTGATATCGTTACAATACCGTACTATTGCCACGCCTGTGAAATCGTTGCAACCACATATAATTACCACGAATGTAAACTCGTTGCAATACCATGCTATTTGTTGTAATATGTTAAATCATCGCGATACGCTAAATCGTTGTAACAACATATTATTTGTCACGAATATGGAATCGTTGCAATACCGTACTATTTGCCACAATCCTGAACCCGTTGCAATACCGTACTATTCGTTGCGATACGTAAAATCGTCGCAATATATGAAAACGTTGCAATAGCGTCCTATTTGCGGCCGATGTGAAATCGTTGTAATACCATACTATTCGCCACGGATGTCAAGACGTCGCAATAACCTATCGCCACGGGAATTATTACGACGATTCGTAAAAACTATCGCCACACTTTTTTTCATTGCAACAGCGACCTATTGCGACGAATTTTTTCGTTGCGATAAATCAGAATCCTTGCAGTGACTTCATGGTGGCACAAATTGAAATGCAGCCTGCAGTGGATTTTTCTGATTATACTAGACTGATCACTGATTTCTCTGTGTTTTGTGAGGATATACTGGTATCACTTGCTGGGGAAGAGGGAGAGGACTTATTTCATTTGAAGCAACAACGTTATGGATGGTCAATGGGACAGTTTAAGTATGAAGGTGATGCAGAGTGTTATCATCTGCCAGTTATGGCACGGTCTGGTACAGAGGAAGATGATTGTATTCGACTTAGATCAGCAAGAAGAAACCAAGTGCCAGTTCTGTGTGGGAATTCTGGGGAGTTCTGCTGCTTTCATCAATTTTATATCTGTGCTCCCGACAGAATTGCAAAGTGTGTGTTGTGAGCCTGCCAAGGTGCCAGTGGTAACTAGTATAGACAGTAGATGCTATTCATGGAATACTGAGGTGGAAGGATGGTGCTGCAGTTCTCAAAAGAAATTTGAGCAGTTATCTCTTTATCCTATCCTTGAGTTGCAGGTAATCCTATGTTCAGCAGTGAGAGTCCAGTTGCAATCCTCTATTCTGCCAGGTGGTGGGGTTGCTTGCAAGGCAATGAGTTACAAGGAACTACCGGTAGATGTGAAGCCTGGATTGTTACATGGTTTGCAGATGACACTATCTCCTTGACTGTTCTCTTTTGTGGTCCTGCTGCTGGGACTGTGAGAAGCGGGTATGAAAACACTGCAAAACTTGCTGAAAGTAAGAACTGTTATTTGCCAAGAATTATTGTGGATCTCCCTACATTGACGGCACAGGACATGGAAGGTATGTTGGAATGGGGTGTTCTGCAATACATTGACATGTTTGCTTTGTCTTGTGTCCGCAAAGGATCAAAATTGGTGTCTGTTGGGCAGATGCCCAAGTCCATGATTAAATATCTAAGGTCAACCTATGTTGATTTCACTGAAGTTGCACATACTTCTATTGATGGCACTAACGGTGTCATATTTACTGACAAGAGTAGGACCGTGCAAAAGTTTCATAATGTGGATAGTGTGCCACATAAGTTGAAGCTATTGGAGGATGTACAAAATCACCTTCTGTTTCCCGTTTTACAACTGACATTTTTTGGTTCTGACCATCGTCTTGTGTTTTTTTCGAGCCACCTTCATCTATTATCTTGGAGCGGGTTGAGCACTAGATCAATTCTTCAATTCAAAATTGGTTGGTCACGGGAAGAAGGTACAAGGGAGGACTGCATACACTGACTATGAGGTTTCCTGCTGCACATGCTTGAGACAAGTACAATTTGGAGAGGGAGGAGATGTCACGCCAGAAGGCTACTGCGTCAAGTACAGCGTGTGTGTGCTGTGTGAGCCGATGGGCCAAACTGTAATCGGTTAAAACCTTCCGACATTTGGACGGTGAGACTAGCGAACATAACAGAAATTGAATTCTATCGTCTTCCTCTCGCTCATTCGCCCCAGCGACGGCATCGCCCCGCCTACGGCGGCTTGCGTGCGCCTCATGCCCCGGTCCGGCGAGCCGGCGGTCTCGGGGACGTGACACTCCACGCGACCGAAACATGGCGCCTCGGGCTTCCGGGCGGGGCGGCAGCCTCCGCGCTGTCGAACGGAGGCGGCGGCGGCGGACGGGATCGGGGGCGGCGTACAGGATCGGGGCGGCGCCGGTAGTTAGGGTAGGAAGAGAGAAATATTGTGGAAGAAATTAAGAGTATCTTTGTCTTTTTGGATGTGTTTTACTGTCAAAGAATCCAGTTAGGGTTAAAATACCATCTAGATGAGAAACGAGCAAGTTTCATAGAATTATAATGGGATTCTAGTGAGAGGCATGTTGGGAATGCGATTTTAGCTAAACCCAACATTGAGAGTGGAAAAATTGCAAATTTCTCGTGCCAGGTGGTGAGCTTTGGCTGCGGTTGGTGGTGGTGGCGGCGGCGGCGGCGGCGGCACCAGCTTTCGTCGTGACCGCCATAGCGGCGGTGGTCAGCGGATATGCGCGGGAGGCGTGTGGGCCGCGCAGTGCTGGCCCACATGGTTCGCCCAGCCATCTCTCACGTCGTGGCCAGCTCCCCACGCCGCCGGAGGCCTATCTCGGTAGGTTTACCCGTCCACCGCATTTTGTAGCTGGCTTGCTTGCTTGCCTGCTCTAGTGGAGGCGTGAAGGACCCCCAGCGGGAGGATGCAAGGTATATTGCGGCTCATTCTGGTAGTTTGATTTGATTCTTATTTCTGCGGATGGTGATTGAAAAAAGGGTTTGGTGCACTGGAAGCAGCTACTGATTACTTACCTTATGGGAAGACACAGTAATGCAAATCAAGACTGGTAACTACATCTATGGAGAACACCATGGTATGGTACATTGCATTGATGAACCATGATATCGGACTGCTAATGATATTATAAGTTGTGCCTGCAGTTCAACGACGCCAGAAGAATGGACTGAAAATTGGTCATGCATTGCTTCTTCAGGAGGTTGTCCCCATTGAAGGTAGGAAAAAGTTTGTTTTACTCCTCTCAACTATCACTGAGTTTCGGATAACCACTAAACTTTTATTTGGTTCATTTTACACCTAATATTTGCTAATCAAGTTCACTTTACACCCTTAATCAGTTTTATAATCTCACTTTGCTGATGTGGACGGGAATTAAGCTGGAAAAGGCTACGTTGGACGCCATCTGGAACATACAGTCAGCAGGCGTTTGCCCACGGCTCTGTCCATGAGAACGCAACTTTTCTTCGCCGCCGACGTTTCTGGCTCTCCGTGCTTTTGCAGATGCACTGAGCCACTGACGCTGGGAGCGAGCGAGAGACCTTGCTGATCTCGCGTGCGCCAAGTCCGCAGCTCAACAACACCAGTCGGCAGGATGGGCTGGCGGCGGTGTTGGAGCTCGCAGCAGCGGATGACGCCGCAGGGTTCCGGGAGGCCGCTGATGGTGGCCACGATTTACGGTAGCGAGGTTGTGGTGTCACTGCTGCTCGGCCTTTGCTGTGTTGACATCTGCCGACGCAAAGTTGCTCCTATCTGCTGGTGCCGATCCGGTTTTCCTCTGCCTCGATCGAATCAATCTGTACTAGCAGAAGGTTCGAAACAACAATGCAGAGGTATTCCTAACTCCCGCAAATGAGGCACGACCGCGATTCTTTGGGCGGGGCGGGCTGGCGTTCACAGGTGAGGGGCGGGATCTTGCGCGGAGGTGATGGGAGACGAAGGTACGGCACAAGGGCGGTCGCGCGATCTCCAGCCACGATCTCTGCGTTGGCCGAGCCACCACAGCGCGGGGGGCGGGGTTGGGGCGTCGAGCGGTGCCGACAAAGGGTCGCGCGGTGGGTTGGGGGTGGGGTTCGCGATTGATGGCCGGTGCCCGGTGATGGAGGGGCTCGTGCGACTGGACGGAGTCGCAGAGGGCGACGTGGGAAGGGCGATGACGCTTGCTGACTGGATGTGCCAGTGGTTTCCTACGTGGCCTTTTATTCCACGTTGTCGGTACCGCAACAAGAGTAAGAAAGTTTCACCCGTCAGAGTCGAAGGCCTTTGCTGGTCTCACATGTCACGTTGCACCGGACCTACTCCCCTCATATGACTAGCTTTCGGATTAACACGTGTAAAATAAGCCCGGAACAGAACTCCCAACCAAGGAAAGCTCCGCCTACTACACATGTACAACGGCACCGGACCTAGCCCCCATCAGCAGATGAGCTCCAGTACTGACACGTGTACAGCAACCCCGGACCTGCTCTCCCACAAGGGAAAGCTCCGGGTCCGACACGTGTGGAGCCTCCGGACCTTCGTCACCAACAGAAATACAGGCCGAACAAGACCATTACAGACATTCAATGATGGTTAAAGCGGCAGTTACAAGGTTTGATAATGTGTCATTAATACCATATTAATAACACACGATCAGTGTGCAGTTAATAGTGGTAACGCTGCCATGAAGGCACGTTACCACACTATTAATTGTACTTAATACTCTTTAGACTGTGTATTAAGACATTAAGCATGCCAGGGCCACATGTCGGGCCAGGTTAGCTTTGTAACGGTCAGTCCTTAGAACTATAAAAGGGTTGCACCGCACGAATATCAAAACATTCGGATCCAGGCTATTGCAACCTGACCTTAGCGAACTAACTCACTCAATACAATCACACAAACCCCGTGGAGTAGGGTGTTACGCTCAGGCGGTCCGAACCACGTAAATCTCTGAGGTCACCATCTTGATTTGGATCTTGTGTCCCCTAACCACAAAAGAACCTCCGCGTGTTGTTTCTCAACGGGTCCGTGGGAAGTGTCGTATTTCACACTTCGACATTTGGCGCGCCAGGTCGGGGGGGGCGCTTTGATCCCGAGATCACAAGATGGTGAATTTAACTGCTGGATCATCCAACGACAATCATGCTGAACAACCTGTTGGAGGCAATCCCTCCAACGTCCAGCAACCAGCAGGTGCCAATGCTCCGTCTGTTCTGACAAACAATGCCAATCAACGAGATGGGACATCGGCGTCGATCACCGCATCGGCAAACAACAACCGCGAGCTCTTCGGCAACATCCACCACCTCCAAGTGCACCACAGGGTGCTATGGAGCAGTGGAGGGCTGATGTCGACCATCTGGTCGCAACTGCAGCTGCCGGCATCAGCAACCAAGTTCCTCCCCCTTCGGGGCGAGCACCTTCACAACGACGGACCCTCTCCGGTCAGCTTGGTCCACAAGCCTCTCAACAAAGGAGGCATGCTGCTTCCTAGCAGGTGACCTCGTTGCCCCCAGAGCGCAACGCACCCATACCATCACCAGGATACCGACCCATGATCTGCGGTCAGAACTGGATCGCCGCTACCGGCAACAGGACAGCCGAGTCCACATCAAGCGTGCTCGCGAAAGGCGAGAGGCTCGGGACAACCCTGCTCCTCAGGGGGTAGGAGGAGGTTGTTCTGCCCTGATCATGCACTTACGTATGGTCAGGTGGCCACAGAAGTTCTGGCCTCACTTGCCGGAAAAATTTTACGGGACAGTCAACCCCGCCGAATTTCTTCAAATCTACTCTACTGACATACTGGCAGCGGGGGGTGATGAGGCTGTAATGGCCAAATACTTCCTGGTGGTCTTAACCGGGACTGCAAGGTCCTGATTCATGAGTCTTCCACCTGACTCTATCAATAGTTGGGCGGAGCTATGCCAGCAATTCACTGCCAACTTCGGGAGCTCCTACACCCGACCCGACACTGAACTGGACCTATTTGTTGTGAAGCATACGTCGGGGGGAATCACTACGGTCCTTCATCTAGCGATTCTCTCAAGTACGAAATACCATCTCATTTATCTCGAGCTCTTCTATTATCGTAGCATTCAGACAGGGTGTTCAAGATAAGAAGATGCTAGAGAAGATGGCTATTAAGGAAGTTGCCAGCATCACGGAGCTCCTCAGCCTAGCCGACAAATGCGCTAGGGCTGCGGAGGGCCGTGAAATGCACTCTAAGCCAGCTCCGGAGGTCAATCAGAAGTCCTCCAAAACTGAAGCTGCTACCCCTGGTAGTGGCAAGAAGAAGAAGAAGCCCAACGGAAAAAAGAAGTCGTCACTCGGCACTCTGGCTGCTGCTGCTGCATCTCCTGGAAGTTGGGGGCCATGCCCCGAGAAGCGACCTCGTCCTTCATTAGAAGACGGCAACAGTTCCAAAGCATGGTGTCCGATTCACAAGGCGAATCAACACAGCTTGGAAGAGTGTCGGGAGGTCCAGAACCTTGCCGAGCGCTACAACAAGCACCGAGAAGAAGCTCCTTTCCATCAAAGGGGAGGAAAACAAAAAGTCAACGAAGCTCCAGCTGATGAAGAGCTAGGGTTCGAGGACCCTAAAAAGGTCTTGAAAGCCGTCTACAACACTGTCGACAACGATTCTGACGCCTCCGACAACGAACGTCGGAAAACCCTGAACACCATCTATGGTGGTTCTTGGGACATCACTTCTCGTCGCATCCTCAAGACAATGTGGTGGGACATGGCCATGGTAGATCTTGCTGCTAAGGCAGAATCACATCGGAAGTGGATGGACACACCCATCATTTTCGATGCTTCGGACTGTCCCCGAACCATGATCGGGGTTGGAAAACTCCCGTTGATGGTGTCACCCACCATTAACAATATCCAAATCCACCATGTGATGGTGGATGGAGGTTCCGGGCTAAACCTCATAAGCTTCAAAGCTTTTGTTAAGCTTCAGCTCCGGCCTTTGGACCTTCGCCCGTCCCGACCTTTCTTCGGAGTAGGTCCGGGAACCATTACTCCTCTTGGTTCTATTACACTCCCGGTAACCTTTAGGACCCGTGAGAACTACAAAACTGAGAAGTTGATCTTCGATGTTGCGCAGATCAGTCTGCCATTCAATGCCATATTGGGTAGGCTAGCTTTGTACAAGTTTATGGCCGCTGCCCATTATGGTTACTTGGTGTTGAAGATGCCAACACCTACGGGCGTTCTCCAGATCCGGGGAGATCGCACCGCAGGAGTCACTGCTCTGGAAGAACTCTATGCGCTTACCACAGCGCAAGAGAAAGCATCTGGAAAAGAGCCAGCTACGAATCCTCCAAGCATTCGCCACAAAGGCTCTACCTCCGCACATCGTGTGCAACCAAGTGGCGACGTCGAGGTTCTCGTCAAAGTCGTCCAAATTGGTTCCGATGCTGCTTAGACTACCCGTATATCAGGTGGTCTGAACAATAAATAGGAACTCGCGCTCATCACTTTCCTCCAGGCTAATGTCGACGTGTTTGTCTGGCAACCGTCACAAATGCCTGGGATCCCTAGGGAGGTTATTGAGCACAATCTGAAGATTTACCCAAACACCCGGCCTGTACACCAGAAGCCCCGAAAACAATCAATTGAGTGACAAAACTTCATCCGACGGGAAATTAAGAAGTTATTCGAAGCTGGATTCATGCGGGAAGTCTTCCATCCAAAATGGATGGCAAACCCAGTTGTTGTGCCCAAGGCTGGTGGGAAGCTTCGGATGTGTATCAACTACACCACATTAAACAAGGCATGTCTGAAAGATTTTCCACTACCAAGAATAGATCAGATAGTGGATTCCACCTCCAGGTGCGAACTATTGTGTTTCTTAGATGCATATTCTGGATATCATCAAATCCAAATGTCTAAGGAATATGAAGAGCTAGCATACTGCCTTCATAACAGTAGATGGATTATATTGTTATACTGCTATGCCATTCGGTCTCAAAAATGTCGCTTCAACATTTGTGCGAGCTATGTACAAAACATTTGGAGAGCTAATTAGAGACTTGGTGGAGGTGTATGTTGATGACATCGTCGTGAAGATTAAAAACAAGGAGTCACTCCTTGAAAACTTACAAGTTGTCTTCAACAAGTTGCGTACTACGTGCACCAAACTGAACCCGAACAAGTGTGTCTTCGGGGTTAGCTCCGGGAAGATCTTGGGTTTCTTGGTGACTCATCGAGGAATCGAAGAAAATCCGACAAAGATAAAGGCTATATAAGAAATGCGGCCCCCAGCCCGCATCAAAGATGTCCAAAAGTTGACTGGATGTCTAGTTGCACTCAGTCGGTTCATATCAAGACTGGCAGAACGGGTGCTACCCTTCTTCAAACTCTTGAGGAAGTCAGGACCATTCCATTGGTCTGAGGAAGCAGAAAAGGCGTTTCAAGAGCTAAAGCAGCTCCTCACCACACTACCAATCCTGGTAGCTTCGAACCCTGGTGAGCCTTTACTTCTTTACATTTCGACAACTACAGAGGTTGTAAGTATGGTCCTGGTCGCAGAAAGACAGGAGCCATCCCCAAATCAGGAATCTAGACCCCTCCGGGAGGGTCCGGAACTACCTGAAGGCGATTTTGGGGACCAACCCTCAGGCACATATCCTCAAGCCGAGATGCTGGAGGATCAACCTCTTTCAAACGAAGGAGTAATTGTTGCTGAACAAGAAGGTCCGGACCCCTCCGGGAGGGTCCGAGTTGATGAAGAGGAAGCTCTGGGCCCCTCCGGGAGGGTCCGGACAGTCCAACGCCCAGTGTACTTCATCAGTGAAGTACTTCACGACGCCAAAACAAGATACATTGAAGTGCATAAACTGCTTTACGCAGTTCTCATTGCCTCAAGAAAGCTTCGTCATTGCTTCCAAGCCCACAAAATATCAGTGGTAACTTCTTTTCCACTACATGCAATTTTACATAACCCTAATTCTACTGGGAATATTGCAAAGTGGGCAACGGAGCTGGTAGAATTTGATCTAGAATTCGTGTCAAGACAAGCAATTAAAAGTCAAGCCTTGGCTGACTTCGTGGCGGAGTGGACTCCCTCTCCATCAAACCCTGGTGGCCACACTGAGCAAAAACCAAAGCTCAAAGTTTCAGTATTCACTGAGCCTCACTGGACCCTCTACTTCGAGGACTCCATGCAGAAGCAGGGGGCTGGAGTGGGATTCCTTCTCCTAGCTCTGACTGGAGAGAAGGTCAAGTATATGGTACACCTTGATTTCAAGGTAACCAACAATATGGCGGAGCATGAAGCCCTCATCTATGGACTCAAGGTGGCACTATCTTATGGTGTCAAACAGCTGTTGATGAAGGGAGATTCACAGCTCATCATCAAGCAAGTGAAAGGTGAATGCTCCTGTAACAATTCTCAATTAGCTGCTTATCTCCTTGAAGTACAGTGACTTCAGAAGGACTTCGAAGTCCTGGACCTCCATCATGTTTAGCGCCTTCATAACTCCGAAGCCGATGAACTCTCGATGAAAGCCTCAACCGGAGCTCCGACTCCTGACGTAATCTTCGTCCGGAGGTTGTCAAAGCCAACAGCTCAGCCTGCCGAACTGAGCGAAGGGGGTGAGACCAGCACCTCGAAGCTGGCAGTCCCGGTGGCCTTGTTACCATGGCGTTCACCAAGGGTCATAGGTACTTTTGGAAGCTCCGAGCAACCCAGCATGCAAGACTCAGAAGCTCAAGTTAGCTCTGATGCATGTCTCGGAGATCCGGAGCTACTTGAAAGACAATATCCTTCCCGAAGACAGTGTATCTGCTGACCGGATTGTCAGATTGGCTAAAAGGTACACATTGGTATAAGGCAATCTCTACCGACGCGGTGCTAATGGCATCCTAATGCGATGCATTGCAAGGGAAGAAGGTCGCAATCTTCTCGTGGAAATCCATGGAGGTGAGTGCGGGAACCACACATCTTCTCGCACGTTGGTCGTTAAAGCCTTCCGGCATGGCTTTTACCGGCCTACAACACTCTAGGATGCAGTTGAGCTGGTGGAAAAATGTGAAGCATGTCAGTTACATGCAAAACAGATTCACAAACTGGCTCAATCACTGCAGATGATACCTCCTTCATGACCATTCGCTGTGTGGGGCATGGACATCTTGGGCCTTTCCCAGAAGCCGTCGGAGGTTACAGGTTCCTATATGTCGCCATCGACAAGTTCACCAAGTGGTCGGAAGCAACTCCAGTAGCAACAATCAATAAACAATCAGCAATCAAGTTCTTGAAGTCCATAATATGCAAATTTGAAGTTCCAAACAAAGTCATAACTAACAATGAAACTCAATCCACAAGTGTTGCATTCCAAGAATATTGCAAAGATCTCGGCATTCAACTGAGCTATGCTTCAGTAGCTCATCTAGCAAGCAATGGCCAAGCCAAGAGAGCAAATGCAGAAATCTTAAAAGGATTCAAGACGCGCACATATAAGCGCTTGAAAAAGCATGGAGCTAACTGGATTGAAGAGCTTCCATCAACACTTTGGGCGAATAGGACAACACCTAATCGGTCAACTGGGGAGACTCCCTTTGTAGGATCGAAGAGCACGTGAAAAGATACCATAGGGGGGTGAATGGTAGATTTAAAAATCTTACGCAGCGGAAACAATTAAACCCTAAACCCTTTCGGCAGAAAAATGATCTGATAAAGAAATCGTGTGTGAGACTAATCTAAACGTGTTTCACCGTGACAAAGTGATAGATATCAGATAGAATCAAGTCACGAAGACAACACAAAAAGAATCACTCAAATCCGTCGAAAAGAACTCAAGTTATGATCGAAAGATCAAACAATGGTCAATCTGCCCTACCCGAGAAAAAAAAAACAGTTCTGGAACGCTGCAAAGAAACTCGTGTAGATCATAGAACACAAATCCAATGACCGTGAAATTTTGACATATGATATAAAATCAAGTTGTGAAGACAATCCAAAAAGAATCACGTCAATTGGATCTTTAAAACTCGAGTTATGATAAAACCACCGACGAAAGGTAGTGCTGTCCAGAAACTCGACGAGTAAAACTTGTCTGGAACAAGTCGGACAAACAAGGTACAAAAGTTCCTTCAAACTACGAATTTTATTAAATAGAACAGAAGAGGAACAACCCCAAAGTCGTGCACCATGAGCTCTGGGCTCCCTTGCTTATATAACCAGCCCTTAGGCCAACCCAATATCAACTAGGACTCCAATCCTACTCAGATCACGAATCGTAACTTTCCATAACTGCTCAAGATTCTTCTATACGCAGATAGAAGCAATCTTAAGACTTCCAAACACCTTAGGAACATATCCCACATTCCTAAACAACTCAAATTCGTGACCCACACGAAATCTGTCGGTACCCTAGAAACCGTACACCCCTTGAGGTTATAAAGATCTCAAAGGAAAATCATTTACTTGGTTTGAAGACCCTCGAAGGCCCACATGTCAGACATAACCGGACCCGCTTCTCCAACATGGTTAATCCCTGGGTCGCCACGTGTACTACCAAACCGGAGCTACCGCCCACAAGGGGGAAGCTTCGGACCATGTACCGAAATGGCACCCCCGGACTTAGCCCCTGACCGAGAGAAGCTCCGGACCTGACACGTGTCGGGTAGTCCTGGAGCTTCCTGTTTCCCACAGCAAGCTCCGGAGCTGCCACGTGTCCGATCGTCGGATCTTCAGCTTCTAACCTCCGGAAGACCCCGCAACGGCTCCGGATCTTCCAAGGAGAGCCAAGGACTTCAAGACCCGATTAAGTGTCATTAATACCATATTAATGACACTTAAACGGATGATCTTAACACCAGTAACGGTGCTGTCAAAGCCCGTTACAGGATCATTAAGAGCAATTAAACGTGTATCAATACTAGTAACCGCCGGGGCCACATGTCGGGCCAGGCTAACCTGTAACGGCCTGCCCTTGTACTATAAAAGGACAGGCCGACGATACACATAGGGAAGACAGACACACACGCGCCTCATACGCTCATCACAAGCTCATATTGCTAATACAACACCAACACACCCGTGGAGTAGGGTATTACGCTCAGGCGGCCCGAACCACGTAAATTCTGGTGTCTCCTATGCCAATTCTTATTCACCTTCTTGAATCTCCGCGCGCCCACACCGAACATCAAACTCTCCTATCACTTTAGTAGTGTAGGGAGATCTGCCGGTTCCAAACCACCGACAGTTGGCGTGCCAGGTAGGGGCGCCTGAGATTTTGAGAATGGTGAACTCTGCTGCTGGATCATCCAACGGCCAACCTGCTGCTCAAGTTGTTGGGGGCAATCCCTCCAACAGGCAGCCACCTCCAGGAGCCTCAGCACCAGCAGGAGTCACACTCCCACCACCACCATCTCCTCCAGCAAATCGTGCTGGGCAGCGTGATGGTGCGCCGGCGTCAATCACTGCGACGGCAAATCATGACAACCCGAAACACGCGCTTCATGCAGCGCGTGCTCTTCTTCAACGTCCACCACCTCCGGATGCATCTCGGGATGCACTGGAACAGTGGAGGGCCGATGTGGAGCATTTGGTTGCAGCAGCAGCCGAACGCCTCAGCAACCAGGGTCCTCCTCCTTCAGGACGAGCCCCATTGCAGCGGCGGACTTTGTCTGGAAGACTTGGTCCACACGTCTCCAAAAGCAGGAGACGTTCTGCATTGCAACAAGTGACGTCGTTGCCCTCCGGGGCTCGACGCACTCACACGGTATCCAGTCTTTCGACTCACGACCTCCGGGCGGAGCTTGATCGCCGATACCGCCAGCAGGACGACCGAGTCCATATTGAGCATGCCCGTGAAAGACGGGAAGCTCAGGACCTTTCTACTCCTGAAGGGGTAGGAGGAGGCTGTTCAGCCTTGGCCATGCACCTGCGCATGGTTAGATGGCCACAGAAGTTCCGGCCTCACCTGCCGGAAAAATTCGACGGGACTGTCAATCCCGCCGAATTTCTTCAGATATACTCCACTGCAATCTTGGCAGCCGGAGGAAATGAGGCCGTGATGGCCAATTACTTTCCAGTGGCCCTAACTGGGACCGCCAGGTCCTGGTTTATGAGCCTTCCACCCAACTCTATCAACAGTTGGGAGGAGTTGTGCCGTCAGTTCACTGCTAACTTCGGGAGTTCATACACCCGACCAGGCACTGAACTGGACCTTTTTGCGGTCGTGCAAAAAGGAGGAGAATCCTTGCGGTCATTCATTCAAAGGTTCTCTCAGGTACGAAACACTATCCCTTCTATCTCTAGCGCCTATGTCATTGTGGCATTTAGACAGGGCGTACGAGACAAGAAGATGTTGGAGAAGCTGGCGATCAAGGAGATCACCAGCGTCAGGGAACTCTTCAGCTTGGCAGATAAATGTGCCAGAGCTGCGGAGGGCCGTGAAATGCACTCCAAACCAGCCGCGGAGGATCACAAGAAACCCTCCAAAGAAGAAGCTGCTACCTCCGGGAGTGGTAAGAAGAAAAAGAAGACCAACGGTAAGAAGAAGCCGTTGGCCGGCACATCCAACGTTGCAGCTGCTGCAGCTCCGGGTGGCCGGGGGCCACGCCCCGAGAAGCGACCTCGACCGTCTTCTGAAGACGGTGGCAAACCCAAAGTCTGGTGTCCCATTCACAAGACGGGCAGCCACAGTTTGGAAGACTGCCGGGAGGTCCAAAACCTTGTTGAGTGCTACAACAAGCGCCGGGAAGAATCTCCTTTCCGACAGAGGGAAGGAAAGCAAAAGGTCGACAAAGCTCCGGCTGAAGAGGAGTTAGAGTTCCAGGATACCAAAAAGGTCCTGAAGGTCGTCTACACCTCCGTCGACGATGATTCTGACGTCTCTGACAACGAGCGTCGGAAGACCATGAACACCATTTTTGGAGGATCATGGGATATCACCTCCCGTCGCGTCATCAAGACCATGCGTCGGGATATGGCCGTTGTAGCTCCTACAGTCAGGCCGGAACCTCACCGAAAGTGGATGGACACGGCCATCACTTTTGATGCTTCGGATTGTCCCCGGAGCATGGTTGGAGCAGGACAGTTACCCTTGATGGTATCGCCTACCATCAACAACATCCAGCTCCACCACATCATGGTAGACGGAGGTTCGGGGCTTAACCTCATCAGCTTTGAAGCTTTCACTAAGCTTCAGCTCCGACCTTCGGATCTCCACCCCTCTCGACCTTTCTCCGGAGTAGGTTCGGGGGCCATCACCCCACTCGGAGCTATTACTCTCCCTATTACCTTCGGGACACGGGAGAAGTACCGCACCGAGAAGTTGGTCTTCGACGTCACTCAGATCAACTTACCCTTCAATGCCATCTTGGGTAGACCTGCCCTGTACAAATTCATGGCGGCAACTCATTATGGCTATCTGGTGTTGAAGATGCCAATGCTAGTAGGCGTTCTCCGGATCTGCGGAGATCGCACCGCAGGAGTAACTGCACTGGAAGAACTCCATGCGCTCACCACAGCGCAAGAGGAGGACTCCAGGCAAGAGCAAGCTCCAAAACCCCCGAGCATTCACCAACGAGGCTCGACTTCTGCACCTCGAGTGCAGCCAAGCGGCGACACCGACATTCCCGTCAAAGTCGTCCACATTGGTTCCGATGCCGCTCAAACCACCCGTATATCGGGAGGATTGAACGACAAATAGGAACTCGCGCTCATCACTTTCCTCCGGGCTAATGTTGACGTGTTTGCTTGGCAACCGTCACAAATGCCTGGGATCCCCAGGGAAGTGATTGAGCACAATCTGAAGATTTACCCCGATGCCCGGCCTGTGCATCAAAAGCCTCGGAAGCAATCCGTAGAGCGACAGAACTTCATCCAACAAGAAGTGAAGAAGTTGCTCGAAGCCGAATTCATCCGAGAAGTCTTCCATCCAAAATGGCTGGCAAACCCAGTCGTTGTACCCAAGGCCGGCGGGAAGCTTCGGATGTGCATCGACTACACCACACTGAATAAGGCATGTCCAAAAGATCCATTCCCACTACCTAGAATAGATCAGATAGTGGATTCCACCTCCAGGTGTGAATTACTGTGCTTCCTAGATGCATATTTCGGATATCATCAAATCAGGATGTCTAGGGAAGATGAAGAGCATACTTCATTCATCACAGTAGATGGATTGTATTGTTACAAAGCCATGCCCTTTGGTCTCAAGAATGCAGCTTCAACTTTTGTACGAGCTATGTACAAAACTTTTGAAGAACTTATTAGAGACATAGTGGAAGCGTACGTCGATGACATCGTGGTCAAGGTCAGGAACAAGGAGTCACTCCTTGACACCTTGCAGGCTGCCTTCGACAAGCTGCGGGCCACCCGCACGAAGCTAAACCCAGACAAGTGTGTCTTTGGGGTTAGCTCCGGAAAACTTCTTGGTTTCCTGGTAAGTCACCGGGGCATAGAAGCTAATCCGGCGAAGATTAAGGCCATTGAAGACATGCGGCCACCATCCCGCATCAAGGACGTCCAAAAATTAACTGGAAGTCTAGCAGCCCTTAGCCGGTTCATCTCAAGACTGGCGGAACGGGCACTTCCCTTCTTCAAGTTATTGAGGAAGTCCAGACCATTCCAATGGTCTGAAGAAGCAGAAAAGGCATTCCAGGAGCTGAAACAGTTCCTCACCACCCTACCGATTCTGGTAGCTCCGAACCCTAGTGAGCCTTTATTGCTTTATATTTCAGCTATTGACGAAGTCGTCAGTATGGTTCTGGTTGCGGAGAGACCAGAACTACCCCACACTCAGGAATCCAAACCCCTCCGGGAAGGTCCGGAGGTTCCTGAAAGTGAGTCTGGGTTTCAGCTCCCAGATTCAAATCCACCGGAAGTCGTTTCAGGAGACCTAGACCCCTCCAGGAGGGTCCAGGTCATTTCTGAAGAAGCTCCGGGTTCCTCCAGCCAGAACCCGGAGGTCCCTGAAGAAAATCCGGACCCTTCCGAGAGGGTCCGGGTCAGTGAAGAGGAAGCTCCGGACCCCTCCGGGAGGGTCCGGACCATTCAACGCCCGGTGTACATCATTAGTGAAGTATTACATGATGCCAAAACTCGATACCTAGAGGTGCATAAGCTGCTCTATGCAGTTCTTATTGCCTCCAGGAAGCTTCCACATTACTTCCAAGCTCACAAAGTCTCGGTGGTGACCTCCTACCCACTACGAGCAATCTTGCATAATCCCAATTCAACTGGGAATATTGCAAAGTGGGCAGCGGAATTGGCTGAATTTGATCTTGAATTTATTTCAAGACAAGCAGTCAAGAGTCAAGCATTGGCAGATTTTGTGGCGGAATGGACTCCCTCTCCATCAAACCCTGGGGCCCCAGTGAGCAGAAGACGGAGCATCAAGCTCCAACCTTCACCGAGCCTCACTGGACCCTCTACTTTGACGGCTCCATGCAGAAGCAGGGGGCCGGAGCTGGAATCCTTCTCCTTGCACCGACTGGGGAGAAGGTGAAATACATGGTACACCTTGACTTCAAGGCAACCAATAACATGGTAGAGTATGAAGCACTCATCTACGGACTAAAGGTGGCACTGTCATACGGTGTCAGGCAACTGCTGGTCAAAGGAGATTCACAGCTCATCATCAAGCAGGTGAAGGGTGAATGCTCCTGCAACAATCTCCAGCTAGCTACTTACCTCCTAGAAGTCCAGAGGCTTCAAAAGGACTTTGAAGTCCTAGACCTCCACCATGTTCAGCGTGCCCACAATGCTGAAGCCGACGAACTCTCGACGAAAGCGTCAACCAGAGCTCCGGCTCCTGACGGAACTTTTGTCCGGAGATTGTCGAAACCCACAGCTCAGCCTGCCGAACTGAGCGAAGGGGGCAAGATCAGCATCCCGAAGCTGACGGTCCCGATGGCCCTGTTACCATGGCAGCCATCAAGGGTCATAGGTGCTACCGGAAGCTCCGAGCAACCCAGCACGCAAGACTCAAATGCTCAAGTAAGTTCCGATGCATGGATCTCGGAGATCCGAAACTACTTGAAAGACAACATCCTTCCTGATGACGATGTATCTGCTGACCGGGTAGTCAGATTGGCTAAAAGATACACGCTGGTAGAAGGGGATCTCTACCGGCGCGGTGCCAACGGCATCCTAATGCGGTGCATCACAAGGGAAGAAGGCTGCGAGCTCCTCGCAGAAATCCATGGAGGCGAGTGTCGGAACCACGCGTCTTCCCGCACGTTGGTTGGTAAAGCCTTTCGACATGGCTTCTACTGGCCTACAGCACTCCAGGATGCAACTGAGCTGGTGAGAAAATGCAAAGCATGTCAATTTCATGCAAAGCAAATTCACACTCCAGCTCAGTCCTTACAAATGATACCTCCTACATGGCCCTTCGCTGTGTGGGGGATGGACATCTTGGGACCTTTCCAAAAGAGCCGTCCGAGGTTACAAGTTCCTGTACGTCGCCATTGACAAGTTCACCAAGTGGCCGGAAGCAACTCCAGTTGTGACAATCAACAAGCAATCTGCTATCAACTTTCTGCAGTCTATTGTATGCAGATTTGGAGTCCCAAACAAAATCATCACTGATAATGGGACCCAATTCACAAGCTCCGCATTCCAAGGATATTGCGAAGACCTCGGCATACAAGTTTGCTACGCCTCCGTAGCTCACCCAGCCAGCAATGGCCAAGCCGAGAGAGCAAATGCTGAAATCCTTAAAGGACTCAAAACGCGCACCTATGAGCGTTTGAAGAAACATGGAGCCAACTGGATCGAAGAGCTTCCGCCTACTCTATGGGCCAACAGGACATCTCCAAACCGGTCAACCGGAGAAACACCCTTCTTTCTGGTGTACGGAGCTGAAGCAATCCTTCCTCCGGAAATCACCTTGGGTTCGCTCCGGGTCCGGACCTTCGACGAAGCCACGCAGGACCAGCTCCGGCGTGAAGACCTAGACCTCCTTGAGGAGGGAAGGTGCCAAGCAGCTGTACGGAATGCCCGATATCGTCAAGCTCTACGGCGTTATCACGAACAGCATGTACACAACCGGCAGCTCGAGGAAGGCGATCTGGTGCTACGGAGAATACTATCCAGAGAAGGGTTAAACAATCTCTCCCCCGGCTGGGAGGGGCCCTTCCGAGTGATTAAAGTATCCCGTCCCGGAAGCGTTCGCTTGGCTACCGAGGATGGGACACCTCTCCCAAATCCTTGGAATATTGAGCACCTCCGTAAGTTCTACACTTAATATCACAGAGGTGAGTCTGTAGTAACTTGAGGTGTATGTTATAGAGTCATTGTACAGATTCGGGTAGTTCATCCGGGAGAACAGCCGGACCTTTTCCAGAAGGTCCGCAAACTCCATGCAACACTTGTCACAGTCTCAGGACTAAAAGTGTGGCTAGCTACCCTGGGTCAAACGAGAAATGAAACATGCTTAGCTTGGTTCCGTACCCTAAGAGTGTACTAGTTTCCCCTGTACCCCAGACCTATAATGAAAGACATCTTCATGTGAAACAGACTCCACGTGCATTTATTTTGTACAGGCTCAACATTTTTATTTTTCTCTTTCTTGTCTATAACCAAGACGTGCAATTCTTAAGAAATTTTAGTTCGACCGGTTTATATACGATTCGAGTTGTATTGTCAGTTCTTTTGGATTCAAATATCGTTCAAGGCCAACTCGCCTGAAAGCCGCCAAGCCAATCTAGGGCTGCAGTGTGCTATCGACTTAGCCTGGTCAAGCACCCTAAGTACGCCACTCTACCTACACCCCGGCAGGCCGAAGTAAGGTGAGTCCATGGACAATTGAATCCAGAAGAAAAGGCAACGCATTCGGTTGTATTTAGAATCGCGTTTGACTTAAAATCTTCTTGAGAGTCATAAGCCGCGACGAAGTTATAGACAAGAAACAAATTTTACTATTTTTCTTGGCTTAAGTGTGCAGGAAAAATAAAATCCACGTTGATGGAGAAAATCCGGAGCTAACTAAGCTCCGACTCCCCTAAGGGGGCCAGCCGTCGACGCCGAATAAAAGATGGTGAGAAGACCCCGTAGATGGAGTCTGCTGCCAACAAACTGAGTGTTGGCAAAGGTCCCTGCCGGAGCTGCTAAGCTCCGACACCCCAGAGGGTTAACTATCGATGCTCTACGTGTTGATAGAGACTATTGCCGGAGCTACTAAGCTCCAGCGATAGACAATGCCGGAGCTTCTAAGCTCCGACAACCTCAGGGGGCCTTCACTAGCGAAGACTTCGAACCTAAATTCTACAAGTTCGGAGCAAAAGAGTCTTCAACAATGCACAATATCCTCTTGGTACATGTTCACAATCAAATTGTGTACATCTACCAGGGGGCCAAGTGAAGATAAAAGTGTTGAAGACAAAAAAGTGAAATTCGCAAAATTTGGGGATTTCATTTATCTGGAGACAAGAGATTACATCTGGAGACAAGGGATTACAAAATTGAGGAAGAAGAAGAGAAAATACAAGTGAGAATTACAGAGATGGTCCTAGACCCTATGGAAGAATTGGGCGACCTTCTGGGCAACCTCCGATACGCTGGCTCGGGTAGCTTCGCCTTCTCCTTCAACGAGGCCTTCAAGCACCGGGTCCAGAGGAAATTGAGAGTCCCGGTTGGTGTAGCACGTCAGCACATATTCGGCGACGTTCTTCGCCAGGGATTGCCCCTCAACCTCCAGTTGGTCCGCGATGACATCGCCCACCTTGGAGAGCTTGCTACCTGCCGCGCTCAACGCCTGCAGCGCTAGGTCCGGCTCCGGCTCCGGATCATCCAGGCGCACGGGGCTGAAACCCATCGGTGTCAGCACATCGTTGGCCTTGCCCAGGAACTCCCAAATATGTAGGGAGTCCGCAGTCCTCAAGCCCTTCATCTCCTCCAGAGATCTCTTGGCCGCCGTCAGTTCAGAATTCTCACGGGCGAGGCGCTAAACCTCTTTGGCGTTTTGCTGAATCTTTTCAGCAACCCGCCTTTCGAGTTTTCCGAGCTCCTCCTCCCGGAGGTGGATCTTGTTCCGGCGCTCGACTAGGTCCTTCTCCCTACCCCTCACTTTCTTCTCCCGGGCAACAAGGGCACACTCTTGTTCGTAGAGTTCCTGCCCTCGCACCCAGGTCTTCTCCTCTTCCTCTTGGCAGCGCTCTTCCAATTTCTTGGTGCGCTCCTCGAGGCCCTTGTCAGTCAGAGCTACTTTCTTGGGGAGCTCCTCTTCCCTCCTCAGGACATCATCCCGCAGCTCAAGGAGTTTCTGCTCTTCATCCTCGAGCCGTTTCTCCTTCTCTTCAAGTGCCTCTGGGCGCTTGATGAGTGCGGTGTTAATGGCCTCAAGCTGTTCGTGGTGCGCATCGGCCGCGTTATTGGCAGCTTTGGCCTGATCATAGATCTCCCGAGATTGAGCGTCGAGGGCATGAGTCATACTCTCCCTGTCATCCAGTAATTTACCCCAGTACTCCAGGCGGACCTTCTCCCGTTTGATCCACTCCTTGTCATCCGCTAGCCTCGATTGAGCCAGCTTGGTCTCGAAGTAGAGCCGGTTACGCCACCGCCTAAGGGTTTGGCGCTCCTCTTCAAGAGCCTTGCTGTCGTGGAAGAAGGCTAGCTGGACTTGACGCAGACTAGAACATGCGTTGTCAATGGACAGCGACAACGGGATTGGCTCCGGACCTGTTAGGGTCTCCACCGCTGGTTCCAGCGGGTCTTCAGATACAAAAATTGGGTCCCACTCTACAAGAGTGGTCCCCTGGGACTCCATGGCACTAGGGCCGTCCTCCGGGATGGCCTCAGTCGCCATCGAAGAAGGCCCCGCCGCCAAATCTTCGTTCACCCCCTCAGGCTGGGGGCCAGCGACTTCGCTGGGGCACTCCAGCTCGGCCGCAGGCACTTTCGACGTCGTCGCCTCCGAAGCAGGAGCCGCTACTGGCTCCGGTCTGGGCACCTCTTCTGACGGAGGCTCAAGCTCCGTCACCTCTTCAACCACCGACACAGGAGCCAGAAGGTCTTCAGCATCGTCCGGACCTGTGACCGGAGCTCCAACAATAACCGGCTCAGCTGCCGGTGCTTCGGAAGTAGCCAGCCCAACTGCCAGAACTACCTCATCTTCCGGCTCGCATGCCGGGGCTTCAGTCACCTCCGGCTCAACCACCGGGGCTTCAACAATTACCGGCTCAGAGGCCGGGATTACTACTTCTTCCGGCTCAACATCCGGAGCTTCCATCATCGCAGCACCAGGACCCGGAGCTTCAACCTCCAGGACAGGTGCCGCTGACACGTCTTCACTTCTCGTGGTCCGGCGCTACCACGGGAACTTCTGGGGACGAGTCGAGGTCCATGACCACGACAGGCGGCGCTGGAGCTGTCGCAGCCTCAGCCACCACTTGGGGCGGCACCGGAACAGGAGCAGAAGCTCCCACCCCAAAGGCCTCAGACACTGTGGCTGAGGGTGGAGCCTCGCTCCCCTTCTTGGGGACACTGCAGACGATGGACGAAGAAAATTAACAAATAGCTGCTACAATTAAAATAATTGTACAAGGTATAGATTAAAAATTACCTTGGGAGGCTTCCGCACCAGCTTGCGCGGAACCTTTTTCCTGGGCGTTCTGGGCTAGCCGTAGTCGGTGTAGAAGCTCCGGAAGGCCCCCCGAAACTTGTCACGGCCACAGGCGTTTCCCGGGTCGAGGCCCTCCTCGATCGGGAAGAACCCCCGGACCTGGAGGCCTCCACTGGCCCAGGTGCTGGAGTCACGCGCCCGGAGCTAACACCCCGGGAGGACCCTACTGCGGGGACAGCCGCGCTCCGAGAGTACCCTACTGCAGGAACGGTCTCGTTCCGGGAAGACCCAATTATAGGGACAACCGCAGTGGTGGTAGAAGACCTTCCCCTCCGGGGAGAAGGAACCGAGGCGGAAGTAGCGGGCCTGACGGACCTTCCGTCGGCATGCTGCAGCTTCCTCTTCTGGCTCTCGGGTTCATCCGCCAGCTCCTTGCCCTTGCCGACGACCTCGACCCTTGGCTTTAGGGCAGGTACAGAGCCATCTTCGGGCATTCCGGGGATCGCCACCCGGGTGGTTGATCTTCTCTCGACGACACCAAGGTCGTCAAGTACGGGCATCTTTCGCCGGAGCTCCCTGCTGAACTCCACTTCCATGTTCAGAGGGAGGAAGGCCGACGGGGGAGTCAAGTCATCACCGTCGGCGTCGATGCCGTGCTGGAATTTCTTGAGGTGGAACTCCAAGGTTCTCCCTGCCATGTTGGACTTCAACCCGGTCTCAACCCGGTCGTCGTCCATCACGTTGTTGAGGGCCCAAGCGAGCTTCTCCCTCCTCTTCAGCGGCGCCCACCTATTGACCAGAAAATTGCAAAATACCGCCTGAGGAGTCAATCCTCCCTCCACGCAATGGCGAATCCTGGTCAGAACAGGATCGAAGGCGTCCGCCAGCACCGGAGCTTCACTCCAGATCGTTGTGTCAATGTTGGGGAGACCTTCGGGCAGCTCCAACTTCTCGTGCTCCTCCACCCGGATGACTATCCAGTCCTTCTTCCAGTCGTCCCACTTCCCAGAAGGGAACGACCGGAGGTACTTGAATGGGCGCTTCTTGCGCTTCACGAAGTAGTAGAAGCCAAGGTACTCATTGCTCCGGCCGGTGGTGTGGACAGTGAAGAAGGTCCGAAAGAGTTCAATGCAGGGGGGATACCCACCCACATCTCACAGAAGTGGACGAAGATAGACACGAGGAGGATGGAGTGAGGGCCAAGGTGATATAGCTGCAGACCATAGAAGTCTAGCAGCATCAAGAAAAAGGAAGAAAAAGGTGGGATCAACCCCACCATGGCGTACGAAGAAAAGTACACCATTTCACCGGTGTGCTCCTTCTCGAAGGGGAGCTCTCCGCCGGCACGGACTGAGCGGTTGAAGAAGTCCGAGGACCACCCCATGAGGGCCCGGACCTTCTTCAAATCAACTTCGGTCTTCAAGCAACTTTCGCGGAGACCCAACTCCATCGCGGCACGGCTAGGCAAGAGAAGAAGAGTGAAGCACGAGTTGGGAGTTTGAGCGCAAGATCATATGAGAGGCGTAAAGAACTCCCGACGGTGTGCACTTTACTTCTTAAGTAAGCCCTCACGACGCTCGGATGGAAACCACAAGGAAGTCGAAGGTACCACTCAAAAAATTCACCCAGCCGATGACAAGCGGGCCTGGGACCACCCCGACGATCAAGTCGAGGTTCTTACCCAGGCGAACGGTTGTCATCAAGAGGCAGGAAGCCCAAAGGCGGCGACCTGACAAGGCGCGCGGAACCGATACGGTTTTCATATCGGGAACTGGCGACCTTCAATTGCGTGAGATCCGCACGCCAAAGATCTCATCTGCCGCACGCGGGATACGCCATGTGGTGAGGATTTAATTCCAAGTCCTTGCCAACGGCACCCTCAAAGACCCTTGAAGACTCAGTTCAAAGGTCGCGGAGATGGACCCACCTCCGGTGGAATGACTTCCCCGGAGGTAAGCCCAGGGGGCCACTGTCGGTACCCTAGAAACCGTACACCCCTTGAGGTTATAAAGATCTCAAAGGAAAATCATTTACTTGGTTTGAAGACCCTCGAAGGCCCACATGTCAGACATAACCGGACCTGCTTCTCCAACATGGTTAATCCCTGGGTCGCCACGTGTACTACCAAACCGGAGCTACTGCCCACAAGGGGGAAGCTCCGGACCATGTACCGAAATGGCACCCCCGGACTTAGCCCCTGACCGAGAGAAGCTCCGGACCTGACACGTGTCGGGTAGTCCCGGAGCTTCCTGCTTCCCACAGCAAGCTCCGAAGCTGCCACGTGTCCGATCGTCGGATCTTCAGCTTCTAACCTCCGAAAGACCCCGCAACGGCTCTGGATCTTCCAAGGAGAGCCAAGGACTTCAAGACCCGATTAAGTGTCATTAATACCATATTAATGACACTTAAACGGACGATCTTAACACCAGTAATGGTGCTGTCAAAGCCCGTTACAGGATCATTAAGAGCAATTAAATGTGTATCAATACTAGTAACCGTCGGGGCCACATGTCGGGCTAGGCTAACCTGTAACGGCCTACCCTTGTACTATAAAAGGACAGGCCGACGATACACATAGGGAAGACAGACACACACGCGCCTCATACGCTCATCACAAGCTCATATTGCTAATACAACACCAACACACCCGTGGAGTAGGGTATTACGCTCAGGCGGCCTGAACCACGTAAATTCTGGTGTCTCCTGTGCCAATTCTTATTCACCTTCTTGAATCTCCGCGCGCCCACACCGAACATCAAACTCCCCTATCACTTTAGTAGTGTAGGGAGATCTGCCGGTTCCAAACCACCGACAAAATCCTATCATAACCAACTCAAATCTTTCCATATTTGAGTCAAACCCGACTCAGCCGCAGCCTGAGTCCATAACCTAGTCGGTTGGACCTTTCCGACCAATTCTTTACGTCCACATCTCTTCATCACGCCTCGGAACCATGTAGCCACGTCCATGCACTCCTTGCACACGTGCAAACATCTTCCAATGACGTCCACGATACCTTCATATGCATTGTTCTTGATTCAATCATGCTGCGCAACCTCCTGATCAGCTCAACCACAATTCCTCCTGAATTTGGTTGTTGGAACCTCATCTCCTCCCCGAGACTAGTCCAATGGATCCCGTCACCAGCCATGTCTTGAACTCAAGCAACACATACACATGAATAAACAACCAATCCATACGAGCCCAAGTCCTCGACTTGACTCAAGTTAGTTCCGAACACAACACCCTACGTGAGCACCTCACATAAGCATGTTGCAAAGCATATCAAAACACTATATTATCCATATCAACCAAAACGCACCAAAAACTTAGAAAATGAATACTAAGCAATCTTTCCAACAATGTAAAGCAAGTACGAAACATTGCAAATGAAAAGCAGAAGCACTACGGTCAAGT
Source organism: Tuctoria greenei (assembly GCA_036927565.1). Classification (NCBI taxonomy): domain Eukaryota; kingdom Viridiplantae; phylum Streptophyta; class Magnoliopsida; order Poales; family Poaceae; genus Tuctoria; species Tuctoria greenei. The sequence continues at coordinate 284,324,256 of JAYESD010000002.1, read as the reverse complement.
TCCGGACCTTGCCAGAGCAACCCAGACCTTGAGCCAGAGCTAACAAAAGCTAGTAGAACCTAGCACCGGAGCTTACCAAAACTAGTACAACCAAGCTCCTGCCGGAGCTTACAAAACTAGCAGGACCTAGCGCCAGAGCTAACCAGAACTAGTCGGAACTAGTAATCCCAAAAGCCGAAGCTAGAAAAATCAACTTCGGAGCTTAGCAAAAATATGTCGGAGCTATCAAAGACATGCCGGAGCTAAAGACAAAACTTCACCGGAGCTAACCAAAGCTAGTCGGACCTAGCATCGAACGTAACCGGAGCTACCCAAACCAAGCTGGACCTACCGTCGGACCTTGCTGTAGCTCAAAGCTAGAGTCGGACCTTGATAAAAAGGTGTTTTGGTGATATTCAAAACTTTTATCATCAAAGCCAAGTGTATTCACTACAAGCCAATGTATTCAGCACATATAGATCTTACAATCTTCACACCATTTAAAATGCGAACATTGGCTTATTCACATAAAAGTTTTGAAAACAATTTCTCCCCCTTTGTAAATCAAAAGTAAAATGAGAAGAAAAAGAAAAATTATCCCATATTATCTCTCCCCATTTATTATCTCTCCTTATGCACATATTCTCTCTCTCTTCATGCTTATCTCTCCCCCTTTGACAATGTATTCAGCAAGTCATGAGCATATAAACAATTTATCTCTCCCCCTTTAGTTGTTATGAGCATATTATAACATATACATATAACCAAAGCTCATCCAAGTCATACTACCAAGTACCTTACACTATCACATCAATGAGATACATAAAGTAGTGTAAGACATGCTAGAGATCATATGTAATTTTCAATTTAAGCAAGTCATGATCTCACAAACTCAACTATTTCAAAACCTGAAGGCATGACACTAGTTGCTGCATTTTATTATTTTTCAAAGCATAAATTTAGATCATATGATATTTGCAAGAGATTATATGCGCATCTGCCTTATTCTAACCAACCAAGTCAAGCCTATGTCATTTGACAATCAGAAGCTTAAGGACATGGTTTTAGTCATACACAACTTCTTCCAAGTTCATATCTAAGTGCAATGAAAAGACATCTCAAAAGAAGAAGTGTGATGCATGCATATTCTCTTGATCTTTTCTCAATTTATATTTGTTCATAAAAACTCAACATGTGAGTTGATTGCTTGATGAATTCTTAATGACTAAAAGCACTTGTGAACATGTAACAAGTTCAAAACAGCAAGAAAGTTCGACCATGACCAGTTTTAGTGTAAGTAATTATTCCAATTACTAGACATGGCAAAAACTACAAAATGTATAACACGAGTAATGTAGTAAGAACTTTCAGCATGTAAAAGGAATCACAAAGTCATATATGTATGAAATACTATGCTCATATTATTTTAATTTCAGATTCACACATAGACTTCCCAAGTTTCAAAAACTCCCCCTCAATTTAAGCCATGAGGATGCATAACCCCTATTTCACTATGAATGTAACAAAAACGAGTGAAATCCAAAGGTTTTGTAAAAATGTCAGCCAATTGTTGTTCGGTATCTACATGGTGAAGCACGATGTTTCCTTTTTCAACGTTATCTCGGAGAAAGTGATACCTAATGTCAATGTGCTTAGTTCTAGAATGTTGTACGGGGTTTTTAGCAATGCAAATGGCACTAGTGTTATCACAGAACAGTGGAACACTATCTAGATCAACCCCATAGTCCTTAAGTGTTTGAACAATCCAAAGAATTTGTGAGCAAGCACTAGCAGCAGCTACATATTCAGATTCGGCTATGGATTGTGCAACTGAATTTTGTTTTCTAGAGGACCAAGCAACAAGAGAATTACCAAGAAAATGACAAGCACCAGAAGTACTTTTCCTATCAATCCTACAACCCCCAAAATCAGCATCCGAAAAAGCTTTCAAAGTAACAGTTGAGGAAGAAGGAAGAAAAATGCCAAATTCTTGAGTTCCATGTAAGTACCTGAGAATCCTTTTGACGGCTTGACGATGTGAAGCACGTGGGGAAGCTTGAAACCGTGCACAAAGACACACGCTGAATTGTATGTTCGGTCTTGATGTTGTGAGGTACAAAAGGGATCCGATCATGCTTCTATATTCTTTTTGATCCACGGGTTCACCATCTTCATCAAGTTCAAGTGTTGTTGCTGTTCCCATTGGTGTCCGAAGAGGCTTGCTTTTGTCCATGTTGAAACGCCTTAGGAGGTCTTTGGTATACTTCGTTTGATGCACAAAGGTACCCTCCTTGGTTTGCTTGATTTGCAGCCCCAAAAAGTAAGTGAGTTCACCCATCATACTCATTTCAAATTCGGAACTCATCATTGCTGAAAACTTGGACACAAGATCATGAGAAGCACAACCAAAGATAATATCATCCACATACACTTGAACGAATAATGAATCATTGCCATGTTTAAGCACAAAAAGAGTTTTATCAACCTTGCCCATGGTAAATCCCTTTTCAAGTAAGAATGTTTTTAACCTATCATACCATGCTCTAGGGGCTTGTTTGAGACCGTATAAGGCTTTGGACAGTTTGTAAACATGATTAGGAAAATCTGGATTTTCAAAACCCGGTGGTTGTTTGACATAAACCTCCTCATCTATGTAGCCATTAAGAAAAGCACTTTTAACATCCATTTGATATAGCTTAAAACCTTTAGATGCTGCAAAAGCTAACAAAATTCTTATGGCTTCTAATCTAGCGACAGGAGCAAAAGTTTCATCAAAATCTAGACCTTCAACTTGAGTGAAACCTTGAGAAACCAACCTAGCCTTATTCCTAACCACAACCCCATCCTCACTTTGTTTATTTTTAAATACCCATTTAGTTCCAATTAAAGTGTGACCTTGAGGTGGAGGTACAAGTTTCCAAACATTATTTCTTTCAAAATTTTCTAACTCTTCTTGCATGGCAATAATCCAAGATTCATTAGTGAGTGCGTGTGATATATCTTTGGGTTCAAAAGAAGCAACAAAAGCATAATGAGCATGAGAGTTTGGATCGCAAAACCTGGACCGTGTGACTCGTTCGTGCAAGCTTCCAATCATCTGTTGTGGGGGATGATCTTTGTAAAACCGTAGGGGAACAGATGTCTCACAAGCTTCTTCTTCATTAGGTTCATCGTAGATTGATGAGCTTGTGACTTGTGGACGATCAGGACCAGCATAAGTGATAGTCGGAGCTTGTTCAATGTCCGGAACTGGACACGTGTCAACTTCGGAACTACCAGGCAGTATCACTGGCTCTTCTTCATCTTCGAAAATACCCTCCCACTGAGGATACAGATCTGGTCCTGCAACACCGGAGCTAGTACCTGGGCTAGCTTCATCAAAAGACACTTCACAAGTCTCCACAATTTTGTTAGTGTCAAGTAAGAGCACACGGTAGCCTCTAGTATGAGATGGATAACCAAGAAACATGCCCTCAATGGATCTAGGTTCAAATTTATCAAGATTACTATGTTTCTTAACAAAGCATTTGCAACCAAAGATCCGAAGGTGTGTAACACTAGGACTATGTCCAAATCGGAGCTCATATGGTGTTTTACCTAGCTTAGCATGCAAGAAAACACGATTTTAGACATAACAAGCGGTTGCTAACGCATCAGCCCAAAATTTCCTAGGAGTTTGATATTCATCAAGCATAGTCCTAGCTATCTCAACTAAGGTTCTGTTCTTTCTTTCTACAACACTGTTTTGTTGAGGTACATATGGTGAAGAGAATTGATGATCTATTCTATTTTCAGCACAAAAGTGATCAAAAGATTGATTTTTAAATTCAGTTCCATTACCACTTCTAATTGCTTTTAATGATCCTGGGTGATCAATTGATAATCTAAGAAATAAAGTTCTAAAGTGACTAAAAACTTCATTCTTAGACGCCATAAAGTAAACCCAAGAGTATCTAGAATAATCATCAACGATAACAAGAGCATACCACTTACCTCCGAAGGATTGAACACGTGAAGGTCCTACGGTGTCAAGACGCAAAAGTTGACATGGTTCAGTTGTCATGATCATTGTGAGAGGAGTATGTGAACCTGCAACCATCTTAGCATGTCTACAAGAAGAGCACACAATTTCTTTGTCCCCTTTAAGCTTAGGCAGCCCACGTATGCGATCAAGAGCACTAACACGCGTTAGATGATCAAAGCCTACGTGACCAAGTCTACGATGCAAAAAATGTAAGTCCTTTGAATCATTAGCAACTATACACCTATGCTTAGAGAAAGACATATCAAAATCAGCTTTAAAAACTCTTCCAAACCGAGACATGTTAAAAATAAGCTCACTATTTGAACTTACAACTTTGCAACAGTTTTTATTGAAAATAATTTCCAGATTTTCATCTAGTAATTGTGAAACAGAAAGCAAGTCGTATTTCAAATTTTTGACAAGTGCCACATCCTTCAAAGTGTAGTGATCATTTACTCTAACCGAACCCTTAGCAATTATAGGAGTTGAAGAATTATCGGTAAAAGTAACATTTTCTACACGTGACAGAAAAGAGAGGGAGGAGAACCAATCTTTGTTACCGGTCATGTTGCGTGAGCAACCTGAATCCACAATCCAAATGTTCTCCTTCCTCAAACGTGTAACCTACATAAAAGCACAATACGTCGATGTCTCAATACTGGGGTTAGTCAAAAGGCATTTAGGAATCCAGTACTGAGTCACGCGACGTGCAGCAGGAAAAACACGTGAAAGCTGAGACAAAACAGCAGGTATATGAGTCAAAGTTTGAGATTTTTTATTCTTAACTACTGACCTATAAGGTGTTACTTGTGTAGCACAAAAATCAGTAACTCCGGAGGCAAAAACAGAAGGTCCGGAGGTAAACTTTGAATATTTTTGACTCAAAACAGCAAGTTGTACATTCGTTTCAATGTGAGCAGCAATTTTTGCATGAAAGTTATGAGATCTAGCAACCATTCTTTCCCTTTTCTGTTGTTTAGCTAGTCTATAACAAAAATCTATGACATGACTATCTCTACCATAGAAAGTACAATGAAATTTAACTTTGTGTTCATGTCTAGATGAGCAAGCAATATTTTTATTTGAAACCGAATGAGACAACACTCCTGCAGATTTGAAAATCACTCGTTTTTGTTTAGGAACTGTTTGAATCAAACCACTTCCTAATAACTTCACAATTTTAGGTGGATGTGCCTTAGCATGAGCATGAGAATCAAAACCTAAACCAGTTTTACCATTGCAGGACTTGGAAGAATTCAGCAGTAAGTTTAGGTTCTTATTCCCATTACAAAACCGATCTAATGTCCTATGCATGTCATCAAGTTTATTGGACAGATCAAGGCAATTTTCACATGAAGTTTTTCTTTTTAGTTTGCAATTTGAACAAAATTTCAATTCATGAGAACGTAAAGCATTGTTCAATATAGAAATTTCATTCATAGCATCATGTAGTTTCTTATCAAGATCATCACAAGTAGAACAATGCAAATCAATTATAGAACAGCTAGCATCTTTCAAGTTTTTATCATTAAGTGCAGCAATCTCTTTGTTCTTTTCAATTTCTAACTCAAGTTTATCAAGTGTGGAGGTGTGCACACTTCTTAATGAGGACAATTATTCATATATTAAATCACATGAGGAACATGCATCATCACTAGGACTCAAAGTTTTTAAACGGTTGATTTCAGATTCTAGTGATTCAATTTTAGCAGCACTATCCCTAAGCTTTTTGTCCTTTTTCTTAACAATCATAGTGGCACGAGAAATGGCATCACACATTTCTTCGCAAGTAGGACATACCTCTTCATGGTCGCTGTTGTGTTCTGCCTCCTCCATACTTGATCTTGACTTGCCCGCCATAAAGCACAAGTTCGCCAAATCATCTTAATCTTCATCACTTCCAATGTCCACGTCGCTTGAACTGAACTCTTGAAGTGTGGTGATGAAACTGTTGATCATCTTGCGTCCTATGGTACCTTTCTTCTTGTTGTTGAAATTTCCAGAGGAGGTCCGAACCTTGCTTTGTTTTTCTTCCCGGGTGGTCGGACCTGAAAGGTTAGGGCATTCTGTACGAAAGTGTCCTCTTTTACCACATTCAAAACAGCGTTGAGGTCCGAAGCTTCCTCTCCTTCTAGTTCTCACATTTTGCAATGCTTTTGAGAATCTAGTAGAGATGAGTGCCAACTCCTCTTCTTTCTTCAATCTGCTCCACGGTTAGTAAGGACAACAAAGCAAGAGTATTGCAAGATGATGATTGGCTGGAGCTAGACATATCACGTTGTGAAACAAATGCAATAGACTTATTTGGGTTCTTACGTGAGATTATGTCAATTTCATGAGTTTTTAACTTGGAATATAGCACATCTAAAGTAAGTGAACTCATGACAGTAGATTCACGAATAGATGTGACTTTCATCTCCCAAATTGACATATCTAATGCACTTAGCAATTGCCTAGCATTTTCAGCATCTGAAAAATTAACATTGACACTACGCAAGTTGCTGGGAATCTTATTAAAGCGAGCAAAAAGGTCATCAATAGACTCACCGGGTTGCATCTCGAAGCGCATGTATTCTTTCTTGAACATGTCTTGCCTTACCTCTTTGATCGTGTTGGATCCTTCGTGGTAGTCACAAAGTGCTTTCCACACATCGTATGCAGATCGGAGGTATGCAACACGGTCGAAGTCGCTTTGTGTTAATCCTTGTATGATCAAGTTCCGAGCCTTGTTGTTGTTGTCGACATCTCTCAGATTTGTAGCTATAACTTGATCGTTTGATGGCACTTCGTAAGGCTTGTATACCTTCTCCCATATTGCAAAGCCTTGTGCCTGGATGAAAGCCTCCATGCGTGCCTTCCAAACTTGAAAATCAATACCAGCAAACACACACGGTTTGGCGGAGTACTTCTCCATGATGATTAGTCAAAAACACGTGCAAATCACAAAGGTTAGAGCACCGTGGCTCTGATACCAATTGTAGGATCGAAGAGCACGTGAAAAGCTACCAAAGGGGGGGTGAATGGTAGATTTAAAAATCTTACGCAGCGGAAACAATTAAACCCTAAACCCTTTCGGCAGAAAAACGATCTGATAAAGAAATCGTGTGTGAGACTAATCTAAACGTGTTTCACCGTGACAAAGTGATAGATATCAGATAGAATAAAGTCACGAAGACAATACAAAAAGAATCAATCAAATCCATTGAGAAGAACTCAAGTTATGATCGAAAGATCAAACAATGGTCAATCTGCCCTACCCGAGAAAAAAAAACAGTTCTGGAACGCTGCAAAGAAACTCGTGTAGATCATAGAACCCAAATCCAATGACCGTGAAATTTTGACATATGATATAAAATCAAGTTGTGAAGACAACTCAAAAAGAATCACGTCAATTAGATCTGTAAAACTCGAGTTATGATAAAACCACCGACGAAAGGTAGTGCTGTCCAGAAACTCGACGAGTAAAACTTGTCTGGAACAAGCCGGACAAACAAGGCACAAAAGTTCCTTCAAACTACGAATTTTATTCAATATAACAGAAGAGGAACAGCCCCAAAGTCGTGCACCACGAGCTCTGGGCTCCCTTGCTTATATAACCAGCCCTTAGGCCAACCTAATATCAACTAGGACTCCAATCCTACTCAGATCACGAATTGTAACTTTCCATAACTGCTCAAGATTCTTCTATACGCAGATAGAAGCAATCTTAAGACTTCCAAACACCTTAGGAACATATCCCACATTCCTAAACAACTCAAATTCGTGACCCACACGAAATCCTATCATAACCAACTCAAATCTTTCCATATTTGAGTCAAACCCGACTCAGCCGCAGCCTGAGTCCATAACCTAGTCGGTTGGACCTTTCCGACCAATTCTTTACGTCCACATCTCTTCATTACGCCTTGGAACCATGTAGCCACGTCCATGCACTCCTTGCACACGTGCAAACATCTTACAATGACGTCCACGATACCTTCATATGCATTGTTCTTGATTCAATCATGATGCGCAACCTCCTGATCAGCTCAACCACAATTCCTCCTGAATTTGGTTGTTGGAACCTCATCTCCTCCCTGAGACTAGTCCAATGGATCCCGTCACCAGCCATGTCTTGAACTCAAGCAACACCTGCACATGAATAAACAACCAATGCATACGAGCCCAAGTCCTCGACTTGACTCAAGTTAGTTCCGAACACAACACCCTACGTGAGCACCTCACATAAGCATGTTGTAAAGCATATCAAAACACTATATTATCCATATCAACCAAAACGCACCAAAAACTTAGCAAATGAATACTAAGCAATCTTTCCAACAATGTAAAGCAAGTACGAAACATTGCAAATGAAAAGCAGAAGCACTACGGTCAAGTTCCGGACCTTGCCAGAGCAACCCGGACCTTGAGTCGGAGCTAACAAAAGCTAGTAGAACCTAGCACCGGAGCTTACCAAAACTAGTACAACCAAGTTCTTGCCGGAGCTTACAAAACTAGCAGGACCTAGCGCTGGAGCTAACCAGAACTAGTCGGAACTAGTAATACCAAAATCCAGAGCTAGAAAAATCAACTTCGGAGCTTAGCAAAAACATGTCGGAGCTATCAAAGACATGCCGGAGCTAAAGACAAAACTTCACCGGAGCTGACCAAAGCTAGTCGGACCTAGCATCGAACGTAACCGGAGCTACCCAAACCAAGCCGGACCTACCGTCGGACCTTGCTGTAGCTCAGATCTAGAGTCAGACCTTGATAAAAAGGTGTTTTGGTGATATTCAAAACTTTTATCATCAAAGCCAAGTGTATTCACTACAAGCAATTGTATTCAGCACACATAGATCTTACACCATTTTTCCTAGTGTATGAAGCCGAAGCAATCCTTGATCACCTTGGGGTCCCTCCGGGTCCGGACCTTTGACGAAGCCACGCAGGACTAGCTCCGACGTGAAGACCTTGACCTCGTCGACGAGGGAAGGTGGCGAGCAGTTGTTCGAAATGCACGTTATCGCCAAGCGCGCCGGCGCTACCATCAAAGGCACGTGCGTGACCGACAGCTCGAAGAAGGTGACCTGGTGCTCCGGAAGATACTAACTCTTGAAGGGATGAACAAACTTTCCCTCAGCTGGGAGGGTCCTTTCCGAGTCATTAAAGTATCCTGACCAGGCTGCGTTTGCTTGGCAACTGAGGATGGAATCCCACTCCCTAATCCTTGGAACATCGAGCACCTCTGTAAGTTTTATGCTTAGAATCACGGAGGTGAGTCTGTAATTACACACAATGCATGTTATAAAGTCATTATACAGAGTCGAGCAAGTCCTCTGAGAGAACATCCGGACCCCTCCGGGAGGGTTCGGAAAGTTCAAGTAACACTTGACACAGTCACAATACTAAAAGTGTAACTACTTGCTCTGGGTTAGCACAAGATGTATAGCACATTTAGCTTGGTCCAACACCCTAAGTGTGTCCTTGTCTCCCCTGTAATCCGGACCTATAATGAAAAGCATTGTTGTGTGAAGGCAGACTCCACGTGCATTTACTTTTTGTACAAGGCTCAATATGATAAATTATTTTTACCTTGCTTGTCTATAATGAAGTTGTGCAAATCTTTTTGAATTTTGTTCTAAGTAACTCACATTCATTACAAACCTTATTGATAGTCTTTTTGGATCTTAACACTACCACATAGTCTACTTGCCTGAACGCCAAGCCAACCTAGGTCCGGAGTGTGCTATCGACTTAGCCTTGTCTAGCACCCTAAGTACGCCGCTCTACCTACACCCTGGCAGACCTTAGTAGGGTGAGTACTAAAAAGGCACGTACATCCAAAAAGATTATATCAAAATGCTTGTTATCATGCTGAGTTTCTTCGGTCTCAAAGTTCAAATAAGAACAATAAGCCACAACCAATTTATAGATAAGAGGACGAATTTTACTTTTTCTCTTGCCTTTAGTGTGCAGGAAAAGCAAAAATTCATAGCGATGATAGACGAAGTCGGAGCTACTAAGCTCTGACATCTCCCAAGATAGGTCCGCCGTCAACATCTAATATGTTGACGTCGGAGCTACCAAGCTCCGACCATTTCAGGGGGCCTGTCTTCGACGTTTCAAAATTGAAGACTACAACATACTGTCATAACCTTTGGTACATGTACACATCTCAACTGTACACATGTACCAGGGGGCCAACAAGACACGACATAATATATTGAAGACAAAGTGAAATTCAAGGCAAAAAGGAGGATTTCATTTATCAGAAGAACTGGGTTATAAAATTGAGATTACAAGGGACAAAAGGAGAACAGTCCAAGCTATTGGAACACCTAAGACCTACGGAAGAACCAAAATACTTTTTGGGCAACCTCTTGGACGCTGGATTTGGCGGCATCTTACTCCTCAGCGACGGGACCTTCGAGCACCAGGTCCAGTGGGAATTGGGGATCTCGGCTTACATAACACGTCAGCACATATTCTTCTACATTTGTAGCCAGAATTTTCCCCTCCGTCTCTAGCTGATCCGCGATGATGTCGCCCATCGCATCAAGTTTGCCGCCAGCACCGTTGAGGGCCACCAGCGCTCGGTCCAGATCCAGCTTCGGGTTGTCCGGACGTACTGGACTAAAACCCAACGGTGTCAGCGCGTCATTCGCCCGTCCAAGGAAGTCCCATACTTGAATAGCTTCGGTCTCCTTCAGGCTCCGCAGCTCCACCAGTGACCTCCGGGCGGCCGCAAGCTCTAAACCTTCACGGGCAAGTCGCTCAGCCAACTTAGCATGTTGCTGCTTGACTTCATCAACCTACTTCTACTGGTCGGCCAACTCCGACTCCCGGAGGTGGATGCGGTTCCGCCTCTCAACAAGGTCTTTCTCCCTTCCCTTGACTTTCTCCTCCCTAGCGGCAATATCAGACTCTCTTTTCGAGAGCTCTAGCCCCACCTTCCAGTTCTTCTTCCTCTCTTCCTCCTTCCATTGATCCAGCTTTTTGTTGCGATCTGCCAAATTTTTCTTACCCAGAGCCAACTTCTGGGTGACCTCCGCTTCCCTTGTCACTACATCCTCCTGCTGCCCCAGGAGCTTTTCCTCCCTCGCCTCCAGGTCTCCTCGACGCTTCATGAGAGTTTCATTCAACCCTGCAAGCTTTTCGTAACGCTCGTCAGCAGCGCCACATCTCTCTTTCGCTTGCTCCAGAATTTCCCTGGAGTTAGCATCGAGCGCCCTGATGGCGGCCTCCTTCTCCTCCATCAACTTGTCACAGTACTCTAATCGGGCCTTCTCCCCCCTTGATCCATTCCTTCTAGTCAGCTAGCCTCGTCTGAGCAAGCTTGGTTTCAAAATGGAGTCTGTTGCGCCAACGCCTCAAGGTGTTGTGCTCCTCCTCCAAAGCTTTGCTCTCATGGTCGAAGGCGAGCTGGACCTGCCTAAGGCTCGAGCAGGCGTTGTCTATGGACAACGCCAGGGGGATAGGTTCTGGGCCTGCTGGGACCATTCCCGCAGACTCAAGTGGGTTCTCCGTAACAAAAACGGGGTCCCACTCTACAATAGTGGTCCCCGGTACTCCTGCGGTGTTGGGACCGCTCTCTTGGAGCCTGTTAGTGGCAGCAGAAGAACCCACAGGGGGAACTTCCGCCTCCGGGGCAGGTGAAGGCACCACTTCCGGGTCTTCAGTCGACGGCTCCGATGTTGAAGGACCTGTCGCCGGCCCTGTGAGCTGCTCTGGCTCCGGCGCTGGTACCTCCGGGACCACCACTTCTGGACCAGTAGCAGGAGCTTTAACTCGGGCCTCGACCTCCACTAGTTCGGGCCCCGGTACGGCGACTACCTCTGGCACAGCCGCCGGACCTTCAACCACCTCCGGCATAATTGGTGGACCTCCAACCTCCTCCGGCTCAGCAGTCGGACCCTCTACAATTTCCGGCTCTGTTGCCGGGTCTTCAACCGTACCCGGCACAAGGGCCGAAACCTCGACAATCTCCGGCTCAACAGCTGGGACTTCAACTACCTCTATCTCAATAGCCAGGGTTTCGGCAACTTCCGGCTCGGAAGCCGGAACTTCTGGCGCCGCCAGTACTAGAGCATCAGCCTCTGTCGCCGGGGGCACTTCTTCAACTTCCCTCCTGCGGTCCGGCGCTACCACAGGAGATTCAGGTGAGGACTCCGAGTCCAGGCTCACGACAGTTGGCGCTGGAGCTGCCGCGCCTTCCAACTCCGCTTGACGAGGAGGCTCAACAATCGAAGCCAGAGCTTCCACAGGTGCAGCCCCAGCCGTTGCAACAGGCGTTGAAGCTCCGGGTCCCTTCTTCGATATCCTAAAAATAAGGGGAAGAGAAGATTAAAGACATATCCAAAAGCAAGATTAACATTTCAGAGTGAGCAATCAATGCTTACCTCGGGATGCTACCACCCCAGTCGCCTTGGAACCTCTTCTTCTGAGGCTCGGAGCTAGAGCCCACCAAGTCTGGTGAGGCAACTGCTTCGGACCTCAGTTGAGGAACACTCGCAACCGTCAGAGTTCTTTCGGCGGGAGCTTCCCTTTGCCGGGAAGAACCCCCGAATTTGGAACCTCTAGCCGGCGCTGCAGCCGGAGTCGACTGCCTAGAGCTTACGCCTCTCGAAGACGTTTGCACCGGAGTAGGATTAGTAGTAGAAGACCTACCCCTCCGGGGGAAGCAACCGTCGTGGAAGGAGCAGGCCTGACGGACCTCCCATCAGCGTGCTTCAGCTTCCTCTTCTGGCTAGAAGGCTCATCTGGCTCTTTGCCCTTGCCTTTGCCGACGTCTTCAGTCCTTCGGCTTGGGGCGGGGGTAGGACCACCCTCGGAAGCTCTGGGGATCGTCAATCTGGTGGTCGGAAGCCTCTCCACCTCACCAAGATCGTCAAGCGCCGGCATACTCCTCCGGAGCTCTCTGCTGAACTGCGCCTCCATGTTCAGAGGGAGAAAATCCGCCGACGGAGTTAAGTCGTCACCTTTGATGTCAATTCCATGTTGGAACTTCTTGAGATGAAGCTCCAAAGCTGCGCCTCCAAATTGGATTTCATACCGATTTCAATCCGGTCTTCATCCATCACGCTGTTGAGGGCCCACGCAAGCTTCTCCATCTTCTTCAGCGGAGCCCACCTGTTGACCAGGAAGTTGCAGAAGACCATCTGGGGGGGGGGGGGGGGTCACTCCTCCTTCCACGCATTCACGGATCCTGGTCAAAGCAGGGTTGAAGGTCTCTGACAGCACCAAAACCACACTCCATGCGTCAGTATCAACATTGGGGAGACCTTCGGGTAGCTCCAACTTCTCGTGCTCCTCTACCGTAACGACGATCCAATCTTTCTTCCAGTCGTCCTACTTGCCGGAAGGAAACGACCTCAAGTATTTGAAGGGGCATTTCTTGCGCTTCACAAAATAGTAGAAGCCAAGAAATTTGGACCCCTTCCCGGTGGTGTGGATGGTGAAGAAGGTGCGGAAGAGCTCGACGCAGGGGGGAATACCCAACCACATCTCGCAGAAGTGGACAAATGTTGACACAATAAGAAGAGAATGGGGGCCAAGGTGGTACAACTGCAGACCATAGAAGTTCAGCAGCATCAAAAGGAAAGTCGAGAAAGGTGGAATCAGCCCCACCATGGCGTACGCAGAGAAGTACACCATGTCGCCGCTGCGCTCCTTCTTGAACAGGAGCTTGCCGGCGCGAACCAGATGGTTGAAGTAGTCGCTGGATCATCCCATGTAGGTCCAGACCTTCTTCAGATCATCATCGCTCTTGAGGCGGCTCTTGGGGAGACCCAACTCCATCGCAGCAAAGTGAAGCAGAAGATGGAATGTTAGGCGGAGTTTGGGAGGCTCTGAGCGCAAAGATGATCGAAGGCGTAAAGAGTCCTCAACCCGTGCGCACTTTCCTTCTTAAGTAAGCCTCTGCGACGCTTGGATGGAAACCGCAATGAGATCAAGAGTACTTTTCCAAAATCTACCCTGTCAATGGTGAGTGGGACTGGAGCCACCCCGACGAAGAGACTGAGGTCCTTACCCAAGGCCAACCATTGCCATGATGAGCGGCGGGAAATCCGAAGTCGGCGCTCTGACAGGGTGCGTGGAACCGATATGGTTTTCGTATTGGGAAACGGCGACCTTCAATTGCGTGAGATTCGCACTCAAAGATCTCATCTGTTGTATTCATGAAAAGCCACGTGTCGAAGGTTCACCCCTGAACCGCTACTCTATCGGCGCATCAGAGGACTTTTTGAAAATCGAAGTGCGGGAATAGAGAATGGCCCACCTCCGGCAAAACAACTTAACCCAAGGGGTTTCTTCTAGAGGTGGGCCCGGGGGCCACTGTCGGTACCCTACGTACCGGGTACCCCACGATACCGCAACAAGAGTAAGAAAGTTCCACCCGTCAGAGTCGAAGGCCCTTGATGGTCCCACATATCACGTTGCATCGGACCCACTCCCCTCATATGACTAGCTCTTGGATTAACACGTGTAAAATAAGCCCGGAACAGAACTCCCAACCAAGGGAAGCTCCGGCTATTACACGTGTACAACGGCCCCAGACCTAGCCCCCGTCAGCAGAGGAGCTCCGGTACTGACATGTGTACAGCAACCCCGGACCTGCTCTCCCGCAAGGGAAAGCTCCGGGTCCGACACGTGTGGAGACTGCGGACCTTCGTCACCAACGTAAATACAGGCCGAACAAGACCATTACAGACATTCAAGGATGGTTAAAGTGACAGTTACAAGGTTTGATAATGTGTCATTAATACTATATTAATGACACATGATCAGTGTACAGTTAATAGTAGTAACGCTGTCATGAAGGCACATTACCACACTATTAACTATACTTAATATTCTTTAGATGGTGTATTAAGACATTAAGCACGCCAGAGCCACATATCGGGTCAGGCCAGCTTTGTAACGGTCAGTCCTTAGAACTATAAAAGGGGTGCACCGCACGAATATCAAGACATTTGGATCCAGGCTATTGCAACCTGACCTTAGCGAACTAACTCGCTCAATACAATCAAACAAACCCCGTGGAGTAGGGTGTTACGCTCAGGCGGCCCGAACCACGTAAATCTCTGAGGTCACCATCTTGATTTGGATCTTGTGTCCCCTAACCACAAAAGAACCTCCGCGGGTTGTTTCTCAACGGGTCCGGAGAAAGTGTCGTATTTCACAATTCAACACACGTCATAACAATTTCAACTTAATTCCCGTCCACGTCAGCAAACTGAAATTACAAAACTGATTAAGGGTGTAAAATGAACTGGATTAGCAAAGAGTAGGTGTAAAATGAACCAACAAAAAGTTAAGGGGGTTATTCGGACCTCGACGATAGTTGAGGGGAGTAAAACAAACATTTTTACAGCATTGATAATCTAATCAGTCTACTGAGCCTAGCTCACTTGGTTAAGGGTGTACACCCTGACCACCCAAGTTTGAATCCTCCTGGATGCGAATTTGGGTGCCTATTTTCTTCCTAATATAATGCCACATAATTCCTCCTAGCTTGGTCCAATTTAGAGCTTTCGAAAAAAAATCTAATCAGTCTTTACATGTAATATACATTTGAGCAAACATACATTGTATACAGTCAACTATATACATACATAGTAAAGTAATGCATTGCCATATTACATTTGCAATTTGTATAGTTTTTGTATACAACATCTGTATTCTGTGCAGTTTATATGTACAGTATATACAATTTCTATTTACATACAAATGCCACGTACGAATCTGGACATATACATCAGTTCATAGATATGTGGTTTCATCCTGAACAGAAACCATCAATAAAGTGCACTGTACCTGTAAAAATATTGTTTGGAGGATGCTATCCTTCATCCTGGATGGGGATGAAGTACTTATTCTCCATTGTCTCTTTGCCATTCCACTCTAGCCGTTCCCACCATTCATATGATCCACAAATCTGTTTTAGTTTTGGGCATTCATACATTTGACCCACTGGAAGTGTTTTCAGACGTGGGCAACCTTCCACTCTGATAATCTCAAGACAAGGGAAGTCTCTTGGACTGCATCTCTTGGCCAGCTTTGGTAGACCATTCAGCACCAGGAATCTCAGTTTCGGGAAGTCCACATGATACACTGTTCCATTGATCCTCCCCCTTTTGGCCATGTCTTGATAGCCCTTCACATATTCACTGTGCATCTTCTACCATACCCTGCACCTGCTGCTCTTCAGAGAAACCATTATGTCTCACACACCTCTGAACACTGCTCGACTTAATTATCTTACCCCTATCCTCCACCTCATTGACTGTAAAATCAGGTTAACCGTAGTTTTCCTTACAAAAATCAGGTCATGTATCAATACAAGTGATTATAGGAGTAATACGGTAGTTTTCCAAACAAATAAATCATTCAACTAAAATGGATAACATTTATTCTCGAAAAAATAATAATAATTGATGGCATTTACAAGCAAAACAACGAACAAAAGAATCATATCATGTACTCCCTCCATCCCGAAAAGCTTATCGCTTTGTAGTTTCTCCCTCCGTTCCAAAAAACTTGTCGCTTTGTAGTTTATTTTTAAACTACAAAGCGACAAACTTTTTGGGCCCGAGTATGTAAAACATCAACAGTGTGCATGTACGAGCATCTCACAACATATCCAGATTCGAGACCACCAGAGTGAATCCTCCCTAGACATGCATGAGCCATCGAAAGTGGGATCTTGTCATATTGGAATGAAGTACTTGCTCTCCATATGGGTCGCCTCTTCCCTGTCCTCCCACCGTAGTTTCGCCCACCAATCAATTGTACCACATACCTGCTTCAGTTTTCCAAAGTTGTGTGCGCTGCTCAGTGGGACGTTCCTCAAATTTGGGCAATCCTCCACTCGAATGGTCTCGAGAGAGAGGAAATCTCTTGGCTTGCAAATGCTTCTCAGCTTCTTAACGTCAGTTAATACAATCGATCTCAGCCTCGGGAAGTCGGTTGGGATTGCTCTATCACTTAATTCACTCATGTGCTTGCTTTGATAATCACAATCTTGTTCACTGTGTAGATCTTGTACCGCAACATCATCTTGTTGTTCTTCAGAAGGATGATCCTGAAGTTTTAATTTCTGTACCCCAGACTCCTCATCACTATCAACTTCTTCAACAATGTACATCATTTCATCACATTGGGATACTACAAGCCTCTCGAGCGTTTCAAGCCTTAGAACCCATGTGATATTCTGTAGTTTGGGACAATTCATAATGACCAGTTTGCGAACGAACCGAAAATGATGGGGCATTGGCGCAACTATGACAGTCTCCAATGAAGGAAGAACTGAGAGGGTCAGGAACTGCAGGCATGAAGGTGTCAGCTCAGCATCGGAAACCAGTGTGTTCAGATCATAGCATGATTCAATGTACAGCTCCTCAAGGCGCATCATGTGGTTGAGATCAGAGATTTTGATACACTGCATTTCTCCACAGTACTTCAAATTCAAGCGGTGTGTTGACTTTGCCAAAGGATTAGTTTTATTCAATTTTTTTAACACTTCTTCTGAATAAATTGTGATTCCAAGAAACAAAAGAGCCTTCAAGGAATCCAGATTCAGGTCATCAACGTCACGAATGCCATAGTGGCTGCGAAAGAGATTAAGTACTCTTAGCTTGAGTAACTTTGAGCAATTGTTCAAGGTATCTTCAAGTGCAACGGTCACACTAAGATCTAGATGCCTCAATTCTTTCAATAACCACAACCGTTCGGGTAAAATTGTGATGTTTGTATGTGACAAATTGAGATGCTGCAGTGCAACCAATGTCTCACATTCTGGCAGTGATGTTATTGCAGTATGAGAAAGATCTAGCACTTTCAAGGAGGGCATAAACTTGAAAAAACCCAAGCTCAACTTGTTCAAATTTGGGTTATTCTGGATCAACAAGGTGGTGAGGTTCTTGCATTTTGGTGAGAAAGAAAGCTCTTTGATGTCATTAAACATGATGGAGATTCTTGTAGGTCCTTTCCAATTTCCTTGTGATGGAGCATTATCCAAAGCCATCCCTGCTTTAACAAGAAATTTTGCCTCTGTCTTGTTAACCAACCAAAGCCCCAGATGCCTGATTACATGGTGCATTTTTACCTTTGATGACATTGAACTACTGGTCTGAAGCAAACAAGCTGAAACAAGACTACGAATTATGTGATAACCGTTCTCATAATTATTGAGCAGCAAACCTTCAGCCAACCAATAATCAACCAGTTGCTCCTTACTAATAGTTCCGTACTCCGGGAAAAGAGTGCAGTACAGAAAACACTGTTGCTGAGCGGGTGTGAGCCTGTCATAGCTGTATTTCAGCTGAGCAAACATTTCATCCACACCATCAATGCTGTCCATGTTACCCCTAATTGCATCTGCAGCTGAAATCCAGTCCTTTGGTTCCTCGAAGCCTGCCACAGCGGTCCCGATGATATTCAGTGCAAGTGGTAGACCTCCACAACTTCGGCATATTGCCATGGCACGCTCCCAAACAACATTGTTGGAAATGTGTGATTCAACTGCTGCACAAGCTTCATTACTCAGCTTGCTCAAGAATAGTTTCCAGGCAGCATCGTCATCTAAAACTTGCATTTTGATCAGGCTCTTCTGTGCACCCATCTGGAAGCATACTCCTTGCTCACGTGATGTCACGATTAGTTTGCTTTCACTGTTGGTATCTGGAGTTGGAATACCAACATCCTCGAGCTTGAACTTCTTTCTTACATCATCAAGCAGCACTACAAATCTTTTCCTAGCCAGTGCCTTTACCAAGAATCTGGCCCGTTTTTCAACAGCCTCTGCTTCATTCCATGGCAAATTAAGTCTTTCGGATATAGTCTGTTGTATATCTACCGTGTTTAGTGACTCTGAGTTGGATACTTCAATAAAGATAACAACCTACCACAGCCAATTTAAGGGAAATAACATATTAGTTGAAGTTTAATTAGTAAATAAAACGATATAGCAAAGTTGGATGCTGAATAGTGACAAGCCAGAGAAGTATGAAATTTGTATGTGAATAAAGGTTCAAACTGTACTGATTCAATGCTATATTCGATTTTATGGATTTTATGTGTAAAAATTATTGAATGTGCCTTGTAAATAGGTACAGCAATACTTGCATTCAGTGCACTTATGGACATAATTTTTTGAGCAAAATCCATCATCTACTAGCATGGAAAACCTTATATTGTGTTTACTCTATCTCCATCTAAGTCCATTGCCTTCTAACAAAGAAAGCATTATATTGCATTTACTCTATCTCCATCTAAGCTTTTGAGAGCAAATACATCCGTACATTTGAAAAGAAATATTGGAGTGTATAAGTGAATTGCCTACCCTTCCACATCAGCTTAAGCTTTTGGGTGCAACTGTTCAGCGCATAGTAGCTTAATTTGGTATCAGACTCCTCTCTCCCCCTGATGCCAGGGTTACCTCTCTCGGCCGCACAGGGTGCCGCCGTCCTCCCTCCCCCCCCCCCCCCCCCCCCCCCCCCCCCCCCCCGCACGCCGGCCCTGGCGCCGCCTTCCTCGGGCCGGCCGGCCTCGGATCGGGCGCCGCCGGCCCTAGATCTAGGGATGGCAACGGGTCGGGTACAGCAAAAACCCGACCCGAAAAAAAATGTGCGCGGGTAAATTTTCGTACCCGAACCCGTACCCGCGGGTAAAAAATCGTACTCAAACCCGAACCCGACGGGTTTTAGTCGGGTTTCGGTTACCCGACGGGTACCCGTTAGGGTTCTAGGATTTCCATTTTCTGTTGCTTCATCTTCGATCGGATGGCAGCGGTGGCGGTCGGATCTGCGGCGCGGCTGTCAGATCTTGAGGCGCGATGTTGTATTTTTTAATGGGCCAACTGCTAGGGAATTAGTGTTGTCTTAGATGAGCCGTTTTTAATGGGTCTGACATAAACATCATAATCAGTGAGCTGTTTTGGGTACCCGACGGGTACCCGCGGGTAAAAAGTAAAACCCGTACCCGTACCCGCAAAATATCGGGTCGGGTACGGGTTGTACCCGCGGGTAAAAAATCCTACCCGTACCCGCACCCGTCGGGTGCAATACCCGCCGGGTACCCGAACCCGCGGGTATAATTGCCATCCCTACCTAGATCGGGCCCTGCCGCCGCCCTCGGGCTGGCTGGCACCGCCGCCCTCCCCGCCGCTGCCCCCCTTGGGCTGGCCGGCCCGGATCGGGCGCCGCCAGCCCCGCAGTCGCCTCCCTTCGGCCGGCCAGCCTAGGACCTGGCGCCACCGGCCATGGCGCCGCCTCCCTTGGGTTGGTCGGCCCTGGTCCCGTGGCTGGCCACCTCGGGGCGGCCGCTGCTGCTGCCGGGGGCTTCACCGTAGCCGTCGGGCCCGCCGTTTTCCTCTCCAGACTGACCCCCCCCCCTCCGGTTTTGCCTCCTGGTCGGCCCTCTCCGACGTGGCTGCTGCACAGGCTGCCTCCCGTGAGCGCGAGCGCGCGCTCGTTCTTGCCTTGGAGCAGGAACGTGCGCCTGCGGCTGCTCTCACCCACCAGCTCGAGGAGTCACCGCAGTTCCAGTGGAGTGCGACCCACGACCCTCCGAGTGACGGCGCAACCTACACCACCTACGCGGCTTCTCTTGTCGCTGCTCTGCACGCTCAGGGCGCTGGCGTACAGAACATCTGGACCCTGGTCCCGGTTGTTCTCAGCTCCGACTCTAAGTCCTTCGCGCGGTGGCGCAGCCTGCTTCTCCTGACGTTGAGGCGCTTTCGTCTGGACAACCACGTCCTGCGGGATGATCCCCCGTTGGATGACACCTGGATCAGCATGGACAGTCTGGTCCTCACTTGGATCCTTGGGTCACTCTCTGAGGAGCTCCAGGATATCGTCGCCCAGCAGGGTGGCGGTACTGCCCGTTAGGCCTGGCAGATCCTTGAGCTTCGTTTCCAGGGGAACCGACCGACCCGAGCTCTCCACATCCGGGCCCGTTTCGGTACAACTGTCCAGGGTGATCTCTCCATTACTGCCTACTATCGCCAGATGAAGGGTATGGCGGATGCCCTTCGCGACCTTGGAGAGCCTATCTCGGACAGCTCCCTTGTTCTTCAGGTCTTCCAAGGCCTGAACGAGCGCTACACCCACGTTCGCTCGTGGATCCTCCGTGAGCAGCCCTTCCCGACCTTCGAGAAGGTCTGGTCAGACCTCGAGCTTGAGGAGATCACCCAGGGCGGCTCCACTGCTCCCGCACCTGCCACGACCTTCTACGACACTGGTTCGTCTCCACACCCTGCTCCGCGCCCACCCACCACACCTGGAGTTCCTGCTCCCTCCGGTGGTGGTGGGAACCGACGCCGTGGCAGGCGTGGTGGGGGTGGCCGTGGAGGCGGGGCTGGTGGAGGTGGTGGCACTACCGGTGGTGGCTCTACTGGTGGCACTACTGGTGGCGATAGTGCTGGACGGGGTCAGGGTGGTGTGACCTGGCCCACACCCTACAACCCGTGGACTGGCTAGATCTCGATGTGGCATGGGCCGTCCCCGGGTCTCCTCCCACTGCGTCCACAGCCGGCCTACGTGACCACTCCGGTCTACACTGCTGGTGGACAGTGGACTCTGCCCCCTGGCGGACTAGGCTACCCTGCGGCTGGGCCGTCCACTCAGACCTGGGACCGCCAGTCGCTCGCGTCTTCTTTCAGCACGGCAAGTCTCACACCTCCTGGCCCTGACTGGGTTGTGGACTCCAGACGCCACACCACTCCTAACGCTGGTATACTTTCTTCCACCCACCCCTCCCACCCTTCTTTTCCTTCTTCTATCGTTGTTGGGAATGATTCCGTTCTTCCGGTCACCTCAGTAGGTGATTTGGGTTCATTCGGTTCTTTTCATCTTCGTGATGTTTTTGTTGCTCCGGACATTATTCGACATCTTCTTTCTGTTCGTCGCTTTACCACTGACAACCATGTTTCTATTGAGTTTGATCCTCTTGGTTTGTCTGTGAAGGATCTTACTACCCGGCGTCTTCTTCTCCACTGTGAGAGCTTCGGGCCCCTGTACACGGTGCGACTTCCCGCTTCCTCTTCGTCCTCGCCTTTTTGCCTGGCTACGACAGCTCGTTTGACTACTTGGCATCGTCGGCTTGGCCACCCCGGTGTTGATGTTATGTCGAAGTTGTCTAGTAGTTCAGTGATTTCGTGTACTAAGGGTTCTCATGAGTCTGTATGTCATGCTTGTCAGTTGGGTCGCCATGTTCGGCTTCCTTTTCCACATTCTGTCACTCATGTGGAGCGTCATTTTGATCTGATTCACTGTGATCTGTGGACCTCACCTGTTCTCAGTGTTTCTGGCTATAAATATTATTTGGTGATTGTTGATGATTTTTCGCACTACTCGTGGACCTTTCCCTTGCGACAGAAGTACGATACGTTCGCTACTCTTTCTCACTTCTTCGCTTGGGTTTCCACCCAATTTGGGTGCACGATCAGGGATGTCCAGTGCGATAATGGGCGCGAGTTCGATAACTCCGTGTTTCGTCACTTCTTGCTTTCTCATGGGGTTCAGTTGCGCATGTCTTGCCCTTACACTTCCCCCCAGAATGGCAAAGCCGAGCGCATGATTCGTACCACCAACGATGGCATGCGCTCCCTGATGTTTCAGGCTTCCACTCCTGCTCGCTACTGGGCAGAGGCCCTTCACACCGCTACCTTTCTCATTAATCGTCTTCCTACTAAGGCGATTAGTGCTCTCACTCCTCACTTCGCTCTCTTTGGCACCACCCCTCTTTACGACCACCTTCGAGTTTTCGGGTGCACGTGCTACCCTAATCTCTCTGCCACCGCCCCTCATAAGCTCGCGCCTAGTTCGACTCGGTGCGTTTTCCTTGGGTACTCTCCCGATCATAAGGGGTACCGGTGTCTCGACCTTACCACTCGTCGTATCTTGGTCTCCCGACACGTCGTGTTCGACGAGTCCTCCTTCCCTTTCGCTGGGTCCTCCTCTGACTCGGTTTTCGAGTTGGATTCTCCTTTTTCCACTGACCCTGAGGCCGCTCCTGTCCAGCGACCTTGTTTTTTACCTTCTACAGGTCTTCCTCTAGCTGCGCCGGACACGACCCCGGTGTCTCAGATACCACCTGTCGTGCCTCCCGCGGCTCCAGCGTCCCCGACGTCGTCCGCTGCGCCGCGCGCGGCCCCGGCATCCCCGACGTCACCTGTCGTGCCACGCGCGGCCCCAGCGTCCCCGACGTCGCCCGCCGTGCCACGCGCAGCCCCGGCGTCCCCGACGTCGTCCGCTGCGCCACGCGCGGCCCCGGCGTCCCCGACGTTGCCCGCCGTGCCTCGTGCGACCCTGGCGTCCCCGACGTCGCCCGTCGTGCCACGCGCGGCACCGGCGTCCCCGACGGTGTCCGTCGCGCCTCACGCGACCCTTGGACCGCGGCACGCCGACCCCGTTCTCGTTTATCAGCGACGAGCGCGGCTTAGTGCACCAGCTTCACGTGCGGCACCGGTGTCCCCGACGGCGTCCCCGACGTCGTCCGTCGCGCCTCGCGCGACCCTTGGACCGCGGCACGCCGACCCCGTTCTCGTCTATCAGCGACGAGCGCGGCTTGGTGCACCGGCTTCATCCCGCACCGAGCCTCCGGTGTACCACCCTCCACTGCTCCACCGGGACCCTCGTCACGTTCACCCGATGGTGACTCGACGGGCCGTCGGTGTTCTTCGACTGGTGGAGCGCTTCTCCGGGGTCGTTCTATCGTCCTCGACCTCCCTGCCGCCTGCCTCGTCATCCATCTCGCCTATCCCCTCTTCTGTCCGTAGCGCCCTCGCCGACCCTCACTGGCGTCGGGCTATGGAAGAAGAGTATGCGGCCCTGCTAGCCAACCGGACCTGGGACCTGGTTCCCCGTCCTGGTCGTGGCAATGCTGTCACGGGCAAGTGGGTGTTCACGCATAAGAGGAAGGCGGATGGGTCTCTTGAGAGGTACAAGGCACGGTGGATGCTTCGCGGTTTCACGCAGCGTCCTGGCATTGACTACGACGAGACCTTCAGCCCGGTGGTGAAGTTGGTGACGGTTCGCACCTTTCTGTCGCTGGCTCTGTCGCGTTCTTGGCTTATCCACCAGCTGGACGTCAAGAATGCCTTCCTCCATGGGGCGCTGACTGAGACGGTGTACTACACTCAGCCGACAGGGTTCGTTGATTCTGCCCGTCCAGACTAGGTCTGTCGGCTGAACAAGTCCCTATACGGGCTGAAGCAGGCGCCACGGGCTTGGTACAATAGGTTCACCTCCTTCCTGGCCTCGCTCGGCTTCGTCGAGGCCAAGTCGGACACCTCGCTCTTCGTCTACAGGTGTGAGAGTGACACTGTCTACCTCCTCCTGTACGTGGACGATATTGTCCTCACGGTGTCCAACTCGACTCTTCTTCATCGCATGATCTCCGCCCTACAACGCGAGTTCGCGATGAAGGATCTCGGTCAGCTCCACCACTTCCTAGGCGTTGCGGTCGAGCACCGCCCGGGCGCTCTGTTCCTCCACCAGCGCCAGTACTGCCTGGATATCCTCGAGCGAGCGGGCATGGCTGATTGCAAGCCGTGCTTCACTCCCGTGGACACCCAGGCAAAGCTGTCTTCGGCCGACGGCACCCCGGTCGCCGACCCCACCTCTTACAGGAGTCTTGCAGGTGCCCTGCAATACCTCACCTTCACCAGGCCAGACATCTCCTACGCAGTTCAGCAAGTGTGTCTCCACATGCTTGATCCGCGGGCGACGCATCTCACGGCGATGAAGCGGATCCTTCGGTACCTGCATGGCACACACGACTACGACCTTCTTCTGCAGCGCGACTCTGCCTCCGAGCTGGTCGTCTACACCGACGGTGACTGGGCGGGTTGCTCGGACACCCGCCAGTCCACCTCCGGCTACGCCGTCTTACTGGGCGGCAACCTCGTCTCCTGGTCCTCGAAACGGCAGCCCGTGGTGTCCCGCTCAAGTGCCGAGGCGGAGTACCGCGCCGTGGCAAACGGCGTGGTCGAGTCCTCCTGGCTTCAGCAGCTGCTTCAGGAGCTTCACTCCCCCGTCGCCCGGAGTACGTTGGTCTACTGCGACAATGTCAGCGCCATCTACCTCTCCACCAACCCGGTGCAGCATCAGCGCACGAAGCACGTGGAGATTGACCTTCACTTCGTTCGTGAGCGGGTGGCTCTCGGGGCGGTGCGCGTCCTGTACGTTCCGACGTCGTCTCAGTTCGCTGACATCTTTACGAAGGGACTTCCTTCGACGGTGTTCACCGAGTTTCGGTCCAGTCTCAACATCTGTCGTGGCTAGATGTTGGGACTGCGGGGGGTGTTAGACTGCACTTGTGTTAGGGTACTATAGGGGCAGTTTAGTCCTTTTGTATTAGGCTCCTTGGCCCCCAAGTTAGGGTTCCTTAGCCTTAAGTCTTGTACCCATATATATGTACCCCTTGGCTGATTAATGGATCTATCTATTCCCCTCTAACATGGCATCAGAGACAGAGGTCTCGAGTTCGAATCCTGACGGACGCAAGTCCACTCCTATTTTCCACGTTAGAGGCCGAGGGAGCCTCACGTGGGGGGAGTGTTGGAGTGTATAAGTGAATTGCCTACCCTTCCCCATCAGCTTAAGCTTTTGGGTGCAACCGGTCAGCGCATAGTAGCTTAACAAGAAACAATGAGAACAAGGGTACATTCAATCTTGATTGGAGCCTTTGAATTTTGCAAGGGTTCTCAACTAGAAGGGCCAGATAGCAACTCACAACCCCACAACTGAACCTAGTCCACGAGATCAGGTCCCAAGTTGCTAAATATTTTTGCGAATTGATACCTACTTATATGTCTTGTTTTTAAGTTTGTGGGTATAGCAAAAAGGTCATGTGAGGAAAGTGCATCTAAACATAGTTAAACACATCAAAGTATGAGACACTAATATATGATTGTGCAACTGTGTCAGTTCCAAATATTTTTTATAGCAAAATTAATAAACTGACAAGAAAAAATCACGTGTTGCATGCTGCAAAAGATGATGTTACTTTACTCTACCGATGTACCCTTGTGTAGGAAGTTTGAACTAGCAATTCTGAATAACATGAGGTATACATGTGATAAAAATGTTGAATTTTGCTTCTCCTATACAAGAACATCACAATTTTCCTATTATTACTGATGCACAGACTTTTACAGTTAAACAATAGCTGTTCTATTGCTTCTGCATAAACAACTGAATGTAATCATCATTATAGAAACAACAGAAATTTTGTACATGATATCTAAAAGAGAAATCAAATATAAATTGTTTTTATTCTGATGCATAAATTATAGCTTTGGTGGAAACATGATGGTACCTGATAGTCACGGCCCTTCTTTTCAAGATCATTGTTAAAGACGTGAAGGAGTGTTGTCTTACCGATACCTCCTTCACCCCAAACACCAATTATGCTTGAGCCACCCTTCTCAAGCAGGTCATGGAGCCGAGTCAGCATGCTCTCGAGCCCAAAAGTCTCGATTTGAGGCAAGCGCTCAACAATCTCAGGCAGGGGCTTGAATCCAAATTCCTTGAACCCCCTCCCTTCCTCGGAAAGTTTGTTCACCTCACCCAGAGCATCCACAACACGCTTGCCGATCCTAGCACGACGAGCAGCATGCATGGTGCACTGGCAGAGGCAAGAATACTTCATAAACTGACTGTATTCCTCATCAATTTTGTCCAGCTGCAGCTCTTCGACATGATTCAACCACACCTGCACCTGAGGATCACAGACATTGAGCTTGTCTAGCTCCATGGTGACCCG
Source organism: Tuctoria greenei (assembly GCA_036927565.1). NCBI lineage: Eukaryota > Viridiplantae > Streptophyta > Magnoliopsida > Poales > Poaceae > Tuctoria > Tuctoria greenei. Next base: position 284,297,504 of record JAYESD010000002.1, on the reverse strand, counting down.
TGCTTTAACCTTACTCTCGATGGCCAGCAAGCTGTCCCTGGCCTTATCAAGATCACTCCAGTTGGACTTGAGGCGGAGGAACGAAGCGATCTCTTGGGTCACCACATCAACCACACCTGTGTCATCCAGGCACTCCCACAGAGGCTGCAAGCAAGAGCCTGCCGCGCTAATCGCATCAACCATTGGGGACGGTTGTGAGCTGATGCGAACACAGAATTTGCAAAGGGCAGTGTGCTTGAATGAAGTTTATAGAGGAATCATGCACGGCAGAGGAGGGATGTCACGCAACCCCAGAAGCGAATGGAGCAACACGGCAGGACGGTCTGCACATGGTGATTCATGATTGGAATGTGAGGACGCGGTTGTTGCGAGGAAATCGTCCACGCGCCAGATGAGAGAATGGAGCTAAGGAAAGTCTTACCACTTGACTAGAACAAGAAAAAAAAACTGGTTTGGCCAAAAAATCATTAACCGAAGGTGAGTGCAGGCGACAAGTCTCGCCATCATCCAGTTTCCTCGTCGTTTCCTGAGAAGAACGCCCCGAGCAAAGCAACGGCCGCCGTCCTTGTTTCCGAACTGTGTCGTGGCGGGGTCGATGTGGAAGAGGAAATCCGTTGAACAGCTTGCGTGCGGCGCCATCTCGCATAACTGCACAGCTGTCGGAGCGTACGCGCCTAAGTGGTTCGGCGACTTCTCTCCACCCGCGGCCGCAGGTTTCTGGATCGCAGCGGTGGTTGTGGATGGGGCTTTCCGCCGGCGCGGGGCAGCATCTTTGACTCTGTACTCCGTGGTCGAGACGTGCGCTTGCGCTGACCCGAGGCTGCCGGGCAACTTGCTCCGGAGGTGGGAGACGGCAGCAACGAGCGGACGGTTGGATGCCGTTCACCCGTAGCCCAACGCATCGGACGGTTCCGCCAGGATTGTGGGCCCGAGTTAGCAGAGAGTGAGCAGGTCGACTGGTCCCGCTCGGTGCCAGGCGGTGAGCTTTGGCTGCGGTTAGTGGTGGTGGCGGCGGCGGCGCCAGCTTTCGTCGTGACCGCCATAGCGGCGACGGTCAGCGGATGTGGGCTGCACAGTGCTGGCCTACATGGTTCGCCCAGCCATCTCTCACGTCGTGGCCAGCTCCGCGCCGCCGGAGACCTATCTCGGTAGGTTTACCCCCTCTCAACCCACTAGACTGTTGTTTGCCTGTTTCCCTTACGCCCGTCCACCGCATTTTGTGGCTTGCTTGCTTGCACTAGTGGAGGCGTGAAGGACCCCCAGCGGGAAAAATGCAAGATCACCAACATGGAAAGTTGGATATTAAGGCTCAGTTTGGGTGATTTGATTTTGTTCTTATTTATGCAGATGGTGATTGAAAGAAGGGTTTGGTGCACTGGAAGCGGAAAAAAAATTTGATTACTTACTCGATGTGAAGACACGGTAATGCAAATCAAGACTGGCAACTACATCCATGGAGAACACCATGGTATGGTACATTGCATGGATGAACCATGGTATCAGACTGCTAATGATATTATAATTTGTTTATAATTTGTGCCTGCAGACCGCAGTTCAACGACGTAAGAAGAATGGACTGAAATTGGTCATACATTTCTTCTTCAGGAGGTTACATATCGCAAAATAAGGAGACATGGTGCTCAGCTTTGAGGTTGTGTACCCATTGAAGGTATGAGCTACCACAGTATTGGATATTAGGCCTTGCACCTCCTTTATGAATAATCAAAAGATAAATGGATAGGATGTGCGTTAAAATTTTACAGCATTGATAATCTAATCAGTCGACTGAGCCTAGCTCAGTTGGTTAAGGCTGTGAGTGTACACCCTGACCACCCAGGTTTGAGTCCTCTTGGATGTGAATTTGAATGCCTATTTTCTTCTTAATATAATACCACCTAATTCCTCCTAGCTTGGTCCAATTTTAGAGCTATCGAAAAAAATCTAATCAATCTTTACATGTAATATACATTTGAGCAAACATACATTGTATACAGTTAACCGTATACATATATAGTAAACTAATACATTGTCATATTACATTTGCAATTTGTATAGTTTTTGTATCCAACATCTGTATTCTGTGCAGTTTGTATGTACAGTATATACAATTTCTATTTACATACAAATGCCACGTACAAATCTGGACATATACATCAGTTCATAGATATGTGGTTTCATCCTGAACAGAAACCATCAGTAAAGTGCACTGTACCTGTAAAAATATAGTTTGGAGGATGCTATCCTTCATCCTGGATGGGGATGAAGTACTTATTCTCCATTGTCTCTTTGCCGTTCCACTCTAGCCGTTCCCACCATTCATATGATCCACAAATCTGTTTTAGTTTTGGGCATTCATACATTTGACCCACTGGAAGTGTTTTCAAACCTGGGCAACCTTCCACTCTGATAATCTCAAGACAAGGGAAGTCTCTTGGACTGCATATCTTGGCTAGCTTTGGTAGACCAGTCAGCACCAGGAATCTAAGTTTTGGGAAGTCCACATGATACACTGTTACATTGATCCTCTCCCTTTTGGCCATGTTCTGATAGCCCTTCGCATATTCACTATGTGCATCTTCTACCATACCCTGCACCTGCTGCTCTTCAGAGAAACCATTATATCTCACACACCTCTGAACACTGCCCGACTTAATTATCTTACCCCTATCCTCCACCTCATTGACTGTTTCTTCAACAACTTGCTCCAATTCATTGCAGTGACAGATGGAAAGCTTCTCGAGTGCTTCCAGCTTCAGAACCCAGGTGGTGTCATGCAACTTTTGGCAGTGGGATATTGTAATTTCTCGGAGGTTGCGAAAGTGATTAGGCGAAGATCCAATAAGAATAGTTTGGAGGGCAGGAAGTTTAGCAAGGGTGAGAACTTGCAGGCAAGAAGCTTTTCGCTTATCAAGATCGGCAATAAGTTTTATCAAGTCAAGACATGATTCAACATAGAGTTCTCGAAGTTGCACCATATGTGTGAAGTCTGATATTTGGATTAACTGCATTTGTTCACAGTGCATGAGGCTAAGGCGCTGTGTTGACTTAGCTAGAGGATGTGTCTTTGTCAACTTCCTTAACACATCCTCAGCATAGATTGTGATCCCAAGGAATCCCAAATCTGTTAGTGAATCAATATTCAGGTCATTAACATCACGAATCCCGTAGTTGCTTCGGAAGAGGTTTAACACCCTTAGCTTGTATAGCTTGGAGCAGTTGTCGAAGGTCTCCTTCAATGCCTTGGTAACGCTCAAATCTAGATGTCTTAGTTTTTTGAGCATCCAGAAATCTGCAGGAAGCCTCTCAATTAATGTGTGGGACAAATTGAGATACTTGAGTTTGGCCAATGTGCTGCAGGCTGGAAGTGCTGTGATGTTGGTGTGTGAAAGATCAAGAACCTTCAAACAATGCATGTACTGGAAGAAGGTTCGACTCAGCCTGTCCAAGCCAGGATTATTCTGAACCAGCAAAGTTACAAGATCCTTGCATTCAGGTGACATGTCAATATCCCTTATGTCATTGGACATGAGTGAAATCCTTATTGCTGTTCGCCACTCTCTGTGTGGTGGTGCCTTCTCCAAGCTCATTCCAGCCTTCACAACAATCTTTTGCAGCACTGCAAGTGATAGCCCCAGTTGACGAATTATGTGATGCATTTTCACCTCTGAGTCAGTTCCACAGCTCTCCAGCAAGCAAACGGATACCAGGCTACGGATTATGTGGTGACCCTTATTGAGATCTTGAGGTATCAAGTCTTCTGCCATCCAGTATTCCACAAGCTGATCTTTGTTAATTGAGCCATATTCTGGGAAGAGGGTACAATACAGGAAGCACTGCTGCTGTATTGGTGTCAACTTGTCATAACTGTATTTCAGTTTATGGAACATTTCTGGGATTCCATCCAAGTCCTTGATGTCATCTTTTGTTGCTTGCATGGCCAAACTCCATTCCTTTGGTTTTGTTAGCCCAGCCACAGCGCTCCCTATAACCTTGAGTGCTAGTGGTAGACCACCGCAGCTTTGGATAATGGTGTTAGCATATTTTTTTACAACATTGTTGGGCTCAGGTGACTCGATGGCCCTAATTGCATTAGCGCTCAAATTGCTTCGGAAGAGCTCCCATGCCGCTTCTTTCTCGAGGTACTCCATCTTGATCATGCTCTGGTTCGCTCCCATTTGATAACACACGTTCTCATAACGTGATGTGAAAATCAACTTGCTTTTACTCCCGGAATCTGGAGTTGGAATCCCAACATCTTCTAGTTGGAACTTGCTCCTGACATCATCCAGCAAAATGAGAAACTTCTTTCTGTTTAGTGCTCTCACCAAGAGCCTGGCACGAGCTTCCTCTGTCTCTATGTCATTCCATGGCAAACCAAGGCGGTCTGTGATCGTGTGTTGGATGGCTGCTTTGTTTAGAGTTCCAGAGTTTGACACATCGACCATGATTACCACCTGCACTTATTTTACAAACAGCATTATGATTCAATTTAATTGTATCTGATGAATATAAATTTTGGATATTTGTGGAACTACACTTAATTATGAACAGTTAGAGCTCAAGTGCCAGGATTTAGTACTTGCATGATCTAAACAGATGGAGCAGCTAGGTTTTTACATCCATAACAGAAGTTTAAATGTTGAGTATATTATGAACATATATAGAAAATGGTGGCGATTTTAATTGTGAATAGTGTTCAAATTAGTGCATAGAGTTTTAAATGTCTGTAAACAGCTTATGACAATAAAGTGACTTCTTAGTTGTGTCTTGTCAAATTAATCTTACAAGCAGATAAGAATATCATCTAAACAGTGCTACTTTGACTGAATGATCTGACAGTTACGCACCTGGTAATCTCTGCCCCATGCCTTGAGCTTGTTGTTGAAGGTGTTGAGGAGTGTTGTCTTCCCCACACCACCTGGACCCCAAATTCCGATGATGCTCACAACAGTGCTGTCAAAAGATTTCCTTAAATCTGTCAGCACTGGTTCGATGCCAAAGGTCTGTGTCCGTGGTCGCTCCTCGACAGAATCTGGCAAACGCTTGGATGCAAATGTTTTGAATTGGTTCCCTTCCTCAATTAGCCCAGTAAGATCCTCCAACAGCTCGGCAATATGCTTGCCAAGACGATATCGTTCTCCAAGGCCTAGAACAGAACGACACAGCCAAGAGCACTGCATGAGTCGATCACATTCTTGGCCTATGGGATCAACTAGGAGTAGGACCCTAGCCACCCTTGTTAGCCACAAATCCACTCGAGGATCACAATCATTCATGTTGTTGGTCTCGAGACTAACTTGTCCTCGAACCACTTTCTTGACAGCTTGGAGGTCTTCCTTGGCTTTTCTTAGGAGTCTGTGGTTGCGCTTGATGCAGGCGAAAGATGAGAAGCGTTTTGCCGTGGCTGCAGGCAACCCTGCTTGATTGATGAAGCCGCAGACAGGCTGTATAGCTCCACAGATTATGGTGGCCTCTGCCATGGAAAGTTTTGGAACAAGGAGAGGATAGGTAGTAGTAGTAGTAGTAGTTCAAGAACAGAGGAAGAATGTGGAGGTCCGAAACTCTGAGTTATGCTTCCACAACTCCTTTTGCAGTCTTGGCTTCTTCACTTCAATTAGCTATTTAAGGGACAGGACTCCTAGCAAGGTCCCTCAAGTTCACGCAGTGACATGAATTAGCAAGGTAACTGAGGGGGTAGTTGCAATGAAGGCGCAGGACGCACAATTTGTCAACCATCAGCAGCCTGTGTGGCTCTGTACTCCTCAGGAAACATGAAAAGTGGAACTTTGCACAGTTCTGTCTTTCATATATTAATTTTAGGGATAACATAGCTTCATTATCTAGAACCTGATTGTCATAACTCATAAGTCAATATACTATTCTCACCAGGAAATGGTGTGCACGCAACATAAATGCCAGCTAATTAAAGACAACTGACGGTTGGGATAAACTATACACTGTTCATTGAACACCATTTTCGTTGCAAGAAGTATGGTGTTACAGCATCTAGTGAGGTGCCTTGAGCTTATCATATGCCAGCTAGGACACCATGCTGACGAGAATCCTATCCGAACAACCTGCCCATCTTAAACCAGTTTTTTTATTTGACAATAGTAGTAGTACTATTTATAGATCCTTACTCATTGAACAAGCTTTGCGTTTAATTTCCTGATGTGTCGTACTTTGTATTGACTTAACTAGCGATTAGGACTGGACTACAGTGCTAAGCAATTGGTTTCTGGATGTTCAGTTTAGCGAAAACTCTTGTTTTTTCACAGTTGGAATTTCTAGTTGGTTCCTATTCGCTGAACAATTTCTTTCGTTTTCATATCCTGGCTGCGTTTCTTGCTGCACCCAGCAACGAAAAGAGTTTGCAGTTCTGAAGCTACCTCCATTAACTGGAGGCGATAAGGGGATCGTTCTGATTCAGATACAGATCACCGCATTTATCCACTCATGTATCAACACACTGTCCTTTATCCATCATATGAGTATTGTCTGACTCGGATACGTGCTGTCCTAACTACCTTAGTTGACACATACCTTCCGTATTGGGTATTCCCTATCTTATCAAATGGGATAGCTTGAGCTGTGATGTTTTTTTGTGCATATAATCTCGTTTAGTGACGCTAGTGGCTAGTTTCTTGACTTCATGCTGGTCAAGCTATCATGTTACTCTGCAAACTGTTACTGACATGTTTTGGATGTGAATGCTTACAACCAAAAATATAGTTCCTTGCTTCACTTGCATGTTATCGATGTCACTACGTCATTACGTGGAAAATGCCCTTTTCACAGGAAGTTTTTTTCTAGAGGAATCTACGGTTGGGTTTGCCCACCTGCTGACTTTCCCTTGTACTAAGCACAATACACGTCCAACTGGACGGAAGATACAACAGCAAAAAGAGAACATCAACTCCTTTAACTAGTTAACTCCAACAATGATAGGCAAAATGAGTGGTCAAATGCGGTGTTTGATTGTTCAGATTTAGGTTTGGTTACCTTAGACTATTCGCACCAGCGTACTCTAAAGCATACTCTATATATTATTCTCCTTCTACTTTTACAATATATACTTTAAATTATACTGCGATATAATGTGCACAGTATGCTTTACAGCGTGCCACTGTAAACGGTCTTAGTCTCCAACAGTACATCCATTTTGTCTCGCGTGAGAGGTGCACTCTTTGTATTCTCTCTCCCCGATCTTTATTTTGTCAATTCTTTTTAAGTTATCTGTTCAAGACATTTCTGAAGCGTTGTAGTACCCATTTTACAAATGGCAAGTCATTGTTGGTTCCGATGTACATCAACGAATGTCTCCAGTTCCGTTGCGTTTGGTTGGAGGATAAGACCGTCCGCAGTGGTACACTTTAAAGCATATTGAATACACTGTTTTATCGTATAATTTAAAGTACTATTGTAAAAGTAGAAGGAGAATAGTGTATAGAGTATGTTTTAGAGGGCGTTGGTGCGGATAGCCTAAGGCTATCCGCACTCGTATACTCTAAACACTTACTCTAAAGCGTGGGTCCCATAAATTTCCAACAACTTCCTCTAAAACGTCTAGCATCCTCTAATTTTACAACACAATACTCATAATTTTTTCTTATAATTTTCCAGCATCCGGTGTGGGTCCCACCTGGACCTTTGCCGTTCTATCCAGTAGCCCGGTGCGGACGGTTTAAGAAGAGATGAGATCGGCCCATCATCCATATTTTCTAGGACTTACAGGCTGATTCTTTCTGGCTTGGAATTGAAGCTCAAGTTTAGGGTGTGTTTGGTTTGAGGGATATAGTAGGACTGGATGGGATGATCTTACTTTTCTGTTGTTTAGTTTGGAGACACATGAGATGAAGTCATCCCTCAAAAGAGAATATTCCATCCAGATGAGGGACGGAACCATCCCACCAAAAACATGGGGACGGATCCATCTCAGCTCCGTGGAGGCAGGCGCGCAGCCCTCCGGAGGTACTCATACTCACATCTTTCTGTCTCATTCTTTCATTTAAACAGGAGACGGGACCATTCGTCTCACACCATTCCACAAAACAAACAAGAAACAGAGATCGTCTCATCTCTCTAGACAAATAGAAAACGGGATCATCCCATCCTTGAAAATTGGGATGTATCCATCCCATTCCACTTTGACTCCAAACTAAACACATCATTATATTCCTTCAGCTTGTTGCTATTTTCTCCTTTAATCGAAATATTATCTTTTGGGAATTGAGCTTGAATGCTCACTATCGTATCAGACAGTTGCGTACATACATTATTTTGGGATGTAGAGGATGAAATGGTTGATGTTCCATTATCTAAAAATGTAAAAGGGTTAATCATTTCAGGAGCAAGGTTTCACGGGTTTCTATCCGAACTCGTTTCTTCTAAAACATATTTTATATTTTACTCTTTCTCTACTTCAGTATATATTCTAAATTTATAGTATTCACTCTTCACAACCTACTTTATAATTCTAGTACGTCAACACTTCAGTATTCTTTATAGTATACTGCTGCGAATAATGTAAGAGGGGGTTCAGGAACAAGTACCGAAGTAGCCAAGGCGTTCCAAAACCATGCGCGGCGGCGCTCGTTGGATTAGTTTAGGACCCCTCTGTTTTGGGCTTTGGTTTTGAATATCCAAAGCAGGCCATGCACCTATGTCCTTTGGTCTTATACTGTTACTGATGACGACTCCAAAACCATGCGCCGCGGCACCATGTCCAGCAAGTTGTCAATTTAGCATGTGCAGCACCTCACCCAACTCCAATCCCACTGTGTGCAACCTTAGCCACACAGGGAACCGCGTGTGTATATATATATATATATATATATATATACACACACAACCTAAGTCATGCATGCTTCTGTCAGCACCCTGAGACACCGTGTGAGCTAGCTAGTGAACCAAAAATGTACGTGACGAGGTCGATGTCACGGTACCTTGCCGACCCGAACGCCGCGGCTGAGGCGCCCCCGGAAGGCCCGGGCTCCGGGTTCCTGGTGGTGGTAGACGAGGCGGCCATCGAGCGTGCCTCCTGCTGCTGGGGCCTGTCCTGGGACAGGCGGGTGAACGGCCTCCCCTTCCCACAGAGCCGGCAGCTCGCACTGCAGCAAAGCCAGGCCCTGAACCCTGCGGTGACGGGCATCGAGTGCTTCTTGGAGATACTAGGGAGCAAGCTGTGCCTCGACCTACCCTCCGGCAGGCCCCCCGGCGGCCACGCACCCGCGCCCACCGACTTCGTCGTATTGGTACCCGTCGTCGGCTGTCCGCTGTCGTCCGGCCGCTACTACGTCGTCCAGGCAGCCGGCAAACACACCGGGAAGGTGTCGGCGTGCTCCAAGGAGGAGGACAAGACGTCGTGCTGCTTCGGCACCTGCATACACGATGTGGCGCCGAGGCCGTTCGACCGCGGCGATGTCTACCAGCAGCTGAAGGTGGCGCCGTCCGGGGACAGGGTCTTCAGGGAGGAGGCGGTCACGGCGGACGGCATCCCCCCGGAGAACCTGAGGAAGAAGGGCTGGAAGGTGAGCATCTCGTCTCCGGAGTACGACCTCGCCGACGACGCGCAGGGGGTGGACCGCGCGCTCCGCCGCCGGATGCCGGGCCTCGACGACAGCATCGTCGTCGGAAAATGGTACGTCCCGTTCATGTTCGTCAAGGCCGACGGCCAGCGGCGGCTCAAGGACCAGGTGCGGAAGAGCATGTTCTACGAGATGACGCTGGAGCAGAGCTGGGACCGGATATGCTACCGCACCGCCGCCGAGGTCGTCGGTACACGCAAGCAGGAGGTCGCGGTGACGGCGACGGTGCGCCGGCTGACGGCGCTGCTGGGCGGCACCGACGCGGTGCAAGAAGGCGGCCCCCGGGTGGACGGCGGGGCGATGTGGTTCCGAGCGGCAGCGGCGGCGGCAGCCGTGGGAGCGGTGGCGCTGGACACGGTGCTGTGGGAGAGGATGACATGGGAGCTGGAGAGGGGAGGGTGGGTCGCTCCCGGCAGCGGCGACGACGAGGAGGGGATCGAGAGGGTGGAGCGGCGTGACGGCGGGCTGGGGCAGTGGACCGAGTTCGCATGCTACCTGCTGGTGGAGAGGTTCGTGCTCAGGAGGATGGATGGCAGCGTGGCGCTCACCTGTGAGTTCAGGCACACCGACAAGATTAGAGCCAAGTGGGCATGAGGCGAATGGAGTGACTCAAGCTCACCCATGGACGTCACCTCCAATCAGGGGCTTCTTTTGTTGTGGTCGTAGTTCTGCTCTTTGCGAGCTCACAGACGTCCATCCCCTGGTGCTTCCACGTCCATCCTGGCCACCACCCCCTCCCCGTGTTTTGGGGGATGCCGAATAGTTGCTTTCTTCTCTTTTGTTGTGATGATGATCGGTGTTAGCAGTCGTTGCATTTTCCATGACAGTATTCTTTAGCTATTTCTTCTAAAAATATCACAAGCGTCAAATCTCTTGTCCTTACTTTTACCTCCCTAGATCCTCTTTGTATGTTTTGTTCTTTTTCTGATATTGCGAACAATTCTATAATCAAGCAGATCGCCACTTCATCTGCTACTCTACTCCAACACAGTTCCCCATATACTCGAGATTCAATTCCATATCTACCATAGAAAATAAATGTAGAAATAAATAATGGCAAATTGATCATAAACGGTGAACTTCACTCAGTAGAGAAGCAGAGCGTTCTAAAAATGTACTGGAATACTGTTGACGAGTTCCGCTAACAAAACAACAAATACTCCGTACCATGAAATGCGCAGTGCAGGCTGGATCCCTGCATGGCTATGGTCATGGGAAAAACCAAAGTACTTTCGAAATCCCAGATCAGTCCCACCCGAGTGTTCCAAATTTACAGGTTACACAGAAATATTCTACCGTTCATTCACATGCTAGAGCCACGTCTGATAAGGGCAACAATTCCAAAGTTCATTATATATTTGAAAATTTCAAGTATACGACTCAGGCTCGATCTCTAATAGACCTGTCAGCACTTTAATACCAAGTTTACTCCATCACCCATCAAAAGTTCCCAAACAAAGCGGTTTTTTTTATCATCAGCAAGTACAACATATCAGCATATAACAAACCTTCCCAGATTCTAAATAGGATGGCGGCAAACTCACTAAAGCAAGATACGTTTAAAATTAAAATTTCAACAAGCTCCAATAAATTTTCAAGTAATTCGCACAATACATGATTCCAGAACATTGTAACATTGAGGATCAAAATCTCAACAGTTCAGCCAACAAAACAATCTTAAGCAGCAGCAACCTCCTTTTTAAGCTTCGAGAGCTCTTGACGGATAGCACCACCCCTCTGTTCATATGACAATCATGCCATTAGATTGTGTTAATACAATAAGATACACGCTCATTCCATTGTATAAGTGTTAAAGCAATATGGTACATAAATCAAGAAAAGAGAACAGAAGTATCAAACCTTGATCTTCGCCAACATGACCTTGAACCTGTCAAAATCATTAAGTGATGCTCTCCTCTTCTGGACAATCAACTTCTTGCCCCATGAGCTGTTCTCCCACTTGGTTTTCACATCTGCATTCAGGATACAATCCATTTAAACAGCAGTAAGTAAACGTCAGTTTAGATTCAAAAGATTGAAGACACAATAAATTACCAGCTTCCTCCATTGCCTTAATCAAGGTGGACTTCTTGGGAACACGCTTAATGTCAATCTTGATGTCAGTCAAGGAAAGCCGCTTGAAGTTCATCTGGCAACGGACCATATCGGGGGCATCCACCAGTGCCTAAATTATCACAAGACCATAAGGCAGTCACCAAACAGAATAAAAGTTATAAGAACCGAGCAAGTAACCACAGGCTCATCTCTCAAACACAATCCATTAACATGATCATCAGCTAACTACAAAACAACACATGCAAAGCCAGACAAGACAAAAAAAAAACTCAATGCTAAATGGCAGCCAAAAATCACAGGGCAACAACCACGAGTGCAGGGCACTAGAAACTACATTAAATTTTGCAACAGAAATACAATTCACCTACAGCAAGCAGAACATTCTTATGGAATGAGAAAATATGGATTAAACGCATAGAATCCACTAATATCAAATATTGCAATGCAAGTTCTGCTATGTATACTTTAATGATCATAAGTTAGGAAGCATTCATATGCTACAGCGCATGAGTTGCATCATGATCCTTGAAGTAATAGGTGTATGCAAAACAGAATAATTTGATCCTTGCAGGAAGAAAAGACAATCCATATCTATCGTCCAACTACTTCATGACAAAATTAGCAACCAATGCAATACTAGCAACGAGTGATGTTTATGTTTGGTACTAGACTTACACGGACTACAAACACCAGAGCATATTTCTAATCAAATCAGGAAGAGTAGCGACGATGGCGATCGCTTGAACAGCTTAAATCTACAACCTTACACTTATGGTGGAGCAATTCAGGCCAAGCAATCCATCAACGACCAGAGCGGAAGAGAGATTCTCCAACTCACCCTGTTCTGGTCGACGACATCGACGATGACGACGAGACGGCCGTAGTCCTTGCCGTAGTTCACCAGGGCCACCCGCCCGATCTCCACGAACCTCTTGAACGGCTGCACACGGCCACAACAGCACCGACCGGAGGCGCATCGTTAGCGCAAAACTCGAAGCTGAAGAAACGAAGGGAAACAAGCTTTTGCTATACGACAAGAGTGTGCGAGATTGCCCTACCATTTTGACGGCGGTCGGCGGCGGCGCGCGAGCGAGACGGCGTGGCGGGTTGTGCGGGACGGGGAGGGTTTACATGCCGCGGCAGATCTATATAGACGAGGGGGGGAATGGTGATGGCTGAGCCGGTGGATCCGGGAACTGCTGCCTTCCGGCCGTCCGATCTAGGTTAGAGGGCCGGAAAGGTTTTTGGTGGAGCTGGTTTGGGCTGCGAATGGTATACTTGCGTGCATAGTTGGGCCGCATCGTGTAGGCCGGGCTGGTCTGTGGTTGAAGGTCCATTCTCGCCAGAGGCCAAACAAACACATAAAAAAGACGGAAATATATATACTTGCTTCATCCTCAAAGTTTATCACTTTTTAATTTATTTTTAAACTAAAATATGACAGAATTTTAGATACCGGGCGACTACTTCCCATGGCCTTTACCGACGCGGTGCTGCCTCCAACATGGCAGTTGATGATGATACTATTTTCCCCATCTCAAAATACTTGTCATATAAAAAAATCAGTTTAAAATAAAATAAAATTTTGTTTTAAGTGAAAAACATTTCAGGATAAAGGAAGTATCTGTAAAGATTCTAGGAGATTACGGTGCACCCTCAAATATGGCAGTTGATGATAAGTTGTGACGCCCCGTTGTCATGGACTCGTCAGAATCACCGGCGTGAGTTCGACGCAGTGGAACGGAGGTGGCGCGAGCGCCGGGGCGACGATGCGTGGCTAACCGAATGAGTTGGCTCGAATCAATTTCTTATCTCTCCATCAAGTCTTCGGGTTCCTTTTACATCCCAGGGTACCGGTGAGTCCGCCGGTCCAGCACGGCCCACCAGCCCCGACGCACGCCACACACGACACCCTTACAAGCGGGGTCCACACGACCAACCGCTCCTTCCAGATATTTCCTACCGACACCCACACACCCAGCTTCTCAGTTCCCCTCTTCAACCTCGAGCGCTTCTTCCTTCTTGTCCACTCCGCCCTCGCGTACGAGCGTCGATACTGAGGTCGTGACATCTCCCCCCCCCCCCCCCCCGCCAGAAGCGGCTTGTCCCCAAGCCGACACCTCTGGAAAGAGTTTGACGAGTCCCTCCCAGTCTTCCCATGTTGCCGAATCCACAGACAGATCCGTCCACTTCACCAGCACCTGAACTATCGCCCTGTTTCCCTTATTTACCAGGTGACGCTCCAAGATGGCTTCCGGCAGAAGCGGGTGCTCGGTCAAGTCGACCATCGGGGGTAGATCTGCAAATACAGGAGAATACTTGGGAACATAGGGTTTCAGCTGAGATGTGTGAAATATCAGGTGAATCTGGGCGTCGGCCGGCAACTCCAGACGGTAAGCAGTCTGACCAATCCTTTCCGTGATGCGGTATGGCCTGAAAAACTTGTATGCAAGTTTTGGAAATGGTCGATTGACTGTTGTAGTCTGAGCATATGGTTGAAGCCTCAGCAGAACTTGCTCACCCACCATAAAGTTGCGATCTTTTCGATTTTTATCTGCTTGTTGCTTCATTCTGTTCTGAGCCCTTTCTAAGTTGTGCTTCAGAACCTGAATCTGTTGAGCTCTTTCCATCAACATCTGATTTGCTTCATTATTTTCTGTCTGAGGTACCAACGGTGCTGCAAAGACCACTGGATCATACCCATAGAGCGCCCAAAAAGGAGTATATCCCAGAGAAGAGTGAAAGGAGGTGTTGTACCAATGTTCAGCCAGAGCCAGAGAAGACTTCCATTTGCGGGGAGTGGACTGCACCGCACAGCGCAAGTAAGTTTCCAGACATTGATTTACACGTTCTGTTTGACCATCGGTTTCAGGGTGATAGGCAGTAGATAACAGTAGTTTAATATCCATGCTCCTAAATAGGTGTCTCCATAGAGTGCTTGTGAAAATTTTATCCCTATCAGACAGCATCGATCTAGGTAGTCCATGTAGCTTGAACACCTGTTCAATGAGGGTAGTAGCTACCTGAGCTGCAGAGAATGGGTGTTTTAGTGGGATGAAGTGAGCATACTTCGACAACCTATCCACAATGACCATAATAGTGTCATAGCCCTCTGACTTGGGTAACTTTTCTATGAAATCCATAGTGAGATCTTGCCACAAGCCCTCAGGTATAGGTAAGGGCTGTAGCAGGCCCACTGGTAAACAGTGTTCCCCCTTTGCCTGTTGACAGGTCAAACACTGTTTAACAAAGTCTTCCACCTCTGCTTTGAGTCCAGTCCACATAAAACTCCTCTTGACTCTGTGATAAGTAGCTTGAGCTCCAGAGTGCCCTCCCATAGCACTGTCATGCAGAGCAGCAATAATTCTTGTGCGCACTGCTGAATTTTGACCAACCCAGATTGCTCCTCTCTTTTTGATGATTCCCTTGTGCAAAGAAAAGCCATCTTCATCAGGGCTGTGTACTGCCAATCTAGCCAACAATCCTTGGGCCTCCTCATCTTTAGCATAGGAATTGACCACCTCTTGAAGCCATAATGGTTGCACAGTTGTAAGCATCTGCAACTGTACCCCAGGGCCTTTCCTAGATAAGGCATCTGCTGCCACATTCTCCTTCCTTTGCTTATATACAATCTTGTAATTGAGACCCATCAATTTGGTCATTGCCTTCCTTTGAAGTGGTGAGTGAAGTTGTTGATCCTCCAAAAAACAGAGACTCCTGTGATCAGTCTTTATGACAAACTGAGATCTCTGTAGGTAGGGTCTCCACTTATCCACAGCCAGAATCAGTGCCAGAAACTCCTTCCTATAAATAGACCAACCCTTGTGTTGAGTGGCCAGAGACTTGCTGAGATAGGCTATAGGTCGCCCATTTTGCATCAAAACAGCCCCCAACCCAGAATCACAAGCATCAGCCTCGATCACAAATGGTTCATCAAAGCTGGGTAGAGCGAGGACGGGTGTAGAAGACATTGCTTTTTTTAATTGTAGGAAAGCTGCTCGAGCCTCCTCATTCCATTCAAACTGCTTCTTTCTCAAGATGGCAGTTAAAGGCTTTGCAATTTGACCATATCCTTGTACAAACTTCCTGTAGTAACCAGTAAGCCCGAGGAAAGCCCTCACTTCAGTAAAGGAAGTGGGTTCAGGCCAAGACACCATGACTTCAGTTTTAGCAAGATCTGTTTGAACCCCTTCAGCAGATATGACATGACCCAGATAAACCAACTGCTTCTGTGCAAAGTGACACTTAGAGAGTCTGATATAAAACTGGTTAGTTCTCATAGTTTCCAAAACCACCCTGAGATGTTCACAATGCAGTTCCATAGAAGGACTATACACCAATATATCATCAATAAACACAAGCACAAATTTCCTGAGATAGGGAGCAAGTATAGAATTCATGGCGCATTGAAAAGTAGCTGGAACATTAGTTAAGCCAAAAGGCATCACCTTAAACTGATAATGACCCAGATGTGTCTTGAAAGCTGTTTTATACTCCTCTCTTGATCTCATTCTTATCCTCCTCAAAACCCCGAAACCTCCTGGCTCTCTGTACTCCCCCACCGACGAACCAACCTCCACCCCTCAATTCTCCCATGTGGCTACCTTCGACTAGATATATGCTAGCCCATGTCTGCTCCAGACTAAGTGCATCCAACCTCTTCCCCACCTGATCGAGACGCTGTGACAACAGCTCTCTCTTCTTCGCCGCCTGCTCGGCCACGGAGACAGCAAGCGCCTGTTGCCTCTGCAGATCCTTCTGTCCCCTGGAGAGATCCTCCAACAACCCAAACACGCGCTCCCAACGATCCGCATCAGCACAATGTGAATCCTCCATGACTTGAAGCACAAAGCGAGTCTGCACAGATGGCTTAGGAACTGGCGTCGTGGTGACGATCCTTCCCCAAACTCCGGTCACCCACACACAGACGCCGCACCACCTGTTCCCCGAAAAAGCGACCCGATAATCCCAGAGAAGGTAGAGCTCTGATACCACTATGACACCCCGTTGCCGTGGACTCGTCGGAATCACCGGCGTGAGTTCGACGCAGTGGAACGGAGGTGGCGCGAGCGTCGGGGCGACGATGTGTGGCTAACCGAATGAGTTGGCTCGAATCAATTTCTTACCTCTCCATCAAGTCTCCGGGTTCCTTTTACAGCCCAGGGTACCGGTGAATCCGCCGGTTCAGCACGGCCCACCAGCCCCGACGCACGCCACACACGACACCCTTACAAGCGGGGTCCACACGACCGACCGCTCCTTCCAGATATTTCCTACCGACACCCACACACCCAACTTCTCATTTCCCCTCTTCAACCTCGAGCGCTTCTTCCTTCTCGTCCACTCCGCCCTCGCGTACGAGCGTCGATACCGAGTTCGTGACATAAGTATATCTGTAAGAGCTTTCAATGATGATATCTGTAAAGGTTCCACAAGATTAATTTGCACACTTCGTGCTTTCCTTTCTTAGTAACATCCTCCTTAGCAGCAAACATGCGTTACTAGAAGGAAGATTTTGACTCGCATGCATATCAACTAATCAAGCACCCAATGCTAATCCTCGTGGATTCCAGGTGACAAGCAATTGCGCCCAAGCTCGCCGCAACCATTACTTAAATAATCTCTAGATCGCGTCAAGGACTGTTAATTACTTGCAACCTTTTTGCTGCGAGCGTGCGAGTGCGAGTATATAAATCCCCTCCACCTCGGCCCCTGCTTTCCGAAGCACGGAAACAGAGCACCTCCCTCCCTCGGTTAGTGCTTCTTGTCGAGGTCGAGGTCGGTTGTTTTTAGGCGAGATGGAAGGTGAGAAGAAGGTGGAGGAGGTCAAGAAGGAGGTGGTTGCCGCCGTCGATGTGAGCCTGAAGCAGCTGTCCAAGAAGCTCGATGACTTCGCAAGGAGAGGGACTGGGAGCAGTACCATAACCCCAGGAACCTTCTGCTCGCCATGGTTTGCATCTTATTACATACCCTCTTAATTCCCCAGTACATCCTGTTTTTAGGATGACCTCTTACATAACGGCGCCTGAACCTGAAGGATGACCATTGATGCGGCGGCATGCGTTTTCTTTTGAGCTTCTCTCTTTGATCGTAGATTGCTGCTGCTTGCCAGCGAGAAACTAGTGACGTTACGATAGCCTTTATTTAGACGCAGCATTTAACCTTGTCATTCGCTGGATGTGCTGATAAATAAGGCCATAGACCTACCTGAACACATAATTGAAGGTTTTCTTTCGGTTAAATTTGCGGTGCGTGTTGAAAAGTTTTTGTTCTCACATTCTTAATTTTTTGTCGGGACGATAGTCTGCAAATGGTAGTAAGTTGCTCTGCATATTCTGACGTGGCATTTCCGTGTCTCATTCTTAGCATGTTGAATGCTTTTTTTGAAAAGTTACTGCTACTTTTCTTCAGCATCTGAGGCCTATTAGCTCAGTTGGTTAGAGCGTCGTGCTAATAACGCGAAGGTCGCAGGTTCGAGACCTGCATGGGCCATCTAATTTTTTCTTTTTGACGAATAACCTCTAATTGTCAAAGGATTTTGTTTTAGCGAAAATTTGCAAAGGAAATTAATCGCGCCTGGAGCATGGGTTCTGATTTCTGGTAGCGGTCAGGTGGCCCATGGCCCATCAACGAGCGAGCCCGGCTGGTGTTTCCGCCCACATGTAGTCGGTGACGTTGCGAACGCCGGACGCGGCGGGCGGACGCTGGACTGGGATGGGTCCCCCACTCCCGAATCCCCGATCGAGTTCCGACGAGCAAGCTTGAGCGCATTGCCCCATTGCCTTTGATCGCGTGCCTGACTAGTCCTGGCAATTGGGTCGGGCCCAAAACGGGCGGCACGAAGCACGCACCACCGGCCCGAGGATGGGCACGGCCCGGCACGATTTTTTTCGGGCCGGGCCGTGATATTGGGCCCGGCGGGCGGCACGGCACGGCACGGGATTTGGGTCGTGCCCGGGCCGGCACGGCCCGAAATAGGCCCGAAGCACGAAAATAGGCCCGAAGCACGAAAATAGGCCCGAGGCACGAAATATGCCTGACGCCCGAATGCGGCTGTTCTTCAGTTTGCTAGTCTTTTTTTTTAATTCCAATTAAAATATTCAAACTTGTATAGAATCCGCAAAATAGATCCAAATTCGATGATTCTTTTTTCTATATTCTTCAAAAAACAATATGTACCACTTGGATGAGTTATTTTCAGACTTATAATGATAACTTTTATTTGTTTAGATAAATCTCAAAATAATCCTTATGCACATATTGTTCATTTTTTTATATCTCATCAAAATCAATGGATCTTGAGCTGAAATTTGTTGTGTGCATACTTGTTATATATGTATACATCCATGAATTTTGTACAAATTTTTTGAAGCACTCCAACATATGAAAACTCATATTGCTTCTCATTCCATTCAAACTCTATTAACATATTAGCCATTTCTAAATTTTGAACACACATTGATGCAAACATAAACGAAAAAATCTCAAAAAAATCATAGATGTTCATATTGTGATTTAACAACTGCACCAAAATTTTCATGTCAAAATTCGTTTTACTTTTTGAGATACAAAAAAGACAAATATTGTTTTTTCTTTGTTTTTTTATTACCAACAATATATCATGTTTTTGAATGTCAAAATTTGCAAGAACGTGTAATTCAATATTTCATACCTTCCCTAATTTTTTCATATTTTTTGAAGTATTTTTGTCTATGTACTCTAACTGAATTTCTCTCAAAATCGAATTTTAAACATAATGGGCCATGTCTGCTGCTTTTGGGCTCCTGCCGGGCCTTTGTGGCTTTTTTATTTATATTCAAAAGTGAAACTTCAAATATTTATAGTTTTCGTCAATATGGATGGAATTTGATGATTTTTCTTCCTAAATTCTCCAAATAATATTCTCTATCACCTCCGAATTTTTCTATATTTTTTGCTAATTTTTTCCATTTATTTTATAAAATACTCAATTTTTGTTCACATTTCAATTATGTGGGCCGTGTTTGGGCCGGCACGGCCCGAAGCCGGCCCGACGTGTTTTGGGCCGTGCCTGGGCCCTATTTTCCCGCAGCAGGCACGGTCGGCCCGGCACGAGGCGGCCCGACGTGCTTTCGGTCCGCGGGCCATTTTGGCCCGAAGCACGAACGGGTCGGGCCGTGCCGGCCCGGCACGGCCCGATTGCCACCTCTATGCCTGACACCCGCGCGGCTTCACTGCACCGCTTGCAACAACAGCACGGCGTGGTTCGGTGGTTGCAGGTTAGAGAACCCATTGCTGAACGCGGCGGCGGTCTGCCAGTACAGCTCAGTCCTTGTCAGTACACGCAGACGCAGCAAGCGAGCAGCTCACTGACGATGACGATGGGGTTAGGCTCCACAGTTGGAGGAGACGGGTGCGCATCACTCCTGTATCTATATGTAAATTATACTGAACATGGAATGTACATAATCCTTCCGACGTTTCAAAATAAGTTACACTAGCTGGTTAGTTCTAAACCAAACTAATCAACGTCATTTGTTACAATTTTGGGTCCGACTTGCTACAATTCTCCCATACGTTCGCACGCCGGCGTTACTCGTGCCCGGCATGGCATGCATGGTGGCAGGACAGGAGTAAGCAGTACTTGGGCGCGCGCGGCGCGGGGACCCCCACCGCGGCAACGCGACAACTCCCCTAGAGAGCCGACACAGAGTACCACGACCCACGCGCCACGGTGACCCGCGCGGGGGCCCTCTCTCCCCGATGGACCGAGTCCAACGCTCAGCTCATCATGATCGATCAATCGGTCGGTCCGGCCGTATATTTGACGCTTGATTAAAGTATAAAAATGGTTTCTGTACTTGTTGTGTTATCTAAGTCTACGAATTTTTAAAGTGCATATTTAGATTAATAAACTTATTAAAGTGTGTCATCTAGATATAAAATACTGAAACTACCCCTATGACTATTAACATAATTGTTACTTAATTTTACTTTTTATATTTTTTCTCTCCACAAACCAGCATTGTTAGCCTCCAATATAAATTATGATAACAACATTTATTTAGGCAGAGAACAGATATGAAAAATAAAGCTCAAATAACATTCATATGAGTAATTATAGGAATATTTTCATTATTCTTGACTCAAATGACACACTTTAACAAGTTTATAGACTTAAATATGCACTTTAGAAGTTCATAGATCTAGATGACACACCTAGACAAATTCAAATACCGTTGATGCACTTTACTCTTTGACGTTTCGTGTTCCGGCCACCTGCCCTCTTCTATATAACCCAGATCGATCAATTACTGGCGTTTGCATACGGCAGCGGTATCTCCGATCGTCGACGCGGAAAGGCTGAGGGACGGTGCGCACGTGTTTTGTGGTACGTACTCGATCCCTTCGTCTGCAAATGTTTGTCATTAAATTCGTTTTTTTAAATAACAAGTGACAACATTTGAAACGGAAAGAGTACACGCACGGGCGTCATCGATCTACCACAACAACACTAAAAATTTCGTATCAGATCTGGTCTACTCATGGCTGGCAAAAAATGCAGACGTCACTGCTCCAGCTCTTCTCACGACATAGGGCACTAGTCCCTCCGTACTCTTTCTGTTCCGAAAGCTTTTCGTTTGTAGTTCAGAATTGAACTACAAAGCGACAAGTTTTTCGAGGCGAAGCTCAAGGCTGATGTTTTTTTCCTTCTACTCCTACTTATGAATCAATGCCTGAAGGTTTTTCGAAAAAAAAGAACTGGTCTACCATACACTATTAACATTTACGTGCCTTTTCTCCTTGCTATATCAAGAGTATCAAGAAATAAATCTGATGAGTGATGATGCTTTAAACCAAGCGTCTGTTTGTTTTGGATCATATAATCGGCTCGGATTATATAATGTATATATCATAATTTGTAGAGAAAACAAGAAGGTACTTAATTAATATGGACCTCCTGCAGATTAAGATAATTTAGTGTAATACAGTAGAAAAAGAGCTTATTTGAGAATTTTCTTCGAAGGGCCTAGGGATTGGACCAATCTAGAAGGAGCTAGGTAGCATTGTATTAAGAAAAAGTTTGGCAACCAAATTCACACATCAAAAAGGATTCGAAACTAGATGTTGGTCAGAGTGTATGCCCACAGCCTTAACCAACAGAGCTAGCTAGGTGGTCAGTTCCTTATCTAAAAGACCAACCGAGCTACCACAGTATTCAGTAAAGTAAATTCAAATGCCTCCATCTGCTGTATGTAATATATGAACAAGAACCAAAAGATGTTCTCATATATAAAAGTATGATTAACTATAATTTGCACAGTTTGAATCATGCATGCAATGTGCATTGATTAGTACTTGTGTTCCTGTATTTTTGCTTGAACTATGTTTCCCAAGATTGTGAATGTAACAAATCTGCTGGAAAGGGATTTGAAAACGTCACAAATGTAATTAACCATACTTCATTCCTTTTATCAATTTCAGACTGGAACAACGTGGAATTATACCGGACTATTTTTTTTCAAAAACACAAATTATACCGGACTATTTGATAGAACAATTAAGTGCAAAACCCATGAGTGCACACTGGTCTTGGAGTAATCAGAACTAAAGAAACCAAGAATGAACTAGATGACGAAGGAGAGTACTCCCTCCGGTGTACAAAAAACTGTCGCTGAGCCAAAAGTGCACAAAAAACTGTCGTTCTACACTGTGCGCTATGCAAAATGGTGTAAAAAATGATGTGGCACATGGCTAGGAATCGAACCTGCATCGGAATGGCTAAAAAGGCGCAGAGGAGACCAGTTGGACTATTAAGGAGAGTACTCTTGCAAAGGAAAGAAATATATTTAATGGTATTTAATGCTTTCTTGGTATGCGAGAACATGTCCAAAACGATAGTTTTTTTTTTGTACGGGAGGGAGTAAAACATAGCAAGAAGTATGGATTGCATTGCGTGTGCTCGTGCTCCCTATGATTCAAGTACCACAAGAAACTCTTAACATTTGCTTTTCCTCATGTTTTGTGCGTGGTACAGTACTAACCTCGCCGTGCAGGCAAATGGGAACAGGCAACATTAATTCACATGCATCGATCTCGCTTTCTGCTCCCAAAGACTGCATTAGGTACCATAAAAAGGAAACGAAACAGGAAGCAAAACAAGAAACAAGTAGATGTTGTACTTGTACCCTGAATTGAATTGACACATGATGCGCAGAGTTCGACACTAAAATTATGCAGGCTTTAAAATCTTCCACAAACATTCCCCAACCCCCTACAAGCAGCTAGATTCGAGGACATAAAGCTGAGTCCAATGAAAACACACAAGCAATGCAGTACGTACGTACGAGCACCCACTACACTATTAGCTGGTACTTGTCACGATAGAGTACACGAATCAGCAGCACGAAGCCACTGCCATGCATATGCATGCACGCAGAAGGAGATCGATGATACATAAAATATATGTGCTCAGGCTCGATCTGGCATACCGGCCAAACAGGAGAGCGTAGGGCGCTGAGCGATCGATCGGTCGGCGTTCAGCAGGCGGCAGCCGGCGGCGGGGGCGGAGACTGGTGATGGTGGCCTTGAAGGCCGCTGCCGTCGCCCTGCGGCTGCTGCGGCTTCTTGCGCTTCTTCTTCTCGTACCTGACGCCGCGGGCGCGGGCCTGGTGCTCGCGGACCTCGCGGAGGTAGAGGCGGACGGCGCGCGCCGCGAAGGGGTTGGACTCTGGGCGGCCGCCGTTCTCTTCGAAGGCGGCGCGGAGGCGGCCGACAAGGGCGTCGAGGCTGCCCCAGGCCTGCCGGAGTGGGCAAGGGCAGGGCGCCGGCGGGTTCGGGTGGCCGAAGAAGGGACACGCCGCCGCGTGCACCTTGGTCTTGCCGAACTGGTCCAGGTAGCGCAGGAACTCGAGGACGTGCGCGCCGCTGCACTGGGCCAGGCTCAGCGGCGGGTGGTGGTTCCGCAGGTACTGGCCAAACGTGTTCCAGTCTCGCCGCTTCTGCGCCTCGTAACGGCTCGGGGACTGCGGGGTCGTCATTGAGCCGACGGACGGCGACGCGCCGCCGCTGCTCGAGCCCATGCCGCCGTTGCCTCCTCTCGATGAGGGGCTGTCTGGATTCGGTGACATGTCCATGGATCAGCAAGCTCTGTAGAAAAGAAAGCCGTGCGGCGCCTGTGACTGTGAGCTGGAACAATTTACTCTTTTAATTAAATCCAGTAGGGGGCGTTCTCGCTTGCTCTTCACTGCTCAAAAGAAACTACATGAACTATTTGGCTCAAGGGGAGTACTATAATGGGATTTGGGAATGGAATACTCCATATTATCTTGTAAGAATGATGAGTCCAATGATTACATGCATGCCACATATTTTGTGGCACTAGTTGGGATTGGAGGGATCTGCTTGGGATTTGGTGCTCAGAATCTCCAAAAGATGCACATATCTATGACGAGAAACAGATGTCGCTGCAGTGTGTGTGAAAATCTTTCTTTGAAAGAAGTTTAAAGAAAGGTACACACCCTTTGATGGAGTTGGCGGCTGATCTTGATTCACTGGCCTGGTGTCAGAACTGGAGGTTGCTGGCTATTAGCTTCTTGAGTATGCACAAGATCTATGCATCATCAGGAAACCAGCGATCACACATAAACAAAAGAATCTAATTATGGCTTTAACACTGGAACGATTTGGAACATGATCTCATCTTTTATTCGATCCTTACCCTTTCTCGGTGGTGGTAAGTAACTGTCGCTGCTGACGGCTCGCGCTCATATGCCCATCTGGTGATTGGGGAGCTGCATCAGGGAGAGCAGCAGCTTCATGATCTGTTTGAAGGTGCGGGAAATTGCATGCTGCTGGTGCTTCTATTTTTAGGGGGGAGCGCAGGGGGGTTGTGGAGGTGGTGTTTGGCCTAAAAAGGAGAGATGTGAAGCGACAGAGACGTGGAATACCCATTGGTGAGCAGTGATTTGATGAGGCAAGACGACGGAGAGGGGAGAAGATGCAGCGCTACGCTACTACTGCTAGGGCTTTTCTAAGTGAAGGGTTGAAGAAACGACACTGGGTGAGGGGTGAAAGGTGACGTGACACAAGGTATTTTTCTAATTGATAGGTGGTGTACGGCTTAATAATAGAGGTTGTCGTTATTTCAGCGCCAGAATTAGATGTGTCAATTATATGTGTGGTGATAATTAATTCGCTTCTATAGCTACGACGATGCTGACCTAGCTTGCTAGGGGTGGTGTTCTGGTCGACGCATTAATGAAAGTTCAATCATGTGCAAATGAAAGAGAAATATTATATTAATAATAATAATTTGTGAATCGTAATTTTCTTAAATTATATGTACGAAATGTGTCACGTTTTACTGAAAATGTATACAATGCAGTCTAATGGCTTCGGATGTCCAATTCCCTTGAACAAATTTTCATTGTCTAGCCAGTACTCCTTCCATCCCTAAATACTTGTCGTTTTGTAGTTCATTTTTGAACAACAAAACGACAAATATTTAAAGACGGAGTGAGTATATATCAATAGATGCATACAGATATCTGCAGCATTTAGGCCGTATCCCTGTTCAAATGTATACATGCATGGTTGATGGTTCATGCTCATTTTTTCCCATATGACACGACAGATGATGATACATGTGTGGACGTAAGTATTATCAACTAGTAAGAGTACGTCATGATTGATAAAGTACAGTGTAAAGAGAATGTGTGACTAATGGTCATTTAATGAAACAATGCAAGATTATATATTTGCTCCTGTGACTGGCTACTGAGTAGCAGATGATCTAGGGTCCAGCTATGCACATTAGTTATATATATGTGCCTCTCATTCTGGTTTAAAAATGATTATTGTACTATAGGTTGAACTTCCATAGAAAATTTAAAAAGGAAACTCACATCAGATTAATAAATAAAGTAGCCTTATAGATCTTAAGAGATAACTCTAACTCACATATATACTTCTCTGCTCTGAACGAAATAAATGACATTTTGGACAACTAATTTGGTTTGTAGACTAGATGTTAATGTGTGTATATACTGCATTTGATCAGAAATATAGGTCCATTTGGGTTTCTAAGTCAAATATTTTTCAAAATTGATTATCAAAACCTAAAAAAGTAGTGCAGATTGGTAAACATGAGGTTGATGCTGTCAGGTTCAGCATTTGTCGGAGTGTTGATCCGGCAATTCTCCCGGTACTACTGTTGGTAGCCCGCGGAGTTTGTAGTTCGGTGTTGGGCGCGCAGAGATTCAGAACACGATGACAAATAGACACAAGGATTTACGTGGTTCGGGCCGTCTGAGCGTAATACCCTACTCCACGGGGTGTATAGTTGTTGTATTGGGTGTCAGAGCTGAGTATGGGAGTGGTCTCCGAGTTCAAAAAGCCCCCCCTGTGTATCGTCGACCAATCCTTTTATAGTACAAGGACTGGTCGTTACACCGTTAGTCTCGCCCAACATGTGGCCCTGGTGATTACTGATGATTAATACACAATTAATGAGGTTAATTAGCCTTAATAGCGTGGTAACGGGCCTTGACAGTGCTGTTACTGGTATTAAGGGACATCCGATTGTGTGTCATTAATATGGTATTAATGACACTTAATCAGTTCTTGAAGTCTTTGGCTGCCCCTTGTAGGTCCGAGCCGTTGGGGGTTCACCAGTGTGATTGTTGAGGCTCAAGGTCCGGCGGTTGGACACGTGGAAGCTTCGGAGCTTCCCGTCTGGGATGGGTAGGTCCGGTGTTGACGTACACATGTCGGGTCTGGTGCTTCCCTCTGTCGGGGGTTAGGTCCGGGGGGTGCTGCACAGGTGTTTAGCTTGGAGCTATCCCATGTGTGGGATGTAGATCCGGTTGCAGTATACATGTTGCAGCACCAGAACTAACCGTAAATGGGAAGTATGGATGGCAACGGGTCGGGTAATGCGAAAACCCGACCCGCCAGAATTTATGCGCGGGTAAATTTTTCTACCCGAACCCGCGGGTAAGAATTGGTACCCGAACCTGAACTCGACGGGTTTCGGGTACCCGTCGGGTATGACATTAAAATCAGTACATGACCAGTTTGGCAGTTTTCACAGTACATACAAGTTGAATGATCTAGGAAACAAGACATGAATCATCACAATCACAATACATGAATGGTCACAGCTTGACACGCGCAGGCTCAAGTTTGATACACAATAGCAGTCCTTCACTCCTACAGACCTTATTCTTCTCCAAACAGGATATTGGAATGATACAATACCAGATCTGACGGAGTGAAGGGCGACAATTGACTGACGATTGGGGCGGTGCGCCGATGCTGTGGGGTCGACGCCGCCGTGGAGAGGCGGATTCGACGAGTCGGTGAAGGGTTGGATTCCGATGGACGGCAAGGGTTGCGAGTCGACAGCCGCTGTTGTGAGATGACGGGCGCGTGGGCGTGGAGGGGAGCGAGTCGATGGCGTCAGGCTTGCGGTGGCGCATAGTCTAGGACCTCGGGGAGGCGGGGAGCGGCGACGCACAAGCTCTAGCCTCTGAGGAGTGGCAGCGCAAGGGCTGGTGGTGGTGGTGGCGGTGCACGAACTAGAGGAGGCGAGGAGCGGGGTGCGGCCGTGCGGGGCTGCAAGGAGTGGGGTGCGGCCGTGCGGGGCTGCAAGGAGTCAGGCAGTCGGCGCTGGCTGCTCGGGATGGGGATGAATGCCGGTTAGATTAGGGTTACGTATTCATATGAGGTGCGTATATGGGCTTTTCGCAGGCTGAATCGTTATATGGTGATGGGCTTTTAGCAGGCTGAATACATATAAAAATCAATTTCGGGTACCTGCGGGTCAGTAATAAAACCCAAACCTGTACCCGCAACATATCGGATCGGGTACGGGTTTGACCTGCGGGTAAAATTTTGTACCCGCACCCGCGCCCGTCGAGTGCCAAACCCGACGGGTACCCGCACCCACGGGTAGAATTGCCATCCCTGTGGGAAGCAGGTCTGGTCCCGCATGACACGTGGGGCCTTTGCACGTCTTCAACTTAGGCAGGTAAAGTTCCTTTAGTCTTTTTGTAGTCTCAAGGGGTATACGGTACGTAGGGTACCGACAGTGGCCCCCTAGGCCCACCTTTGGGAGAGTCCTTTTGGATGAAGTCGTTCTGCTGGAGGTGGGTCCATCCTTCGGTTTTTGAGCCATGTCTTCAAGGGTCTTCGGATGTGCCGTTGGCGGTAGCCCGCAGTTAAACCAACACCGCGTGGCATATCCAGGATGCGGCAAGTGAGATTTGAGCGTGCGGATCTCACGCAATTGAAGGTCGCCGGTTCCCGATACAAAAATTGTATCGGTTCCGCGCGCCCTGTCAGGCCGCCGCCCTCGGGCTTCCCACCTTTCATGATGAAAACCGTTCGCCTGGGGTAAGGACCTCGACTTGATTGTCGGGGTGGCCCCGGGCCCCCTTGTCATTGGTAGGGTGAAGTTTTTGAATTGTATCGTCGGCTCCTCTATGGTCTCCATCCAAGCATTGCGGGGGCTTACTTAAGAAGGAAAGCGCGCACCGTTTGGGGATTCTTTACGCCTTCATTCAAACTTGTGCTCAAATCCTCCAAACTTTTGCTTGCTTTTCCTCTCTCACCAGGTTGTGACGCGATGATGTTGGGACTCCCCAATAGCCGCATCGGGAGCAAGAAGGAGTTGTCTAGGGTCCGTACCTACATGGGATGGTCCAGTGACTCTTTCGACAACGACATTCACTGCGACAAGCTTCCCTTCGAGAAGGAGCGAGCCGGAGATATGGTGTACTTCCTTGGGTACGCCATGGCAGGTTTGATCCCGCCTTTCTCCACGTTCTTTCTGATACTGCTTGATTTCTATGGTCTGCAGCTCCACCACATGGGCCCCACTCAATCTTGCTAGTGGCGACTTTCGTCCACTTTTGCAAGATGTGGGTGGGCGTGCCCCCTTGCGTGGAGTTGTTCCGGACTTTCTTCACTGTCCACCCGACCGGGAAGAGTGATGAGTTCATCAGCTTCTACTACTTCGTGAAGCGAAAAAACTCTCCCCTCAAGTACTTGAGGTCTTTCCCTTCCGGCAAGTGGGATGACTAGCAGAAAGACTGGATGGTCATCATTGTCGAGGGACACAAGAGGCTGGAGCTGCCTGATGGCCTTCCTCGCGTTGACACCGACACTTGGAGTGACGTGCCGAAGCTGTCGAGGGAGTACAGGCCCATCCTGGACAGAATCCAGGAATGTGTTAAAGGTGGGGTGACCCTGCAGATGGTCCTCGGCAACTTCTTGATGAACAGGTGGGCCCCACTGAGGGTTAGGAGCCGGCCTGCGTGGGCCGTGGGGTGACCCTGCAGATGGTCCTCGACAACTTCTTGATGAACAGGTGGGCCCCACTGAGGGTTAGGAGCCGGCCTGCGTGGGCCTTCAACAGTGAGATGGACACCAACCGCATTGAGGTCGGCTTGGACACCAACTTGACCGGTGAAGCCTTGAAGACCCATGTCAAGAAGTTCCAGCCTGGGAACATCGGCCCCGACGACGTGTCTCCACGGCGGCCTTCCTGCCTCTGAATATGATACCACATGAGTGCAAAGAGCTCCAGAGGAAGATGCCGCTGTTGGACGACTTGGGCCTGGTGGAGAGGCGACCAACTTCCGAGGTGGCAATCCCCAGAGCTTCTGAAGGCGGCTCCGCTCCCGCCCCAAAGCCAAGAGTCGAAGTTGTAGGCAAGGGCAAGGAGTTGGTCGAGCCCTCGAGCCACAAGAGGAAGCTGAAGCATGCTGATGGGAGGTCCGTCAGGCCTGCTCCTTCCACGGCGGCTCCTTCTCCAAGGCGGAGGAGGTCTTCGGTGGCAGCAACCACTCCAGCATCGGCATCTCCCCGTGGTGCTAGCTCCGGCCATGTGACTCCAGTACCAGGGCCAGCTGAGGGCTCTGGGTCCGGAGGTCCTTCCCGGTCAAGGGGGGCCTCAACCGAGAAGGCGCCGACGACAGTGGCAAACTCCGAGGAACCTTTTGGATCTACCACGTCAATGGCGACAGGGTCCGACACCGAGCGTCCGGGGAAGAGATTCCGAGCTAGCTGGAACTGAAGCCTTCCGAGGTAAATTTGTTTTTTACCCCAGTTGATTATCTTTTGTTGTAATAGTGTTTTGAGTTTCTTTGTCCTTCATCCACAGAGTGCCCAAGAAAGGTGCTGAAGCTCCGGCGCCGGCTGTCGTGGTCATGAACCTCGACTCATCCCCAGAAGCTCCCGGGTTAGTGCCGGACCACGGGAATGAAGATGTACCAGCGGCACCAGTCCCGGAGGTTGAAGCTCCGGGTTCGGATGTTGAGATGACGGATGCTCCGGCCTTAGATCCGGAGGTAGCTGCAGTCCCGACCCTAGAGCCAGATGTTGTTGAAGCCCTGGCAGTCGAGTCGGTGGTTGATGAGGCCCCAACGATAGTGAATGTGGCCTAGAGGGGGGGGGGGGTGAATAGGCCTTTTGAATTCCCTGCACACTTAATAGAATCGTCAAACCTTGGTTCGCCGGACTAGTCCGGTTGTGCGGGCAGACTTGTCCGGTGTGCTAAAAATATGTGTGTTGATCAAGTGTTGATTGAGAATCTAAATTTGTTTAGCAGCGGAAATGAGAACAACTGATATTTTTATCTGAGATTAGTATAAGAATGCAGGTAAATCTTATAATTGCCTTAGGATGATGTTTTAGCACTTAAGTGATCTAGTGAACAAAATTTAAATGAAATAAGGCGCAAGACACATGAATTTTTCCCGAGGTTCGATATCACCACGAGATCTACGTCCTCATTGAGGAAGCTCACACAGAGCCGGGTCTCCAACCCTTTCCCTCTTCAAGTCACCATGAAGGCCGACTTGATCTCACTATCACGGGTAATCACCAGGTTTGTGGGGCAACCTCACACGTTGAGGGCTCCCACAAAAATTACAACGAAAGAAGTGATCAAATACACTCAAAAGTATTACAATGCAAAGTATGAGTGTAGAAAGATCAAACCCCAAGAGCTCGCAATGAAAGAACAACGATCTCCCAATCCTGAATCCAAGTGTTCAATTGATTTCACTTTTTTGCACTTTAGATGTTGGGAGATGTGTTTTGGGCTCTTGGGACGAAGTGGCGGCGCTAGGGTTTGTTGTTTGATCAGTATTCGACGTGTATGTTAATAGGAAAGCTGTGGACTCTCGATTTATAGGGTTTCCAAAAGGTAGCCGTTGAAAAACCCTAACACCGGACTAGTCCGGTGCAAGTCCTTACTTGTCCGGTCACTGTGCATTTTGAAGTCCAGAAAGTTTGCCGGACTAGTCCGGTCCAAGCTCGGACTAGTCCGGTGCTGTGTGTAGGTGACTCCAGAGAGTTCAACGGACTAGTCCGCAGACTAGTCCGATCTCCACGAATGGGAGATTCTAGAAAGTTAAACGGACTAGTCCGGTCCATGATCAGACTAGTCCGGTCCCTCAATAAGAGAGACTCCAAAAACATCAACGGACTAGTCTGGTGGATGCACGGACTAGTCCGGTCTCCCTATAAGTGGGATTCCAGAAAGATGAACGGACTAGTCCGGTCCATGATCGGACTAGTCCGGTGCTTTGTGAAAGTTAGGTTAATTTTAATCTCTTACCCTCGCGCAAAGTTGTGAGCTCTTGGAGTGTGTCTTTCATACACTCCCTATACATTCAAAATTTAATTTAGTCTTCCAAGCTTCATCAAAGTATCTCTCTTTGAACACCACTTCATTTTTCACCTTTTTGTGTGCACCAAGCTGTTTCACTTGTTTGTCCTGCAATCATCTCAGTGGATTCATTAGGATCTCATATGTTTGTCATCAATTAGCCAAAACCCACAAGGGATATCCTAGATGCACTTACAATCTCCCCCTTTTTGGTGATTGATGACAACCATTTGATATATCACAATTGAGAATTAAATCTTGATTTTCATAAGGTGTGCACATATGAGAATAATGATAAGTCCACAAAAAGCTTCTCACATATGCACACACCTTATGGTGGGGTGCCTAACAGGTGTTATGAAGTAAAGGTAATCAATAATGAGCATAGAGATAATCATCCAAGCAACAATAAGCATCACACATAAGAGAAGAAATAGTGCATTACAAGGTTTTTTAAAAATAAGTACATGTCCTTGATCACAAAAACATAAATACATCAACTAGAGATGGTCTCAAGCTACTAGTCTCAATCTCTCCCCCTTTGGCATCAAGGCACCAAAAGGGAAAATTTGAGGGGAATCACTCATCGCCACTCTCTTCATCAGTCTCGGTCCTGTCCTCATCTTCACCACCATCATCATCATTCGCCGGAGCAGACTCTTCCTCGGAGTCCTCGAAGGCGGGCGGGGATCCCACCGGCTCAATCTCCAGCTTGTCACAAATAGCTTTGATGTTGGCGTTGACATATTGTTGATGCTTCTTCTGCCTGACTTCAATCTTGCGGCAGCAGGCAAAGATAGATGTGAACATTTTGAGCACACCACCAAAGGATTCAGGGGCAGGTGCAGAGCTAGGAGGAGCAGCTGAAGATCTAGTGACATTCACATCCCGAGTTTGTTTAGTCCTCCTCTCAGCTTCAGGGGATGGAGGTGCATCAGGAGCCGAAGGTAGAGTGTACTCGGTGGGCTTTTGTGGCTTCAACCGCGTATGGTGAACATCCTTGACGAAATCAAGTACAGTCACCTTCTCAATCATGTACCTGATGTACGGGGCATACCCGCAAGATCTGTTTGGAGTGATTGAGATGTTCACAATGTCATTGTAGATGTATTCAAAGACATTGAACGGTCTCTTCCCACCAATGACCTTCATTAGGGTCCTCAAAGTCACTTGAATAGTCCCCGCATCTCCATATTTCAGGGCTATCGTCTTCCTCAAAATTCTTTTGAGGACCACATAGAAGGGCTTCAAATAATTGATATTTGGAGGGACATAAGGCATCCTTGTGTCATAGAGAAATTTGAGCTCATCCTTCTCCAAGGGTTGCAAATTGTGGATGACAAGATCATGATCCAAGGTGTGTTCAAGGTGGAGGATTCTTGCAAATTCATCATAGGTAACACTATACTTGGAACCATGAGTCATCCAAGTAAGACTATCTCCATCACCACGAGCAAAGTAGAGGGTGGAGTAGAATTGGGTGATGACCTCATTGTTCCAATCATTCTCAAAGGAAAACAGTTCCTTCAGTCTGTGCCTCTCTAGGGACTCAACCACCTCACGGAAGGCAGGATACTTCTTCGACTGCATGTATCCAATGTTCACCCATTGACTCTTCACAACGGGATTCTTCATCTTCATGTACACATGCTCGTAGTAGTCGGCATGGAAGTTGCTCCAAAATCTTGGGTCT
This sequence comes from Tuctoria greenei, assembly GCA_036927565.1. Lineage (NCBI taxonomy): Eukaryota > Viridiplantae > Streptophyta > Magnoliopsida > Poales > Poaceae > Tuctoria > Tuctoria greenei. The sequence continues at coordinate 284,264,488 of JAYESD010000002.1, read as the reverse complement.
GAGCATTGCCGAGGTTGAGCATACACATTAACCTGCCTGAAGCTATCGGCAAGCTCACCCCCTTTTCCAGTGAAATCCTTACTTGAGCGCTGCCTGTTGCGGTGACTTGGGTTCTTCATTTTCAGGGGTCCAATGGGACCACTAGCAAGCCCCTTTCCTTTGTTGAGAGTCCTCTTTGGCCCTGAGGAGCTCTCACCAGCCTTTCCTTGGGCCTTCTTCACAACTACCCTCCTTTTCTTGGGCAAGTTGTTGTCGGAGGGTGGAGAGTGCACATTTACATCATGCCTTTTCTTCATGTACCTCTCCTTAGCTCTATTCACTTTTTCGCGCTCAACTTCTTCATCAACATGGAAGGAGTTGTCATCTGAGCTTGAAGACATCGTGCCTAACAAGGAGTTCATGATTTAGATGAGAATGAACTAATAATGAAGATGATGTGAGGATTCAAATGTCAGAGACCGGACTTGTACGGTTTCAGAGTACGTACTTGTCCGGTGTACCGGACTAGTCCGTACCTGGGAGCCGGACTAGTCCGGCGTGGCACAAGAACCCTAACAAAACTAGAATCACAACTTCTATCTAAGGATGCAAGGGAGCATGAAGGTGAAAAAAATACATCTCTGAAGCTAATGTACTTCCTTGGAATCAAGAGAAATAAGCTAGAACTAAAAAAGTTGAGAGTTTGACTTTAGGGGGGAATTTACCGAGATTTGAAGATTCGCGTTGAAGGAGCATGAATCTGTCCGGATGAGTTTGGAGGGGAGTATCAACTCGTCGAGGGGAGGATTTCCCACGGAGAAAGCTTGGATTTTGAGGGCTCAACTTGAAAATCACTTTTGAGGGCTAGGGTTTGAGAGGTGAGGGTTCAACTAAAGGTGGAGGGAGATTTGAAACGATTTTGGGCCGGCCAGCTGCTTATATACGCGGCCGACCGGACTAGTCAGGTCAGAGGATGGACTAGTCCGGTGCCCTTGGAAAACCTAGAAGGAGGGACTATCCGGACTAGTCCGGTGGCAAACCTGACTAGTCTGGTGTCCCTGGAAAAACTGAGAATATAGAGATACTAATAGTGATCCAAGGACAAGTTTTGCAAATAATTTTGGTGATTATGACCAGAAAGCAATCAACACAAAAACATGGTCGTAAATTCCAAGATTTCTTCATTAAAAATAGTTTTCTTAGGAGAAAAAGAGGTGAGGGGCAGTTTTAGCAATAAAGTGTAACATTTGAAGTTTCAACCAGGTGTGCAACGTTTCAAGCCACATTTCGAGAGTCAAGAATATTACGTTCATTCCTAAGTTCACAAAACCTTTTCTCATCCAATGGTTTGGTAAAAATATCCGCAAGTTGTTTTTCAGTTCTAACATGATAAATAGCAATGTCACCTTTTAATGAATGATCTCTAAGAAAATGATGACAGATATCTATGTGCTTAGTTCTTGAGTGCTCTACCGGGTTGTGTGCAATTTTTATAGCACTTTCATTGTCACATAGAAGTGGGATATGGTTAAGATTGTAGCCGTAGTCTCTAAGGGTTTGCCGCATCCAAAGTAATGGGCGCAACAGCTACCGGCTGCAATATATTCTGCTTCTGCCGTGGAAAGGGCAATGAAGTTTTGCTTTTTAGATGACCAAGATACTAGGGATCTACCAAGAAACTGACAAGTCCCTGACGTGCTCTTTCTATCGACTTTGCATCCTGCATAGTTGGCATCGGAATACCCTATCAAGTTGAATTTGGATCCTTTGGGATACCAAAGGCCCAAGTTGGGTGTGTGCACAAGATACCTTAGGATTCTTTTTACAGCAACTAAATGACACTCTTTAGGTGCAGCTTGAAACCTTGCACACAAGCAAACACTAAGCATAATATCTGGCCTAGATGCACATAGATAAAGTAAAGAGCCAATCATGGACCGATATACCTTTTGGTCCACATCTGGACCGTCTTCATTGAGGTCGAGGTGTCCATTAGTGGCCATGGGTGTCTTGATGGGCTTGGCTTTTTCCATATTGAATTTCTTGAGAATGTCTTGTGTATATTTGGTTTGGCTTATAAATGTAACTTCTCTTAGTTGCTTCACTTGGAATCCCAAGAAGAACTTTAATTCACCCATCATTGACATCTCGAACCTATGCAGTTTGTAGACATGGTTGGGATATTTCTGGTCTTTGAATCCTGGTGGCTGCTCCACATAAACTTCCTCCTCGACCTGGTACAGCTTAAAATTATGGTGAGTAGCATATGCCAATAAAATACGAATGGACTCAAGTCTAGCTACAGGAGCGAAAGTTTCATCGAAGTCCAAACCTTCGACCTGAGAATAACCTTTGGCCACCAGTCTTGCCTTATTTCTTGTTACTACTCCATGTTCATCTTGCTTGTTCCGAAAGACCGATTTGGTTCCAACTATGTTCGCCTTTGGTCTTTCCACCAGCTCCCATACTTCATTTCTCTTGAAGTTGTTCAGCTCCTCTTGCATTGCAATCACCCAGTCTGGATCCCTTATGGCTTCTTCTACCCTGTATGGTTCCAGAAAAGACACAAAAGAATAGGATTCACAGAAATTTGCAACTCGAGATCTAGTAGTTACTCCCTTAGCAATATCTCCAATGATATTGTTGACAGGGTGGTCTCTTTGCACGCTCTGGTGTACTCTTGGGTGTGGAGCTTGTGTAGTTGCTTGTTCTTCATTATCTTCATGTGCATTGTCTCCCCCTAGATCATTGTTTCCATGATTGTCCTGATCTTCTTGATCTTCCTCCTCTTGATCTTGTGTAAGAGCTCCCCCTTGATCATTGCCTCCGTGTTGAGGTTCATCTTGTGCATTTGAGTCGAATGTTTGCTCTTGTGGTAAGATATCACCAAGTCCCATTTTCTTCAGTGCTTCATATGGAGCTTCCTCTTTATCTAGCACACACTTATCAACTTGCTCCACTTGTGAGCCGTTAGGTTCATCGAACACTACGTCACGTGCTACTTCAACAAGGCCGGACACCTTGTTGAAGACACGATAGGCGTAGGCATTCGACTCATATCCGAGCAAGAATCCTTCATCGGACTTTGAAGCAAACTTCGAGGCCCTCTGTTTCTTGTTCAGAATAAAACATTTGCAACCAAAAACTTTAAAATAAGAAACATTAGGCTTTTACTGGTAAGGAGCTCATATGGAGTTTTCTTCAGTAGTCGATGGAGATACAGTCGATTCGTGGCATGGCAAGCGGTGTTCACCGCTTCTGCCCAAAATCGATCTGATGTCTTGTATTCATCCAACATAGGTCTCGCCATTTCGATTAATGTCCTGTTCTTCCTTTCAGCCACTCCATTTTGTTGAGGGGAGTGGGGTGCCGAGAATTCATGCTTTATCCCTTCTTCATCGAGAAACTCCTCAACTTGGAGGTTCTTGAATTCTGTCCCGTTGTCACTTCTGATATTCTTTATGGTTGACAAGAATTTGTTCTGAGCTCTTTTCAAGAACTTCTTGAGGATCCCCTGAGTTTCTGATTTATCATACAAGAAAAATACCCAGGTAAATCTTGAAAAATCATCAACAATTACTAAACCGTATTTGTTACCGCCGATGCTGATGTACGAAACTGGACCAAAGAGATCCATGTGGAGAAGTTCCAGCGGTCTTGCGGTAGTCATCACATTCTTGGCGGGGTGTGGTGCTCCGACTTGTTTTCCTGCTTGACAAGCGCTGCACGTCCTGTCTTTTTCAAAAACCACATCCTTAAGACCACGGATGTGACCACCTTTTAGAAGTTTCTGCAGATTTCTCATCCCAACATGGGCTAGCCGTCTATGCCACAGCCATCCCATGTTGGTCTTAGCAACCAAGCAAGTGTTGAGTTCGTCTTTATCTTTGTTGAAGTCAACTAGATAAAGCTTGCCCTTCAACATTCCCTTGAATGCAATCGAGCCATCGCTTCTTCTAAAAATAGTCACACCCTCATTAGTGAATAAACAGTTGTAACCTTTGTCGCATAGTTGGGATATTGACAAAAGGTTATAATCTAGAGAATCTACATGTAAAACATTTGATAAGGTATGTTGAGAGGATATTTCAATGTTACTGCTACCAAGGACCTTTCCTTGGCTGTTGTCTCCGAAGTATATGCCTTAACCTGGATTCTTGTTGTACTCGTACTCTACAAACATACCTCTCTCTCCGGTCATGTGATTTGTGCATCCGCTATCAAGTACCCATTTTGTTCCACCGGAGGAGTAAGCCTGCAAAAAGAATTATTCCTTGGTTTTAGGTACCTCTCAGGTTAGTCACAATAGTCTTGGGCACCCACACACAAGTTTTCAAGTTCTTGTGGCGTGGCCCTGTATATTTGGCAATGACTTTTCCATATTTGGCTTTCATAGGAACATATGAAGCATTAAATGTATGAAACAATATTTGTGGTTCAGATTCATGGGATGTTTCCTTAACAAAGACAATTATATTCTTAGCATGATTAGAAGTAGACATGTGTTTGCTCTTATCAAAACCAAGGCCATCTTTGACATTAGGAGGTCTAGTGACCATATATGCACTGCGTGCATATTTGATCTTCTCCTTATCAAAGATGCCGCTTGGAGGGTCATGCATATTATGAGAAGTTGAAGTATTGGAAATAATATTCTTCTTACTAGAGCAAGTGCAAGTTCCGATTGTTGTCGAACTTATATCTTTGGAGGAAGAGCTCTAGGAGGAAGAGGAGTCACTTTGCTTGAGCGACTCGACTTGCACCTCAAGGATCTTGTTAGCTTTTGACAAGTTAGCAAGTTCTTCCTTGAATGCAATATGCGAGTCTTCTAGCTTTGAGTAAGTTTCCTTACTCAGGGCTAGCTCAGCTTCAAGCGACTCGTTCTTCTCTCTTTCAAGCTCGAGAAGCTTTTCAACTTCTTGATATCTCTTCCTTTCACGGATGAGCATATCTTCTTGTCAGTCAAGAAGTTCTTCCTTTTCAAAGATTTCGTTCGACAACATTTCCATTTTGTTTAGAGCAATTTTACTTAGTCCTCTAAACATTTCTTCATTATCACTAGAGCTGTCAAAGTCATCAATAGAGGAATTTGGCGTAGGAGGAGTGAGTTGTACCTTTTTCTTGCCTTCCTTAGCCATAAGACAAGTGTGGTTGTTCATGTCCCATCCTCCCATGTTTGGAAAGAGTGTGGCCTTCATAGTAGGTTTCTTGATTGCGATAGTGGCCATCTCTTCTTCTTCATCGGAGGAGGACTCGTCGTTTGAGTCCCACTCCTTGCCAATGTGAGCTTGGTGGGTTTGTCTTCTTTTTCTGAAATTTTTCTTTTCTTGAGATCTTGTTTCCTTGTTCTTTTTGTTTTCTTCATAAGGGCAGTCCACCATGAAGTGACCATACTCTCCGCAGTTGTAGCAAGTGCGTCAAGCCTTGGATTTTCCTTTATCCTTGTTTTTGCTTTCATTTGAGTTGTTGTCGTGTCTTCTTTTCATCATTCGCTTGAACTTCTTGATAAAGAGTACCATTTCCTCATCATCAAGATCGGTGCTCTCGTCACTTGTATGCCTATCGTCTTGATCTTCAAGAGCATCTTTTAGTTTGGGTCGACATGTTGCTTTGAGAGCAACCTCCTTCTTTTTGGAGGAAGTGAGTTCGGCCAAGTCTTTGACGTATTGTGCCTCTTTCTCCATCATTTCATGGTTTATGATATTTCCCAACAACTCATCGGGAGTCATTTTGTGAAACCCGGGGCTTTCTCTAATCATTGAGCAAAGTGTGACATTTCTTGGCATGAAGGCTCTAATCATTCTCTTGACTACCTCGTGATCCGTCCATTTCTTACTTACATAGGCACGTATTTTGTTTATGAGTGCCTTCATCCGGTTGTACATGTCTTGAGGTGATTCGCCTTCTTCAATAGCGAATCTCCCCAACTCTCCTTCAAGCATTTCAATTTTTGCTTCACGAACCGATCTATTTCCTTCGTGAGCTGTCTTGAGTGTATCCCAGATTTCCTTTGCACTTTCTAAGCCATCAATCTTAGTGAATTCCTCTCTGCTTAGTGATGATGTGATCACGGCGACGGCTTGTGCATTTCTGTGAATCTCTTGTTCTTGTTCTGGGGTGAGTTCTTCATCCGTGTCCGGGATGTCTATGCCAGTCCAAACGATGTGCCACAGACTAGGATTTAGAGATTAGATGCATCTTCATGTTGTACTTCCACATTGTATAGTCGCTTCTGTCAAACTGTGGAGGTTTTCCCATGGGAATGGAAAGATAATGGTTGTTTGAATTGAGACGGTTATAGTTGTAAGGCTGTCGGGAGTAGTCGTGATGACCACTCCCCGCCGTCTTGTCTTCTTCTTTTCCCTTTTGTCCTAGCAGTTTCTTTCTCAGAAGTGCCTTCAATTGTCGCACTTCTTCATCATCGTGTGGGCTCTCTTTCAGTACATCAAAAGTTTTAGTTTCTTGTTCCTCCTCATTAATGTTCATCTTCGAGATATCGTTGTTCTTCTTAGAGGCCATTGATCTCTTAGAGATGTGAGTCTCGTTGGTGGAGAACCTTGCTCTGATACCAATTGAATGTGGCCTAGAGGGGGGTGAATAGGCCTTTTAAATTACCTGCACACTTAATAGAATCGTCAAACCTTGGTTGGTCGGACTAGTCCGGTCGTGCGGGCGGACTTGTCCGGTGTGCTAAAAATATGTGTGTTGATCAAGTGTTGGTTGGGAATCTAAATTTGTTTAGCAGCAGAAATGAGAACAACTGATATTTTTATCTGAGATTAGTATAAGAATGCAGGTAAAACTTATAATGCCTTAGGATGATGTTTTAGCACTTAAGTGATCTAGTGAACAAAATTTAAATGAAATAAGGCGCAAGACACACGAATTTTTCCCGAGGTTCGATCTCACCACAAGATCTACGTCCTCGTTGAGGAAGCTCACACAGAGCCGGGTCTCCAACCCTTTCCCTCTTCAAGTCACCACGAAGGCCGACTTGATCTCACTATCACGGGTAATCACCAGGTTTGTGGGGCAACCTCACACGTTGAGGGCTCCCACGAAAATTACAACGAAAGAAGTGATCAAATACACTCAAAAGTATTACAATGCAGAGTATGAGTGTAGAAAGATTAAACCCCAAGAGCTTGCAATGAAAGAACGACGATCTCCCAATCCCGAATCCAAGTGTTCAATTGATTTCACTCTTTTTGCACTTTAGATGTGTGGGGAGATGTGTTTTGGGCTCTTGGGACAAAGTGGTGGCGCTACGGTTTGTTGTTTGATCAGTATTCGACGTGTATGTTAATAGGAAAGTTGTGGACTCTCTATTTATAGGGTTTCCAAAAGGTAGCCGTTGAAAAACCCTAACACCGGACTAGTCTCGTGCAAGTCCGGACTTGTTCGGTCACTGTGCATTTTGAAGTCCAGAAAGTCTGTCGGACTAGTCCGGTCCAAGCTCGGACTAGTCCGGTGCTGTGTGTAGGTGACTCCAGAGAGTTCAACGGACTAGTCCGCAGACTAGTCCGATCTCCACGAATGGGAGATTCCAGAAAGTTCAACAGACTAGTCTGGTCCATGATCGGACTAGTCCGGTCCCTCAATAAGAGAGACTCCAGAAACATTAACGGACTAGTCCAGTAGATGCACGGACTAGTCCGGTCTCCCTATAAGTGGGATTCTAGAAAGATGAACGGACTAGTCCGGTCCATGATCGGACTAGTCCGGTGCTTTGTGAAAGTTAGGTTAATTTTAATCCCTTACTCTCACGCAAAGTTGTGAGCTCTTGGAGTGTGTCTTTCATATAGTCCCTATACATTCAAAATCTAATTTAGTCTTCCAAGATTCATCAAAGTATCTCTCTTTGAACACCACTTCATTTTTCAACTTTTTGTGTGCACCAAGCTGTTTCACTTGTTTGTCCTGCAATCATCTCAGTGGATTCATTAGGATCTCATATGTTTGTCATCAATTAGCCAAAACCCACAAGGGATATCCTAGATGCACTTACACATAGAGCCGGGTGTTGATGAAGTCCCGGCGGTAGAGCCGGTGGCTGATGAAGTTCCGGCGCGTGAGCCAGTCATCGAAGAAGTTCTGGTGCCTGAGCCGGTTGTTGCAGAAGTACCGGCGCCCGAGCCCATGACGGTCGAAGCGCCAGCGCCTGAGCCGACGATGGAGGAGGCGCCAACATTGGAGCCGGAAGTGGCTTCAGCTACGACCGAACCTTCAGCGCCTGCCTCGGAGGTGGTGGTTCCAGAGGTGCCCGCGCCTGAGCCAGGGTGCCTAGATGAAGCTGCCGGCCCCCCGCCTGAGGGGCCAGTTGTTGATGACCTGGGGGCGGGACCTTCGGAGCCAACTCCGAAGGTCGAAACTTCTGTTGCAGGACCTTCCTAAGCTGCAACCGAGGCTATCCTGGAGGACGGCCCCAATGCTGTGGAAGCCCAGGGGACCGCTCTTGTAGAGTGGGACCCAATTTTTGTCATGGAGAACCCACTGGAGCCAGCGGAGAGAACCCCAGCAGGTCCGGATCCAATCCCTCTGTCATTGTCTATTGACAACGCCTGCTCTAGTCTTCGTCACGTCCAGCTGGCTTTTTACCACGACAGTAAGGCCCTCGAGGAGGAGCACCAAACTCTTAGGAGGTGGCGCAACCGGCTTCAATTCTAGACTAAGCTGGCGCAGTCGAGGCTGGCTGACGACAAGGAGTGGGTAAAGAATGAGAAGGTCCGGTTGGAGTACTGGGGTAAGCTGCTGGACGAGAGGGAAAGCATGGTGCGATCCCTCGACAACCAGTCCCGGGCCATCCACTAACAGGTCGTAGCTGCTAATAACGCGACGAATAATCGTGGGGAGAAGCTCAGTGCCATCCATGACAGCCTCGTCAAGCATCGGGAGGCCCTTGAGGAGCGGGAGAAAAAGCTCGAAGATAAAGAGCAAAAACTCTTGGAGCTACGGGATGACCTCATGAAGAGGGAGGAAGAGCTTACTCAAAGGTTGACTCTAGGTGACAAGAGTCTCGCGGAGTGCATCAAGAAGTTGGATGAGCGCTGCAAGAAAGAGGAGAAGAAGGTCTGTCGGCGAGGACAAGACCTCCACAAGAGGGAGGATGAAATTGCTGCCAGGGAGAAGAAGGTGCGGGGCCGAGATAAGGACCTGGTCGACCGCCAGAACAAGATCCACCTCCAGGAGGAGGAGCTCGGTAAACTCGAAAGGCACATTGCTGAAAAGATTCAGCATAACGCCAAAGAGGTTGAGTGCCTTGCCCGTGAGAATTCGGAACTTGTGGCGACCAGAAGATCCTTGGAGGAGATGCGAGGCTCAAGGGCTATGGAGTCCTAGCAAGTTTGGGACTTCCTGGGCAAAGCCAACGACGCGCTGACGCTAATGGGTTTTAGTCCCGTGCGTCCGGATGATCCGGAGCCGGAGCTGGACCAGGTGTTGCAAGCGTTGAGTTCGGCGGGCAACAAGCTCACCAAGATGGGCAATGTCATCGCGGACCAGCTGGAAACCGAGGGACAATCCGGGATTCTCAGTTCTCACTGGACCCGGTTTTTGAAGGCCCCATCGACGGAGAGGGAGAAGACGCCCAAGCCGGCGTGTCGGAGGTTGCCCAGAAGGTCGCCTCATTCTTCCATAGGGTCTAGGACTCTCTCTTTGTAGCTCCCGCTTGTATTCTCTCTTCTTTTTCTCCAGTAATCTCTTGTCTCCAAATGAATGAAATCCAAGTTTTTATGAATTTCATTTTTTGTCTTCAACACCTTTGTCTCACTTGCCCTCCTGGTAGATGTATACAATTTGATTGTGAACATGTACCAAGAGAATGTAACAGATGTTGAAGACTTGCGTGCTTTGAACTTGTAGAACGTAGGTCCGAAGTCTTCGATAGTAGAGGCCCCCTGAGGTTGTCGGAGCTTAGTGGCTCCAGCATTGACCATCGTCGGAGCTTAGTAGCTCCGGCAGCATTCTCCATGAACGCGTAGAGCATCGACGATTAGTCCTCTGGGGTGTCGGAGGTTGGTAGCTCCGGCAATGACCTCTGTTAACACGTGGTGTGTCGACAGCAGACCCCATTGTGGAATCTTCCCACCATCTTTTGTTCACGTTGATGGCTGGCCCCTGGCTTTACCGGAGCTTAGTAGCTCCAGAGACGCTCTTTATCAATGTTTGGAAAATCGACACAAGCCACCTTAGGGGATGTGACAGCTTTGGTAGCTCCGGTCATTCACGAACATTATAGGGTCTTTATTTTTTCTGCACACTGAAGTCAAGGAAAACAGTAAAATCTATTTCCTATCTATAACTCAACTGCGACTTACTATTCTCGAGAATGTTTTAGGTCGAACACAATTCTAAATATAATCAAGTGCACTGCCTTGTTTCTTTCAGGTCCAATCGTTTTTGGACTCGCCTTACTTCGGCCTGCCAGGGTGTAGGTAGAGTGGCGTACTTAGGGTGCATGACCAGGCTAAGTTGATAACACACTCCGACCCTAGATTGGCTTGGCGACATTCAGACGAGTAGACCATTAACAATGTTTAGACCCAGAAGAATAGACAATGCAACTCGAATTGCACATGAACTGGTCGCGCTAAAGTTTCTTAAGAATTGCACAACTTTGTTATAGACAAGAAAGAGAAAAATAAAATATATTGAGCCTGTAAAAAATAAATGCACGTGGAGTCTGTTTTCACACAATGATGTCTTTCATTATAGGTCCGGGGTACAGGGGAAACAAGTACACTCTTAGGGTACGGAACCAGGTAGCTAGCTTCACTTTTAGTTCTGAGACTGTGACAAGTGTTGTCTGAACTTTGCGGACCTTCCGGGGAAGGTCCGTGTGTTCTCCTGGAGGAGCTATCCGACTATGTACAATGACTCTATAACATACATAACATGTAACTACAGACTCACCTCCGTGATATTAAGCGTAGAACCTACGGAGGTGCTCAATGTTCCAAGGATTAGGAAGCGGTGTCCCGGGACGGGATACTTTGATCACTCGGAAGGGTCCTTCCCAGCCGGGGGAAAGTTTGTTTAACCCTTCTTTGGATTGTATTCTCCATAGCACCAGATCGCCTTCCTCGAGTTGTCGGCTATGAACATGCCGTTGGTAATAGCGCCGAAGAGCTTGGCGGTATCGGGCATTCCAAACAGCTGCTCGGTGCCTTCCCTCTTCAAGGAGGTCAAGGTCCTCAAGCCGGAGCTGGTCCTGCGTGGTATCATCGAAGGTCCGGACCCAGAGCGACCCCAAGGTGACTTCCGGAGGAAGGACTGCTTCAGCTTCGTACACCAGGAAGAAGGGTATCTCTCTAGTGGACCGATTTGTAGTTGTCCTGTTGGCCCATAGAGTGGGCAAAAGCTCTTCGATCCAGTTGGCTCCATGTTTTTTCAGGCGCTCATAAGTGCGCGTCTTGAGTCCTTTTAGGATTTCTGCATTTGCTCTCTCGGCTTGGCCATTGCTTGCCGGGTGAGCTACGGAGGCGTAGCTAACTTGAATGCCGAAGTCTTCGCAATATCCTTGAAATACAGAGCTTGTGAACTGGGTCCCATTATCAGTTATGATCTTGTTTTGGACTCCAAATCTGCATACGATGGACTGCAAGAAATTGATAGCTGATTGCTTGTTTATTATCACAACTGGAGTTGCTTCTGGCCATTTGGTGAATTTGTCAATGGCAACGTACAGGAACTTGTAACCTCCGACGGCTCTTGAGAAAGGTCTCAAGATATCCATCCCCCACATAGCGAAAGGCCATGTAGGAGGTATTATTTGTAGAGGCTGAGCTGGTGTGTGAATTTGCTTTGCATGGAACTAGCATGCTTCACATTTCTTCACTAGCTCAGTTGCATCCTGGAGCGTTGTAGGCTAGTAGAAGCCATGTCAGAAGGCTTTACCTACCAGCGTGCGGGAAGACGCGTGGTTCCCACACTCGCCTCCATGGATTTCCGCAAGGAGCTCGCAACATTCTTCCCTTGTAATGCACCGCATTAGGACGCCATTGGCACCACCCCAGTAGAGATCCCCTTCTACCAGTGTGTATCTTTTAGCCAGTCTGACTATCCGGTCGGCGGATACATTGTCTTCAAGAAGGAAATTTTCTTTCAAGTAGCTCCGAATCTCCGATATCCATGCATCGGAACTATCTTGAGGATTTGAGTCTTGTGTGCTGGGTTGCTCGGAGCATCCTGCAGCACCTACGACCCTTGATGGACGCCATGGTAACAAGGCCATCGGGACCGCCAGCTTCGAGGTGCTGGTATCGCCCCTTCGCTCAGTTTAGCAGACTGAGATATAGGTTTAGACAACCTCCGGATGAAGGTTCCCTCGGGAGCTGGAGCCCTGGTTGAAGCTTTTGTCGAGAGTTCGTCGGCTTCAGTGTTATTGAGACGCTGGACATGGCAAAGATCTAGGACGTTGAAGTCCTTCTCAAGCTTCTAGACTTCAAGTAGGTATACAACTAGTTGAGGGTTGTTGCAGCAACATTCACTTTTGACTTGTTTTACAACAAGTTGTGAATCACCCTTTACGAGCAGCTGCTTGACACCATATGATAGTGCCACCTTGAGTCCATAAATTAGTGCTTCATACTCCGCCATGTTGTTGGTCGCCTTGAAGTCAAGGTGCACCATGTATTTAACCTTCTCCCCGGTCGGGGCGAGGAGAAGGAATCCAGCTCCGGCCCCCTACTTCTGCACGGAGTCATCGAAGTAGAGAGTCAATTCCGACTTCTGCTCACTGGGGCCCCCAGGATTCGATGGAGAGGGGGTCCATTCCGCCACGAAGTCCGCCAAAGCTTGACTCTTGATCGCTTGTCTTGGAACGAATTCAAGGTCGAACTCGGCTAATTCCGCTTCCCACTTTGCAATGTTTCCAATGGAATTGGGGTTATGTAAGATTGCACACGGTGGATAAGAGGTTACCACTGAAATCTTGTAAGCTTGGAAGTAGTGTCGGAGCTTCCTAGAGGCAATAAGAACTGCGTAGAGCAGCTTATGCACCTCCAAGTACCGAGTCTTGGCGTCATGAAGTACTTCGCTGATGAAGTACACTGGGCGCTGGACCATCCGGACCCTCCTGAAGGGGCCCAAAACTTCTTCCTCATCTGTACGGACCCTCCCGGAGGGGTCCGGGCCTTGTTCGGGGACCTCCGGGTGTTAGTTGGGGGTACCCGAAGCTTCTTCTGGAGTGACCCGGACCTTCCCGGAAGGGATCGAATCTTGTTGCTCAGTAGCAGTGACTCCTTCATTTGAAGGAGATGGATCATCCGGAGTCTCTCCTTGAGGATCCAGGTCTGGGAGCTGGGACCCAGACTCGACTTCAGGTAGTTTCGGACCCCCCGAAGGGGTCTAGATTCCTGAACTGGGGATGGTTCTAGCCTTTCCGCAACCAGGACCATGCTGACAACTTTGTCAGTTGCCAAAATGTAAAACAAGAGTGGCTCACCAGGGTTCGGAGCTACCAAGGTTGGTAGGGTGGTGAGGAGCTGCTTCAGCTCCTGGAATGCCTTCTCTGCTTCTTCAGACCATTGGAATGGTCTTGACTTCCTCAATAGCTTGAAGAAGGGTAGCGCCCGTTCTGCCAGTCTTGAGATGAAACGGCTGAGGGCAACTAGACATCCAGTCAGCTTCTGGACGTCCTTGATGCGGGCTGGTGGTTGCATGTCTTCAATAGCTTTTATCTTTGCTGGATTTTCTTCTATTCCTTGGTGGTTTACTAAGAAACCAAGAAGTTTTCCGGAGCTAACCCCGAAGACACACATGTCCCGGTTCAACTTCGTTCGAGTGGCTCGTAACTTGTCGAAGACAGCTTGCAAGGTGTCAAGGAATGACTCCTTGTTCTTGATCTTGACAACAATGTCATCGACATACACTTACACCACGTCTCTGATGAGCTCTCCAAAAGTTTTGTACATAGCTCGTACAAATGTTGAAGCAGCATTCTTAAGACCAAATGGCATGGCAGTGTAACAATATAATCCATCTACTGTGATGAAGGAGGTATGTTCTTCATCTTCCCTAGACATTCTGATTTGATGTTACCCAGAATATGCGTCTAGGAAACACAGTAATTCACACCCAGAGGTGGAATCCACTATCTAATCTATTCTAGGTAGTGGGAATGGATCTTTTGGACATGCCTTATTTAGTGTAGTGTAGTCAATACACATCCGAAGCTTCCCGCCGACCTTGGGTACAACGACTAGGTTTGCCAGCCATTTTGGGAGGAAGACTTCTCAGATGAATCCAGCTTCGAGCAACTTCTTCACTTCTTGTCGTATGAAGTTTTGTCGCTCTACGGATTGCTTTCAGGGCTTCTGGTGTATAGGCCGAGCGTCGGGATAGATCTTCAGATTATGCTCGATCACTTCCCTAGGGATCTCAGGCATTTATGAATGTTGCTAGGCAAACACGTCTACGTTAGCCCAGAGGAAAGTGATGACCGCGAGTTCCTATTTGTCATTCAGAACTCCCGATATACGGGTGGTCTGAGCGGCGTCAGAACCGATTTGGACGACTTTGACGGGGATGTCGGTGTCGCCACTTGGTTGCACGCGAGGTGCGGAGGTTGAGCCCCGATGATGAATGCTCGGGGGTTTCGGAGCTTGCTCCTTTCCAGATTCTTCCTCCTGCGCTGTAGCAAGCGCGTGGAGTTCTTCTAGAGCTGTCACTCCGACGGTGCGATCTCCACGGATTCGGAGAACACCGGCTGGTGTTGGCATCTTCAACACCAAGTAGACATAATGAGCAGCAGTCATGAACTTGTATAAGGCTGGCTTGCCAAAAATGGCATTGAAAGGTAAGTTGATCTGCGCCACATCGAAGACCAACTTCTCAGTGCGGTAATTTCCCCCGGGTCCCGAAGGTAACCGGAAGAGTAATGGCACCGAGTGGGGTTGTGGCCGCCGGACCTACTCCGGAGAAAGGTCGAGAGGGGCGAAGGTCCGAAGGTCGAAGTTGAAGCTTGACGAAAGCTTTGAAGCTTATGAGGTTCAGCCCTGAACCTCCGTCCACCATTACATGGTGGAGATGGATGTTGTTGATGGCCGGAGATACCATTAATGGGAGTTGGCCAGCTCCGATCATATTCCGAGGGCAGTCCATAGCATTGAAAGTGATGTCAGTGTCCATCCACTTCCGGTGCGGCTCCGCCCTGGCAGTAGGAGCTACTGAGGCCATGTCCCACCGCATGGTCTTGAGGACACGGCGGGAGGTGATGTCCCACGAACCACCAAAGATGGTGTTCATGGTTTTCCGACGTTCATTGTCGGAGACATTGGAGTCATCGTCGACGGAGGTGTAAACAGCCTTCAAGACTTTTTTAGGGTCCTGAAAGCCTAACTCCTCTTCAGCCGGAGCTTCATCGACTTTCCGTTTCTCTCCCCTTTGACGGAAAGGAACCTCTTCCCGATGCTTGTTGTAGCGCTCGACAAGGTTCTGGACCTCCCGGCAACCTTCCAGATTGTGGCTGTTCGACTTGTGTATAGGACACCACATCTTGGAGCTGCCTCCGTCTTTAGACAACGGCCGAGATCGTTTTTCGGGGCGTGGCCCCCGGCCACCTAGAGCTGCAGCAGCTGCAACAGCTGGTGTGCCGGCCAACGGCTTTTCCTTGCCATTGGACTTTTTCTTCTTTGTACCACTCCTGGAGGTAGTGGCTTCACCCTTGGAGGATTTTTTTTGTTGTCCTCCTGAGGTGGTTGGGAGTGCACTTCACGGCCCTCCGCAGCTTTGGCGCATTTGTTTGCCAAACTGAAGAGTTCTATGACGCTCGTGATCTCCTTGGTCGCTAGCTTCTCGATCATCTTCTTGTCTCGTACGCCCTGTCTAAATGCCACACTAACAAAGGCGCTAGAGATAGAAGGAATAGTGTTTCGTACCTGAGAGAAGCTCTGGATGAAAGATCGCAGGGACTCTCCCCCCTTTTGCTTGACAGCAAAAAGGTCCAGTTCGGTGGCTGGTCGGGTGTATGAACTCCCGAAATTGGCGATGAACTGTTGGCACAATTTCGTCCAACTGTTGATGGAGTCGGGCGGAAGGCTCATGAATCAGGACCTGGTAGTCCCAGTTAAAGCCATGGGGAAGTAGTTGGCCATTACGACCTCGTTGCCTCCGGCCGCAAGGATTGCGGTGGAGTAGATTTGGAGAAACTCAGTGAGATTGACAGTCCCGTCAAATTTCTCCGGCAGATGCGGCCGAAATTTTTGTGGCCATCTGACTATGCGTAGAAGCATGGCTAGGGCGGAACAGCCCCCTCCTACTCCCTCGGGAGCAGGACTGTCCCGAGCCTCTCGCCTTTCGCGAGCACGCTCGATATGGACGCGGCCATCCTTTTGACAGTAACGGCGATCAAGCTCCGCCCGGAGGTCGTGAGTTGAAAGCCTAGTTACTGTATGAGTGTGTCGCGCTCTGGGAGGCAGCGTCGTCGCTTGTTGAGACGCAGCACGCCTCCTATGTTGGGAAGCGTGCGGACCAAGTCTGACCGACACAGTCCGATGCTGCGATGCGGCCTGCCCCGAGGGTGGGAAGACCTTGGTTGCTGATGCAATCGGCTACTGCTGCAACCAAATGTTCCACATCAGCCCTCCACTGCTCCATCGCACCCTGGGATGCACCTGGAGGTGGTGGGTGTTGGAGAAGAGAACGCGCGGCATGGAGCACGTGTTCAGGATTGTTGTTTGCCGATGTCATGACCGACGCAGATGCTCCATCCCGCTGTCCAACTTGATTCGCCGGTGCGGACGGTGGCGGCGGTGGCATGACTCCTATTGGAGCCACATCACCTGCTGGCGGCTGCATGTTCGAGGGGTTGCCTCCAGCAGGTTGCGCAACAGGGTTGCCGTTTGACGATCCAGCAGTGGAGTTCACCATGTTTGAATCTCGGGCGCCCCTACCTGGCGCACCAGCTGTCGGAGTGTTGATCTGGCAATTCTCCTGGTACTACTGTTGGTAGCCCGCGGAGTTTGTAGTTCGGTGTTGGGCGCGCGGAGATTCAGAAAACGATGACAAATAGACACAAGGATTTACGTGGTTCGGGCCGCCTGAGCGTAATACCATACTCCATGGGGTGTATAGTTGTTGTATTGGGTGTCAGAGCTGAGTATGGGAGTGGTCTCCGAGTTCAAAAATCCCCCTGTGTATCGTCGATCAATCCTTTTATAGTACAAAGACTGGTCGTTACACCGTTAGCCTGGCCCGACATGTGGCCCTGGCGGTTACTGATGCTTAATACACAATTAATGAGGTTAATTACCTGTCTAAGTGTTTTTCCAGCAATTCTCCCGATACTACCGTTGGTAGCTCGCGGAGTTTGTAGTTTGGTATTGGGTGCGCAGAGATTTCGAAGAGTATGGCGAATGGACACAAGGATTTACGTGGCTCGGGCCGCCTGAGCGTAATACCCTACTCCACGAGGTGTGTAGCTGTTGTATTGAGCGTCTAAGAGCTTCAGCCCAGAGACTGTGTATGTGTCAGAGAGCGTAAGAGTCCCCCTGTGTATCGTCGACCAATCCCTTTATAGTTCAAAGACTGGTCGTTACACCGTTAGCCTGGCCCGACATGTGGCCCAGGCGGTTACTAATGTTTAATACATAATTAATGAGATTAATTACCCTTAATAGCGTGATAACGGGACCTGACAGTGCCGTTACAAGTATTAAGGGTCTATTGATCGTGTGTCATTAATATGGTATTAATGACACTTAATCAGGTCTTGAAGTCTTTGATTGCCCCTTGGAGGTCCGAGTTGTTGGGGGTTCACCAGCTTGATTGCCAAGGTTGAAGGTCCGGCGGTTCGGACTCGTGGCAGCTTTGGAGCTATTCGTGTGGGATGTGTAGGTCCAGTGTAGATGTACACGTGTCGATACTGGAGCTTCCCTCTGTCGGAGGTTAGGTCCAGGGGTGCCGCACAAGTGTTTAGCCCGGAGCTATCCCATGTGAGGGATATAGGTCCAGCTGCAGTGTACACGTGGCAGTACCGGAACTAACCATAGATGGGATGCATGTCCAATCCCGTATGACATGTGGGAACTTTGCAGGTCTTCAACCCGGACAGGTGAAGTCCCTTTGGTCTTTTTATAGTCCCAAGGGCTATACGGTACGCAGGGTACCGACAGTGGCCCCCTGGGCCCACCTTTGGGAGAGACCTTTTGGATGGAGTCGTTTTGCCAGAGGTGGGTCCATCCTTCGATTTTTGTGTCGTGTCTTCAAGGATCTTCGGATGTGCCATTGGCGGTAGTTCGTAGTTAAACCAACGCCGCGTGGCATATCCTAGATGCGGCAGGTGAGATCTTAGCGTGTGGATCTCACGCAATTGAAGGTCGCCGGTTCCCGATACGAAAATCATATTGGTTCTGCGCGCCTTGTCAGGCTGCCGCCTTCGGGTTTCCCGACTTTCATGATGACAACCGTTCGCCTGGGGTAAGGATCTCGACTTGTTCGTCGGGGTGGCCCCGAGCCCCCTTGTCATTGGCAGGGTGAAGTTTTTGACTTGTATCGTCGGCTCCTCTGCGGTTTCAATCCAAGCGTTGCGGGGGCTTACATAAGAAGGAAAGTGTGCACCATTTGGGGGTTCTTTACGCCTTCATTCGATCTTGCACTCAAATCCTCCAAACTTTCGCTTGCTTTTCATCCCTAGCCCCGCTTGTGCTGCGATGGAGTTGGTCTCCGCGAGAGCCGACTTAAGACCGACGGCAACTTGAAGAAGGTTCGGGCCCTCATGGGGTGTTCCAGTGACTTCTTCAATCACCAGGTCCACGTCGGCGTGCTTCCATTCGAGAAGGAGCATGCCGGCAACATGGTGTACTTCTCCGCGTACGCCATGGTGGGACTGATCCCACCCTTTTCTTCTTTTCTCTTGATGTTGCTGGACTTCTATGGTCTGTAGCTATACCACCTTGGCCCCCACTCCATTCTTTTGGTGTCAATCTTTGTCCACTTCTGCGAGATGTGGGTGGGTATTCCTCCCTGCGTCGAGCTCTTCCGCACCTTCTTCACCATCCACACCACCGGCAAGAGTGACGAGTACCTTGTCTTCTATTACTTTGTGAAGTGCAAGAAGTGCCCGTACAAGTACTTGCAGTCGTTCCCTTCTGGCAAGTGGGACGACTGGAAGAAGGATTGGATCATCATGAGGGTAGAGGAGCATGAGAGGCTGGAGTTGCCCGTAGGCCTCCCCAACGTCGACACTGAAGCCTAGATTGAAGTTCCAGTGTTGTCGGACGCCTTCAACCGTGCTCTGGCCAGGATCCGCCAGTGCGTGGAAGGAGGGGTGACTCCTCAGGTGGTATTTTGCAACTTCTTAGCCAACAAATGGGCTCCGCTGAAGAAGAGGGAGAAGCTTGCTTGGGCCCTCAACGGTGTGATGGACGATGACCGGATTGAAACCGGTTTGAAGTCCATCCTAGAAGGCGCAGCCTTGGAGCTTCACCTCAAGAAGTTCCAACATGGCATCAACGTCGAGGGCAACTACTTGTCTCCGCCGGTGGCTTTCCTCCCTCTAAACATGGAGGCAGAGTTCAGCAGGGAGCTCCGGCAGAAGATGCCGGTGCTTGATGACTTCAGTGTCGTTTAGAGGCGTTGGACCATCGGGTTGATGATCTCCGGAGCTTCCGAGGGTGGTCCCCCTTCTGTCCCGGAACAAAGAGTTGAAGTCGCGGGCAAGGGAAAAGAGTTGGCCGAGCCCTTCGAGCTGGAAAAGGAAGTTGAAGCATTCTTATGGGAGGCCCGTCAGGCCTGCTCCTTCCACAGCGGCTCCTTCTCCCCGTAGGGAGAGGTATTCAACAGAGGCAGCCATTCCAGCATCGGCACCTCCCCGGGCTGCTAGTTACGGCACGGTGGCAACAGTACCAGGACCAGCTGAAGGCTCTGGGTCCAGAAGTTCTTCCCGATCGAGGGGGACCTCAACCAAAGCAGCGCCGACGGTTGCAGCAAGCTTCGGAGAACCTTTCGGAGCAGACATGCCAGTGGCGCCAGGGTCCAGTCCTAAGCGTCCGGAGAAGAGGTTCCGTGCTAATTGGTGCGGAAGCCTTGCGAGGTAATTTTTGTTTTTTACCACAATTGGTTGTTTTGTGTTGTAACTGCGTTTTAAGTGTCTTCATCCTCCATCCACAGAGTACCCAAGAGAGGAGCTGAATCTCCTATTCCTTCCACAACATCTGAAGCTGTGCAGGCGGAGGTTCCGGCTCCAATCCCAGCGCCACCCAAAGGAGTGGCTGAGGTTGCGATAGCTCCGGCGCCGGTTGTCGTAGTCTTATACCTTGACTCGTCCCTAGAAGCTCCCGTGGTAGCGCCGGACCACGGGAATGAATATGCACCAGTGGCACCTGCCCCGAAGGTTGAAGCTCCGGGTTTGGACGCTAAAATGGTGGTCTCTCTGGCCTCAGAACTGGAGACATCTATGATTCCGGTCCTAGAACCGAAAGTTGTTGGAGCCCCGGTGGTGGAGCCGGTGTTTGATTATGCCCCGACGGTAGAGACGGTGGTTGATGAAGCTCCAGCACCTGAGCCAGTTATCGAGGAAGTTCTGGCGGTAGAGTCGGTTGCTGCAGAAGTTCCGGCGCATGAGCCAATCACCGCAGAGGTGCCAGTGCTCGAGCCCATGATGGTCGAAGCGTCAGTGCCTGGGCCAGCAGAGGCGCCAGCGTCGGAGCCAAAAATGGCTTCAGCTCCGATCGAACCTCCAATGCTTGCCTCGCAGGGGGTGGTCCTGGAGGTGCCCGTGCCTGAGCCAGGGTGCCTAGATGAAGTTGCTGACCCCCTACTTAAGGGACCAGTGGTTGACGACCTGACGGCGGGACCTTCGGAGCCAACTCTGGAGGTTGAAACTTCTGTAGCAGGACCTTCCTCGACGGTGGCCGAGGCTATTCTAGAGGGCGGCCCTAGTGCCGCGGAAGCTCAGGGAACCGCTCTTGTAGAGTGGGACCCAATTTTTGTCACGGAGAATCCACTCGAACCGGCGGAGATGACCTCGGCAAGTCCGGACCCGATCCCTCCGTCATTGTCTATTGACAACGCCTGCTCCAGTCTTCACCAGGTTCAGTTGGCTTTTTACCACGACAGTAAGGCTCTCGAGGAGGAGCGTCAAACTCTTAGGAGGTGGCGCAACAGTCTCCAATTCGAGACCAAGCTGGCGTAGTCGAGGCTGGCTAACGACAAGGAGTGGGTGAGGAAGGAGAAGATCCGCCTGGAGTACTGGGGTAAGCTGCTGGATGAGAGAGAAAGCATGACGCGATCCCTTGACAACCAGTTCCGTGCCATTTACGAACATGTTAAAGTTGCTAATAGTGCAGCAGATGATCGCCAAGAGAGGCTCGACGCCATCCACGCCAGTCTCGTCAAGCGTCGGGAGGCTCTTGAGGAGCGGGAGAGAAAGCTCGAGGATGAAGAGCAAAAACTCCTGGAGCTGCGGGACGATGTCGTGAAGAGGGAAGAAGAGCTTACTTAGAGGCTAACTCTGGGTGACAAGAGTCTCGAGGAGCGCACCGAAAAATTGGACGAGCGCTGCGAGAAAGAGGAGAAGAAGGCCTGGCAACAAGGACATGAACTCCACAGGACAGAAACTGACATTGCTGCTAGGGAGAAGAAGGTGTGGGGCCGAGAGAAGGACCTGGTTAACCGCTGGAACGATATCCACCACCGGGAGGAAGAGCTCAGTAAACTCGAAAGGCAGGTTGCTGAAAAGATTCAGCAGAACACCAAAGAGGTGGAGCGTCTTGCTTGGGAGAACTCGGAGCTTGCGGTGGCCAGAAGATCCTTGGAGGAGATGCGAAGTGGTAGGGTTGCATAGTCCCAACAAGTTTGGGACTTTCTGGGTAAAGCCAATGACGCACTGACGCCAATGGGTTTTAGTCCCGTGCGTTCGGATGATCCGGAACCGGAGCTGGACCAGGCGTTGCTGGCGTTGAGTTCGGCAGGAAACAAGCTCTCCAAGATGGACAATGTCATTGCGGACCAGCTGGAAACAGAGGGACAATCCCTGGCCAAGAGCGTTGCAGAATTTGTTCTGTCGTGCTACACAAGCCGGGACCCCCAATTCCCTCTGGACCCGGTGCTCAAAGGTCCCATCGACGGAGAGGGAGAAGCTGCCCAGGCTAGCATTTTTGAGGTTGCCCAGAAGGTCGCCTCGTTCTTCTAAAGGGTCTAGGACCATCTCTTTGTAGCTCCCACTTGTGTCCTCTCTTCCTTTTCTCCAATTTTGTAATCTCTTTTTTTTTTCAAAATGAATGAAATCCAAGTTTATGAATGAAATCCAAGTTTTTTATAAAATTCATTTTTTGTCTTCAACACCTTTGTCCCGCTTGCCCCCCTGGTAGATGTACGCAATTTGATTGTGAACATGTACCAAGAGGATGTAACAGTTGTTGAAGACTCGCGTGCTTCAGACTTGTAGAGCATAGGTTCGAAGTCTTCGGTAGTGAAGGCTCCCTGAGATTGTTGGAGCTTAAGGGCTCCGGCCTTGACCATCATTGGAGCTTGGTAGCTCCAGCAGTGGTCTCCATCAACACGTAGAGTGTCGACAGTTAGTCCCCTGAAGTCTTTCCACCATCTTTTGTTCACTTTAACGGCTAGCCCCATGGCTTTACCGGAGCTAAGTAGCTCCAGCGATGCTAGGGAACAATGTTTAAAATATCGACTACAAGCCATCTAAGGGATGTTGGAGCTTTAATAGCTCCGGTTTAATTCACCATCATCATGAGATCTTTATTTTTCCTGTACACTGAAGTTAAGAAAAATAGTAAAATTCATTTCCTATCTATAACTCAGTTGCGACTTACTATTCTCGTAAGAAATTTTTGGGTCGAGCGCAATTCTTCATACAATCAAGTGCACTGAGTTGTTTTCTCCAAGTCCAATTGTTTTCAGGATGTTCCTTACTTTGGCCTGCCGGGGTGTAGGTAGAGTGGCGTACTTAAGGTGCAGGACCAGGCTAAGTCGATGGCACACTCTGAACCTAGATTGGTTGGCGACATTCAGGCGAGTGAGCCATTCAACAACATGAAAACCCGGGGGAATTAACAATACGACTCAAGTTGTACATGAATTAGTCGATCTAAAAAATTCTTGAGAATCACACAACTTTGTTATAGACAAGAAAGAGAAAAATAAATAATAATGAGCTTGTACAAAGTAAATGCACGTGGAGTTTGTTTTCACACAAATACGTCTTTCATTATAGGTCCGGAGTACAGGGAAACAAGTACACCCTTAGGGTACGGAACCAGGCTAAGTGTGTTTTGTTTCTTGTTTAACCCAAGGTAGCTAGCTACACTTTTAGTTCTAAGACTATGACAAGTGTTGCCTGAACTTTGCGGACCTTCCAGAGAAGGTCCGGCAGTTCTCCCGGAGGAGCTACCCGACTCTGTACAATGACTCTATAACATACATCGTGTGTAACTACAGACTCAGCTCCGTGATATTAAGCATAGAACTTACAGAGGTGCTCAATGTTCAAAGGATTAGGGAGAGGTGTCTCATCCTCGGTTTCCAAGCATGCTCATCCGAGACGGGTTACTTTATTCACTTGGAAGGGTCCTTCCCAGCTGGGGGAGAGTTTGTTTAACCCTTCTCTGGATTGTATTCTCCGTAGCACCAGATCGCCTTCCTCGAGTTGTTGGTTGTGAACATGCCTTTGGTGATAGCGCCGGTGAGCTTGGCGGTATCGGGCATTCCGAACAGCTGCTCGGCATCTTCCCTCTTCAAGGAGGTCAAGGTCTTCACGTCGGAGCTGGTCCTACGCGGCATCGTCAAAGGTCTGGACCCGGAGCGACCCCAATGTGATTTCTGGAGGAAGGACTGCTTTTGCTCCATACACCGGGAAGAAGGGTGTCTCTCCAGTTGACCGGTTTGGAGTTGTCCTGTTGGCCCATAGAGTGGGCGGAAGCTCTTCGATCCAGTTGGCTCCATGTTTTTTCAGATGCTCATATGTGCGCGTCTTGAGTCCTTTTAGGATTTATACATTTGCTCTCTCGGCTTGGCAATTGCTTGTCGGGTGAGAGATCCCCTTCTACCAGCGTGTATCTTTTAGCCAATGTGACTATCCAGTCAGCGGATACATTATCTTCAAGAAGGAAGTTGTCTTCCAAGTAGTTATGGATCTCCGAGATCCATGCATCGGAGCTAGCTTGAGAATTTGAGTCTTGCGTGTTGGGTTGCTTGGAGCTTCCGGCAGCACCTACGACCCTTGATGGCTGCCATGGTAACAGGGCCATCGGGACTGCGAGCTTTGAGGTGCTGGTCTCGCCCCCTTCGCTCAGTTCGGCAGGCTAAGCTGTCGGTTTAGACAACCTCCGGACAAATGTTCCATCGAGAGCCGGAGCTCTGGTTGACGCTTTCATCGAGAGTTCGTCAGCTTCAGTGTTATGGAGACTTTGTACATGGTGGAGGTCCAGGACTTCGAAGTCCTTCTGAAGCATCTGGACTTCAAGGAGATAGGCAGCTAGTTGGGGATGGTTGCAGGAGCATTCACCCTTCACCTTTTAATGATGAGCTGCGAATATCCCTTGACCAACAGCTGCTTGACACCATATGATAGTGCCAACTTTAGTCCGTAAATGAGTGCTTCATATTCCGCCATGTTGTTGGTCGCCTTGAAGTCAAGGTGCACCATGTATTTAACCTTCTCCCCGGTCAGAGCGAGGAGAAGGACTCCAGCTCCAGCCCCTTGCTTCTGCATGGAGCCGTCGAAGTAGAGAGTCGGTGAGGCTCGGTGAAGACCGGAGCCTTGAGTTCCGGCTTATGCTCACTAGGGCCCCCAGGGCTTGATGGAGAGGGGGTCCATTCCACCACAAAGTCCGCCATTGCTTGACTTTTGATCGCTTGTCTTGGGATGAATTCAAGTTCAAACTCAGCCAATTCCGCTGCCCACTTTGCAATGTTCCTAGTGGAGTTGGGATTATGCAAAATCGCTCGTAGTGGATATGAAGTCACCACTGAGATCTTGTGAGCTTGGAAATAGTGTCGGAGCTTCCTGGAAGCAATAAGAACTGCGTATAGCAGTTTATGTACTTCCAGGTACCGAGTTTTGGCATCGTGGAGTACTTCACTAATGAAATACACTGGTCATTGGACTGTTCGGACCCTCCCGGAGGGGCCTGGAGCTTCCTCCTCATCGACCCAGACCCTCCCAGCGGGGTTTGGAGCTTCCTGGATCATCGGGTCCTTGTTGGAGGAACCCGAAGCTTCTTCAGGAGTGACCTGGACCCTCCCAGGGGGGGGGTCCGACTCTTCTTGCTCAACAAGAGTAACTCCTTGTTGACTCAAGTTTGGGGGCTGGGACCCAGACTCGACTTCAGGAACCTCCTGACTCTCCCGGAGGGGTCTGGATTCCTGAGCTTGTAGCGATCCTGGTCTCTCCGTAACCAGGACCATGCTGACAACCTCATCAGTTGCCGAAATGTAAAGCAGTAGAGCCTCACCAGGGTTCGGAGCTACCAAGGTTGGTAGAGTGGTGAGGAGCTGCTTCAGCTCCTGAAATGCCTTTTCTGCTTCTTCAGACCATTGGAATGGTCCGAACTTCCTCAATAGCTTGAAAAAGGGTAGTGCCCGTTCTGCCAGTCTTGAGATGAACCGGCTGAGGGCGGCTAGACATCGAGTCAGCTTCTGGACGTCCTTGATGCGGGCTGGTGGCCGCATATCTTCAATGGCTTTAATCTTCGCTGGATTTGCCTCTATGCCTCGGTGGTTTACCAGGAAACCAAGAAGCTTTCCGGAGCTAACCCGAAGACACATTTGTCCGGGTTCAGCTTCGTGCGAGTGACTCGCAACTTGTCGAAGACAGCTTGCAAGGTGTCAAGAAGTGACTCCTTGTCCTTAATCTTGACGATGATGTCATCAACATACACTTCCACTACGTCTCTGATGAGCTCTCCAAAGGTTTTGTACATAGCTCGTACAAATGTTGAGGCCGCATTCTTGAGACCAAATGGCATGGCAATATAACAATACAATCCATCTACTGTGATGAAAGAAGTATGCTCTTCATCTTCACTAGACATTCTGATTTGATGGTACCTAGAATATGCATCTAGAAAACACAGTAATTCACACCCGGAGGTGGAATCCACTATATGATCTATTCTAGGTAGTGGGAATGGATCTTTTGGACATGCTTTATTCAGTGTTGTGTAGTCGATACACATCTGAAGCTTCCCGCTGGCCTTGGGTACAACGAATGGGTTTGCCAGCCATTTTGGGTGGAAGACCTCTCGGATGAATCCAGCTTCAAGCAACTTCTTCACTTCTTGTCGTATGAAGTTCTGTCGCTCTACTGATTGCTTCTGAGGCTTCTAATGTACAGGCCGAGCGCCAGGGTAGATCTTCAGATTATGCTCGATCACTTCCCTAGGGATCCCAGACATTTATGACGGTTGCCAAACAAACACGTCGACATTAGCCCAGAGGAAAGTGATGAGCGTGTGTTCCTATTTGTCATTCAGACCTCCCAATATACGGGTGGTCTGAGAGGCGTCGGAACCGATTTGGATGACTTTGACGGGAATGTCGGTGTCGCCGCTTGGTTGCACGCGAGGTGCGGAGGTTGAGCCTCGATGACGAATGCTCGGTGGTTTCTTCTTGCCGTTGGACTTTTTCTTCTTTTTGCCACTCACAGAGGTAGTGGCTTCGCCTTTGGAGGATTTTTTACCATCCCCCGGAGGTGGTTTGGAGTGCATTTCATGGCCCTCCGCAGCTTTGGCGCACTTGTCAGCCAAACTGAAGAGTTTCGTGACGCTGGTGATCTCCATGATCGCCAGCTTCTCCAACATCTTCTTATCTCGTACGCCCTGTCTAAATGTCACAATAACAGAGGCGCTCGAGATAGAAGGAATAGTGTTTCATACCTCGGAGAACCTCTGGATGAAGGAGCGCAGGGATTCTCCCCCCTTCTGCACGACAGCAAAAAGGTCCAGTTCGGTGCCTGGTCAGGTGTATAAACTCCTGAAATTGGCGGTGAATTGTTGGCACAATTCCTCCCAACTATTGATGGAGTTGTGAGGAAGGCTCATGAAGCAGGACCTGGCGGTCCCAGTCAAGGCCACTGGGAAGTAGTTGGCCATACAACCTCGTTACCTCCGGCCGCAAGGATTGCGGTGGAGTAAATCTCGAGAAACTCAGCAGGATTAACAGTCCTGTCAATTTTCTCCAGCAGGTGAGGCCAGAACTTTTGTGGCCATCTGACCATGCGTAGGTGCATGGCCAGGGCAGAATAGCCTCCTCCTACTCCCTCGGGAGTAGGACTGTCTCGAGCCTCTCGCCTTTTGCGAGCATGCTCGATATGGACGCAACCGTCCTGTTGACGGTAACGACGATCAAGCTCCGCCCGGAGGTCGTGAGTTGAAAGTCTGGTTACCGTATGAGTGCGTCGCGCCCCGGAAGGTAGCGACGTCACCTGTTGAGACGTAGCACGCCTCCTATGGTGGGAAGCGTGCGGACCAAGTCTGCCCAACACGGTCCGGTGCTGCGATGGGGCCCGCCCCGAGGGGAGAGGACCTTGGTTGCTGATGCGGTCGGCCACTGCTGCAACCAGATGCTCCACGTTAGCCCCCCATTGCTCCATTGTACCCTGAGATGCACCCGGAGGTGGTGGACGTTGGAGGAGAGCACGCGCTGCATGGAGCGCGTGTTCAGGGTTGTTGTTATTCGCCAATGCGGTGACCGACGCCGATGCACCATTGCGCTGTCCAGCTTGATTTGTTGGTGCAGGCGGTGGTGGTGGAGGCATGACTCCTGCTGGAGCCGTGGCACCTGCTGGTTGCTGTATGTTGGAGGGATTGCCCCCACATGGTTGAGTAGCAGGATTGCCGTTGGATGATCCAGCAGCTGAGTTCACCATCCTTGAAATCTCGGGCGCCCCTACCTGGCGCGCCAACTGTCGGTGTTTGTATCCGACAGATCTCCCGATACTACCGTTGGTGGATCAAGGAGTTGTAGTTCGGTAATGGGCGCGCAGAGATCACTACAGGAATATCGATCAATTACGTCGGCCGAAGCCGACGTAATTAAGGCCTAAACCGACATAAGTAACTTAATTACGTCGGTTTTCCCTTAATTACGTCAACCATTGGTCGACGTAGCGGTTTGGACATAATTAAGGTAACTTACATCGGCCATCAATAGAAGTTACCTTAATTACGTCGGTCTGTAGCAGCCGATGTAAGTCACGTACCAGGATGGGCCGCGAGCTGGGTCGGAGTACTTACGTCGGTTGCTGCATGCCGACGTAAGTTAAGTGCTCTAAATTACGTCGGTTGTTCCAAACCGACGTAAGTTAAGTGGTTTAACTTACGTCGCTATGGCCTGATCGACGTAAGTTAAACTGGGCTAACTTACGTCGGCAAGGCCATAGCCGACGTAAGTAAAGTTTTCGATTTTTTTTAAAAAACAGAAATTGACTACCTCGCTCGATGGCGAGAACACAGAACAGACAAACATATACACATATACACAAAACAGACCACACAGTTTCAAAATAACATTCAAACATCGAGAAAAACACAATTTCAGTATCGGGCTACACGCTAGCCCCTCCACTACCTCCGGGATCCTCTCGGCGCGTTCCCGAACCCTGCAGAAGAAACAATACATACAAAAGTTTTGTTTTAGAGGACTTCCATATATTTCCAACCATGTACAATACATTCATTCACAATCCTAAAGCATGGAGGTAAATTATATGAACAGTTTGAGGTTATGGCAAAAATAAAACACCATTTCACCATGAAAGAATGAATGATTTGCTAGTAGAACAATTTATGTTCTTATGTCATTTTTCATGATTTTAAAGTCGAAATCTGCCCTAGATGTGAATATGAAACTTATAGTGTCGAAATTGAAATGAACTTTAATTTGAATGCCCAAACTGAAACTAAAACAGTTAGGCGGTGCTTTGAATTGGTTAGACCTGATTACAAATAGAGGGAGGCTGAGCAGATTGCTAATAAATTGAAACTGAAACTAAAGGGAGGCCGAACTGATATTCAAGAGAGAGTTTATCACCTGCTCCGGTATCTGCTACGGCGGAAGCATAGGGATCTCGATATCCTGACCGCTGTGTCGAGCAAGAGCCTGCCATTGCAAAATATTAGAAGATATATGTTATTGAAGTGCTGTGAAATTTAACTATGGTACTTCAAATTACTTACCGCCACTACTGCTTGCATCTGCGCCATCATGGTGGCCGTCCTCTGCTGCTCCTCCCTTGCCTCCGCTCTCGTCCTCTCCAGCTCTGCCTCGGTTTGCATCAGTGTCTCCCTCTTGGCTTGGAGCTCCATCTGGGTCTGCGAGAGATGACCACTGGTCCCAACGGACGAAGCATGCGACGATGAAGCGCCTCTCAAAGGTCGCGTCGACCTCGAGTCGACAACTCCATCAAAAATGGCAAACCTGCAAAAGAATGAAAACACTAAGTAGAAGAAGATTAATTGAAAAAGAAATGAAACACACGAAGAACACACCGTCCGTGGGCCTTCCCGCCTCCGCTTGCGTACGCGGCTTGGGGGTCGATCGACGCGCTTTCCCAATCGTAATCCGCACCGTGTATCTTCGCGACCTCCTACGCGTACTTTGCCTACAAAACAAATAAATCTTGTCAGCGTGTCAATAACAGTATTAGTTATAATGAAATTGATGAATTTCGAAAACTTACCAGTCGGTCGGCTGCGACCTAACTACACTGCCCTGGCTGAGAAGGGTCACTTCCCTTGTGACCTCTCTTCCAAACCTGGGTCAGGGTCGGCTCATGACCCATCTCTCGCTCCTGTACAGTCGTGTTAGTGAGATAAATAATATATTAGAAACACATAAATAAATTGAAAAGGTACTTACCATGCGTTTAGCCAAACACAAGTAGTCATCGCCGCCATAGTTGTGCTTGCCCTCGGACCCCATGCGGCACTATCTAGCCTTCGTGGATTTATTGATGAAAGCGTCGCTAGCCCAATACCCACAGAGAGCTAAGTACGCCTCCATGTTACCCTGTAACCGGAAAATACTAACCTGCACATAATTCATTTTTCATCAATGCAGTTAACATACGTAGATATTGTAAATATTTAACAATATTAAAAACTTACCTTTGCGTACTGCTCCTCTATCAAGTACGAGTCGGAGTCCTTCCTAAATACATCCCTTTGCTGCTCCTGCTCCTGCTCCCGGGGGTGCCACTTGTAGTACGCGTTGACGGCCTGAATTTGGGCGTACGACAACGTCGCCGTCGTGAGCTTCCGAGCGTTGTAATGGAACACGCGTCTCACGTGGTCCTCTATGCCGGGTTCCTCTACTTGGTACCTCAGCTTTAAGCAAACAAATATTTAAATGATATGAATTAACAATTCAAACGAGTTGAAAAAATGAAACAGTTAAACTTACCATAAAATCGTACCACACGGCTCCCTGAACCGTGCCGTGGATCGGGTGAGAGACACGAGCGTAGTCATCCCACGACAGGGTAGGAAAACCGTCAATCACACCGGGGTAGTGCAACTTCACGATAGCACCCAGGACACTATTAACCTGCCTGTGGTGCTTCTCGGCCCTCGTGAACAAAAAGTCATACCAACATCTACAAAATATATTAAATCATTAAGTAAAGGAAAACAACATCTAATATTTAATATACTATATACAATATTTACCTGTCTCTAACAGGGCGGATCGTGGTCCACTGAGTAGTAA
The DNA here is from genome assembly GCA_036927565.1 of Tuctoria greenei. Classification (NCBI taxonomy): domain Eukaryota; kingdom Viridiplantae; phylum Streptophyta; class Magnoliopsida; order Poales; family Poaceae; genus Tuctoria; species Tuctoria greenei. Next base: position 284,233,843 of record JAYESD010000002.1, on the reverse strand, counting down.
TCGGAGGAGGAGCCGCAAAGTAGGTCCTCCTCGTCCGTCGCCTCTGCTGCGACGCTATCGCTTCCGGTGACCCTGAAGGCTCCGCGGAACCACCAGAGTCTCTAGGAAGGCTAGTGATAGCCGGCTGCATAGGGAGGCTAGCGCTAGCCGGCTCCGAAGGGAGGCTAGCGTTAGAGGGCTCTTGTAGTGGCCCCCTAGCCTCTGAATCGGGCTCCTGTAGGGGCCCCCTAGCCTCTGACTTTGACTCTGACTCAGAAGTCTCTGAGTCATACTGCACAAAAGGAAAAGATTGACAATAAATAATTAATAACAACTGCAATTTCAAAAATAACTTTATTGTAACTAAAATTTACCTCAGTCCGCTGAAAGCACACAACAACTGATGGTAGAGCGTCTGCCAGAAAGAGAGAACGTCGGCTAGAAAGGAACGAGGTCCCTGAGCAAGGGTCTCGTGGCATCTCAAACCCTCTCACTGGCTTCCCCTTCCCCTTCCCCTTTGACGACATCCTGTTGCAAGGAATAACTGATTAATATGCAAAGATAATATACAAAATTAATATTAAATTAGTGAATAAAACGTTACTTCAAAATTCATCAGCATCACGATCATGCACCTACTCCTTAAACCAGCCCATCGATCTTCTTCTTTCGCATATCGTTTTCGTTTGCGCAAATCAGCAAGTTTGACTATGTCATCGATATCTTTTGTTTCCGATTCTGATTCTGTTTCCGCTTCCGTGCCAGCCTCGATATCTTGAGCGTCTCCAACTAAGTCATCGAGTCACTGAAATCTCGTCCAAATCCGGACCTGCGTCTCGTCACAAGCCACGCCCCTCGGTCATTCCGAGGCTGTCTAAAAAGGGACAATTCCGAACCTGCACGTCTCACATGCCAATGGCATGTGAGACGTGTCGATCCGAAACGGGTAATACATTGCTACAGGTTATGTTGCTCATTTTCATTTTGAGGCCATTTAAGAGAGAGGAAAGAACTAGAGAAAGAGTGAGAGAAAAGTCAGTCTTAGATGACAATTCCACATCCATGTGGAGTAGGGTATTACGCTCCACATCCAGTTGGTCTTAGAGAGTAAGTTATGCCCCATCGAAGCCCGCCGTTAACTTAAGACGACTTTAGTGTTAGCTCGTCGTACGTTATGTCCAGTCTGGACCCGCCGTCCGTCGGGGTACACCATCCACACGCAGGTGCTTGCCATCCTCACCGCCGTCGTTCACCTTCGTGCCCGTCTACACGCATACTTTACCTTACCACTAAATGGGCCTTGTCGGGCCTTGCCAAGTCGGTCCGAAGCCCATTTATGTATATATAGTACTTAAACACTCAAGCAATCAAAATTAAAATTGTAACCATAATTCAAAAAACTAAGCAATTCAAATAAACCTAAACATAACAATTATCCATTGTAATTCATCAATTTATCAACTCAATTCTAACATAAGCAATTCAATTCAATTAAATTAAAATTAAACATAAGCAATTCAATTCTAACCATAATTCTAAGCATAACAAATAAGCATAAAAATTCATCAATTGTAATTCATCAATTTATCGATTTAATTCTAACATAAGCATAGTAAACATTATTCGCACTGTGTATACATTTTAACCCTAAACCCTAAACCATGCATGATTCCCTATTGTGTATCTATATAATTTGTAGGAATAATTCCCTAAACACATATAATTTGTAGGAATAATTCCCTAAACACATTATCCACACTGTGTATATGAATTTTAAAATGAAAAAAAAAAACTCGAGCTCACCTTGTTGTGGTGTGCCGGAGGCGCCAATCGGGGGCGCAGCGGATGGGGGCGGCGACGGCGGGGGCGCGGCGGACCGGGGGCGGCGACGGCTGGGGCATAGGGGCGGCGACGGCGGGCCGGCGGCGTGGTGGCGACGCGCCTCGGGGTCGGGGCGGCGCCGCGGGGCCGGGGCCGGGGGCGGGAACAGGGCGGCGGCGGGGCGGCGACGGCGGGCAAGCGGCAGGGCATCCGTCGGCGGCGGTGGCGGAAAGTAGGGCGGCGGGTGGCGGAAAGCTATCGAAGCGGGGCGAGGAAAATGAGAAGGCGCGCGCGGCTCGCGCGGTTGGGTTAAATCAACAACTTAGGTCGGCCGTGGTTACTTACGTCGGCCGACGTCAAGACCGACGTAAGTAAATGTTAACTTACGTCGGGCACTCAACTTACGTCGGCTATAGGCCGCGGCCGACGTAAGTATCCGTTAATTGCCGTCGGTTCTTTTACTTATGTCGGCCAGGGGATATAAGCTGACGTAATTTATTTAACTTATGTCGGTTTCCAGGCACCGACGTAAGTAACTTAATTACCTCGCCTGGCGCACGTAAGTTGCGTTGGCCGACGTAATTGTTGGTGTTTCTGTAGTGGATTCAAGAAGGTGAATGACAAGTGGATACAAAGATTTACGTGGTTCGGGCCGCCTGAGCGTAATACCCTACTCCACGGGGTGGGTTGGTGTTATATTGACCGTGTAAGTCTAGAAGAAGCTCACCTAGGTCAGGGAGTCCAGAAGAGGTCAGGAACTGTAGCTCGTGTATCGTCGACCAATCCTTTTATAGTACAAGGACTAGTCGTTCCACCGTTAGCCTGGCCTGACATGTGGCCCCGGCAGTTACACATGCTTGATACACAATTAATGAGGTTAATTACCCTTAATAGCCCGGTAACGGGCCTTAACAATGTCGTTACCGATATTAAGGGTCATCCGATCGTGTGTCATTAATATGGCATTAACGACACTTAATCGGGTCTTGAAGTCCTTGATTGTCCCTTGAAGGTCCGAGCCGTTGGGGGTCCACCAGCCTGATTGTTGAAGTCGAAGCTCAGGAGGTTCAGCCACGTGGCAGCTCTGGAGCTTACCGTCGTGGACGGGTAGGTCCGGTGCTGTTGGACACGTGTCGGTACCGGAGCTTCCCTCTGTCTGGAGTTAGGTCCGGGGGTGTCATACTAGTATTCCGTCCGGAGCTTTCCCATGTGTGGGCGAAAGCTCCGGTCTTATGATACATGTGGCGGCCCTGGGACTAACCATGTCGGGAAAGCGGGTCCGGTTACGCCTAACATGTGGGGCCTTTGGAGGTCTTCAAATATGGTAGATGGAGTTTCCTTGTGATCTTTGCAATCCCAAGGGGTATCTGGTATGTAGAGTACCGACAAATATGGTATTAATGACACTTAATCAGGTCTTGAAGTCTTTGATTGCCCCTTGTAGGTCCGAGCCGTTGGGGTTCACCAGTCTGATTGTTGAGGCTGAAGGTCTGGCAGCTGGACACGTGGCAGCTTCGGAGCTTCCCGTCTGGGACGGGTAAGTTCGGTGTTGACGTACACGTGTCGGGCCCGGTGCTTACCTCTGTCGGGGGTTAGGCCCGGGGGTGCCGCACATGTGTTCTCGTAGCTATCCCATGTGTGGGATGTAGGTTCGGTCCTGCATGACACGTGGGGCCTTCGCAGGTCTTCAACTTAGAGAGGTAAAGTTCCTTTGGTCTTTTTGTAGTTCCAAGGGGTATACGGTACGTAGGGTACCGACAACATTAAAAAAGTATTTCATTACATGTAGATTTTTATATAAAACAATACCCATATACAGTGCGTATAATACTCATGCATTATTATTATTAAAATAAATTAATGTTATTGGATTACGATAATAATTTAAGAATTAATGGAGTAGACAATTGCTTATGTTTGAGACTTGATGACGCCGATGGTTTGTGCTGATGTTAGCAAACGTGATGCATCGGAAAAAACAAACAAAATAGGCGGTAAATAACGATGCTCTAAAGTCACGGTGGTGGCAGACATTATTGTACTGTAGCATTGGTATGTATGTTTGCACTCGCTCCGGGCCGGCAACTTTTTTACGCCCTTTCGGAAGTCTTTCCTAAGGTCGGCCAACGACAGAAAAAAAAAAGATGCCCAAAAGGGAGTCTGATCAACCCTAACAACTACTCCCTCCGTCCCATTCCAACTCTATTTCTGGAAACAGTCAAAGTCAAACTCATTTAAGTTTGACTAAGTTTATATAAAAATATATAAGTCTCTAAGATATAAAATAAATATGTTGTGAAAATATAATTCATGGTGAATCTAATAGTACTAATATGGTGTTACGAAAGATAATATTTTTTCGTGTAGATTTAGTTAAAGTTAGATTAGTTTGACTTTGACCAATTCCAGAAATAGAGATGGAATGGGACGGAGGGAGTAACATGCATGAATAACCAGAGCCTGGTTACCTCGATGTGCAGATTGAGCAGGAGAGAGAGCTGCATAGTTTTCTGAAGTGACCCGCACGAAAGCGGCATTGCTGAAACACAGCTAGGTGGAAAGGAATCTCACTGTTGGAGCCTGGTTAAGTGCTGCTATCAAGCTAGAGCGCTAGCAACGCAATCAGTCGAACAGTTCCCCATTGGGAAACGAGTTAGCAATCTTAGAGCAAGGGCAAGCTTCATTATTGGTGTCAAGGGCCGGGACATGCTTCTACATACAGGGCCAGCCCATGTAGAACTTAACAAATTTTTTATAAGAAATTGACCAGATTATGTTGATGTAACAGAGAACACTGTTATATATTGATTTTGTTTCAGAGATAAAATATGATTTAATTATCATGACATATGCCACATGTGATTTGTATGAAATCTGTGTGAATAGAGTTAAAACAGGATAGAGAATAAAGCCTAAATGCGCCTGGTAGTGTAGGTTCATGAGTCGGGCACTACATAGGTAGGCAAACGTTCGTATAAAGCAACGACCATCGAGATTTGCGCAAGATGTAGCTCGTCGTGAACTGACGCTACCAACAGTCGATCAAAGGCATGTTACAGAGGACTCGACCGTCCCAAACAAGAGCAAAGCGCCATCGGCTTGCTCGTCCATACAATTAAGCACTCTACACTGTGTCGGATCGTCACAACTTCAGAAGCGATCTGAAAAGCAGGCACATTGCTGGTTCAGAGATTCCAGTCTCCGGAGCACGACGAGAAGTCATTCTAGGAGGCTCCCTGGCGTTGAGGTCGACGGCCGGCCGGCCAATCGGGGCGGCGTCAGTCGTCGTGTTTTCCGGGTGGTGATCAGTGATCGCCGTCCATCGTCTCTCACATCTGTCCAAGTGCGTGCTTTTGGAAACCTCGCGCCGGGAAGTGCACTACTACAAAAAATATTTTTACAGACACTACGAATTCTTTTTTACAGACGGTCTATAAAAAAATCCGTCTGTACTATGAAATACTTTAAAAACCGCCTGTAATAATCATATATCACAGGCGGTTCGTAACTAAAAGCCGCCTGTGAAAAATGTATATCATCACAGACGGTCAGTAGTACAAATCGTCTGTGATAATGAACCGTATCATAGTCGGTTGTTTAATAACTCGCACCAGTAAAAATACATTCTCGGAGACTGCACTGCCTATTATCTACGATTTGTCTTCTCCACCAATCAGCTTTCTTCACATGGATCCACCTTTCCCCATCTTCCTATTAATGGACACCCACCCACACCGTCCGTCTCCTTGTTCAGGCTCAAGCGCGGCCGCATCTATTTCCTCATCCCTTCAGCCACCCCGCCGGCCAGCGCCAACAACCGAAGGAGTAGCAAGTCCAAGAAGAGCAGCAGCAGCAGCAAGCGGTCGAGCGACCACCGCGCCAAGAGCGCCGGCGTCGTGGAGCGCGCGTAGCGCCCTGGCGGTCTGCAGCGCGAGGCGGAGGCGGCGCGGCCACCCGGGCGGGCGAGGGCTGGAGTTGTAACACCAGTTATTTCCCCTTACCTCTCTCTCCTTCTCACTGCCATGCGGGTCCAACTTGTCATCTTCTCCCTCCTCCAACCGTCACCCAACACCATGGAAATATTCTATCGAGCAGTTGGCGTGCGAGCCGCGCTCCGACAACCGTCGCGCCGATTCACACCCATCTCGTGCCCCTTCGCTCATCAACCACGTTCCATGGCAACCGCACAACACCAAGCAACCGTTTCCCCTTCAAATACTCGATCGCTCCTCGCTCCCACATTCTCCCCACCCCGAAACCTAGCCACCACCATTGGCATCGTCATTCTCGGCGATTCGCTCGCTATTTCTTCATTTTTGTCGTGCCTCACATGCTCGTCGTGCTCTAGAACGCCTCTCGGGCAAGGTGGTGCCGAAGGAACGCTACTGTGATGCGCACCCGACGACACCCGATGCCTCCCGCCGCAACCTCGCCGTCACAGACCACTTCCCGCGCTGTTTCAGTGCGTGCAACCTTGCTAGGTGAGTTCTAGGCGATCTCCTCCTTCAATTTTGGTAGCCAGGGAATAGTTTAGGCATTTTTCCGCTTGCTTTGCGTGCTCCCGTGGGCTATGGCCGGCGGCCATGGCGTCACAACCATTCTAGCCAGAGGTAGAAGAAGCATATTGCTTCTTTTGCTTCCTATCCATTGGATCTTCAATGGATGGCTCAGATTAAAACACCCCAAGGGGTATGGACTCCGGTCCACGGTGGACATGGACCCGTCCTCTTTTCCCTTGGTCCACTGTTCCATAGACGTATTCCATGCCTTTTAAAATAGAAAAATAAATAAGAAAAGAAATAGAAAAGCCAAACTTGCAAATAGAACCCTGTACTTTTAAATTAAATTACGAATAGGTCCTTATTTTTATTAAATTGATCCTAGGCTATCTAGTAATTAGAGTTTTCACTGTAGAATTAGTTTAGGGCCCTTGAACTTTACTTTAATTTATGAATTAGCCCCTGTTTCGTAAGAAAAATTAATATCTAAGCCCCTGTATTATTATTTAATTGCTGAATATTGTTTAAAAATGCATTTAGTGGTGGAAAATGTTTATAAATGGTAGAATAAATATAGAAAATAGTACAAAATTAGTTATAAATCATTTTAGGCTGAAATAAAATTGTAGATGTATATAAAATCTATTTTGACCATGGAAAATTTAATTAAAATGTTTTTAATTATCAATAAATGCTTCAAAATGGAGAATAAATGTAAAAGATGTAGGAAAATTATTAATAAAACCATTTAAGCTAAAATAAAATTATAAAGTACATATAAAATATATTTTGACTATAGGAAATTCATTAAAAATGTTTTTAGCTATAAATAAATATTAAAAATAGAGAATAAATGTGAAAATAGTATAAAAATTATTTACAAAATCTTTTATGTTGAAATAAAATTTATAAAATGCATGTAAAATATATTTTGGCTATAGGAAACTCATTAAAATGTTTTTAGCCTGTAAATAAATACTAAAAATGGAAAATAAATGGTAAATGTATTTATTTAGCTATGAAAAATAATAAATCACTCATAACTATAATTTAAATCATAATCATAACATATTTCAATCATAATATTTGTATTGCTTGTATGGTGTATTGCTCTTGATTATTTTTATTTCTATTTTGACGGTAGTGTACATGCATTCGTGTCTCGACCAAGAAGCGACATGAAGATATGAAGACAAGAGTTCAATCAAGAGACTGAGCAGCTATTCAATAAAAGGCAAGTGCCCTTGACCATCTTGTACCAATTTTAGGAATTTAGTTAGATGCATGCTAATTAAATTGATGTCCTATTTCATGTTTACATGCCCTGTTCCATATAATTCCTTGTTACCTGAAATGGGTTGGGAAGTAGATAGGTCTTATTTATGCTTAGCCATGCTTAGACATTGGGATTGGGATTTCATACAATTGTGCCATGTTAAACTTTATGGTTACTTTAATTTGTGGTGATTACACAATAGTAGTGGATAGGAATCTGGTGGTTGGATAGTTTTGGATGGTGCAGTTTGCACGAGACACGGGATTGGGGTTTGTTACCACCGGATTCTAAGGATCGGTTTATGGGGGAAGCCACTAAGCTTTATAGTACCACAACGAGATTGAGATGGGGCAGCTTGGTCAATTAATTAGGTTTCTCCCGATGAAATGCTAGTAGTTGGACGGTGCGGGGAATGATGCAGGGGAACTGCTCTGGGATCCGCAAGGCTCAAGAGGGGGCTCTGAGGCGGAGGGTTACTCCGAGAATCCTCAGTGGTGGAAACCTTAGAGGGCTAGAACTAGTCGCAAGCACCTTTGTAAAGACCATGTAGTGATCTCCTGGCCACACACCACGGAAGTGTGAAATGTGGTTGATCACCACAGGCTACATGGAGGTTTACTCAGTCCACCTGGCAACAGGGGATGAAATCACTGCTTGTGGAAAAAGGGTACACTCTCTGCAGAGATTTGGTAAAACTGTCATGACAGCCGTGCTCACGGAAAAGAGCGGCTTGGGGCCAGTTCATAATTAGTTTATGGTTGGGAGATGGTGGTTAATTTTGATTCAAGTTACACTCATTATCATTACTCATGTGTTAATTACTTCTTGAATTATGATATTGGTAATTGAAAGCTAAGGTTAGGTTTTAAGCATAGTGCTAAGCCATATTTGGCCTTCCCTTGCTTTAGCCAATCATGTCATCTCTTCCCGCACTTGCTGAGTACTCTATGTACTCAAGCGTTTAATTTTCCATTAGAATATGAAGAAGAAGAAGCGGCACCGGAGGACTTCTTCGTCAATCCAGAGGACTTGGCCTAGTTTGCGACCGTACCCGCAACTGCTGTCTGTGAAGATGGATCCATGCTTACCTATTTCCCCCTTCCGCTGTAGTTTGGAGTTTAAGTGTTGTAAATAGTTGTGGTGTGTATTTGTAGACCTTCGGGTCATATTGTAAGACTAATTATGTATTCGAACATGGCTATGTAATGATATTTCGCTTTCGTCGACGCATGTACGGTTCAACTGATCCTGGCGTACATGTGATAAGCGTATGTTCATCTTTACGATGAACGGGCGTGACAGGAGTGGAGCAGGTCGTAGAGCGTGCCGTTGGGCATGTACTCGACGACGAGGAGGCGCGCGGCGGCAGCGGGACCGGGGTCGGAGAAGCCGAGGAGGTTGACGAGGCGCGGGCCGCGCACGGAGGAGAGGATGCGGATCTCGTTGTCCACCTCGGTGCGGCGCGGGGAGGGGCGCTTGACGGCGACGGCGCGGCCCGAGGGGAGCACGGCCTTGTAGACGGCCCCGTGGCTGCTGCGGCCCAGCAGTGCCGCGTTGGCGAAGTGGGAGGTGGCCGCCTCCAGCTCCGCGTAGGAGAACCGCTCGATGGGCGGCAGCGCGGGGGGCCTGCACCGGGTCTCAAACTTTTTTCTTGTTTGTTTGTTCTTTTTCCCTCTTTTTCCTTTTGATTTTAGCTACCGGTGTGCAACACAGATCATGTAAAAATTCCACTTTGTATGCTTGGACAAACAGTGGACATCAAGCAATGATGAACAAAAAAAATATAATTACTTGATTTTTCTGTGTTAGAAAAATAGTATGTATGTAAATCGGTTGTTGATATCATTTCATCTTGTTGTGTCTCACGGAGCATTTTTCACAGTCGGTTAGTAATAAAAAACAGTGTGATAATGTATTTTCACAAGCGGTGGGCAGTAAAAAACCGTCTGTGAAAACGCATTTTCACAGACGGTTGGCAATAAAAACCGCTTGTAATAATATATTTTTACAGGCGGATTTTGCTTCCGCCTGTGATAATCGACGATTTTCACAGGCTCTTTGTTACAGGCGGTTTTCAAAACCGTCTGCAATAATAGGTTTATAGCCGTCTGTAAAAACACTTTTTGTAGTAGTGGTGGTGATTCACTTTTTTTTTTAACCCGTGGATATAAGAGCGCAGGCCGCACGTACGGACATTGACCGCTCTTGCCTCATCCATTCCATGGTTTCAGTCGCATGCTGCCAGTAGGCAGATCGGACGACGTCAGTCCTGCTCCAACCAGCCCTTGAGTCCTTGACTTCAGTGCTGTCGTCTGGGCATGCAAGGTATTCGGTGCTCAGATCAGCAAAACATGCACCCAAGCGAAACCTCCCGGCCCGTTGTGATCCGCGTGTCGTCGGCGGTGTCGATGAAGAGAAGTGAGCAAACTTAATTGAGCAACATCTCGGATCTCATCCCGGTGCCACACCTCGATCGATCCCACCTCCACCTCTGCCGACAATTCTTGGTGTGTTAGTACACACACGTACCGCCGCCAGTGCACGCCCATCACCAGCTGCCGCCTGTCCATCGTCCACGTCTCTCTCGATCCGGCGTCGTCGACGACGAATTACCTCTGGTCTGGAACCGAGATGATTACCACCCCGGCGCGCGTCGATCCCGGCCCGCGCGTGCCAAACGGAGAGGTACGTACTCCCTCCGTCTCCATACCGTAGCATGAAACGACAGCCGCGCGTCACGAGCAACAAATTCCAAGGTGTGTAGCGAGAGGAGATGCATACAATTGTGTCGTCATCTACAGCTCCGGGGGGAGACGGGGACACAGCTAGCGTTGGTGGATCGTATTAGAAGATAATAACCCAGTCACGCGAGATAGAGATCGGCCAGGAGAAGACTCGGAGCCAGAAGATAAGAAGTGCCGGATAGTATAGGAATTCTGTTATCATATGAAACATTTTCTGTTCAGATTTCTTTTGTTTTGATTCTGCCGGTTTAGTTGATTAGATTAGGCCAAACTTGTAACAACCATCACGGCTTATCTGTAATGTGTTTGTCTATATTAACACGTAACCCCACTACTACAAAAAGCATTTTTACAGGCGCCTCAATTTTTCAAACACAGACGGTCCTTAAAAATATGCGACTGTGATGACGAATGATATAATAACCGTCTGTGATAAAAGAACAACACAGACGGATTTTAAAGAACAACCGTCTGGGTAAATACATGATCTTCAGAATCGGTTCTTAATTAAGAACCGCCTGTAATGCAACGAACTTCACAGACGGATTTTAAGAAACAACCGTCTGCGTAAATACATGATCTTCACAGACGGTTATTAATTATTAACCGTCTGCAATGCAATGAACTTCACAGGCGGATTTTAAGAAACAACCGTATGGGTAAATACATGATCTTCACAGACGGTTATTAATTATCAACCGTCTGCAATGCCATGAACTTCACAGACGGATTTTAAGAAACAACCGTCTGGGTAAATACATGATCTTCGTTGGCGGTTCTTGATTAATAACCGTCTGTAATGCAATGAACTTCACAGATGGATTTTAAGGAACAACCGTCTGAGTAAATACATGATCTTCGTTGGCGGTTCTTAATTAATAACCGTCTGTAATGCAATGAACTTCATAGCCGGTTCTTGATTAACAACGGCCTGAGAAGATCATGTATTTCCAGTGGCGGTCATTGTTTAATTATCATAAGCGGTTTTCATTGAAATTACAGGGATGTAGTTGCAATTATATATCACAGCCGCATGTAGTCGTGCAGGCAAAATTGTATCAGGAAAAAACACAGATGAGCTAGCGGATACTAGTACAGTAATGCATTATAGGAAATGCTCGATCACCAGTGAGGCTGGCTTAATTGTGATAATACACCATTAGAGGCTTTACAATTGTTCAAAGATAATTTCTTTACACACTGAACAAAAATCATGCTACATTCATTGTAGATCGACGATAAAGCTCCCATTGATCAATCTAAATTGTACCGTCCTGCTTGCTCCCGAACACGTCTCTTATATTCCGCTGGATCCTGAAAATATTGACATTATTTAAATTAACAAATGTCGAAGGAGGAATGAATAACCTACATTGGTCACTAAGTCAAAGTGTCATCTAACCTTGATAAGTAGATTATAGCAATCATTTTCAACATCAGGCACATTTGGCTGATGCAGCAAACGCTGAACTTCAAGTAGTATAGTTTTGATTGTAAAAGCACTGCACCACCCCTACGAAATATAATTTAAGCAATATAAGAAACCAGTTCAAATAAGTTCGACAAAAATTATAAGTAATAATTACATGAACAAAATAGGTCTATCTTACAGTCTCTTGATCAAGAATCCCGATGCAGAGTGCTCCCGAACGATGGACATTTGGGTGGAAGAACCCAATTGGAAAGGAGCATCTTGGAGGCACCAAGGGATAGTCCTCAGAGAAGGAGATTGTCAGGGGGTAGTAACCATCTTCCCATTCAGTCTGCAAAAGAAATTTATTAATAGGAGGACGATAGTTAAACTCATATTGTGCTTGTTCTTCATGACTTACGCCTTCTTTACCGGGGACGATGCACTACCACTTCAATAAATCTCCCGATTCAGGATTCGCAGAGAAACCCTACGCGGAGAAATTGAAAATACCAAAAACAAACAACACGGAAAAACAAACTACAGTTAAGTTCATCAGTCCATTACAGATACATATGTATATACAACCATGTGACCGGTGTGCCATATGTACATACATGGGGATGGTTCTTGCGCCACGCCAAGCGCTCCTCCTTCAATCGGCTACACGCCCGAGACATCATTATCTGAAGAAAGACCAAACTTCCAAACTTCCAAATCATTGAGTCCAAACGCATATGTACACAAATGCAAAAGGACACAATCCATACCAACATTGTTCTAAGTTGATTTCAGAAGATACAAATATATACAATATATATCATCTCGCATTGCTATATACATTTTTTCCAGCATTGATATCTTCTCTACGCGCTTGATGTTTTCTGGTTCGGTGAAAAGGTACATCTCTTCATACTGATTATATTCCTCTTCATTATCTCCCACATTGTCAACCCCAACAATATTTTGCTTTCCAGAAACAACTATGTGCAACTTCTCAGTTTCTGGATCTTGAACATAAAAAACTTGTGCAACATTATCGGCGAGAACCCACAGGTCATCTTTGTAACCCACTTTATTCAAGTCTACCAGTGTCAGTCCGTAATTGTCAACTTTCAAACCATCAGGATGTTTGACCCATTGGCACTTAAATACGGGCATTACCATTCTTTCGCCATAATCGAGTTCCCATATTTCCTCTATGAACCCGAAGTATGTGGTCTTCTGCCCTTGTGAATCATAAGCCTCAATACGAACACCACTATTTTGTGCAACACTCTTACCGTCTTTTTCTTTAGTGTAAAATGTGTAACCATTGATGTCATATGCTTGCCATGATGTTACCAAAGCAGATGGGCCACAAGCTAACTTTTTCATTGTTGTCTCTTCTATAGTGTTTCCGTATGATATATTTTTGTCCATTAACCATTCAGTGAAACATCTTCTGTGCTCTTTCATGATCCAGTCCTCTTTGCGGTCTTGGTTTTTATCACGAAGCTCAATTTGGTGTTCCTCGATGTACGGCTCAGCTATTGCGAGCTGTTGTAGTACACCAAAATGTGCACGGTGTACATTCTTGTAATCTTGAACAATAAAAGTTTTCTTACCCACTTTGCCTCTCCCACGTAGTCTACCCTCATGTACCGGTATAGGCACACCTATCGATTTTCCATCTTTGATGTAATCAGCGCAACCCTCAATCACTTCTTCAGTGGTGTATCCTTCCATAATTGAACCCTCTGGGTGAGCACGGTTCCGCACATAACCTTTTAATACTCCTAAATATCTCTCCAACGAAAACATATGATGTAAATATAGTGGCCCCAATGCTTTTATCTGATCAAGAAGATGTATGATTAGGTGTACTTGATATCAAAAAAGGATGGTGGGAAACACATCTCAAGCTTGCACATTGTCTCGACAATGTATGTTTTCAGATAGTCTAAATCTTCACGTGCTATCACCTTTTGCGATACTGCATTGAAGAAGTAACACAAACGTGTGATGACAACTTTTATATGCTCAGGTTTGATTACTCTTATTGCAATGGCAAGGAAAATTGTCATCATCATGTGACAGTCGTGAGAATTATAACCGAATAAAGACAAGTCTTTCATCGAGACTAGTTTGCGGATATTGGATGAGAAACTTGTGGGCACTTTGATCCCACGCAAGCATTCGCAAATTGCTTTTTTCTCTTCTAGCGTCAAGTTGTAGCTGGCTGGGGGAAGGTAATGCTTCCCGTTCGCCTTTTCTACTGGATGAAGCTCTGGTCTCAAATCAAGATTTACTAGGTCCATACGTGAATTTAATCCATCCTTTGTCTTCCTCGGCATGTCCAGCAAGGTCCCAATGATGCTGTCAAATACATTCTTTGTAACGTGCATCAAATCAATACTATGGCAAAATTCCAGATTCTTCCAATACGGAAGATACTTAAAAAAAATTGATTGTTTCTTGAAAGCCATGTCAGTTGTATCATCCGAAGATGTACTTTTCTTTCTCTTAATTCCTTTACTCTTTTTTCCCTTACCGAAAGCAATATGAATGTTCTTGACCATTTCAAACACAAGTTTTCCACTGTAAGGTTTCGGTGCAGTATCTTTTTCGATTTTGTTATCAAATTGTTCTTTCATCTTCCTATACTTGTGTGTATCTGTCAAGAACCGTCGATGTCTCATGTACACCGTCTTTCTGGATGAAGTGAGGTATAGATATCCAGTTCTATCCACGCACCTAACGCAACCTTTCTTCCCTTTCATTTGTCCCGATAATGTAAACAGTCCGGGATAATCATGCACGGTAACGAATATCATTGCTCTTAGCGTGAAATACTCCCGCTTGTACTCATCCCATGTACGTACCCCTTCATTCCACAATTTCGCCATATCTTCCATTAAAGGTTCCAAGAACACATCAATTTCGATGCCGGGTTGTTTCGGACCTTGGATAAGAACAGATAATAAGATATATTTCCTTTTGTGACACAACCACGTCGGTAGGTTGTACATAGTTAAGACCACGGGCCATGTGCTGTGTATGCTCCTTTTTTCACCAAACGGATTCATTCCATCTGTACCCAAGGCAAACCTCACATTTCTGATTTCCTTCGCAAATTCTGGATACTGAATATCAAAATTTTTCCACTGCGTTGCATCACCAGGGTGTCGTATATGTTTTTCATTCTTCTTGCGTTCCTCGGAATGCCAACGCATAAGTTCAGCCTCCCTAGGGTTTGAGAACAAACGCTTCAAGCGATCAATTACCGGAAGATACCACATCACCAATGCAGGAATTTTTCTCTTATTCTTCCCGTCTGCATCGCCAAAAGTATCGTCATCGTCACCTTCAGGACCAATAATAAACTTCTTATTCTTCTGAGTCTTTTTCATGTTGGTAACATACTGGTGATTGTAGTCCTTCTTATATCTACTGACACCACAAATGGGGCATCTAGTTGCGAGCTCATGCTCTTTGCGATACAGAATACAATGGTTCACACAAGCGTGTATTTTTGTCACACCTAGTGCCATCGGGCAAAGAAGTTTCTTCGCTTTATAAGTGCTTCTAGGCAGTTTATTTGGATTTGGAAGAATTTCTGCCAGAAGATTCAAAAGATCAGAGAAACTACAATCGGACCATCCGTGCGTAGCTTTCAACTTTAGTAGTTCTAAGACTGCACGCAATGTAGTAAACTCTTTATCACAACTGTTTGATTCATCATATAAAAGCTTTGTGGCCGCATTCTGCAATGTCTCCATTTTACTTAAACATTTGCTTGCTCCCATAGAAGTCAGTACATATGGTTCAATGTGACGCAACATCTCCTCACAATCGAACTCATCATCATCATCACCAGCTTGATTGTCACTACCATCATCGATATGAACATTATCATCATCTGAGCCTCTCTCATCATCTTTATCCACATCATGTGTATCTAACTCACCATGCTCTGTCCATATTGTGTAGTTATTTTTGAAACCTCTTTTCACCAAATGAGATTGGATTACTATAGTATCCGTCCAAGTAATCTTATTTTCGCAGTCGATACATGGACATAATATGTCATCTATATTTTGCAACTTCGCATGTCTCTTGGATGCTTCAATAAAATTTGCAACATTACGAATGTACATAGGATCGGGTCTTGGCATGTTATACATCCACGCTCGACGGTTCATGCTTCAATAATAGAATTTTTTGTCAGATTTACAAAATTTGGCCACAAATATTCTCTAAAGGTCTTCTATAAAATGAATTTACAGAGACATAACAAGTATGATTAGGGCGACTAATGTAGGAGACGGGCGACGTCTTGAGGTGGACGAAGTCAAAGGGGGAAACAGGCCCAGCAGCATGGGCTAGGTCTGGGTGGGATCCAGTCCGTTATATCGAGAAACAAGGCCCAGATGCATCTTATATATATTACAATAGCATCTGTTAATTAAACATCATATTCATGTCACATAATAGGTACAAAAAGGAAACAATCCATATAGTCCATACATCAATATACCAGAACACAATCCATACAGTCCTTACACATGCAAAAGGACAGAATCCATATACCAGAACACACAAAACTAACAGCTTATCAGCTAATGAAAATATACAAAGAAAAAGTAAGGAAACTACATTTACCTTGCAGAGGCGTCAGCACGGTGGGGAGGCGTCAGCACGGTGGGCCGGCTGGGTGGAAAAGTGGCAGTGCGGGGTTGAGCGGCGGCGCGGCAGTATGGGCTGGGCGGCGGAGCGGCGGCGCGGCGCAGGGGAAATTTCAACAGCCTGACGGCGTCGATATAAATTCTCCAGGGTTGCGTTTTGACTGCGGTGAGGGGTCCTTATATAGACGTAGGTTTTTCACAGGCGGTTTTTAACTTTATCGCAGACGGGTTTTACTTATCAACCGCCTGAGATGATGTTTATTAATTAAGAAGTAAATATCTTCACAGGCTGTTGGTACTTAATAACCGCCAAGGAAGATTTTTATCTCAGGCGGGTATTACTTAACAACCGTCTAAGATAATGCCAACTGAACAAAATATTTTTAAAACTTGTATAGCTGACGTTGAAATGTTTTGGTAAATATCAAATTAATTTCTACTCACATATTATTCACATTTGTGTATCTCATAAAAAAAGATCTTTCACTCAAAATTGTTGGTACGAACATATTTGCATAATTTATACATGTATGAATTTTTTTAATTTTTTTAAAAGCACTCCAACATGTCAAACTTCAAATTATCCACCAGTATTCATTGACACTTGATTGAAATATGTACAAAACACAAGAAAAATGTACAAGAACACTTGATTGAAATCCTAAAACTACACTACGGCCCCGCCTCCTCCATCCTCTCCGCCAGCTTCTCAAACCAAGCCAAGCGGTCCTCCTCCGACTCGTCGTCGTCGTCGTCGTAGTCGTCACCATGGTGGTGGTCGCCGTGTCGTCGTCGCCGTCGTCAGTGGACGACTCGTCGTCGCCGTCGTCGGTGGACGACTCGTCGTCGCCGTCGTCGGAGGACGACTCGTCGTCGCCGTCGTCGGAGGATGACTCGTCGTCATCATCGTCATCATCGTCGTCATCGTCGAAGTCGTCCTCCTCCTCCTCCGGCGACGATGCAGCAGGAGAGAGGGTCGGCTTCTCCGGCTGAGCCGATTGCTTCGGCTGTACCGGTGGCTCCGGCTGCACCGGCGGTGGAACGCGCTGGTCGTCATTCACCCTCTCGGGGGAGCTGCAGCGTATCCGCTTGCAGGGTGGCTGCCTCGGCGGGCTATGTGGCGGAAGGTTGGCCATGGCTGTGGTGGTTAATCGGCGGCGGGCTAGGAGAGGTGGAACGATGGAAGAAGAAGAAAGGAGTGGAGAAAAGTTTTGTGCTTGTCCATAACCGACGACGCGCCTTATATAGGTCTGTGCGGAGTAGACGAGGGAGCGGTTCGTTTCCCGCGCATTGAACTCTTTGCAGACCTCGTGCGGCGCACAATTAAATCACTGTGGAAGACGATCTTGAGAGATCCTTGCACGCGTCCCTGCACCACGGCTTCTCAACTTCTCCGCAGACCTCGTGCGGCGCGTCAGTTAATTAACACTTCTCAGGCCGTTAATTAACATATTGTAGTTTAAAAATGATTATCTCAGGCGGGTATTACTTATAAACCGCCTGAGAAAAAAGAAGTAAAGATCTTCACAGACGGTTGGTACTTAACAACCGTCTACAAATATGTTTATCTGAGGCGGGTATAACTTAACAACCGCCTGGGATAATGCCCGATACTGTTCTGCAGTTTCCTTATCCCTTGCTTCTTTTTTATTTAGATTCCAATATAAATACTCAAACATGTTTACATTCTGCAAATTGTGTTCAAATTCGATGATTCTTTCTTCTACATTTGTATTAAATTAACATCTACCAACTAAACAAAATATTTTGTTCATTGCGCATTGAACTCTTTGCAGACCTCGTGCGGCGCACAATTAAACCACTGTGGAAGACGATCTTCAGAGATCCTTCCGTCGCACGCATCCCCTGCACCACGGCTTCTTAACTTCTCCGCAGACCTCGTGCGGCGCGTCAGTTAATTAACATCTTCTCAGGCGGTTGGTACTTACTACCAACCGCCTGAGAATATATTTATCTCGGGGACGGTTGTTACTTAATGGTAACCTTTACTTATCAATAATATTACAAGAAAGTGGATTTTTGCCTTTTTAAAGGACCACATTTAATCAAGAATATTAATTAAGAAGAAGTAAATATCTTCACAGGCGGGTATTGCTTAACAACCGCCTGAGATAATACCCGATACTGTTCTTCAGTTTCCTTATCCCTTGCTTCTTTTTTATTTAGATTCCAATATAAATACTCAAACATGTTTATATTCTGCAAATTGTGTCCAAATTCGATGATTCTTTCTTCTACATTTGTATAAAATTAACATCTACCACCTGAACAAAATATTTTTAAAACTTGTATAGCTGACATTGTAATGTTTTGGTAAATATCAAATTAATTTCTACTCACATATTATTCACATTTGTGTATCTCATAAAAAAAAAGTTCCTTCACTCAAAATTGTTGGTATGAACATATTTGTATAATTTATACATGTATGAATTTTTTTAATTTTTTTAAAAGCATTCCAACATGTCAAACTTCAAATTATCCACCATTCTAACTAAATGCTCATATTCATATGAGGCATTCATCAAATTATGAACACACATTGATTCCAAAAAATTTAAAAAAATATGAAAAAATTCGTAGATGTTGGTTTGATGATTAAAAATGTCCACTGAAAAAATAAATGAAAAAAGCATTAAATTCATCAAGATAGAAAAATGAAAAATAGCATTTGTTGTATGTTTTTTATGTTCTGACCAATTTCAAAAGATTTATGAAGTGAAATTTAATGGTAACCTTTACTTATCAATAATATTACAAGAAAGTGGATTTTTGCCTTTTTAAAGGACCACATTTAATAAAGAATATTAATTAAGAAGAAGTAAATATCTTCACAGGCGGTTATTGCTTAACAACCGCCTGAGATAATGCCCGATACTGTTCTTCAGTTTCCTTATCCCTTGCTTCTTTTTTATTTAGATTCTAATATAAATACTCAAACATGTTTAGATTCTGCAAATTGTGTCCAAATTCGATGATTCTTTCTTTTACATTTGTATAAAATTAACATCTACCACCTGAACAAAATATTTTTAAAACTTGTATAGCTGACATTGTAATGTTTTGGTAAATATCAAATTAATTTCTACTCACATATTATTCACATTTGTGTATCTCATAAAAAAAATGTTCCTTCACTCAAAATTGTTGGTATGAACATATTTGTATAATTTATACATGTATGAATTTTTTTAATTTTTTTAAAAGCATTCCAACATGTCAAACTTCAAATTATCCACCATTCTAACTAAATGCTCATATTCATATGAGGCATTCATCAAATTATGAACACACATTGATTCCAAAAAATTTAAAAAAATATGAAAAAATTCGTAGATGTTGGTATGATGATTAAAAATGTCCACTGAAAAAATAAATGAAAAAGCATTATATTCATCAAGATAGAAAAATGAAAAATAGCATTTGTTGTATGTTTTTTATGTTCTGACCAATTTCAAAGGATTTATGAAGTGAAATTTAATGGTAACCTTTACTTATCAATAATATTACAAGAAAGTGGATTTTTGCCTTTTTAAAGGACCACATTTAATCAAGAATATTAATTAAGAAGAAGTAAATATCTTCACAGGCGGTTATTGCTTAACAACCGCCTGAGATAATGCCCGATACTGTTCTTCAGTTTCCTTATCCCTTGCTTCTTTTTTATTTAGATTTCAATATAAATACTCAAACATGTTTAGATTCTGCAAATTATGTCCAAATTCGATGATTCTTTTTTCTACATTTGTATAAAATTAACATCTACCACCTGAACAAAATATTTTTAAAACTTGTATAGCTGACATTGTAATGTTTTGGTAAATATCATATTAATTTATACTCACATATTATTCACATTTTTGTATCTCATAAAAAAAAAGTTCCTTCACTCAAAATTGTTGGTATGAACATATTTGTATAATTTATACATGTATGAATTTTTTTAATTTTTTTAAAAGCATTCCAACATGTCAAACTTCAAATTATCCACCATTCTAACTAAATGCTCATATTCATATGAGGCATTCATCAAATTATGAACACACATTGATTCCAAAAAATTTAAAAAAATATGAAAAAATTCGTAGATGTTGGTATGATGATTAAAAATGTCCACTGAAAAAATAAATGAAAAAAGCATTATATTCATCAAGATAGAAAAATGAAAAATAGCATTTGTTGTATGTTTTTTATGTTCTGACCAATTTCAAAGGATTTATGAAGTGAAATTTAATGGTAACCTTTACTTATCAATAATATTACAAGAAAGTGGATTTTTGCCTTTTTAAAGGACCACATTTAATCAAGAATATTAATTAAGAAGAAGTAAATATCTTCACAGGCGGTTATTGCTTAACAACCGCCTGAGATAATGCCCGATACTGTTCTTCAGTTTCCTTATCCCTTGCTTCTTTTTTATTTAGATTCCAATATAAATACTCAAACATGTTTAGATTCTGCAAATTGTGTCCAAATTCGATGATTCTTTTTTCTACATTTGTATAAAATTAACATCTACCACCTGAACAAAATATTTTTAAAACTTGTATAGCTGACATTGTAATGTTTTGGTAAATATCAAATTAATTTCTTCTCTGACGTGAAATTTTAATTAACGATGAACACACTACATTCATTAACAATATTCAATCATTCACACAGTTGAAGAACACACAAGATACTCATTCATTAACAATATGCACATCTCACAAAAGAACACACAAGATGCACAATATTTACACAAGAACACACAAGAACACAAAAGATACACAAGTAATATTCAATCACATAGATGAAAAAAGATAGATTTCATTGATTAACAATATTTACAAAACAGAAGCAACTAAAAACAACAAAAAGAAAAACTAATTAAATCCTACTCCTACTCCTCTTCCTTCTCCTCCTCCTCGTCCTCCGGCGGCGACTCCGGCACCGGTGCAACAGGAGACAGGGCCGGCTGCACCGGCTGCACCGGCTGCACCAGCTGCACCGGCGGTGCAACCCCGAGGTTGCTAGCCGTCGCCTCCACCAGCGTTCTACGGCCCTCGGGGCCAAGAACCTAGGCCATCGTCACGAACAGAATGTCGAGACGATCAGCCACCCCCAAGAGGGCGTAGAGGTAGTGGCCCAAGGTACCCATTCCAGTATACTCTGGAAGGGTACCCAGCCCCAAGGCACTCATGGCGCGAGACGTATTGTTGTACGCCTCTCGCGCCATGAGGAGGCGCTGCTCGGTGTTGATCTTCTCGGGGGAGCTGCAACATTGTTTCTTGCAAGGTGGCTCCCTCGGAGGGCTTGGCGGCGGAAGGTCGGCTATAGTGGTGTTGGGTCGTCGGAGCGGAGGAAGACGAAGAAAACAAGAGGATTCAAAGTGAGCGATGCGCTTGTGAGCGATAGCGCGTCTTTAAGGCCGCGCGGAGTGGAAAAGAAAGGTCGCGCACGCGTGACATGGTCACTGACGTGTGGGACCGGGTCCACATGTCAGTGATCGCTGATTAAGTCAGGGGATCCTCATCCCGGTTGGTGAGGGGTCTTTATGTAGGCGTTCATCAAATTAAGAAGAAGTAAATATCTTAACAGACCCATGTTTAACTCAGGCGGGTGTTACTAACCAACCGCTTGAGATAATTGTATCTTCTCAGGCGGTTGGTAAGTAAAATCCGACTGAGGTAACAGTCTTCCCTGACGGTCGGTACTTAAAATCCGCCTGAGAAAATGTGAGTCTATATATACCCCTCGGCAGCATTGGAAAAACCTAACCCGGGCGAAACACTTAGACGCCGTTAGGCTGCCAAAATTTCGTTTGCCGCCAAGTGTTCCCCCTCGTCACTTCCAGGTACGCCGCCGAGCTTCGCCGTCGCCGAGCTTCGCCGTCGCCGAGCTTCGCCGTCGTCGCCGAGCTTCGCCGTCGTCGCCGAGCTTCGCCGTCGCCGCCGAGCTTCGCCCTCCTCACTTCCAGGTACGCCGAGCGAAGCCATTTCCGTCGCCGCCGAGCTTCAAGGTAAACCCTAAACCCTTCGACCTTCCATCCTCCTTCGCCGTGCCGCCTCCCTCCCCGCCCTCGCTGCCACCTTGTATATCCTTGGTTAGGGTTCGGGAATTAGATAATGGTAGGCATCCTTGGTTAGGGTTCGGTGGAATTCGAAAAACTGTCAAGTTCGGTGGCATCTTTGGTTAGGGTTCGGTGGGGCAAGATTTATGTGGATGGTTATATCACGATAAATTGGTAGTTGGTTCTGTGTGTCTGAAACTGTTCTGACACATTAGTGGTAAACATGATTCTAGACTCTAGTAACAGCAGTATATTCCCTGTTTCTGTCATCGGTCTTGCATATGCCACATAATTCTCTATTAGGGGCAAGATTTAGCTATATTTGGTTAAGTTGACCAAATTTGGCTAATTTTGGCTAAGTTACATTAGATATAGTTATACTTGACTAATTTTGACTAAGTTATGCTATATTTAGCTATATTTGGCTACTTTTGCTTAGAGTTAGCTATGCTAGACTAAGTTTGGCTAAGTTTGCTTTTATTTCTCTAAGTTTCATTTGAGCAATTGTAGCTAATCTGTGCTACCAAAGATGTCTGCACTTGTGGCTCCATCAGCTTCATTTGAGCAATTGTACCTAATCTGAGCTACCAAAGTTATGCTATATTTAGCTCTGAAGCCAAACAAAAGTTGCTGGCCAACTCATTTGTGATGCCAGGAGCATCCTCACGCCCATATCTAGGTAACACTAGGTGTGGCGATGGAGTCTGAGCATATGATACCGATCTCTATGATACAAGAATTTAGTTAGACCTATATAACTTCAAAAATGTGTTTTGGCTAAATTTAATTAATTGAGCCAAAATTGAGAAAATTTGTTTTAAATATGACCAAATTTAGTTATGCCATTTATTAGATTTTTTGTCTTATTAGATCTAGCATGGAAAGCCCTAAGAAGACTGGTCCTGATAGTAACAACAAAGAAGACAATATGGAGTTTACTGACTCCAGCAGTTCAGGCTCCTATCACAGTCCTTCGGATCCTTTTCCGAATATAAAAATTAAAAAGACTTCAGTGGATCTAGACCCGGAATATGATCCTGCCGACGAGGTATGGATCACGAATCTTAACTTCAGCAGTTCAAGTTAATGTTGGTTGTCAAGTATACGAAGTCTTATAATTTTTTTCTACCTAGATTAATCTCGAAGACAATGAGGTGACATCGGCTCCTAAAACCGCAGAAGGTTCACCAATGGATGAATCCTCAGCTTCACTCAAGCGGAAACGAGGGCAACGAGGTCCCAATAAGGGTCCATTGGACCGCATCATGTACATAACAAGGGTCGGTCCAGGTGGGCTTCCCCAAGAACCACTGGATTCAGTTACCAAGTACCGTAATGCATGCGGTTTTCTTGTTAGGGAGGTTGTGCCGATCACAACCGAGAATTGGAGGAAATTACCCGAGCAGACCAAGAATGAGTTGTGGGAAAAGATAAAGAAACAATTCAAGTTCCCGAAAGGCACAGAAGAAGCTGTAAAGAAAGCAACATTGGTCTCTTGCGGCAAGAAGTTTCGATGTTGGAAGAGTGAAATGAATGCTTATGTTAAGGCCAATAAGGTCCCTAGCCCGAGGAAGATGGGAAAAATCACACAAGCTCAGTGGCAAGAGTTTGTTCGTTAAAAGAGCACACCTGATGCTAAAGCTCTAAGTGCAACTAGGTCAGAGCTTGCAAAAAAGAACAAATACCATCATCGCTTGGGGTCTGCCGGATATGGCCCCAAAGTCCAGAAATGGAATAAGATAATAAACGAAATTCTTAGTAAGGGCAATCCTCACCCATTAGAAGGGTGCGATGAGCGAACTCAACGCTGGGTCTTTGCTCGGTCAGGTTTGACCAGCGAGGGCAAACTTGAAAAGCCTGACTCTCTGAATGAAGTAGAGGATAAAATAAAAGAAGTAATTGAAAAGCAACAGAAGGGTCTCTTCAAGCCGAAGAGGGAGAATGACCAACTTACCGCTATCTTGGGAAACCCTGAACACAGCGGACGGGTTCGAGCGGTCTCTTCTCAAATGTCTTGGCTAGATGGTTTCCCTAAAGATAAAGACACATATAGAAGACGTGAGAAGTTTAAGAAAACACTTGATGAAACAATTGCTCAAAAGGTCAAAGAAAATATGCAAGAAATAATGGAACAACTTAGACAATCAGGACAATTAGTGGCACCGAGTACAATGATGGTTCCAGTGCAAAAGGAGCAATTAGTATCTCCAACTGCCTACCCTAGCAGCGTTGGTTCCGTGCCAGGCTCAGGGTCAGCCCATAAGTTCCCTGTCGATGATATTGCTAACGACAAATCTTGTCGTCTTCTTGTCCCGATAGGCAGAGCAGGGAACAAAACCAAACAGGTTGCCACTGCTATGGCAAAGCCTGATCGTGACTTCAACGGGAGTCCACTTCCGTTGTATTATTCTGTGGTGCAAGTTCTTCAGATCATTGATAATGATTATGAAGATTATGAAATAGACCACGTCACACCTGAGGGGATCGCGACTCTGGGGCAGGCTGTCAACCAATTAATCCTTTGGCACCGACGCGATATCGTGTTGGACGATGAGCCAATTTCTAGCCCCGTCGCATCTCCAAATACTGCAACCCCATCTTCTAAGGCGAAAGTGCATGAAGATCCACTCCCAGTCCGGGAAGATCCACTCCCCCTATGTCTGAGCAAGGATGATGATATCCAAGAGCAACAAGTTGGACAACAACTTCAAGCAGTACCAGAGCAAGCTGTTGCTAGTAAAGAGCAACTAGTTGAGCAACAGCTTGAAGTAGTACTAGAGCCAGCTGCTGGGAGTAAAGAGCAATCAGTTGAACAACAGGTTCAACAACAAGCCAGTGTCCAACTTTCGACGACTACTCCTCGATCATCAGTGCCTGTCAAAGTTAGCTCATACGAAAATAAGAAACCTTCATGAGAAGTGACAAAGTATTTGGAAGCTATGAAGGAAAATATTAGAAAATCGAGTGCATCTCGTTCTTCTCATGAGCCAGCATTAGAAGATATCGAGGAGTGGGAAGAAGACGGTGTCATGTATAATCGGCGGACGGCTTTAGTTAAACCAGGAGTTCCAATATACAAGCTTGAGGATGTTCCTCCTAAATTTGAGAATGGGAAGCCGTTAATGACATCCGTACAACTTAGCAAACAACCCGTCGCGCTCAGAAGAATGCATGAGTGGTACATCACTGCCAGCACAAAATATGGTCTTAATTGCGTCACATTTCGTATTCCAAAAGAAGTATTCTGGAGCACTGAAGTAGATAAACGAGTCATTTTATTTGACGAGCTGCTTTCCCTTTTCCATCGGGGCATGCTCGAAATCAACCTGCTGCTCGTCTGGTGCTTGTAAGTGCTCTAATATTTTGTATTTGCATTTCTCACTACACGCATACGCATTTCATGAGATTATAACAATTCTGGACTTCTTCAATAGGATGCAATACATGGATAATGAAAAGTTGGCGCACAAGACAGGTATCCTTGACCCTACTAGGATTGCAAAGTCGCTATTTGATGTCCAGGCGAATCGAGAATCAAGCCAGTACAAACACATGAAAAAAAAAAAGATTTTGAAAGAGCAATTGCAAAACTTAAGAAGGATAGAAAGGCAGAAGTTGCAGCTTACATAGGACATGCGATGTTTAACTTTGTCAGAGACGGTCAGGACCTCGTAAAGGCTCCGTACCACTTCGAGTAAGTTCGACACATGGCATTGAAATAGCAATTATTGGTAATTGTTAACACGTGTGTTTGTATGTTTGCAGTAATCACTACATAATGATCTTCATCAAGCCAACGCAGGGAATGGCAACAGTCTTGGACTCGGCCGATTACCCACCAGATCGTTACAAAGATTTCCTTTCCATTTTGAAAAAGTACGTTTATTCAATAATTTTAATTTACGCACATTTAGAATGTGTTGACAAGTTTTATATGACATTTCTCGTATTACAGCGCTTGGCGGTTTTACGCGGAACAGCTTGGCGGTCAGAGACCTCCTAATACGAATGCATTGGACATTAAAACGTATTATGCTTGTCCGAAGCAGCCTGTTGGGAGTGTCTTATGCGGGTATTATGTATGCGAGCATCTTCGGACCGCCGCCGTATATAGAGTCAATCGTGAGGATGTAAGTTATCTTTAATGTCGATACCTTATTTTCTTACTTTTGTGTTTCATTTTCATTGTAACTAGCATAGTTTAATGCTTATATTCTCTGTTGTTCAATATTACCAGAAAAATTATTTTCATATTTTGATTCCAACTTCAAAATTCAATTGCTCATAGTACAACTGCTCCAAAAATACCTACTAAATTCTTGTATACTCTCACTTTGATCTATACTTTGAGATTGTTCAAACCAACACATTCTAAACCTTGTTATGTGTTATATTGCAGCACAAGAAGAATCTGAACAAAGAATGGCCGGTTTGTAGAAGTATTCCTGATGGAGGAGCCGACAGGATTGCTTCTGAACTCTGTCAGTTCATTCGTCGCGAAATTTTGCACAAAACGGGGAAGTTCTTTGATAAGAGAGGTTCAGCAGCTGATGTGCCAGAACTTTCCGACTATACCAATCTAAACAGTTTTTAGTGAAAACTTGTAAACTTTGAGATGAAATTGTATCTGTAACTTGTGTGTATGTATATTGTTTTAGTGAAATTGACTTCTGTGATGATAATATTGTTGTCTTTTGTTCTGTGATGATTGTTGTTTTTTGTTCTGTGATTATATTGAATTGACCTGGAAATTAGAAATAACAGCAGTAGTACTACATGAATGTGAAAAACAATTATCACAGGCGGCTAGATACAAGTAAAGAAACATCTGTGATAACCTAATTTTCACAGGCGATGTCTGTTATGGTAGAAACCGGCTGCATTAAAGGGTCTTCACAGACGGCTGATATAGGTAAACTCCGTCTGTGATAACACCATTATCATAGACGGGTTAGTTATGCTTCAATAACCGTCTGTAAAGACACATTATCATTGACGGTTAGTTATGCTTCAAAACCCGTCTGTGAAGACATATTATCATAGGCGGTTAGTTATGCTTCAAAATCCGCCTGTGAATACACATTATCATAGACGGTTAGTTATGCTTCAATACCCGACTGTGAAGACTCATTATCATAGGCGGTTAGTTATGCTTCAAAATCCGCCTGTGAAGACAAATTATCATTGGCGGTTAGTTATGCTTCAATACCCGCCTGTGAAGACTTCTTATCATAGACGGTTAGTTATTCTTCAATAACCGTCTGTGATAAGATGTTTATCACAGACGGTTATATATGCTGCACGACCCGTCTGTGATAAAGTATTTTCACAGACGGGTAGCCTAAGTAAAGAACCGCCTATGATAATCGGTCTTCACAGGCGGCTATCCTTAGTGAAGAACCGCCTATGATAATTAGTCTTCACAGGCGGTTTCACTTCTCCGCCTGTGAAATTGCGGATTATCACAGACTCTTCGTTTCAGGCGGTTTTAAAAGCCGTCTGTGATAATAGGTTTGGAGCCGCCTGTGATGAGGCTTATTGTAGCAGTGCCCGTCGTGACTCGAGTTTGAGAGCCACGGTTCCACCTAAAGCTTCCACCTTTGGTTTTTCATGGTAACCAGAGCCTAAGGAAGATCCAGGGCGATCTCATGGCTTCGTCAATCTCGCCTGTGAATCCTCTCTCTGGGCTTCGAGTCACAGAGAAATTGACCAAACAAAATCACACAGTTTGAGCGGCACAAATTCTAGCTACTCCCCGTGGTGCAAGATTAGAAGGGCATATCAATGGCAAGACCATTGTGCCTGACACCGAGATTGAAGATGGAAACAAGAAGATGATTCCTAATCCGGCATATGAAGAATGGTATGCAAATGATCAACAAATCCTGAGTTTTTTACTCACCTCCTTGTCTCGGGATCTGATGGGGCAGGTTGCCACCGCGAGGACTGCCGCAGAAGCATGGAGAGCAATTGACGACATGTTCTCCCAGACACGAGTGCGTGTCATTAATTTACGCCTGGTGTTGGCTACTGCAAAAAAGGGGGCATCATCAATCTCTGAATTTTTCTCCAAGATGAGAGCGCTCGCGGATGATATGGCGGTTGCAGGAAAACCGCTAGGTGAAGAGGAATTCACTGCATTCATATTGAATGGGTTGGACTTTGAGTTTAATCCGATCGTATCAACAATAGTTACAAGAGAAACTCCAATCTCCATTGGAGAATTGTATTCACAGCTTCTAAGTTTCGAGACAAGAATTAGTCTTCAGCAAGGAGACTTGCTTTCCTCAGTCAATATGGAAAACAGAGGAGGTCGTGGATCCTACGACCATAGAGGACAGAGTTCTGATGGACGTGGGCGTGGATCCCGTGGCCGTGGACATGGAGGACAGACAAACTACACCAGCTTCAACCAACGGCCGAACACTGGAAATAAGGATGATCGTCCTCTCTGCCAGATTTGCTACAAGAAAGGGCATGGAGCGGCTGACTGTTGGCACTGGTTTGAAGAAAACTACGTACCCGACAAGAAGTTTGCAGGGGGTGCAAGTCACTCGTACAGAATTGACACTAATTGGTATGTCGACTCCGGTGCAACAGATCATATCACCGGGGAGCTAGAAAAACTTGCTGTCCGAGACAAGTACAAGGGCAATGATCAAATCCAAGCAGTGAATGGGACAGGTATGAAAATTAGTTATATTGGTCAATCTATTGTTCCAGCTAAATCTCGTAGTTTGCATCTAAACAAAATTCTTTTCGTTCCACAAGCCAAAAAGAATTTAGTTTCTGTCCATCGCCTTGCTAAAGATAATTCAGTATTTATTGAATTTCATCCATCTTGTTTTATGATCAAGGATCATGTCATGAAGAACATGATTCTTAAAGGGAGATGTATCAATGGTCTTTATCCTTTACCTGCCGAAATTCTAGAGAAGCAAGCCTTTTCAGTAATCAAGCCGACGTTTGAACAGTGACATAGCAGATTAGGTCATCCTTGATCTATCGTTGTTTCAAAAGTTATTAGTAGAAATGATCTCCTTTGTTCTAGTCAGGTCAATAAAGACTCGGTTTGTGGAGCCTGTCAAATGGGTAAAAGTCATCAATTACCCTATTCTAGATCTAATCATGTCTCAAGCTTCCCATTAGAACTCGTGCATTCAGACGTTTGGGGGTCATCACCTGATTCTGTTGGGAGAAAATCATATTACATAAGTTTCATTGATGATTACAGTAGGTACACTTGGATCTACCTTGGCGAAGTTTTTAAAATATTTAGGGAATTTCAAAACCTCGTTGAGCGACAGTTTGATCAAAAAATTATTTCAATGCAAACTGATTGGGGAGGAGAATACCAAAATTTTAATCTCTTTTTTACTTGGTATCACTCATCGAGTTTCCTGCCCCCATGCACACCAACAAAATGGTGCAGCGGAGAGAAAACATCGTCATATCATAGAGGTCGGCTTGTCTGCTCGCTCATGCCTCCATGCCACTCAAGTTCTGGGATGAAGCGTTCCTAGCAGCCACATATCTTATAAACCGAACACCTAGTAGAGTCATCAATTATGAAATGCCCCTTGAAAGACTCTACAAAATATCTCCAGATTATTCAACTCTTTGTGTTTTTGGCTGCTCGTGCTGGCCCAATCTCCGACCATTCAATAAACATAAGCTTGAGTTCAGATCTAGAAAATGTGTCTTCCTGGGATACAATAATCTTCACAAAGGCTTTAAGTGCCTAGAAGTGAACTCAGGACGTATATACATCTCTAGAGATGTTGTATTTGATGAGAGTGAATTTCCATTCTCGAAATTGCATTCAAACGCAGGCGCACGTCTTCGCGCTGAGATATCTTTGCTTCCTTCATCTTTATTAGCACCGGAACATAGAGCTGATCAATATTCTAATTTTTCGAACCATTCTAATGCTGGTGACACTGTTCCTGGTGTGCAAGAGGCTGTGAACGTAGGAAATAACGAAGATGCTGAAATCGAGGAAGATTTTCTGAAGGGAGCAGAGGGATTAGTTGAGGAATCAGGTGGGCACAGAAATCAGGGGCAAGATGTCACCGCGCACACGGAGGAACATATCCACCTGGGAAATGGTGTCGCGATAGCATCTGAACCTGGACAAACGGTAGCAGCATCGGGATATGAGGTGATATCCTCTGTGCCGCATGAACCATCAGTGACATCAGGATCTTTTGCGCCGTCCCTCCATGGAACATCCAGTCAAGAACGGTTTGCTGTACCGGTACTTGCTAGAGAAGAATCATCTCGACCGAATACAAGATTGCGAAGTGGCATTTGTAAGGAGAAAGTCTACACAGATGGTACAATACGGTATGCATTTTTTACCTACACAGGAGAACCACAAGATGTCTATGAAGCTCTAAAGGACAAGAATTGGAAGACTGTTGTCGGTACCCTCCGTACCGGATACTCCTTGGGATTGCAAAGATCACAAGGAAACTCCATCTACCAGATTTGAAGACCTCCGAATGCCCCACATGTCAGGAATAGCCGGACCTGCTTCCCCGACATGGTTAGTTCCGGGGCCGCCACGTGTATCACAAGACCGGAGCTATCACCCACACCTGGGAAGCTCCGGTCAGAATACCAATATGGCACCCTCGGACCTAACCCCAGACAGAGGGAAGCTCCGGAACTAACACGTGTCCAATAGCACCGGACCTACCGGACCGTGATGGTGAGCTCCGGAGCTGCCACGTGGCAATCGTCGGACCTTCAACTTCAACTATCAGGCCGGTGGACCCCCCAACGGCTCCGGACCTTCAAGGATCAATCAAAAACTTCAAGACCCGATTAATTTTCATTAATGCCATATTAATGACACACGATTGGATGATACTTAATACTGGTAACGGCACTGTTAAGGCCCGTTACCAGGCTATTAAGGGTAATTAACTCCATTTGTTGTGTATCAAGCATGTGTAACCGCCGGGGCCACCTGTCGGGCCAGACTAACGTTGTAACGACCAGTCCTTGTGCTATAAAAGGACTGGTCGACGATACACAAAGGACGGTTCCAGACCACTGCTGAACATCCTGAGCTAGACGATCTTCTTCTTCTGGAGCTTCTTCTAGACTCACAAGCTTAATACATCACCAACACACCCCGTGGAGTAGGGTATTACGCTCAGGCGGCCCGAACCATGTAAATCTCTATGTACACGTGTCTTTCACCTTCTTGAATCTCTGCGCGTCCATTACCGAACTACAACTCCTCGATCAACCAAAGGTAGTGTCGGGAGATCTACCGGTTCCAAACACCGACAGTTGGCGCGCCAGGTAGGGGGTGCCCGAGATTTCAAGTATGGTGAACTCGACTGTTGGATCTTCCAACGGCAACCATGCCGTTCAACCCGCTGGAGGCAATCCCTCCAACATGCAGCAACCAGCAGGTGTCGTGGCTCCAGCAGGATTCATGCATCCACCACCACCGCTTGCAACAGCACGTCAAGTTGAGCAGCGTGACGGTGCATCGGTGTCGGTCACTGCATCGGCAAACAACAACAACCCTGAACACGTGCTTCATGCGGCGCGTGCTCTCCTCCAACGTCCACCACCTCCAGGTGCATCCCAGTGTGCAATGGAGCAGTGGAGGGCTGATGTGGAACACCTGGTTGCAGCAGCAGCCGACCGCATCAGCAACCAAGGTCCTCCTCCATCGGGGCGGGCCCCATCGCAGCGCCAGACCATGTCTGGCAGACTTGGTCCGCATGCTTCCCAGAATAGGAGGCGTGCTGCGTCACAGCAAGTTACGTCGCTACCCTCCGGGGCGCGACGTACTCATACGGTAACCAGGATGTCAACTCATGACCTCCGGGCGGAGCTTGATCACCGTTACTATCAACAGGATGGCCATGTCCATATCGGGCGTGCTCACGAAAGGCGAGAGGCTCGAGACAGCCCTGCTCCTGAGGGAGTAGGAGGAGGTTGTTCTGCACTAGCCATGCACCTACGCATGGTCAGATGGCCACAAAAGTTATGGCCACACCTGCCGGAGAAATTTGACGAGACTGTTAATCCCGTCGAGTTTCTCCAAATTTATACCACCGCAATCCTTGCGACCGGAGGTAACGAGGCTGTAATGGCCAACTACTTCCCAGTGGCTTTGACTGGGACCGCCAGGTCCTGGTTCATGAGACTTCCTCACAACTCTATCAATAGTTGGGAGGAATTGTTCCAACAGTTCACCGCCAATTTCGGGAGTTCATACACCCGACCAGGCACCGAACTGGACTTTTTTGTAGTTGTGCAAAAGGGGGGAGAATCCCTGCACTCATTCATCCAGAGGTTCTCCCAGGTACGAAACACCAGTCCTTCTATCTCTAGCGCTTCTGTTATCGTGGCATTTAGACAGGGCGTACGGGATAAGAAGATGCTGGAGAAGCTGGCGGTCAAGAAGATCACCAGCATCATGGAGCTCTTCACCTTGAGAGACAAATGTGCTAAAGCTGCGGAGGTCCGTGAAATGCACTCCAAACCACCTCCAGAGGATGGCAAAAAATCCTCCAAAGGCGAATCCACCACCTCCAGGAGTGGCAAAAAGAAGAAAATCCCAACGGCAAGAAGAAGTCGTCAGCCGACACATCCACCGATGCAGCTGCTGCCGCTCCGGGTGGCCTGGGGCCACGCCCCGAGAAACGCCTCGGTCGTCCTCTGAAGACGGTGGCAACTCCAAAATGTGGTGTCCTATCCACAAGACGAACGGCCACAACTTGGAGGATTGTCGGGAGGTCCAAAACCTTGCAGAGCGCTACCACAAGCGTCGGGAAGAAGTTCCTTTCCGTCAGAGGGAAGGAAAGCAAAAAGTCGACGAAGCTCCAGCTGAAGAGGAGTTGGGCTTCCAGGACCCTAAAAAGGTCCTGAAGTCTGTGTACACCTCTGTCGATGACGACTCCGACGTCTCTTATAATGAGCGTCGGAAGACCATGAACACCATCTTTTGTGGTTCGTGGGACATCACCTCTCGCCGTATCCTCAAGACTATGCAGCAGGACATGGCCTCAGTAGCTCCTACAGCCAGGGCGGAGCCTCATCGAAAGTGGATGGTCACTACCATCACTTTTGATGCTTCGGACTGCCCTCGGAACATGATCAGAGCTGGCCAACTACCTCTGATGGTATCACCTACCATCAACAACATTCAACTCCACCATGTAATGGTGGACGGAGGTTCGAGGCTGAACCTCATAAGCTTCAAAGCTTTCGTCAAGCTTCAGCTCTGACCTTTAGATCTTCGTCCCACCCGACCTTTCTCCGGAGTAGGTCCGGGGGCCATAACACCACTCGGTTCCATTACTCTCCCCGTGACCTTCGGGACTCGGGAGAATTATCGCACTAAGAAGTTGATCTTTGATGTCGCTCAGATCAACTTGCCCTTCAACGCCATTCTGGGCAGGCCCACCTTGTATAGATTCATGGCTGCTGCTCATTATGGCTACCTTGTGTTAAAGATGCTGACACCAGTTGGCGTTCTCCGGATCCGCGGAGACCGTACTGCCGGAGTGACTGCTTTGGAGGAACTGCATGCGCTTTCTATAGCGCAGGAGGAAGAATCCAGGCAGGAGCAAGCTCCGAAACCCCCGAGCATTCATCAACGAGGCTCAACCACCGCACCTCGCATGCAACCAAGCGTCGACACCGACATCCCCATCAAAGTCGTCCAAATTGGTTCCGATGCCGCTCAGACCACCCGTATATCGAGAGATCTGAATGACAAATAGGAAATCGCGCTCATCACTTTCCTCCGGGCTAACATCGACGTGTTTGCCTGGCAACCGTCACAAATGTCTGGGATCCCTAGGGAAGTGATCGAGCATAATCTGAAGATCTATCTCGACGCACGGACCATACATCAGAAGCCTCGGAAGCAATCCGTAGAGTGCCAGAACTTCATACGATAAGAAGTGGAGAAGTTGCTCGAAGCTGGATTCATCCGAGAAGTCTTCCATCCAAAATGGCTGACAAACCATGTCGTTGTACCCAAGGCCGGCGGAAAGCTTCATATGTGTATCGACTACACAACACTAAATAAGGCATGCCCAAAAGATCCATTCCCACTACCTAGAATAGATTAGATAGTGGATTCCACCCCCGGATGTGAATTACTGTGTTTCCTAGACGCATATTCTAGGTACCATCAAATCAGAATGTCTAGGGAAGATGAAGAACATACTTCTTTTATCATAGTAGATGGATTGTACTGTTATACTGTCATGCCATTTGGTCTCAAGAATGCAGCTTCAACATTTGTACGAGCCATGTAAAAAACCTTTGGAGAGCTCATCAGAGACGTAGTGGAAGTCTATGTTGATGACATCATTGTCAAGATCAAGGACAATGAGTCACTCCTTGACACCTTGCAAGCTTTCTTCGACAAGCTGCGGGTCACCCGCACAAAGTTGAACCCAGACAAGTGCGTCTTCGGGGTTAGCTCCGGAAAGCTTCTTGGTTTCCTCGTAAACCACCGGGGCATAGAGGAAAATCCGGCGAAGATTAAAGCCATGGAGGAGATGCGGCCACCAGCCCGCATCAAAGATGTCCAGAATTAGACTGGATGTCTAGCCGCCCTCAGCCGGTTCATCTCAAGACTGGCAGAACGGGTGCTACCCTTCTTCAAGCTATTGAGGAAGTCCGGACCATTTCAATGGTCTGAAGAAGCAGAAAAGGCGTTCCAAGAGCTAAAGCAGCTTCTCACCACTCTACCAACCCCGGTAGCTCCGAACCCTGGTGAGCCCTTACTGCTTTACATTTCAGCAACCGACGAGGTTGTCAGCATGGTTCTGGTCGTGGAGAGACCAGAACCATCACAAGCTCAGGAATCCAGACCCCTCCAGGAGGGTCCGAAGATTCCTGAAGGTAAGTCTGGGTCTCAGCCCCCAGACTTGGATTAACAAGGAGTTGTCCCAGAAGACTTGGACCCCTCCAGGAGGGTACGGGTCACTCCAGCAGAAGCTTCGGGTTCCTCTAACAGGGACCCGGAGGTTCCTGAGGCAGTTCCGGACCCCTCCGGGAGGGTCCGGGTCGATGTGGAGGAAGCCCCGGGCCCTTCCAGGAGGGTCCGGACAAACCAACACCCAGTGTACTTCATCAGCGAAGTAATACATGATGCCAAGACTCGATACTTAGAGGTGCACAAGCTGCTCTACGCAGTCCTCATCGCCTCCAGGAAGCTTCGCCATTACTTCCAAGCTCACAAGATCTCAGTGGTGACCACTTACCCACTGCGTGCGATCTTGCATAATCTCAACTCTATTGGGAACATTGCAAAATGGGCAGTGGAATTGGCTGAATTCGATCTTGAGTTCGTTCCCAGACAAGCGATCAAGAGTCAAGCATTGGCAGATTTCGCGGCAGAATGGACCCCCTCTCCATCAAACCCTGGGGGCCCCAGTGAGCAGAAGTCGGAACTCAAGGTTCCGGTCTTCACCGAACCTCACTAGACCCTCTACTTCGACGGCTCCATGCAAAAACAGGGGGCCGGAGCTGGAGTCCTTCTCCTCGCACCAACCGAGGAGAAGGTAAAATACATGGTCCACCTTGACTTCAAGGCGACCAACAACATGGCGGAGTATGAAGCACTCATTCATAGAATAAAGGTGGCACTATCATACGTGTCAAGCAGCTGTTGGTCAAGGGAGATTTGCAGCTCATCATTAAACAGGTGAAGGGTGAATGCTCCTGTAACAATCCTCAACTAGCTGCTTATCTCCTTGAAGTCCAGAGGCTTTAGAAGGACTTCGAAGTCCTGGATCTCCACCATGTCCAGCATGCCCATAACGCTGAAGCTGATGAACTCTCGACGAAAGCGTCAACCGGAGCTCCTGCTCCTAATGGAACCTTCGTCCGGAGGTTGTCAAAACCCACAGCTCAGCCTGCCGAACTAAGCGAAGAGGGCGAGACAAGCATCCGAAGCTGGCAGTCCCGATGGCCCTGTTACCATGGCAGCCATCAAGGGTCGTAGGTGCTGTCGGAAGCTCTGAGCAACCCAACACGCAAGACTAAAATGCTCAAGCAAGCTCCAATGCATGGATCTCGGAGATCCGAAGCAACTTGAAAGACAATATCCTTCCTAACGATGATGTATCCGCTGACCGGATAGTCAGATTGGCTAAAAGATACACGTTGGTAGAAGGGGGTCTCTATCGGCGTGGTGCCAACGGCGTCCTAATGCGGTGCATCACAAGGGAAGAAGGTTGTGAGCTCCTCGCAAAAATCCATGGAGGCGAGTGTGGGAACCACACGTCTTCCTGCACGCTGGTCGGTAAAGCCTTCCGGCATGGCTTCTACTGGCCTATAGCGCTCCAGGATGCAACTGAGCTGGTGAAGAAATGCAAAGCACGCCAGTACCATGCAAAGCAAATTCACACACCAGATCAGCCTCTACAAATGATACCTCCTACATGGCCTCTCGCTGTGTGGGGGATGGACATCTTGGGACCTTTCCCAAGAGCCGTCGGAGGTTACAAGTTCCTGTATGTTGCCATCGACAAGTTCACCGAATGGCCGGAAGCAACTCCAGTTGTGACAATAAACAAGCAATCAGCTATCAACTTCTTGCAGTCCACAGTATGTAGATTTGGAGTCCCGAACAAAATCATAACAGATAATGAGACCCAATTCACAAGCTCTGCTTTCCAAGGATACTGCGATGATCTCAGCATCCAAGTCAGCTACGCCTCTGTAGATCACCCGGCAAGCAATGGCCAAGCCGAAAGAGCAAATGCAGAAATCCTGAAAGGACTCAAGACGCGCACATATGAGCGCCTGAAAAAACATGGAGCCAACTGGATTGAAGAACTTCCGCCCACTCTATGGGCCAACAGGACAACTCAAAACCGGTCAACCGGAGAAACACCCTTCTTCCTGGTGTACGGAGCTGAAGCAGTCCTTCCTCCGGAAATCACCTTGGGGTCGCTCTAGGTCCGGACCTCCGATGAAGCCACGCAGGACCAACTCTGGCGTGAAGACCTTGACCTCCTTGAAGAGGGAAGGTGCCGAGCAGCTGTTCGGAATGCCTGGTACCGCCAAGCTCTTCGGCGCTATCACCAACGGCATGTTCACAACCGATGGCTCGAGGAAGACGATATCGTGCTACGGAGAATACAATCCAGAGAAGGGTTAAACAAACTCTCCCCCAGCTGGGAGGGATCCTTCCGAGTGATCA
Organism: Tuctoria greenei; assembly: GCA_036927565.1. Lineage (NCBI taxonomy): Eukaryota > Viridiplantae > Streptophyta > Magnoliopsida > Poales > Poaceae > Tuctoria > Tuctoria greenei. Next base: position 284,196,174 of record JAYESD010000002.1, on the reverse strand, counting down.
AAGTATCCCGTCCCGGATGCGTTCGCTTGGCAACCGAGGATGGGACACCTCTCCCAAATCCTTGGAACATTGAGCTCCTCCCTAAGTTCTACGCTTAGTATCACGGAGGTGAGTCTGTAATTACATGTGGTGTATGTTATAGAGTCATTGTACAGAGTCGGGTAGCTCATCTGGAAGGGCAGCCGGACCTACGCTGTTAGGTCCGCAATGCCCATGCAACACTTGTCACAGTCTCAAAACTAAAAGTGTAGCTAGCTACCTTGGGTCAAACGAGAAACGAAAGACACTTAGCCTGGTTCCGTACCCTAAGAGTGTACTTGTTTCCCCTGTACCCCGGACCTATAATGAAAGACATCATTGTGTGAAAACAAACTCCACGTGCATTTACTTTGTACATGCTCAACATTTTTTATTTCTCTCTTTCTTGTCTATAAGAAAGTTGTGCAGTTCTTAAGAAACTTTAGCTCGACCAGTTCATGTACAATTTGAGTTGCATTGTCTATCCTTATGGGTTCAAGCATTGTTCATGGCCTACTTATTTGAATGCCGCCAAGCCAATCTAGGGCCAGAGTGTGCTATCGACTTAGCCTGGTCCTACACCCTAAGTACGCCACTCTACCTACACCCCGACAGGCCGAAATAAGACAAGTCCAGAAACGATCGGCCCTGAAAGAAGCTAGACGACGCTCTTGATTGTATTTAGAATTGTGTTCGACCTAAAACTTTCTCAGGAACAATAAGCCGCAATGAAGTTATAGATAAGAAACGAATTTTACTATTTTTCTTGACTTCAGTGTGCAGGAAAAATAAATAAGCTCCGACATCCTCTAGGCGGCTTGTGGTCAATGTTCAAACATTGACATCGAGCATCTCTGGAGCTACTCAGTTCCGGTAAAGCTAGGAGGCAAGTCGTCAACATGAATATGGTGGAAAGACTCTAAAGTGGAGTCTAACGTTGACACAACACGTGTTGACGGAGGTCACTACAGGAGATGTCAAAGCTCCGACACCCCAGAGGACTAACCATCAATGCTCCAGAGCTCTAAGCTCCACCGATGGTCAATGCCAGATCCACTTAGCTCCGACAGCCTCAAGGGGCCTACACTATAGAAGACTTCGGACCTACATTCTACAAGTTCGAAGCACGCAAGTCTTCAACAACTGTTACATCCTCTTGGTACATGTTCACAATCAAATTGTGTACATCTACCAAGGGTCCAGGCGAGACAAAGCTGTTGAAGATAAAAAATAAATTCAAATTCACAAAAATTTGGATTTCATTCATCTAGAGACAAGAGATTACAAAATTGGGGAGCAAGAAGAGAAAGTACAAGCGGGAGCTACGGGGAGACTAACCTAGACCCTATGGAAGAACTGGGCGACCTTCTGAGCCACCTCCGACACGTTGGCTCGGGCGGCTTCACCCTCTCCATCGATGGGACCTTCAAGCACCGGGTCCAAAGGGAATTGAGGGTCCCGACTGGTGTAGCACGTCAGCACATACTCTGCGACGTTCTTCGCTAGGGACTGACCCTCCATTTCCAATTGGTTCGCGATGACATCGCCCACCTTGGAGAGTTTACTGCCTGCTGACCCCAGCGCCTCCAATGCCTGGTCCAACTCCGGCTCTGAATCATCTGGACGCATGGGACTGAAGCCCATTGGCGTCAGTGCGTCGTTGGCCTTGCCCAGGAAGTCCCAAACTTGTTGGGACTCCACAGCCCTTGCACCATGCATCTCCGCCAAGGATCTTTTGGCCGTCACCAGCTCCGAGCTCTCCCGAGCAAGACACTCCACCTCTTTGGCATTTTGTTGAATCGTCTCAACAACCTGCCTTTCGAGCTTGCTGAGCTCTTCCTCCCGGAGGTGGATCTCGTTCCGACGGTTGACCAGATATTTCTCCCGGCCCTGCACATTCTTCTCCCAGGCGGCGATGGCATTCTTCTTGTATAGTTCCTGCCCTCGCTCCCAGGCTTTCTTCTCCTCCTCCTTGCAATGCTCATCCAATTTCTTGGTGCGTTCTTCAAGGCTCTTGTCAGCCAGAGCTGTCTTTTGGAAAAGCTTATCCTCCCTCTTCACGAGGTCGTCCCGCATCTCCAGGAATTTCTGCTCTTCATCTTCGAGCCGTCTCTCCCGAGCTTCAAGAGCCTCTCGGTGCTTGATGAGACTATCGTGGATGGTGGAAAGCCTTTCCTGGCGTTCATCAGCTGCACTATTGGCAGCCTTGGCCTGATCATATATGGCCCAGGATTGGTTGTCGAGGGTCCGCGTCATGCTTTCTCTCCCATCCAACAACTTTCCCTAGTACTCCAGGCGGACCTTCTCCCTTTGCACCCACTCCTTGTCGTCAGCCAACCTCGACTGTGCCAGCTTGGTCTCGAAATGGAGTCGGTTGCGCCACCTCCTAAGGGTTTGGCACTCCTCCTCGAGGGCCTTGCTGTCGTGGTAGAAGTCCAGTTTGACTTGGCGAAGACTGGAGCAGGCGTTGTCGATAGACAACGATAGGGGGATCAGGTCCGGACCTGTCGGGGTCATCTCCGCTGGCTCCAGCAGATCTTCAGCAACAAAAAATGGGTCCCACTCTATGAGAGCGGTATCCTGAGCTTCCACGGTACTAGGGTCATCCTCCGAGATAGCCTCGATCGCCCCCGAGGAAGTGCTTGCAGCAGAAGTATCGACCTCCAGAATTGGTTCCGAAGGCCCAGTCGCCAGATCATCAACAATTGGTCCCTTCGGCGGGGGGCCAACAGCTTCATCCCGACACTCTGGCTCGGCAACGGGCACCTCCAGGATCACTGCTTCCGGAGCGGTCGTTGAAGGTTCGACCGGAGCATAAGATACTTCTGGCTCCAGCGCAGGCGCTTCCTCCACCTCTGGTTCGGGTGCTGGCGCTTCAGCAATCATGGGCTCCGGCGCTAGCACTTCGACCGCCATAGGATCAGGCGCTGACGCCTCCGCAGCAACTCGCTCAGACGTTGGAACCTCTGCAACAGTCGGCTCCACAGCCGGAACTTCTGCAGCTACTGGCTCTATCGCCAGAGCTTCCTCGACAACGGGCACAAGTGCCGAAGATTCATCAACACCCGGCTCTACCACCGGGACATCCTCAACCACCGACTCGACTGTCGGGGATTCAACAACATCCGGCTCTAGGGCCGGAATCGCAGCTTCCCCCGGCTTTGCGGACGGAGCGTCCAACATCACAGCATCCAAGCCCGGAGCTTCAACTTTCGAGGTTGGCGCTGCTGGTACATCTTCAGTCCCGTGGTCTGACGCTACCACGGGAGCTTCTGGGGATGAGTCATCCAAAACCACGATCACTAGCGTCGGGGCTGCCGCAGCCTCTGCCACCTCTTGGGGTGGCGCAGGAATCGGAGTTGGAGCTTCAGGCTGCACAGCCTCAACTGCTGCTGCAGGGGCCGGAGCTTCAACCCTTTTCTTGGGCACGCTGTGGATGAAGAACGAAGAGACTCAAAATACAGTTAACAATAAAATGACTAACTGAGGAAAAAAATCAAAATTTACCTCGGAAGGCTTCCGCACCAGTTCCCGCGGAACCTCTTCTCCGGACGCTCTGGGCTGGCCCCAGCCGACACTGGCGTGGTAGTCCCGGAGAGTCCCCCAGAGCTCGCCGCTGCTACCGACGTAGCTCTGGTCGAGGTCCCCCTCGACCGGGAAGGACCCCCGGACCCGGAGCCCTCAGCTGGCCCTAGGACCGGAGTCACTTGGCCGGCGCTAGCATCGTGGGAAGATGCCGCAACTAGAGTAGACGCTGTCGTCGTAGACCTTCCCCTCCTGGGAGAAGGAGACACTGCAGAAGAAGTATGCCTGGCCCTCCTGTCGACCTGCTTCCTCTTATGACTCGAGGGCTCAGCGAATTCCTTGCCCTTGCCGACGACTTCAGTTCTTGGCTTAGGGGCGGGGACGGAGCCACCTTCCGGAGCTTCGGAGATCGTCAAACCAGCGGTCGATCGCCTCTCAACGACACCTAGGTCATCAAGCACCGACATCGTCCGCTAGAGCTCCCTACTGAACGCTGCCTCCATGTTCAGTGGGAGGAAAGCTGGCGGCGGAGCCAAATCATCGCCCTCGACGTCGATGTCGTGCTGGAATTTCTTCAGGTGGAACTCTAAAGTTGCACCCTCCATGTTGGACTTCATACCGGTCACGATCCGATCGTCGTCCAGCGTGCTATTGAGAGCCCAACCCAACTTCTCCCTCCTCATCAACGGAGCCCACCTGTTGGTCAGGAAGTTGCAAAAAACCGCCTGGGGAGTCACCCCTCCTTCCACACACAGGCGGATCTTGGTCAGAGCAGGATCGAAGGCATCCGACAGCACTGGAGCTTCACTCCAAATTGCAGTGTCGATGTTGGGGAGGCCTTCCGGTAGCTCCATCTTCTCGTGCTCCTCCACCCTTATTACAATCCAATCCTTCTTACAGTCATCCCATTTCCCAGAAGGGAACGACCGCAAGTACTTGTACGGGCACTTCTTGCGCTTCATAAAATAGTAGAAGCCAAGGTACTCGTCGCTCCGGCCTGTGGTTTGGACAGTGAAGAAGGTGCGGAAGAGCTCAATGCAGGGGGGAGTGCCCACCCACATCTCGTAGAAGTGGACAAATATGGACACTAACAGAATGGAGTGGGGGCCAAGGTGGTAAAGTTGCAGACCATAGAAGTCTAGCAACATCAAGAAGAAGGAGGAGAAAGGTGGGATCAGTCCCACCATGGCGTACGCGGAGAAGTACACCATGTCGCTGGTGTGTTCCTTCTCGAACGGAAGCTTGATGGCGCAGACTAGGTGGTTGAAGAAGTCAGGGGATCATCCCATGAGGGCCCGGACCTTCTTCAAATCGCCATCGGTCTTCAGTCGGCTCTGGCGGAGACCCAACTCCATTGTAGCACAGCGAGGCAGGAGAGGAAAGGCAAGCTAAAGTTTGGAAGGTTTGAGTGCAAGATCGATTAAAAGGCGTAAAGAACCCCAAACGGTGCATGCTTTCCTTCTTAAGTAAGCCCCCGCAATGCCTGGATGGAAACTGCAGAGGAGCCGACAATACCAGTCAAAGATTTCACCCCGCCAATGACAAGGGGGACCGGGGCCACCCCGACGATCAAGCCGAGATTCTTACCCCAGGCGAACGGTTGTCATCATGAAAGGCGGGAAACCCGAAGTCGGTGGCCTGACAGGACGCGCGGAACCGATACGATTTTCGTATCGGGAACCGGCGACCTTCAATTGCGTGAGATCCACACGCTAAGATCTCACATGCCGCCTTCAAGATACGCCACGCGGCGGAAGTTTAACTGTGAACTACCGTCAACGGCACAACCAAAGACCCTTGAAGACACGACTCATAAATCAAAGAATGGACCCACCTCTGACGAAATGACCTCATACAAAAGGTCTCTCCCGGAGGTGAGTCTAGGGGGCCACTGTCGGTACCCTCTATACCGGATACCCCTTAGGATTCCAAAGATCACAAGGAAACTTCATCTACCAGATTTGAAGACCTCCGAAGGCCCCACATGCCAGGCATAGCCGGACCTACTTTCCCAACATGGTTAGTTCTGGGGCTGCCACGTGTATCACAAGACCGGAGCTATCACCCACACCTGGGAAGCTCCGGTCAGAATACCAATATGGCACCCCCGGACCTAACCTCGGACAGAGGGAAGCTCCGGAACTGACACGTGTCCAACAGCACCGGACCTACCCGTCCGCGATGGTAAGCTCCGGAGCTGCCACGTGGCAACCGTCGGACCTTCAACTTCAACTATCAGGTCGGTGGACCCCCCAATGGCTCCGGACCTTCAAGGATCAATCAAAAACTTCAAGACCCGATTAAGTGTCATTAATGACACACGATCGGATGGTCCTTAATACTGGTAATGGCACCGTTAAGGCCCGTTACCAGGCTATTAAGGATAATTAACTCCATTTATTGTGTATCAAGCATGTGTAACCGCTAGGGCCACCTGTCGGGCCAGGCTAACGATGTAACGACCAGTCCTTGTGCTATAAAAGGACTGGTCGACGATACACAAAGGACGGTTCCAGACCACTGCTGAACACCCTGAGCTAGACGAGCTTCTTCTTCTGTAGCTTCTTCTAGACTCACAAGCTTAATACATCACCAACACACCCCGTGGAGTAGGGTATTACGCTCAGGCGGCCCGAACCACGTAAATCCCTGTGTACACATGTCTTTCACCTTCTTGAATCTCTGCGCGCCCATTACCGAACTACAACTCCTCGATCTACCAAAGGTAGTGTCGGTAGATCTGCCGGTTCCAAACACTGACAACTGCGATGGACATAGAGTACAATGCTTTGATGAATAATAGAACTTGGCACTTGGTTCCACCTCAGAAGGGCATCAACATTATAGACTGCAAGTGGGTATACAAGATTAAGAGGAAGGCTGATGGAAGTCTTGACCGATATAAAGCTCGCTTGGTTGCGAAAGGGTTCAAGCTAAGATACGACATTGATTACGAGGACACATTTAGCCCTGTGGTGAAATCAGCAACAATAAGAGTGGTACTATCAGTGGCAGTCTCTAGAGGCTGGAGCTTGAGACAACTGGATGTTCAAAATGCTTTCTTGCATGGGTACCTTGAGGAAGATGTATACATGAGGAAGCCTCCTGGATATGAGAATAAGGCACAACCACAATATATATGCAAATTAGACAAGGCTTTGTATGGATTGAAGCAAGCTCCAAGGGCTTGGTACTCTAGACTTTGCACCAAGCTTCATGAAATAGGGTTCAAGTCTTCAAAGGCTGACACATCTCTGTTCTTCTACAACAAGGGCTCAGTAAGCATGTTTATATTAATTTATGTCGATGATATTATTGTGGTCAGTTCCACAGCAGCAGCAACCGAGGCCCTGCTACAAGACTTAAACAAGGAATTTGCGTTGAAAGATCTGGGGGAGTTGCACTATTTCCTTGGGATAGAAGTTAACAAGGTAAGAGATGGTATAGTACTTGTTCAGGAAAAATATGCTAATGATATCTTAAGGCGAGTGGAGTTGTCTGGCTGCAAGCCAGTAAGCACATCGATGGCTACATCTGGAAAACTGTCGGCACATGAAGGAACTTTGCTTGGATAGAAAGATGATATGCAATATAGGCGTATAGTTGGAGCTCTCTAGTACTTAACTCTTACACGACCAGATATCTCATTCGAAGTTAATAAGGTATGTCAATTTTTACATTCACCTACTACTGTACTCTGGGCAGCAGTAAAGAGAATTTTAAGGTATTTGAGACAATCGACTAAGCTTGGTTTAAAGATTAGTAGATCCTCCTCTCTTCTTGTTAGTGATTTTTCAGATGCTGATTGGGCAGGCTGCCTTGATGACCGGAGATCTACAGGAGGGTTTGTAATCTTTTTGGGATCAAACCTTGTGTCGTGGAGTGCACAAAAATAGGCGACAGTTTCACGATCAAGTACGGAATCAGCGTACAAGGCTTTAGCAAATGCTACTGCAGAAATCATGTGGATTCAAACATTACTGAGTGAACTGGAGACTCAAGCACCGAGAAAAGCAAAATTGTGGTGTGACAATATTGGTGCTAAATACTTGTCCGCTAATCCGGTGTTTCACACCCGCACAAAACACGTAGAAGTTGATTGTCACTTTGTACGAGAAAGAGTAGCAAGAGGACTGCTTGATATAAAATACATCTCCTCTAAGGATCAACTCGCAGATGGACTCACTAAGCCAATATCAGTTCAGCAGCTAGAGATGTTCAAATTCAATCTGAACCTGACGAGTTCAGATCGAGGGGGAGTATTAGAAGATAATAACCGAGTCAGGCGAGATAGAGATCGGCCAGGAGAAGACTCGGAGCCAGAAGATAAGAAGCGTCGGATAAGATAGGAATTCTGTTATCACATGAAACGTTTTCTCTTCATATTTCTTTTGTTTTGATCCTGCCAGTTTGATTGATTAGATTAGGCCAAACTTGTAAAAACCATCACGGATTATCTGTATTGTGTTTGCCTATATTAACACGTAACCCGTCGTGACTCGAGTTTGAGAGCGACAGTTCCACCTAAAGCTTCCACCTCTGATTTTTCAGATCGAACCTGAACAACAAGCACATCCTCGTTGTAGTGGGGTCGGCCCGTCATCACCATCCCCACACGACAAACTTTTGGGGATTGAGAGAGTATTTAGCAAGTTGTTTCCTTCAACGAGAATCACCACCACCACTCACGAGAAAGTCGGTTTGCAAACGCGGCGGAGAGGGAGAAACCAGACCACACGGATCCGGTGTTCCAAAATTTTATTTTGAACCAAATCAATTGCGGTCGCATGGCCTAATGGATACGGCGCTCGCCTCCGGGGCGGGGGATTGTGGGTTCCAGTCCCACCGTGATCGTTTTTAGTGTGGCGCCCTTGTTTTTCTTTCGTACCATGAACTAGTGGCATGACAAGGATCAGAGGGAGAACAGTGTTCTCATTTCGAACTGAGCTCCCATGAACCCATCAGAGGGAAAGAGAAGATGGGTTCTCTAGCTTGCAGCTTCGTCTTCCTCCTCTGCGCATCCTTCGGAGCTGCAAATGGGGTGTGCGGTAGTAGGGTTGGCGCCATGACGACATCGGAGGAGAGCGGGACGGTGCGGCGGCTGCACACCAACGGGAGCCGCGGCGCCTGCGCACGCTTGGGCTGCGTACCCAGTGGCGGAGCTGAAGTAGAACTATTGGGTTCAGGTGAACCCAATAAACTTATGTAAATCAAGCATGATTAACCTATTGCTACAAGTTTCAACTCATTAAATCAGTTGACTTATATTTAATTTACACATATATTTTTAAGTGAACTCATTGACAAAAAATTTCCAGCTACGCCACTGTGGTTACCTCTACTCTACACCCGAGCCGTTGGGTTGGGCGCTGCACACCCCAGTGAGCAACTGAGCATACATTCGTCTCCGTTCTTGCATCGATGCCATTTCTTTCCCATGCGGAAGTTGAAAAAAAATGTGATTCCTAGTTCGTTGTTTCTAGCGAAGTTGGGCGGCTGGTCACAACCAGTCAGTGGTCACTACTAGGGCAGTGTTCAGTTTTGCTCTGAATCTTGCGATGCCTAGTGTGAGTCGTGTGTGTAAACGATGTTGTCATGAACAGTTTAACGCAGATTGATAGCTGACAAATTATCATGAACTGCAATGTCACATTTTCTTGAAACAGTCATTTTCAATTTGTTCAAGCACACACACTAGATACAGGTTCTGGAGGAGCGGGGCAGAGCCATGGCCCAACATCGTCCCCCATGAGGCAGAGGAGGCGTTAATGGACGCTCCATATTGTCTTGTCTGATTGCAACTGGATAGGAGCTTGTTGGGGTGACGACCGCGTAGAAGACGGCTCGTGAGTCCACGGCCTGCTGGACTGCTACGAATGGGAACACCGGGCCGGGTGCATTTCGGATGGTGGACTGTGAGCCTACCAGAGTTTGGGCTTTCATGACGGCAGCACCTCTTCCTAGTTTCATTTTTTTTATTTCGGTTCGAAAATCAAAATCGGGTACCCACTGAACCGACGAAAACGACATTAAACCAAACGGCCTATAATTAAATGGCATGCAGACCACGAAACATAGCTTTATGGCGTCGTCGTAGAGCACGATAGTATATTTTTTTCCCTCAAAACAAAAAATTATGCAATCGTCGACGTGTAAATGGCCGCACCTTCTCTAGATTAGCGTTCATCGAGGATTAGGAACGCAAGTTGGACACAGCAGCAGCTATACGCCTATACCATCATGCACCACCACCAGTCCACCACCAGCTAGCTAATCCACATGTCCAAGGAAAGCCAAGTTGCGTTACAGTTCACCACTCCCAGTTCAGCGAACAACGCGACAATCCCAGCCGTGCTGACCGACAGGCTCACAAGCAGCACAGCAAGCAGGGCGGCCAGTTGCTGCCCCCGGTTAGGTTATCTCCTCCCCTGTCTTCCTCGTCTTCTCGAGCACACGTCAAGCTCGTTTCTCCCCTGTTTTCAGTACTAGCCATCATCGGCGGCTTTCGTTTCGCCAGCGTGTCCTTTTCTAGGCTAGCTGAAAAAGAAAATCTCTGAAAAAAAAAACAATTGTGTCTTCTTCTCGTTCGTTTGATTTGACATTCTCTGACGGTTGACATGACAACGGCGTTGTGAGCGTTCCTGCCGACGACGTTCATGTCTCCTCTCCATTTTGTCGGCGAGTTGTTATGCTAATGGAACCGATAATCGGCGGGAAAGCTACGGAGCAGCGGTGTGGCTTGTCAGGGTCAGTTTCAGGGGTTCCCGGGAACAAAAAAAAAACTGAGCAGGAAAACATGCTAGTAGTAGGAAGCACATCTATAGCACAAGAAGCTTCAACTCTTGCTTTGATTCTAAGGACATCATCATGTGTAGTTGGGAAAGAGAAGTTCCAACCTCCGAAACCATTTCTTTCTCAATGTAGATGCAATGTTCCGACATGTCTCAGCGAAGGGCTGGGCTGCGCGTGGTGCCGTCTTGTTGGAGCATCAAAATTGCCGTATGTTTCTGACAACCTGTGCTAGCTGAATACAGAACATACACAGCCTGCGATTTCTAGTCAAAATCGTTCTGTTGAAAGGTACTACACATGAGGTGCACCTGGACGCCCAGTTCTCAAATCGCAGGCCCGAATTGAATTGATGTAGATTTTTTGTATTTCCTGTAGAAAGAACAAAACCATGTCAAGACAACGAGTGATGAGGCACCAATGATTCAGGCATTTACGGCACCGTAAAAATTTACTTCTGGTCAATCTCATTAGACAGTCCGATTTTGCTTCTCAGTCAGTTGTAGAGTAGTTTATTGAGGTAAAAGCTGTGCCATTTCGTCGGATACTTTGAAGTTTCGTTCCATGTCCGATTTGACGATATCTTGTAAGTACTGAAAGCTCAGCAAACTATGAATGATGACCTTGAACTCCTTTCAGTCAATATGGAGGTCGCCATCCGACATGACAGCCTAGATTATAACTCGAGACTAAGATGAATTGTATTGATATGCATTTTTACAGGCTACAAAAAGTTGAAGTCGATGTATTGAGCGAGCTGTTCGCCGATCTATTGCCCATCGTCCATTCCTTTTGTGTTGTCGAGTTGTGGCTTGTTTATTTCGTGTTGGACTATTCGGTGAAGCTCTCGGAACGTACCTTTCCCTGCTCTAGTTAAGAAAATTGATTATTGGAGATGGCTGCTAATGGATCCTGTTCCTGAGAATACCTGTGCGATGGCTCATGCCCATCTGTCAATCATGTTCCTAACTGTTTCCTAAATATTTTTCCTGACAACCTCATGTACTGTGCGTCTCGCTCTGCACTTGCTTCCAATAAATTACCAGAAACGAGCCAAACAAATTTGCCCGATCGAACCGTCGCGTGGTTCCCCAATTAACATCAACCACAGGCTCACTAGTACAATCATGCTTGATAATCTATTCAGGTGTCACTGCTAAGAAGTAGACTTTTCAGCAAGTTTAGTGTCCTTCATTATGGCTTCCACACAAGTTAACATATAAACACTCTTGTATTGACCGCAAGCATTGAAACCGGCAAATGGACAAAGCACAAAGGATCTTTTCTCCGAATAAGAGGGAAAAAAGACTACATCACAGGATCAGTAATAATCTAATTAACATGAAAAAGCAATAGCTGCTTGTGTTGGGATAACATGCTTTTGCTGGTAGACTTAATGCATCATGTGACCAGTTTAGCCGCCCTGCTCGCCAATAATGAATACACACATGCAGTGTATTCCACTAATCTCGAACAGCTCAAAAGGTATCCTTGAAAAAAAAAACAGTAGATGATCTGAAGCTAGCCTTGCGCCCTTGCATAAGCAAAGGTAGCGCAGCCCTGCTAGTCTAATTCGAAACTGATGATAAACCTAAAAGGCAGTGGTTGGATTATAAAAACGAGAGCACAATATATTGTGTGTGAATCATCATCGCACATGTTCTTCGTTTACTTTTCCAGATCAAATAAAGGCGATGCAGAATCAATCAGGAGACAGCCATATCTGTTCTTGCAATTATTTAACTGTAAACAACACAAAGGATATCTTTCTTTAGTTTGTCCCAGTCTAACAACATATGTTTTTTTTTTCAGATTTTTCACTGGTGGCAGATCACAAGCGTGCACTGGAGACATGTTGTAACACCCATATTTTATGTACAAAAAAATTTTGCTCAAACCCTTGATCATTGTAGCATGCATTTTTGGGTGAATTTTTGATGTTCAAACGAGTAGCAAACGTTCAAATTTGAATTTGAATTCAAATCAAAAGAAAAGAAATAAAAAATAAAAAGAAAAGGAATTAAACCCCTCTCTGGGCCGAATTTCCCTCCCCTGGCCCATTTCCCCTCCTCTCTCCCGCGGCCCAGCCAGCCTCTCCCCTCTCTCCCTCTCTCTGCCGGGCGGGGCCCGCGTGTCGCGCGCCATCCCTTACCTCCCTCCCCTCTCTTTCCCGCGCCGCGCGTGCAACCGCCACCCCCCGCGCCCACTCCGCACCCCCCCTCTCCAAACCGCCCTCCCACGACGTGATCACCCCGGGAACCCCCCCCCCCCCCCATCGCGTGCGCCAGCAACCACCGCCTCCCCCGGACCTATAAATTCAGCCCTTCCCCCTCTGTTTCCCCTTCCCCGCGCCAAAACTCTAGCCTCGCCGTCCCCAAGGTCTGTCTCGCGCGTTCCCGGCTAGCCGACGGTTGCAGCACCTCATCTACCCCGCTAACCTCGTCGCCGTGTCACCAGGAACACGCCAGGCAAGTCTGCGCGGGGAGATCGCCGGAGAATCGCCGGATCCGACGTGCACCGACGCCAACCACCGCCCCTCTCGCCGCCGACCCCTCTCCAACCAACTTCGGACCTCGCAACCCCCCCTAGGTATGCTCCCCACCCTCTCTTCTTTCGTTTAGTGCGAATTACGCTTGGAATCAGTGGCATTTTTGCCGTTTTGGCCGTCTCCGGCGAGCTCGCCGTCGCGGGCGTCTAGCGCCGCCGCGCCGGGCGCCGCCGACGTCGCCGGGGGCGACGTGGCCCCATCTGGGCCGTCGGTAGAACCCCAACGGCCACGATTATAACCCCGTACCGGTTCGGGTAATAAAATCTGAGCCATCCATTTAAGATCCAACGGCCCACGTTCAAAGTTCTTTTCCCGCCTGCGCATTTGCACCGGGGCCCCTGGAAATTCACTAGCTACCCTCTGACCCTTGCTGGAATTCAAATCTAGCCCCCAGAATTCACAGTCTAGCCCCTGAAACCCTAAAAATTGGATTTAATCACTTAAATAGTCAATTTAACCCCTGTAAATTTGTAGAATCATGTAATTAGCCCCTGTACAGTGTAGTAAACTATTTAATTAGTCCCTGGACTTTTATTTATTTGCTGAATATTGTTTATAGGTGTATTTAATGTGTAGAAAATAGATAAAAATAGTAATTAAGTGTAGAAATGTTAGGAAAAATTGGTATAAATCATTTTATGTTGTGAATAAATTGTAGAATTCTTTGGAAATATATTTTGTCCATGGAATATTTATTATAAATGTTTAAAAATACATTTTGGCCATAGAAAATTCAATAAAAATGGTTTTAGGCTATATTTAATTCTCAAAAATGTAGGATAAATCTAAAATACATACTTTGACCATGTTTTGTAATAAATACTTCGTAGGGACGCATTAGTATAGGATTTTATGCTTATGTGTGTATTGTGATGCAATGTTTTGCGTGCCTTTTACTTATTTAGCTTTATTCTATTCTTGCCATGCTTGGGCATATATCTAGAGTCGTATTACGACCCTAATCTTAACCTCCAAGACCAGGACTTCGCCAACACTCAAGTCTTCAACGAAGGCAAGTGCCCTTGACCATTTTGCTCTAGTTCTAGGGATTTAGATAGGTGCATGCTAATTAAATTGATGTTCTACTTCATGTTTATATGCCCTGTTCCATATAATTCCTTGTTACCTGAAATGGGTTGGGAAGTAGATAGGTTATAGTTATGCTTAGCCATGCTTAAATGTTGGGATTGGGATTTTATACAATTGTGCTACATTAAACTTTATGGTTACTTGAACTTGTGATGATTACACTATTGTAGTGGATAGGAATCTGGTGGTTGGTTAGTATTGGTATGGTGCAGTTTGCACGAGACCCGGGATTGGGGTTTGTTACCACCGGATTCTAAGGACCGGTTTATGGAGGAAGCCACTAAGCTTTATAGTACCACCACGAGACTGAGATGGGGCAGCATGGTCAATTAATTAGGCTTCTCCCGATGAAATGCTAGTGGTTGGATGGTGCGGGGAATGATGCGGGTGATCTGCTCTGGGATCCGCAAGGCTCAAGAGGGGGCTCTGGGGCGGGGGGTTACTCTGAGAATCCCCAGTGGTGGAAACCTTAGAGGGCTAGCACTAGTCGGGAGTACCTTTGTAAAGACCATGTAATGATCTCCGGGCCACACACCTACGGAAGTGTGAAATGTGGTTGATCACCACGGGCTACATGGAGGTTTACTCAAGTCCACCTGGCAACAGGGGATGAAATCACTGCTTGTGGGGAAAGGGTACACTCTCTGCAGAGATTTGGTAAAACTGTCATGACAGCCGTGCTCACGGACAAGAGCGGCTTGGGGCCAGTTCATAATTAGTTTATGGTTGGGAAATGGTGGTTATTTATGATTCAAGTTACATTCATTATCAGTACTCATGTGTTGATTACTCCTTGAATTATGATATTGATAAATGGAAGCTAAGGTTAGGTTCTAGGCATAGTGCTAAGCCATAATTGGCCTTCCCTTTTGCTTTAGCCAATCATGTCATCTCTTCCCGCACTTGTTGAGTACTCTATGTACTCAAGCGTTTAATTCTCCTTTAGAATATGAAGAAGAAGAAGCTGCACCAGAGAATTTCTTCGTCAATCCAGAGGACTTGGCCTAGGCTGGCGACCATACGCGCAACGGCTGCCTGTGGAGATGAAGCCCCGCTTTCCTATCTTGCTTTCTGTAGTAATGAACTGTTTAGTGTTGTAATAGTTGTGGTTTGTATTTGTAGACCTTCGGGTCATACTGTAAGACAATTTATGTAATCGAACATGGCAATGTAATGGTATTTCACTTTCGTCGACGCATGTACGATTCAACTGATCCTAGCGTACATGTGATTAGCGTATGTTCATCTTTACGATGACCGGGCGTGACAAAGTGGTATCAGAGCCTTGTTGCCCGTAGGACGCAAGCCTAGTTAGAAATGGCCGAAAATTAAGGACTATACTATTTTCTTATGAAATAGTATTTCCAAAAACTTTGTGCTCCCCATCTCAAACCTTGTGCTCCTTATCTTGCTGCACTTATTGATTTATTTCTAAATTAATTTATTGATTATTGATCTCACTCTCTTCTTTTCAAATGTTTGTAGATGGCGCGAACCAAGCAGACGGCTCGCAAGTCGACTGGGGGTCGTGTTTCACGCCACGCCCTAGCCAGTCGCTCCGCACCTTACACCCCCAGGAGGGAGACGACGCTGTTCTCCACTGGGAGTGCTGCTTCGAGAATGCGTGTCCGTCTTCACTCTCTTCTTAGAGGTGCGGGGTACCGTGAGTACCGTGTTCGTCTGGTCTACCACACTACTAGGGTCTTTGCACCCTACACTGGTGGACTGGAGTGGAGTTCTCAGCTGGCCGTCTACTACGACTCAGAGCTGCTGCACTCTCACTTCTCTCCGGCCTGGAGGAGCTCCCAGCGTGCGGCTGAGGAGGACACCACGTGGGAGGCGACTACCTACTGGAGCCACGCCCACAAGTTCCTTCTTGGGTGCACGGAGCACGCGTACACCCCTCAGCGCCCTAGTGGCACGGCCGCCTTCTCTGGACGTGACGTCGAGGGGCACTTGACTCACCCCCAGTGCGAGAGGCTGGTGGACGACGTTGTGGAGTTGTCTTCGCGACTCCAGTGTTGTCAGCAGGAGCTACAGGACAGCAGGAACCTGGTTGACCGCTACGAGCGACTTCGCCGACGCTACGCGAGGATCACTGCAGCTGATCCTAACTCTCCTCAGTACGCTTCGGACATGGATCCTTGGGACCCGAACTCTCCAGATCGTCGCATGAACTCCCCCCAGGAATCAAGAGAGGACTCGGAAGAAGAAGACCCGAAGATGGAGGTTGAGGAAGACTCCGATGAGTAGGAGTGGACTTGTTTTCCCGTTGGACAACTCAGGACACCTATCCTTAGTATGTAGGAGCGTGTAGCTGCGCCCTCTTTAGTCTTGAGTTGTGTTATCTATGTTGTTATGCTAGTAGTTTGCTTTATGTTGTGTGTGTGTGCGACATGAGTTGTGGAATGCTTCGGCATCCTGTCCACATCCATGTCATTTGTATATAGGCTTGTTAGTGTGTTGTGCGAGTTGTGGAATGCATTAGCATCTTGTCCACATCCGCACTAGTTGGTTAATGAATTTGCTTGTTTTATATATATATGTGTCTCCCTTGATGCATGTAGTTGGGACCGTTTGCCATAGTGTACCCTTCTATATCTTATCTATTTTTCTAAAATTTCAATTATTCCCTACACTGATGTCTGGAAGAGGTAGAGGTAGAGGTCGTGGAAGGGGTGTTGTGCCCCAAGATGAAGGACTTGGAGGTGTGCCTGGATGGAATGGTAGGGGTGCCCGAGGGGCCCCAGTCGCGCAACAAATGCAGCAGATGATGGCCATCCAAACCCAGCTACTTAACAACCTCACTCAGATTGTCACCAACCTGCAGCAAGCCCCACCCCCACCACCACTAAACTACAACCTTCCGCCACCACCACCTTTTCCACCTAGGTCCTTCCTTAGGGACTTCCTGAACACTCATCCACCCACTTTCACCACCGTTACCGAACCCATGGATGCCGATGATTGGCTCCGTATCGTTGAAAGCAAGCTGAGGCTCATCCACTGTGAAGGAAGGGAGAAAGTGCTACTAGCCTCCCATCAACTCCAAGGACCGGCAGCCGACTGGTGGACTGCCTTTACTGAAGCCCACCGGGATCCAGAAAGCATTACTTGGGAAGAATTCAGGACTAACTTCTGCAATCACTTTGTGCCTGAGGGAGAAATACAAGCAAGGCGTGAAGAGTTCCTTATGTTGAAGCAGGGCCGTATGACTGTGAGGGCCTATTTGAATGCATTCACCCAGTTGTCCCGCTATGCTCCAACCGATGTGGACACTGACTCCAAGAAACAATTCCGCTTCAAGAATGGGTTGGACAAGGAGTTAAAGTTCGCCATGTCTTCCAGCGACTACGACGACTTTCAGAAGCTGGTTGACAAAGCTTTTGAAGTGGAGAGGACCAAGAAGGAACTAGATGATGAGGAAAGAAAAAGGAAGTTGACTATGGCACATGCCTCTAGCAGCAATGTGCGCCCCCGTATTAACCCTCCGCCTGCAAACCAAATGATTCGTCCCATGAACTACTCGGGACAGAGGTTTCCCAACTCCAACTACAGGCCACCCACTCCCTACAACCAGCAAATGCGTCAGCAGCAGCAGCCACCACGCCAGCCAATGCAACCCCCACGTCAGCAGATGCAGCCACCCCGCCCTTCAGCTCCAGCTAACCGTCCAAACGGCCAACCCCCAAGAAACCAATCAGGAGGCAACAAGGGCCCAAATAAAGCTGCGGGAGTACAATGTTACAAGTGTGGAGAATGGGGACACTATGCCAGCAGTTGTCCAAAGAAGCAACAGAACCCATCTGGTCGTGTCAACCATGTGACTCTGGAACAAGCACAGGAAGCGCCTGATGTGGTGATCGGTATGTTTTCTGTTAACTCCCACCCCGCCACCATATTGTTTGATTCGGGTGCTACACATTCATTTATATCCAAGGATTTCATAAAGAAGCATGACATGGTAGTTACATTCTTGAATGGGCCATTATTGATAAACTCTCCTGGAGGAGAGATGGTGGCAAGGCATCTATGCCGAAAAGTGAGTATAAACATAAGGGGGGTAGTCTTTTGGGCCAACCTAATAGTGTTGGACTCACAAGGATTAGATATCATTCTGGGAATGGACTGGTTGACGAAGAATCAAGGAGTAATTCATTGTGCAACTAGAACAGTCTGCTTAACACACCCGGATGGCACTACAGTGGAGTTCAAGCCAGATCAGACACAAGAGGCAGTAGTACAACTCAATCATCTTGAGAGTACCAAAGATATCAGGGTTGTGAAGGAATTTCCGGATGTATTCCCAGATGACTTACCAGGTATGCCCCCTGATCGAGAGATTGAATTTATCATTGAACTAGTACCTGGAACGACCCCAATATATAAGAGGCCATATAGAATGGATGCTAAACAACTAGCTGAACTAAAGGATTATATTGAGGAGTTATTGGCAAAAGGATATATTCGCCCTAGCTCATCGCCTTGGGGAGCACTAGTTATATTTGTACCTAAGAAGGATGGAACGCAAAGGTTGTGTGTGGATTACCGCGCTTTAAATGAGGTAACAATCAAGAATAAATATCCACTACCAAGGATTGAAGATTTGTTTGATCAGTTGAGAGGAGCATGTGTGTTTTCCAAGATTGATCTTTGTTCGGGCTACCATCAACTGAAGATTAGACCGTCAGATATTCCCAAGACGGCATTTGTCTCTCGGTACGGATTATATGAGTATACGGTTATGTCGTTTGGATTGACCAATGCTCCGGCATATTTTATGTATCTTATGAACAAGGTATTCATGGAGTACTTGGACAAGTTCGTAGTGGTATTCATCGATGACATACTTATCTACTCCAAAACTGAAGAAGAGCATGAGTAGCACCTCAGGATGGCCCTATAGAAGCTTCGCCAACATCAACTGTATGCCAAACTTAGTAAGTGTGAGTTTTGGCTAAAGGAGGTATCATTTTTGGGACATGTCATATCCGAAGGAGGTATAGCAGTGGATCCAGGCAAAGTGGTCGATGTTCTTAAGTGGGAAACACCTGAGAGTGTACATGATATAAGAAGATTCTTAGGTATGGCTGGTTACTACCGTTGATTCATCGAGGGATTTTCAAAGATCTCTCGACCACTAACCAAGTTGCTTGAGAAAGGAGTTGCTTTCAAATGGACCCCCGAATGTGAAGTAAGCTTCGCCGAATTGAAGAAGAGGTTGACCAGTGCACCGGTATTGGTGATGCCTGATATGCAGAAGGAGTTTGTGGTCTATTGTGATGCATCTGGGCATGGTTTAGGATGTGTCTTGATGCAAGGAGGACATGTTGTGGCCTATGCTTCAAGATAGCTTCGGAAGCATGAGAGGAACTATCCAACACATGATTTAGAATTGGCATCTGTTGTTCATGCTTTGAAGATATGGAGACACTATTTGATGGGAAAAAGAACTGAGATATACACAGATCACAAGAGCTTGAAATACATATTCACACAGCCGGATCTTAATCTCAGACAACGTCGTTGGTTGGAATTAATAAATGATTTTTATGTGGGAATCAACTACCATCCAGGCAAGGCTAATGTGGTCGCTGATGCTCTAAGTAGGAAGGGACAAAGCAATAACTTGTCAGTACAAGCTCTTCAACCCCAGCTATGTGAAGAGTTTGCAAGGTTAAATCTATGTCTAGTTTCTAGCACTGAAGCAGTTGCTATGGAAGTGGACTCAACCCTTGAACGTGATATACGAGAAGGGCAAAAGAATGATGAGAAGGTCAAGGAGATCAAAAAGTTGATGAAGAAAGGGAAAGCTCCGAACTTTAGAGAGGATGAACAAGGAACCCTATGGCTTGGAAAGAGGATTTGTGTTCCAGATATCAAGGAGATTAAGGAGTTTATACTAAGAGAAGCTCATGACTCATCTTACTCTATTCATCCCGGAAGCACAAAGATGTATCAAGACCTTAAAGATCGATATTGGTGGCATGGAATGAAACGGGATGTAGCAGAATATGTGGCCATATGTGATACATGTCAGTTGATTAAGGCGAAACATCAAAGACCAGCAGGGTTATTGCAACCAATCAAAGTGCCAGAATGGAAATGAGAAGAAATTAGTATGGACTTCATTGTGGGACTACCAAGAACACAGTTTGGATATGATTCTATATGGGTTATTGTGGACCGTCTAACTAAAGTTGCTCACTTTATTCCTGTGAAAGAGACCTACAATGGTCCCAAGTTGGCGGAACTGTACATCTCCAGGATTGTATGCTTACATGGAGTTCCTAAGAAGATCATTTCAGACAGAGGCACTCAATTCACCTCAAGATTCTGGCAGAAGTTGCATGAATCAATGGATACCCGTCTAAATTTTAGTTCGGCGTATCATCCACAAACTGATGGTCAGACAGAACGCACCAACCAGATATTAGAAGACATGTTGAGAGCGTGTGCTTTAAAGAATAGCAAAAGTTGGGACAAGAATCTGCCATATGCCGAATTTTCTTACAACAACAGTTATCAAGCCAGTTTGAAGATGTCTCCTTTTGAAGCATTGTATGGGCGAAAATGTAGGACACCGTTGTTTTGGAATCAAACTGGGGAAAGTCAAGTCTTTGGGCCTGACGTGTTACAAGAGGCTGAAAGACAAGTACAAGAAATTCGGAAGAATCTAAAGGCAGCTCAAACAAGACAGAAGAGTTATGCGGATACTCGAAGACGTGATCTCACATTTGAAGTTGGTGATTATGTATACTTGAAGGTGTCACCTATGAGAGGATTGAGAAGATTTAAAGTAAGAGGCAAGTTGTCACCACGCTACATTGGTCCGTTCAAGATACTCGAAAGACGAGGTGAAGTGGCATATCAACTTGAGCTTCCGCCACACTTGTCAGATGTGCATAATGTGTTCCATGTATCACAGCTTTAGAAGTGCTTAAGAGTGCCTGAAGAGCAATTGCCTATGGAAGCCGTGGATGTACAGGAAGACTTGTCTTATGTGGAGCAGCCTGTCAAGATACTTGAGACACTGGAAAAGGTCACAAGAAACAAAGTCATTCGCATGTGTAAAGTACAGTGGAAGCATCATTCAGAGGCGGAAGCAACATGGGAAAGAGAAGAAGATCTCAAGGCGGATTTTCCTCATCTATTCTCTTAGAACGTCCGAATCTCGAGGGCGAGATTCCTTTTAAGGGGGGTAGAGTTGTAACACCCATATTTTATGTACAAAATTTTTTTGCTCAAACCCTTGATCATTGTAGCATGCATTTTTGGGTGAATTTTTGATGTTCAAACGAGTAGCAAACGTTCAAATTT
This sequence comes from Tuctoria greenei, assembly GCA_036927565.1. Classification (NCBI taxonomy): domain Eukaryota; kingdom Viridiplantae; phylum Streptophyta; class Magnoliopsida; order Poales; family Poaceae; genus Tuctoria; species Tuctoria greenei. The sequence goes on along the minus strand of JAYESD010000002.1, from coordinate 284,174,885 downwards.
GAATTTGAATTCAAATCAAAAGAAAAGAAATGAAAAAGAAAAAGAAAAGGAATTAAACCCCTTCGTGGGCTGAATTTCCCTCCCCTGGCCCATTTCCCCTCCTCTCTCCCGCGGCCCAGCCAGCCTCTCCCCTCTCTCCCTCTCTCTGCCGGGCGGGGCCCGCGTGTCGGCGCCATCCCTTACCTCCCTCCCCTCTCTTTCCCGCGCCGCGCGTGCAACCGCCACCCCCCGCGCCCACTCCGCACCCCCCTCTCCAAACCGCCCTCCCACGACGTGATCACCCCGGGAAACCCCCTCCATCGCGTGCGCCAGCAACCACCGCCTCCCCCGGACCTATAAATTCAGCCCTTCCCCCTCTGTTTCCCCTTCCCCGCGCCAAAACCCTAGCCTCGCCGTCCCCAAGGTCTGTCTCGCGCGTTCCCGTCTAGCCGACGGTTGCAGCACCTCATCTACCCCGCTAACCTCGTCGTCGTGTCACCAGGAACACGCCAGTCAAGTCTGCGCGGGGAGATCGCCGGAGAATCGCCGGATCCGACGTGCACCGACGCCAGACACCGCCCCTCTCGCCGCCGACCCCTCTCCGGCCAACTTCGGACCTCGCAACCCCCCTAGGTATGCTCCCCACCCTCTCTTCTTTCGTTTAGTGCGAATTATGCTTGGAATCAGTGGCGTTTTCGCCGTTTTGGCCGTCTCCGGCGAGCTCGCCGTCGCGGGCGTCTAGCGCCACCGCGTCGGGCGCCGCCGACGTCGCCGGGGGCGACGTGGCCCCATCTGGGCCGTCGGTAGAACCCCAACAGCCACGATTATAACCCCGTACCGGTTCGGGTAATAAAATCCGAGCCATCCATTTAAGATCCAACGGCCCACGTTCAAAGTTCTTTTCCCGCCTGCGCATTTGCACCGGGGCCCCTGGAAATTCACTAGCTACCCCCTGACCCTTGCTGGAATTCAAATCTAGCCCCCAGAATTCACAGTCTAGCCCCTGGGACCCTAAAAATTGGATTTAATCACTTAAATAGTCAATTTAACCCCTGTAAATTTGTAGAATCATGTAATTAGCCCCTGTACAGTGTAGTAAACTATTTAATTAGTCCCTAGACTTTTATTTATTTGCTGAATATTGTTTATAGGTGTATTTAATGTGTAGAAAATAGATAAAAATAGTAATTAAGTGTAGAAATGTTAGGAAAAATTGGTATAAATCATTTTATGTTGTGAATAAATTGTAGAATTCTTTGGAAATATATTTTATCCTTGGAATATTTATTATAAATGTTTAAAAATACATTTTGGCCATAGAAAATTCAATAAAAATGGTTTTAGGCTATATTTAATTCTCAAAAATGTAGGATAAATCTAAAATACATACTTTGACCATGTTTTGTAATAAATACTTCGTAGGGACGCATTAGTATAGGATTTTATGCTTATGTGTGTATTGTGATGCAATGTTTTGCGTGCCTTTTACTTATTTAGCTTTATTCTATTCTTGTCATGCTTGGGCATATATCTAGAGTCGTATTACGACCCTAATCTTAACCTCCAAGACCAGGACTTCGCCAACACTCAAGTCTTCAACGAAGGCAAGTGCCCTTGACCATTTTGCTCCAGTTCTAGGGATTTAGATAGGTGCATGCTAATTAAATTGATGTCCTACTTTATATTTACATGCCCTGTTCCATATAATTCCTTGTTACCTGAAATGAGTTGGGAAGTAGATAGGTTATAGTTATGCTTAGCCATGCTTAAATGTTGGGATTGGGATTTTATACAATTGTGCTACATTAAACTTTATGGTTACTTGAACTTGTGGTGATTACACTATTGTAGTGGATAGGAATCTGGTGGTTGGTTAGTATTGGTATGATGCAGTTTGCACGAGACCCGAGATTGGGGTTTGTTACCACCGGATTCTAAGGACCGGTTTATGGAGGAAGCCACTAAGCTTTATAGTACCACCACGATACTGAGATGGGGCAGCATGGTCAATTAATTAGGCTTCTCCCGATGAAATGCTAGTGGTTGGATGGTGCGGGGAATGATGCGGGTGATCTGCTCTGGGATCCGCAAGGCTCAAGAGGGGGCTCTGGAGCGGAGGGTTACTCCGAGAATCCCCAGTGGTGGAAACCTTAGAGGGCTAGCACTAGTCGGGAGTACCTTTGTAAAGACCATGTAGTGATCTCCGGGCCACACACCTACGGAAGTGTGAAATGTGGTTGATCACCACGGGCTACATGGAGGTTTACTCAAGTCCACCTGGCAACAGAGGATGAAATCACTGCTTGTGGGGAAAGGGTACACTCTCTGCAGAGATTTGGTAAAATTGTCATGACAGCCGTGCTCACGGACAAGAGCGGCTTGGGGCCAGTTCATAATTAGTTTATGGTTGGGAAATGGTGGTTATTTATGATTCAAGTTACATTCATTATCAGTACTCATGTGTTGATTACTCCTTGAATTATGATATTGATAAATGGAAGCTAAGGTTAGGTTCTAAGCATAGTGCTAAGCCATAATTAGCCTTCCCTTTTGCTTTAGCCAATCATGTCATCTCTTCCCGCACTTGCTGAGTACTCTATGTACTCAAGCGTTTAATTCTCCTTTAAAATATAAAGAAGAAGAAGATGCATCAGAGGATTTCTTCGTCAATCCGGAGGACTTGGCCTAGGCTGGCGACCATACGCGCAACGGCTGCCTGTGGAGATGAAGCCCCGCTTTCTTATTTTGCTTTCTGTAGTAATGAACTGTTTAGTGTTGTAATAGTTGTGGTTTGTATTCGTAGACCTTCGGGTCATACTGTAAGACAATTTATGTAATCGAACATGGCAATGTAATGGTATTTCACTTTCGTCGACGCATGTACGATTCAACTGATCCTGACGTACATGTAATTAGCGTCTGTTCATCTTTACGATGACCGGGCGTGACACATGCCGCCCGTAGAAGAACAGATCACAACTCCACGAGACAATATGTGCAATACATTGGCATTCACGTGATTTGACTTCATAACAAACACGAATGACTGACTTCATAACGAACACGAATGACAACTAGTGCAAATATCTGCATATATTGAATGAATCCCGTCAAAAAAAAAATGAATTGAATGAACATAACTTAATGCTGAGTCCGCATCGTATGAGCTCTGCTCTGCATAAAGATGAATCTTTTTTGAAACTTGTGGCATAAAGATGAATTTTCAGAATTGGTTTTTTGCGCATTGATCTCTTCTCATTATGTACAAGAAGGTAAACCAGATCGATCGAAGTTGCATAACGCGTCGCATTCGTTCTGCCTAAAAAGGACACTTGGACACTCTTCTCTGTTAGCTATCCCCTCCGATGCAAAGATGACAGAGAGAGAAAAAAAAGAGCAACCGATGAATTAACCAAGAAGGTGAAAACTCTCTCTAAATCTGCGGCAATTCTTGATCTTGGACGACGTCGGTGTCCATGAACACTCTGAGCCAGTAGTCCATGTCTTCGGCGGCGCCTCCCGACGACGACAACGAGGACGTGGCCACAGCGCCGAACGCGTCGGTGGGCTCCATTATCTCCGTGGGGACGACGTCAAAACTGTCCATCAGCGGCATCGACAGCGTCTCGGACCAGAAGCTCTCGTCGATCTGGAATTCCTCCGAGGAGGTGAAGCTCTCCTCCTTGGCGAACCCGCCGGAGCTGCTGGTCCCCGTGTTGCTTTGCTCGGTCATCGACGACGACGACCACTCGGTCACCGACGACGACGACGAGACGGACCGTTCGTCAGGCGACACTGGCGAAGCGGCCGTGGCGGTGGTCGGGACGACCTCGGGAACCTTGCTCGCGCTGCTGCCGCGCATCTTCGGCGCCGCGGGTTGTTTCTGCTTCTTCTTCCTGTTGTTGCTGCTGGCGCCCCCCGCCGCCGCCGGCGGTGGCGCGTGGTCCTGCTTGGTCGGGTCGAGCCGCTTCTTGAGGTGCGTGTGCCAGACGTTCTTGATCTCGTTGTCCGTCCTCCCGGGCAGCCTGGCGGCAATGGCGGACCACCTGTGACCAAACAATTCCCAGGAGCTCATCAGCGCACGATTCGGAGTATTATTACTTTGCCAAAGGATGTGATTAACGACGAGCGAGATGGCATGTTCTAACTATGCAGCCCCAGCGTGATTTGATTCCCGCTACAGGGATGACCACATGCTGCGGCTGTGTTAATAAGTGCATGTTTTCTGCGTATTTACTGTGCAGTGAATGAAATCAAGGGAGCGCTGCTAGTAGCTGGCGCTCGAGACCGGAGGAACGGCCAAACGCGAGATGGAATCTCCGGCAGATCAGATCTCGCGCATCACCAGTGACGCAATTAATAACTATAGTAACCAAGCGGCAGCAGGCTGACACTTTGGATTTTCTTTTTCCTTCACACTGATTGTGCTACAGGAGAGAGGGAGGAGGGGGCCCGTGACCGTGAGGATAGATAATCTGCTGTACACGATGTCCCCACAGGGGAAAAGAAAAGAAAATTTCTCTTGGTTTTTGCCGTTTGTTGAAGCAACAATCATTCTTGGTCCAACTTGGGTGAAAACAGTACTGTGGAAAAGACAGCAGGGATGCAAGAGGCAAGAACGGACCGGTTGCCGAGCAGGTCGTGCAGGCGGATGATGGCGTCCTCCTCCTCCTTGGTGAAGTTGCCGCGCTTGATGTCGGGGCGCAGGTAGTTGATCCACCGGAGCCGGCAGCTCTTGCCGCACCGCAGCAGCCCTGCAACAACCGCACATATTGTCTCGTTAATTAGCAGCACTCCGCAAGCTCTAGCACACTTGCGAGAAAAAAAAATGATGAAGCCCCGGCCTGGGCTGATGTGTGTGTGTGCTCGATTCGATCACTCACCGGCTTGCTTGGGCAGCGCGCGCCAGTTGCCGTGGCCGAAGCGGTGGATGTGGGCGACGAGGACCTTGTCCTCCTCGGGCGTCCACGGCCCCCTCTTCAAACCCATCTTCTCGCAGCACGGAGCCCTCCCCATCTGAGCGAGTTAATCCCCGCTCTCTTTTCTCTTTCTCAGCTGAGTGGTGGTGTCTGAAGCTCTCTGCTTGATGAGCTTGAGCACGCTGTCCGATCGAGGTGTGGGACGGGGGCAGCAGAGGTATGTACTAGTGTTCTCGTTGTGTTTAGACTTTGGAGCAGGCGGCACTCGTGCGTGAGCGGGAGTCGCGGGGGCCTCTCCGGGTATTTATCCTTGTAGCCGAACCGAGTGAGCGGTCTCATTCAGAAACGTGCGCTAATGTGCCGCTCTACGAAACTTCGCGGAAACAAGGTGTCTGCTAGCTCTTCAAGCGGGGTTACTCTATTCTATCCTCTTCAAGGTGTCTGCTAGCTCTTCATGTTGATCATTGGACGAAGATCTAAGCACCGGTGCATCGGTACTGTGTCGGCGGCTGCGAGCGAGTTCACGACACGATCCCGTTCGCGTGCGCCGGCCGGTAGGAAATTGGCAGGGGCAGCGCCGGGCAGAGCAAGCAGGCGGTAAAGTTCAGTCACGGGTTCGAGGCTCCACGGAAAGCATGGGAGCGGAAGATTTTGACGCGGGCGGGCATGCGAGCTGCCATTTCGTCGCAGCCGTATCGAATCCGAGCTCCTCTCTAGCTCGCTCGCTCGCCGCGGCCGGTACGGCACTCCTCGGCGGTGGGCGCATACGTGGCCACCTGGAATCTGCAGATTGGTGTTTAGAAACTGATGAGGCTACATTTATTTATTCTTGTGGTCCAATATATAGTTATTCAAATGGACCGCTCAGCACGAGCCCAGCACGATGATGCCCAGTACAAGCTGACCCAGTCCGTCTTCCGTGCCATGTCGTCGTGCTTACCGTGCGGTCCAGACACGGCATGGAGACCGTTTTTTCGTACCGGGCCAGGTTCGGTAGCAGCCAGCGCGGACGGCGGCTCGCGCGTGGCCGAAAGGCGCCGGCTCGGGCGCGGACGGCGCGAAAGGCAGGAGGCCGGCGGCGGCTCAACCGCGGACGGCGGGCGGCGGCGAGCGGTACGAGTGTGCTCGAGTGTTGCGATTCTGGTGGGGATTAGATGGCGGTTAGAGTTTGGAAAGGGAGTCGTCATATTTATATGAGTTTCACTCAATGCTGGATCCAATGGTTGGAGTCTATCCAACGCAGCCGATCAACGGTCTTGATACCCTATTTGAAGAGATGTCGGGTCGGCTTGAAATTCGTGCTGGGCTCATACTAGGAAGCTGGTCCAGGCATAACCCAACTATCGTACCCGGACCGATCCGGCACGATTTGACTCAGACTGGACTGTGCTTAGGGGGTGCTTTTTCGTGCCGGGTCTCAGGCCGCCGGATAGACCGGATTCATTTGGAGATCAATAGTCCAAGAGACGAAACACTGCATATGCCTGTAGTTGTTTACCAATTAAACTCTCGTTCGGCACAATTTTCTCCTCTCCGCGCAGTACTTTCTCACGGACGTTACCGTAATCCAGCTGCAGGACGCCGGCATTTCGATGTCGATCGAGGCTCCTCTCCCTGCTGGGCGCAAACGTCTCGGCGCGGCGATCAAACCCGTGATGTTGTCACCAGGCCTCTATCCATCGATCAAGCTAGCTGCTGCAACTTGCACGACGCCAAGAATAACATTAATAATGTCACTGCGGCACATGAATTTTTAAGTTTGACCAGAGTGGGGGCATGACCGCTGGTACGCTGCTATACTACAGTGGCAGTACGAAGGGTCAAGCCGTCAACGGCTATTCGCCGCTATTGTTCTTTTCTTCGAAAATGCAATTCGCCGCTATTGTTGGCCAGCGATACGGGCGAGCGATGATTCGGCATGATCCTCCGAGGAGCAAGTAGCCAAGTAGGGTTCCGTTGAATCGTCTGTACATGATGACGACCGTGCCATGATGATTCGGCATGTCGACCAGAATAGTCAATTTATTTTTCGTATATTGTTCTATATAATCAGCACTTGCAGATTAATCGATTACCCCCGACCAATGATCAAACACGCGCGCCGGCAAAACATATATGTACATATATATGACTATGAACAGGTCACAATCACAACTCGCAAGGTGCGTGCACACGACAAAAATGACACAGCCCCGCGTCGCGATCGGTCGAGATCGTCACCTCCTCAGCTAGATATTCCGCCTTCTTCCATATATAATTGAATTCGATCGATCGATCGTGGCGTCAAACCGCACTATCACCCCTCCTCCCGGGGATTAATTGATTAGACCACGCACGAGTATAACTTATTAAGTTAATTAGCTCACTAATGACGCAGAATATCTAATTAACTAAGCGGCACGTTTTCAATCATCATATCGATGTATCATCGTCGTCGATGGCAAATTAAAAAGCTCACCACCGAGCGACGGCCCCCACCCCACCAGCAAGCAAGCAAGCTCTCGCGGTCGCACGGGCCGGGGAGGCGGCTACCGCGGTTTGTCTTGTCGTTTTCTTTATTTTATTTTCTCGAAAAACAATGTCTTGTCTTGTCATTTTTTGACACATCCGGCTGCACAGTTCCTGTCTTGTGGTCAATGTTGGCTAATGCCCGAGTAAGTCAGTCGTCTACAATAGTAGCACATGTATGCACCTCTGTCGTTCATTTTTATTCGACGCTGATCGATTAGTTTAGCAACGGGGACTAATACGTTCGTGATCTTCGAAATTCATAAAGCAGCTGGATCGATCGTTTTCCTTGCGTTGTTGGTAGACTATACCAATTAACACCAAATCCTCCACTAACGACTTAATTTAACTGATTGAAGAAGCGCGCGACCCAAAAGGAGTCGATCAATCAATCAATCAGGCGTACGTGCTTCTCGTTTCGCTTCCTCCCTGAGTCGACGACGGCCGCGTGCACGGCGCGGCGGCCGTCGGCGGGTACGCCACCGTACGTTGTTCCGCTGTCCTCCGAAGCCCGGCCGTGGCGTCGGCACCCTCGCCACGCTCACGTCACCCGCCACTAACGGACTCTGTTTCTCACGTTTTTCCCGCCAGAAATGTGTAAAGCGGCGTACGTAGCTAGCTTTCCGGCATTTTGGAAAAGACGGGTACTGACCGCGGCGAGGCGAGGACTCTCTCTCCATAATGCGAGAGAGAGAGAGAGAGAGTGGAGAAAGAAGCGAGTAAAATAACCAGAGGATAAACCCGCGCGCGCGATCTGATGCCCCGATTTTCACCGAGCATTTTATTCTTCGCGAGCATTGCCCCCGTGCACGGTCGTAGCTCGCGACGACCTTTTGTTGCTGAACGCACGCGCGTGTAAAGACAAAACAAACTCATGCATCCGTCACTACTCTAGCTCCATCAGTCCACCCTTTTTCAAATGAAAGCCACCGGTAACTTACTTGGCCAACTCCGTAACCAGAACAGCGGTTGCCTGTGGCGAGCGCGGCTCCATCCGCGAGAAATAATACGGAGACCAATGACCTTGTGCAGCGTGCCGCGTAAAAAGCCGATCGACGAGTCGACGGCGTGATTCGCTTAAACTTGGCAAACCAACTCAGCTCTGACCACTTCCTAATAAATCGACAAGCGATTACGCCACCACCCTCCATAGCAACAGACATACTACCTCCGTTTCAGACAATGAAATAAACCAAAAATGAACTGCCCCAGACTGTTCCAACGAAAATTATTTTGATACATTGTAAGTCCTTTGAAAGTCGAAGTCTACTACAGTACAAAAGTGCAGAACTGCAGATGACATGCCGTGGAGCGATCGCGCGTTTTGATAGCCTAGAGTAAATTTTGCAGCTCAGACTCGTATGATACTACTTGGTTTTCCATTTCACGCGTACCAATTTGGCTGCCAGATAAATTAAAAGCGGCAAAACATTTATTCACATATTAAACTACAAAGAAAACTGCTGACGTATCGTGCTTGTTTCTCAAAACCAGAATGTTCTACTCCCTTCATCCCATGAACTTGTCGACAAGTTCATAAAGACAGGGAGTACAAACAACAACCAAAAAAATAATGATACGTTAACCCGTCACTCTGAAAAGCGAGTGCACGGCTGATCATTGTATGGCCTCTCCCTACACGAATACGAAACCTTAGCAACTACTGAAACTTTTCAAATGCAATCCGACTGCCATTACCGTCCAAAAACTGATCTGTGTACCATCCTCTCCTCCTGACTTCAGACACAAACGCTGGGAAAACCCTGTCCATCCTCTCGTAGGCTCCATTCAGAACTGTTTCACATGAACCGGTGCCTGACCTCTCCATTTCCGAAGCAAATGCAGCGACCAACCACCCTCTCAAAGCATCCTCTCCACTCGCACTTTGGTCCAGAACCATGTATGTCTTGTTGCTTTTTCGGCTAAGTAAAAACTTCTCGTTCGGAAAAGTTTCCTTCAACTGTTCGACGAGTACTGGGCTCAAAACTCTGCGGAGCGGTTGCCCAATTTTCACAGTTCCAGCTTCTTCTATTAGTCGGTTCGGAAATAGAAGATCTTCTCTGTATCTTAGCTCAGCCGGGCTAGAAACCTTTCCACTCTGTAGTGCAGACAAACGTTAGTCCTGTAATTAGAAGGAACAAGAGATACTAACATACGAACCTTAACAAAATCAGCCACAATCATCGCTGTTCTCTGTGGGTTGAGTGTGTTTACAGGTGTTGCTCTCATCTCTTGCACAACTCCACATATATGCACAGCAGAAAGCAATGGACCTACAATTAACTGGAAAAAATAACAAGGCAATTAGAAGCTTGTATCCGATAGAAAGTTCTTAAACAAGGTAATGGGTTAAGATGACACATAATAACTGAAATATTAACATCGGGCGTGGATAGAAAATAGAAACAGCTTTTACGACACATAACAACGTACAGTAAAATGTTGTGCCTGGTCTAATTGGATATACGCTGAATAGCACAGAAACATGGATAATATTATATTTACAGTATGGGTAACAACTGGTCTGTCTTGTATCCTCACTTGTCAAATGATTATGATACTCTGGGCTTGTTGCAGTTCATTTGACATAAATGGCACAGAGAAGCTATTTTAGAGGATCAATAAGCAATCCTTGGAATATAAGGGGGGCAGAGGGCATTGGCAGTTCTACAAGATCCACCTTAGTATGATAAGAGAGCTGGAAATTGTATAGCTCTATGATTGCCATTGACATAATCCATATGATTGTCCGGCTTTGTTAAATTAATTCCAATTTTTTGGCACATCACATGATATATAATATGGTGTAACTGGACATGGTTTAGTCCCAACTTCCTCTGAATATGTACCTTCCCCTGAGTCGTCGAGCAGACAGTAGATGCTAATCCAATTCCAGCTCCTATTCCCATGACATTGAAAAGTGTTGAGATTGCTTCTCCTTTAGCAAATAAGTCGCTCAGGTTACCTTCTTTGGCAAAAGAAGAATAAATTGGAAGCCTTGTCGCTCTGGCTGCAACAACAGCAATACCCTGCAATGACAAGCAATCATTTATCATGATTGCAACTCAACTTTTAGTATGAGAAACCTGGACAGATAAAATTTAATCTTTATGTTTTTGTTGTGTAGTTGTTTAATAACTACCACAGATTCCTGCTGTGGATCGGGCAAGTTTTACTAAGCACAGAAGCATAGAAATAATTATTCAAACTGAACTGAAAATATGAATTGTCGTCTGTGGACGCAAATAAGGATTTGCACCTTTGCAAAATTTCCCAAGCCTGCCACTTCAAGAAAAAGTTGTGGGCACAATGGCGAAATGACATCCAAGGCAGTACCAAGATCATAGAGAACATCAGCTGGGAAACAACAACAAAACTATAAATAACTTATATCCCAAAATAGCAACACAAAAGAAAAATAGATATAACACTGCAAGATAATAGAATCAAGAGGTGACAGAATTTAGACCACTATTACTAACCAAATATCCTCCAACTCTTTGGCTCTGAATCCATTCTTGCCCCCATGCTGCTACAGATTAGCTTCCCTGCGTGCTGCATTCCATCTTTCAGAATCTGAAATAGGTACAGAAAATCAGGCAATATGTTTGAAAGCAATACCAGTTTGAATTTTTTGCATCTCTGATAATATGCTTACCCAACTTACAGCAGTTGCTTGCGCAGGGGTAGGTCGCAAACCTGCAGCAATTAACAAAGACTGAGCCACAGCCCACTTGGGCAGTCAGTTGAGATGCAGTAATATTTTTCATAAACAAAGCGGGGTAGAAGCAAGGGGCTAAGAAGCCTAAGAGTCTGTTCGAACATTTGAATTCACTGAATCAACACACAAGATCGACTCAACGACTTATACTGCTTTAAAGGGAGTTACTGACCTGTGTTGACAGCACATGCAGCATAGCGCTAGTAAAATGCTGGAGCGCTCGGAATTTTGTATAAGTTAAATAACCCTCATTCACACTGCACAATTAATAGCAGAAACTTAAGATAGTCAAATGTTTCAATTATCCAGAATAGCATCGAGTCTAGGAACTTCATACCTGTATGGATAACCTGACGGGAAAAATTTACTCAAGAAAGAGTCAACAACTTTTTCATGTATAGGTCTCGAATCCTGCATAACTTTTACCTACAGAGAAAAAATGGTTATGGACTAGATGAGATTTTGAGCTAAACTCTGTGGATATCAGAAGAAATATGATTTTGCTAATTTCACAAGGGAGTTATGTTTGCACAAGCACAATAAGGATTGGATAATTTACATTATCCAAAGGAAACATTTAGTTGTCATTTCTACGGGAAGAGCTTGTACATTTCTGTCAGGCTTATTACAGGATGCGTGCCTGCATGGCAACTAATCACAACCATCAAATAAACAACCTAGCACCTAAAATAGATATGAGTTGTAGTGAGCTAGACATACTTCAACGTGCAGCACGAGGGATGGCCATTTAAATTGTTTTTGCGTGAAACAGTCATTTAAATTGTTATAGCTTATAAGTAGAAAAAAAGGGTTCGGGTTTGTCAACAATGCAAGCCCATCCCCAACAAAGGACGAGCAAAAGGACCATAACAAGTTCAATTGCTGGGTTTTTGTGGTCTCTTCATCACGAAAGTAAGTGCAATTATTATTGTAAAACTGAAAGAACAAATTATTATTATGAAAGGAGGCTTAACCTAGTGATTAAGTACTATGAGTAGCAGTCCTGAGTTCGATTTCGATTCTCCGTGAGAGCGAATTTCAGGTTGAGGTTAAAAAAATCCACTCCTCTCTCCCATAACCAAAGCACGGGTCTAAGGCCCGATCCAGATCGTTGGTCTTTCTCCACGGGCTACGGTGCCGTTGTGTAAGGGTGGAGCACGGGTTCAGGGGTTTCTTTTGAGCTTTTTCTTGTAAAAAATACGGTGGGACAGTCTTATCACCGACCGATTTTTTTGAAACATTTCTGTCCTAGACGATCAAATCGATTCAACATGGGTGGAACCTGGAAAAGGTTGCCACGTACGACGTCCGTGGAGTGCACCTACCTGACTTATTCCGGATGTCTTTGATTCGAATCACCGTCTCTCGCGGTTATATGAGTGTCACTTGTTCACTGAATTGTGACGTATGACATAGTAAATACTTGCACTTGAACATTATATTATAATTGTATTGCTATGTTGTATAGATTAGTCTAGTGCTTTTAACATGAGACCCGATGAAATCAGGAGAATGCTAGGACCTAGGTGAACTGCTCCGACCCCCCCCCCCCCCTCCTTCTTTTTGTGGGGAACATTTAATCCGATGTGTATCAAATTAAACATCCTCGATATGACAGTATAAAATGAGCTGATTCAGTTATCCACATGAATGATAGAAAGAACAGTCCGTGATGCTAGGCAACATGGTGTTTATCAAGAGGTTCTAGGAAAAAGAGAAGGATTACAGAGATGCCGCGGCCGCCTCCGCCGGCGGCGTCGAAGGTGCAGAGCCGCGAGACGGACTCCGAAATCTCCACCCAGTACTCCGGCTGCGGGGGCTTCTTCGTCCCTGCCGCCTTATCGCCGGTCCCACGTATCCGGTTCTGCAGGAGATACGTCCACATGGTAAAGGAGGCTAGAAGATAGGCTCTACCACAAGGAAGCACCGCCACGGAACACATGGCTGGCGGTGGCGGGGGGTAGGGGGGCCTGCGAGGGTTAAGCTGAGCGCCTGTGCTTACGAGTATGTTCATCTCGAGCGGAACGCTGCACCGGCTGGGGAGCTCACCGCCGCAGCTTCCGCCCTCCTTCACGCGCCTCCCGTAGGCTCCCCCTCTCCTCGGCGGCGGTTGAACCGAGAGAGCCGCGGAAAGGGATGAGGTGGGACAGGTGGCAGCAGATGACGACGGCGGTCGGCGGCGGGGCTTTACCTCACCCCCTCTCCCTCCTCCGACCCATCATCACCCGCTACTGGATTAAGCGGCTGCGAGCGGGCCGGGTCAGCAGGAGGCCACTGGGCTATACATACCGGCCTGCCACTGCTGTCATTCCACTGAAGCTATTCGGCCCGCCCAGTTGGGCCGCATGCATGCAGACTTGACCGGCCTGCACAAGCTCACTTTCCTGATTTTTTATTTTAACATTATTAATTTATTATTTAATATTAATAGAGTCCGAATTTTTTATTGCAAAACTAGCATCTTGCCGTTCACGGCGTAGACGACTTGCCACATTTACTTAGTTTCATTTCCTTTTAGACAAGTTTCTACCCTGACGGCTACCCTGTCACGTGGCAAGTCTGTGGACGGCAGGGATGCTAGTTTTGCAAAAAAAATCGGATGCTATTAATATTAAATAATAAATTAATAATGCAAAAAAATCCACTTTCCTCGTCTCTCCGGTGAGAAATCACACGCTCTCTCTCGATTGCTGGCCGCCGCCTCCTGGCTCCCGTGATCGCAACGCTGTCGTCTAGATGAGCCAGCCGCCCTGCGAATTCCGAGTTTGAGCGACGCGAACAGTACTAAGACCGTTCGCACTGGCGGACGGTAACTGGGTCGCTACGCTTGAAATGGAGGCCCTCTAAAAAATTCGTGACCGCACCGGCTAGGAAATAGCGATCTCTATTTTGGCGATTTGAACAGTAGAACTCGACAAATGAAGTCGAGACTTCGCAGCGCTATGCCATCGAGAGGCGACACTTGCGCGCGAGGCCAACGACTGCTCACGGTGTGCGACCGGGCGATTCGCCCGGCGACGAGTCCGGTTCCCCGTCGATCTGGCCGGAGAAGGAGCGTCGCACGGAGCTGGTCCGTCGGCGATGTAGTGACGACGGCGGGAGGAGTCCTCGGAGCTTCGGGTGGTGTTCGGCGGCGGATCTCGCGGCGACGCGGGTCAGGGAAGCGGCGAGTTTAGGGAAGGAAGCGGCGAGCCAAAGCGTACTGCGATTCTTGTTCCTCCACCGGCACCAACTGCTCCGCGGTTGGTCCGCTACCAAGGTTTGTCTTACGACCATTGCATTGTTCCCTAGATCTAGGGTTTGTGATTGTTGAATCCGTTGTTTCCATTGCATTTGTGGCTATTTCTATTGATTGTGGTTCATTTACAGTTGATTGTAGTGTCTATATAGTTTTGAGGCTAGGAGTCATGATTTTTGCTTCATTTATTCTTCATTTACACAGCGCTGGTGCATTGATTTGTGCTTAATGTACTTTATTTCTGTTATTAATTTGTTCAGTGAGGAAAGAAGTGCCTTTTGGATTAACACACCACTGGTGCATTGTTGTACAGGCATAGATTAAACACTACACTGTTTTTGGATGTGTTAATTATTCAGTGAGGGCATAGGTTTGAAATGATGATTGTTGTCCATATTATTATATAATGTACATTGAATGTGAGTTAAAATGAACATGTTATTATGTCTATATTTGTATGACTCTTGTTGTCTCAGCTAGTATGGGGTCGGAGGCTAGGAAACTTCGTCATGGATTGCGAAGCATGACCGCAGCTGTTGATGCTAGTGTTGGGGATGTTCGGGTTCTCATTAAAGATGCCCTTGAGAAATCAGCAAAGATGAAAGAAGAGGACTTCCGCAAGACACTGAAGAAGATTGATGATCTTGTCCAGGATCTGGACCACTTAGCCATCGGGTGGGAGGAGGTGGCAACCGCACCACCTTGGCAATTCTTCTCGGATGATGAGAATGTCTCTGATGATGAAAAGATTCCTGCGGAATGGTCGCCTCCAAATCTGTGGGCCTACTCCGGTGTCACCGATGATGACTCAAGTGAATGTTGCATCCTCACGGATGACTCTGACTAAAATAATTAGCTGTTGGAACCTGGTGTTAATTAATTAAAGTGTCAATGTGCTGTTATGTAATGTTTAATTGTGAACCTGTTGTTCTGTACTGTTTTCTGTGAACCTGTTGTAATGTTTGTTTGTAAACCTATAATGTTTGTGTGTGAACCTATTAGCTGTAATTCTGGATGATGTCTATGTGATGTCCCTGTTGTTTCCTATTGTTCAGAACTATTTTCAGTGTCAACCTGCTGTTATATTTCCATGTTGTTCTAATATTTTGAGTGCCAACTCATTGCATGTTTTTCTCTCGTAGGATGGATGGTCACCAGGACTTCTACTCCATGATGGGCTTGGGAGGGCAGAACCCAACATGGCCACCACCTGGGTACCAAGGTCCTACCCCTCCATGGCCTTACCAAGTTGGGTACCAAGGTCCTACCCCTCCATGGCCTCAGCAACCTGGGAACCAAGGTCCTAGACCTCCATGGCTTGTACCAGGGTATGAAGGTCCTACCCCTCAATGGCCTCCAGCAAGTTCCGATAGACCTACCCCCCCCCCCCCCCCCCCATGGGCTCAAGAGGGGTTGGAGCACGAAGACAATGATGTACCTGAAGCACAACCAACAGAAGAAGATGCAATTCCTGGAGGGATGACCAAGGGAAAGAGGTACAAAAGGACATGTACAAGGACAAAATTACCTAATTTTTGTCCTCAGGAGGATATATTTCTAGTGCACTCCTGGTTGGAGGTGAGTTGTGATCCTGTGGTCGGGACAGGTCAAAAGAAGGATTTATTTTGGGACAGGGTTGCAGATCAGTACAATGCAAAGAGAGGGAGGTACCCTAAGCGGACTTCGCGTTCAGTGCAGAGTCGTTGGATAATCATAAAGGCAACTGTGTCCAAATTTCAATGTTATTATTCAAATGTCATACGTAGAAATCAGAGTGGCACAAATGATGATGACAAGGTATAATTCTGCGCAGTTATATGTTTGTATGTTAGGTGCCAATTCTTAGCAGCTTTTACTAATTTTGTGTGAACTGTTGCAGACTACAGAAGCACAAAATGAGTATGCAGAAACTGAAGAAGGTCCTTTTCCATTGACGCACTGCTGGAAAATTCTGAGGAATGAACCAAAGTGATGGACCTGCGCCCTACTCGAACTCAAGGTACAGGAGATACTCAACCTACAGGTGGTGACCCATATGCTGGTTTTATTCCGGGTTCCTCGGAGACAATAAACCAGTCCCAGGAGCAATCTGTCCAACCGAATTCAGGAGATAAGAGGCCGCTTGGCCGGGACTCAGCTAAGGCTGCTAGGAAAAAAGATAAGGGTTCTAGTTCCTCTGTTGCATCAGACTTTGCAAATAATCTCCAGTTAGTGACAACAAAGAAGCTGGACCGCCTTGAAAGTGCTGAGGAGAGGAGAATTGCAAACCACCAAGAGATGGTCGAAATAGAGAAAGAGAAGCTGACTACAATGACTGACCTTGAGAAAGAGAAAATTCGATTGAAGAAAGAGCAGCTTGACTTGAACAAAGATAAGCACGAGTACGGTATATGTAATTATTATTGTTGTTTCCAGGCTGCTGTTAAATCCGATTTGACTAACCAGCTTCTGTTTTCAGGATGCGTCGTGCCGAGTACGAAGAGCGTATCCTCTCGGTTGATGTTTCTTCCGTTACTAGCAACCTGCGACAATTCTACGAAATGAAGCAGGCTGAAATTATGCGCAGGATGCAGGGCAGAGAGTAAACTTGTGTTTGCGAGACTTGTATGTTTCTCTGAGACTTGTGTGTTTGCGAGACTATTATGTTTACCTGAGACTTGTATGTTTGCGAGACTATTATGTTTTCCTGAGACTTGTATGTTTGCGAGACTATTATGTTTGTGAGACTATTATGTTTGCGAGACTATTATGTTTGTGAGACTATTATGTTTGTGAGACTATTATGTTTGTGAGACTATTATGTTTGTCAGACTGTTATGTCTGCTTGAGACTTGTATGTTTGCCTGAGACTTGTATTATGATGAGGCTTGAAAATACTGCATATTCCAAGCGATGATACAAACATGACGATACATGTTGCACACACACTTATTGAAACACAAACTACAGACATGTTGGACATCCAGTACATAGACACACACAGACTACAATCACTTCAGGCACCACCATGCAACATCCAGTTGTGCTCGATAAGGTCACGTTGAAGCATATTGTGCTTCGCTTTGTCTCGAAGTTTATGCATACCTTGCACAAAGGTGTGTCTCACCCCTTGGTTAGAAGTAGACATATCAACTTGTTCCCCGATATCTTCAAAGTCTGTATTACTAGCAAGCTCCTTCTCGTCTTCAATTATCATGTTGTGCAAAATGATGCAAGTGGTAATAATGTCACGTATGTGTTCGCGGCTCCAACTATACGCTGGTCCTCGCAAGATTGCCCATCTTGCTTGTAGCACACCGAAAGCACGCTCTATATCCTTGCGCGCCCCCTCTTGAACTTGTGCAAAGTGCTGCGATTTAAGATCCGCTGGATGGCGAACTGTCTTAACAAACGCAGGCCACCCTGGGTAAATGCCATCAGCAAGGTAATACCCCATATTGTAAGTATGTCCGTTGACAGAGAAAGAAACATGAGGAGCATCACCTGCAAGAAAAGTATCAAACAAGGGAGATCGATGCAAGACGTTGATGTCATTGCAACTTCCAGGCATCCCAAAATAGGCATGCCAAATCCAAAGGTCATGAGATGCAACTGCCTCTAGGATCATGGATGCCCGCTTCCCACGGCCCGTATACATGCCTTTCCAAGCTGTAGGACAATTCCGCCATTTCCAGTGCATGCAATCGATGCTTCCCAACATCCCCGGAAATCCACGACGCGCATTAATGTGAAGGAGCCTATCAACGTCCTCCCTAGTCGGTGCACGAAGGTATTGCCCACCAAAGACATTGATGATAGTTTCACAGAACCTAACAAGGGCTTTACGAGCTGTTGACTCATCAATGCGGACATACTCATCAACATTATCAGGAGATCCCCCACGTGCAAGGATTCTAAGAGATGAGACCACCTTTTGAAGAGATGATAATCCCATTTTCCCCGTGGCGTCTACCCTTTGTTGAAAATACGGATCGTTGACTTCAAGCACGGACACAAGGCGTTGGACCATATGACGGCGCATGCGAAACCTACAACACATAAACACACATTTTTTATTTTTTAGAACCAAGAACACTTGTACAAAACACAAGGATACATACCTACGCCGGAAGTGAAACTCCGTATACACGGGCTCAGAGTTGAAATAGTCACGCATTATAGATGCATGACCGCTCGCATGATCTCTCTTGCATATCTTTTTCGGTGTAGCACTTGGATCACGACTTCTATGAGAACTGGACCCCTCATGCAGGAGGTACGCATGCATGACCGTCTCCTCATCGTCGTCGAAGACGAGGAACTCATCGTCAATGGCCTCCTCTTCCTCCTGCATTGCTCGGTTCCTAAGTGGCGCGCTATCAAAGACTGCCAACCAGTTCATTGTGAAGCTCTTGTGTTTTGATTGTGATTGTGAGTGTGGAGAAGTGAGTGGTAAGGCCTCTTTTTATAGTCTCGTTTTCCTTCTTCATCAAGCTATCTTCCTTTGGAAGCAACTACATGGCAGCCAACACTCATCCATCCTTCCATTGCAAGACATTAGATGTTCTTTCGTATACAAGCGTCGTGAAAATACATACATAATACGTCAAGTATAAAATATACATACGTATTTTACAAATGTCGATTGTCGGAAAAAAAATTTTCATTCTTAACCAAATTTAAATGATTAATTTATTACAAGCGTAGTGTAAATGTAAACAAAAAAAATTTAAAACAAAGAATGAAATGTTGTAAAATAATGTGGTAGTTGATATAGAGGTGAATGAGTGCAGGGAATAGAACTGTAAAGCTGGGAATCTTTTAGAGTTAACTATAAAGGAAGAGAATATTATGTTTAGAGGAGTAATTTAGAGTAGCACGAGTGCTCACAGTCTAATCCCCACGGTGACGTCATAGCAGCAGCGCTCAAGTACCACCACCGGGAGGCGGGGAAGGGAACCAACACGCCCCCCTCCCAATTCCCAAAAGGTCCGATCCGATTCCGAGGCCAGCGGGCCAGCCTAGTCCCACTGCGCCGCATCCACAGCCAGCTCGTTCCTCGACCTCCCTCTCCAGCCGCGATCCCATCCGGTGCCGGCCCCCGATGCGGCCGCCGGCGCTCCTGGCCGCCCTCGTCGCGGCGGCGGCGCTGCTGCTCGCCGGGGCGGCGGCGACTTCGGAGGAGGCCTACGTCACGCTGCTGTACGGCGACGAGTTCGTCCTCGGCGTGCGGGTCCTGGGCAAGTCGCTCCGCGACACCGGCACGCGCCGCGACATGGTCGCGCTCGTCTCCGACGGCGTCTCCGAGTACTCGCGGAAGCTCCTCCAGGTTCGTGGGGGTTACTCCGATCGGCTGGTAAATTTAGCAGCTGCGGACTTTGGAATGTTCTCAGGCGATTCAGTAACTTCGTGAAACGCGTCTCCTGTGGCGTGTAGTTACACTTACACATGGCTGGGATTCAGAGGCGTGATTATGTGTTGCTCGATTTAGGGGTGGTCACTGTGATATCCGCTGTCAAATTTTGGCCTCGAGTTAGTAGAGACTTATTGCTGAATTTTATGGTACTGATGATTATTGTGAAGCTGCATGGGAGAAAATCATTCTTCTAATCCATTTAGCTTCAAAAGATAACTTGTGTGGGCAGTTACTGATTCAATCCACAAATGGCAACACGTCTGCAAACTAGTGGCAGGCTTTCAGTGCTTAATTCTACTCTTGTGGGAGCTCAGATATTATAGATACCATTTCATTTGATCTTGTAGTGAAATTGATGTTTCGTAAATTTTCAGGCAGATGGTTGGATTGTGAATCGTATAACTCTACTTGCAAATCCTAACCAAGTTAGGCCGAAGAGGTTTTGGGGCGTCTACACCAAGCTAAAAATATTCAACATGACAAGCTACAAGAAAGGTAACATTTCAGTAGGGTTTGCAGTATATCAGAGCATCTTCATTAAAAGGGCTTCCATTCATTCTTTTTGTTTATCAGACTAATAGGGTGTTTCTTTGCTAGTTGTCTACCTTGATGCGGATACTATAGTCGTTAAAAGTATTGACGACCTTTTCAAGTGTGGGAAGTTCTGTGGAAACTTAAAGCATTCTGAAAGAATGAATTCTGGAGTGATGGTTGTTGAGCCCTCTGAAACTCTTTTTAATGACATGATTGGCAAAGTGGGCCGTTTGCCCTCTTACACTGGAGGTCACTTCACTCCCCTGCCTTGTTTGCCCTTTTCTTTTTAATGAGTAAGACATTCTGAGAAGACCATACTAGTTGTTTTTTTAACTAAGACTTGCTGAAAAGACAAACTGATTATCCATATATTGCTCTTTTACAAATATATAAGTATAACAATCGAAAGCTGATAGCTTCAGGTTAATTATTATAAAAATATTTTATTTGCTCATGAGCATTTTATTGTGCCAGTATTCTTGTAGTTACTTTTACAGGACCACCTTCTATTTACTCCTGAAACCTGAATTCCACATCCCTGAAGCTTTCATTGCCTCACCGGCCTGCACTTGCCTCCATGGTGATCTTTCACAAGTTTTCCAGTGGCAACACCTCTGCATGCCCAGTGTTGAAAGCTCCCACACATTATGGGGTCTGGGGAAGGGAATTTCTGGGCAGCATTTCCCTTGTTATTTTGCAAGGAGGTTGATTCGAACAAAGGACCTTCAGGACACAAGTGGAGAGACTACCACTGCGCCAGGCCCACCCTTCAATCCAAGGCCATACATGAACAATTTTAGATGCTTTAGCACACCCTACAGTTGTGTGATGTTTTGTATGTTGCTATCTGCACATACTGTCTCAATCCACTCCCATCTTTGTTCTGGGCCAAACGTGCTACAGACCTGCTGCTGATAGACCAACTATTCACAGTGATACCCAAAATCTCAAATCCCATCATGATCAGTATCTTAGTATCTATATCTTTGCTGGATCAGAGGAAGGCAATATGACATCATGATCGTGGAAAATAATATTAACTCATTTATTTTTACATTTGTCAAGACACCAAGGTTTTTTAGAGAGCTCTTTAATTTGCCGGATCATTTTTCTAGGCCTGATATTATCACTTAGCACAGATAGGTCTCAGGTATCACTTGTATGTATACATGTCCAAACTGGCTGTATCAAATGGATCGGCCTGAATCGGGAATTTTCGACAGAGCCCAAGCACGGGACAACCCAATGTAACTCGTGCCTGGGCTGGCATGGCCCAAGGTGCTGTGCTTGTGTTTGGGCCGATAAGTGCAGCCCGGTGGGCGGCACGACATGGCCCGATTAGGAAATATTAAATATATTTTTACTTTACATGGAAGCAGACAGTTATATGTGATTAAAAAGTAATTGTTCTGTCTTCATATAACACCTTCAATATGTTGTTGATCCCATCTTTCGACTCTCATATGGAATGTTGAATGTATTCATGCAGGGGACCAAGGTTTTCTCAATTCATATTATTCAGATTTTTCCAACTCCCGTGTCTATGATCCAGACTCGCCTTTAACTCCTGAACCTGAGACACAACGCCTCTCTACCTTGTATAACGCTGATGTTGGTCTTTACATGCTGGCCAACAAGGTAACACTCCTTATGTGTACTTGTATATTGATAGGGCCAGTACCTTTGTCATTCATCAATGATTCAGGAGTAGGTTGTAAGGAAAATATTACGGCACTGTACCCATCAGCATTATTGCCTAATTGACCATGACCATTATTGTCAATCACCCTATGCAGACTTGCTTGATTATTATTTTTTTAAAGAAAATATTTTGTTGATTTTACAGAACTCCTTGTGGAAACTTTATCTGAGGACTGCTGTATTTTGTCAAACTTATCCCTGGAAAGGATTTTTATAACCCAAGGGCCAAAACTGTGATCTGTGGAAGTATGCAATCTGCTTTTGTAATTGTTGAATTGGTTTTCTTGGACTTCATTTTATTCTTGATGGACATTTGGAGTTTATTGGCAGGATTGTTTGTCGAATTTAAAGAAGAGTGCCTTTAATATCAGAGCCAATAATTTGTGTTTTAGTTGCATTTTATGCTAGTTTATTGTTTTTATTGATGACAAAAACTATTGTCATGTACTGTGTGAATGTTTATTTACATTTGCCGATGCTTGATTCTGGGCCTTATTTTTTTATCTTCTTCTACAGTGGATGGTTGATGAAAAAGAACTAAGAGTTATTCACTACACCCTCGGTCCCCTTAAACCCTGGGACTGGTGGACAGCTTGGCTTGTAAAACCTGTTGAAATATGGCAGGTAATACTCCATTTCAATTATCTTTTACTGACTTTCCTTTGCAATTTCTAAGGAAAGTTGGTTTTATAGCATGTTGACATTAAAGTTGTGTTCTCCACCATTACAGGATATTAGGCAAAAACTTGAAGACTCTCTCCCGGGAACTGGTGGGGGAAGGAACCCTCATGACCAGCTGGTCGTCAAAATTTTGTTCATTCTTCCATTTTGCTTACTGTTATTTGGTTACTACCAATCTTGTTTTCAGGTTATGCCCTGTTCCTAGCTATTTCTTTCTTTAAAATCGTAGGCACGTGCACCTTCTCATTATGCCTACATAATATTTTTGACAGACAAACAAAGAGTTCTTAAGTATAAGGTGTCTATATGCATTTGCTAGAAGAGCTCGCCACAAATACAAGTCTGAAGAGCCACTTCCATCTTATTCAGTGGTTGGTGTTTCACCGTCTGCATTTGGTACTTCTAACCAAAGGGTTAGTCTTCTACTCTTTGAAAAGAAATCATGGAGCATTTGCAGCTTGCAGGCTTTTGGATATTTGCTATTAGACCAATGTGTCACCTTTAAGAACAGTTTTGAAATCTGAAATTGTTTTGTTTGACGAATTTAGTGCCTCCTTAAGAACAGTTTTGAAATCTGAAATTGTTTTGTTTGATGAATTTAAGCTGAATCCAACTTGCTTGGGACAAAGGCTTGGTTGTTGTTGTTGTTGTTGTTGTTGTTTTGTTTGATGAATTTAGTGCCTCCTTAAGCTCTAATTATTCATTCTGTACAAAATAACAAAATTGGGTTAAGAGGAGGAAATATTGTTGCATATGAATTTGTAAGCCTGATTGTTTTACATCTTTATGTACTATGTTTTCAGAATAGGGAAACATATTCATTATATGCTGTTGGCTTAATAGTTGATTGCAATTTCTGCAGTTCTCAAATGGGACACATTCGAAGCTACCTTCTTATTTTGGAGCTATTTCTGTTGTAGTCTGCTTTTTATCTGCTGGTTTCTCTCTTGCCTTTGCTTTCGCTATTATTCCAAGGCAGGTTATGCCATGGACAGGTTTACTGCTGATGTTTGAATGGACCTTTGTGGCATTCTTCCTAATTTTTGGGAGTTATCTCCGTTTCGCCTATCGATGGGGAAGTAGTCCTGCAAATCATGCAGGGCATAGCAACTCTGATTCATCTGAGAATCATAAGGTTACAGGTGTGTTGAGCTATATAATCTCTTCCACTTCCAGAGTTTCCTCCTATGTAAGAAATATTTTTTTTTCTTTTGCAGGCCATCAACGAAATACATCTGACTGTGATACGGATGCAACATTTTACTGGGCTGGGATGGCAGCTATATCTACTGTCGCTGTACTATTACCAACTTTATTGGGCATAATTGCATTGTTCACAAAGTAAGTCACTAGCCGCCGGGCCCCTTTTCTTTATCCCCTTGAATATAAAGAAAGCAGGGAGGGAAACTATATGGGGAATGATTAGTATGCAATCTCATCTATGGTGCAAGCATGCAATCATCTAACATCAACCATTGGACGTCCATCCTAGGGTGGGTACGTTTTTCACTTAACCCCCTTCACCACACGGAGGAAGTTAAGTGAAAAAACGCAACCATCCTAGGATGAACATCCAATGGTTACGAGTGGATGATTGCATGCTTGCACCATAGATAAGATTGTATACTAGTCATTCCCAACTATATGGGCCCCATGTTCAATAGGACTAAATTGAGGTGATATGGATCATTAATAAGGGTGTTGAGATGGGTATGTGGCCTGCTGGTGAGGATTAGGGTCGTGCTCGTGGACATCAATTTTTTTAGTTCAATGCCAAGCTCTATTTAGCCTTGCCTTGAGAAACTCAGCAATTTCTGTTATTAGGATTTTGCACAATTGGACGAAAGGATCTTTTTTCAACAAAGATCTTTCTTGGTTTTGCTTGCTAGTTCATAACTTTTTTCCCTTTGGCAGGCTAGGACTAATGGTCGCTGGTGGCGTTGCGCTGGCATCTTTTATGACATACGCCTCAGAGCGTCTTGCAATCTCAGCCTTCAACAAGGGTCTGAAAGACAGAAATGCGTTAAGAGCTAGAAACTTTTGTTTTTTCTGTTAGCTACTATGCACCCAGGCCATTAATCATGTTGTTGGTTCATAGATCCATGTTGTATTGTAGGTCTGTACTAATTGTATACAGAAAAGAATGATGACTCCTTTCTAACACGCAGCCACCATGTTTGTTTTGTGTAGCACAGATGTAATGTTGTCAATCACTGGTAAATAGGTCCAACATTTTATTTTTAAATTTGGCTGCACTGTAGATGAGGGCATTTTTGGTGGTTATACCTCTGGATTGTTTTGGCCTTGGAAATTCAGGAATGCGAAGGTTAATGGACTGAAGGAGTAGTACCTTCATTGACATGAGCAATATTGTCGCACTTGGATGGAAAAGAATTTAGTACCACCAGCAAGGCAAATAGGTCATATGCTACCTACTATAATAAACAAGACCCATTATGGATATACCAGAACAAAATTTCAATTAATAAGGTCTTATTCTTCCTGCACTTTGGTGCCTATGCTGGATAACGAATATTAAACTGACATCAGAAGTATATATACTCAGAGATACATTTTAAATGGAAAAAATAAACTATATTTTGAGAGGAAATAAGTATTATTTCTTTCATCTCAAATTATTTGTCACTCTCTAATTCAAAAATAAACTACAGAGTGATAAATAATTTGAGATAGAGGGAGTATCAGACAACTCTATATGAAATATGAATATGCCAGTCCAGATATAGAACTGAAAGTGCATCTAGGATCCCTGTGGGTTTTGGATGATTGATGACGACAATTAAGTGACTAATGAGCTCAGTGATCTTAAGCACAGGTGTGAACTAAGTGGAAGCATAATCCCTCAAAAAGGAAAAAGACGAAAATGGCGATGTCAACTCGAAAGGAGAAACTAGGGTTTCTAGTGTTCGAGTTTAGACTAGCCAAATATGTGTGAGGATGTGTGTGTAAAGTGCATTGAGATCAAGATGGGAGCTCAAAGCAGTTTAAAGGTCAAACCCCTTGAGAGAAAAGAGTGGGAAGTAGTCTGGCAGTAGGGCCAGACTAGAGGTGGCCAAATGGGCCGGGCCAGCCCGAAGCACGACAAAAATGGCCCGGCACGAGCACAACCCGGCCCAATAAATCGGCCCCGGGCCGGCCCGAGGCACGACACGGGCCGTGCCCGGGCCTGGATCTTCGGCCCATCGGGCTTGCCGGCATGACCCGATTAGGCCCGGCATGATCGGCTCGCCGGGTGGCCCGGCCCGGCACGGCCCGTTTAGACCCGAATAGTAATTTTTCGGTTATTTTTATTATATTTTTTAACTAAAATTGGCTACGGGTCGGCCTGACCCGGCACGGCCTAGTATGGCCCGACACGGCCCGGCACGCTTAAAATGGATTCGGGCCGTGCCTGGGCCTGAACCCTCGACCCGTGGGCCGGCCCGACACGACCTGATTTTTTTCCGGGCCGTGCCGGGCCCAAGTTTTTTAGGCACGAGCCCGGTCGCGCTCGGGCCGGGTCGGCCCGGCACGGCCCGTTGGCCACCTATAGGCCGGACTAGTGTGTGCAGGTGGCCGGACTAGTCCGCCCTTGTCCGGCCAAGTCCATTTTCGACCGGACCAGAAGGGTCTGACTGAGATCGGACTAGTCCGTATTGGGACGGACTAGTCCGGTTAGCCGTGGAGTGGGTTTTGGGGACTAAGTCCCAAAACCACGGACTTGTCCGATTGAGATCGGACCAAGAGGTCCTGAGTGAGATCGGACTAGTCCGCCCTTGGGGACGTACTAGTCTGGGTTTGAGAGAAGTCGGTGCTTCTGTGACTAAGTCTGGGAAGGCCGGACTAGTCTGTGGTCTTCAGACTAGTCCGTTTTCACACGGAACAAAAGGTTCTGTGTGAGATCGGACTAGTTCGGTGTCAGCCGGACTAGTCTGTTGTTGAAGTGACCGTTTGAATTTGAAGTTTGGCAGGTAGTGTGACGATTGCCGCGCAGTGCGACAGTTGTCAGGGACGTCAGTGGTCCCCTAGGCCGGACTAGTTCGGGCTGTAGGCCGGACTAGTCCGCCCATCTGCTGAAGTTAGTAGTGTGGGCTGAGAACCTCTATAAAAAGAGGACCCCTGAGTTCATTTGAAAAAACCCTTGAGCAAGTTGAAATCCTAGCGCCGCCACAACAACCTTGAGCCCCCAAAAGCCTCCTTCTTGCCCACATTCCCTCTAAAACTAATTCTTGTGTGGATTAGGGTTTGGTGAGGAGAAGAAGAGGAAAAACACCGCTCTTAGGCTCTCGGTTTGATCTCTTGCACTTTGTGAATCTTTGTGATTTGTGGCTTGGGTCAATCTTTGTGATTTACGATTGTATTTGTGGTGGGAGCCTCAGATTGTGAGAAGCCCCAACGAATCTTGTATTCACTCTTTGTGATAGTGGAGAACCAAGTTTGGCCCGTGCGGTAAACTTGGTGAGGGAAGGATTGTTGAACCCGATCCTTTGTGGACTCCTCAACGAGGACGTAGATTCCTTGTGTGGGATCGAACCTCGGGATAAAATCCTCGTGTCACTTGTGCTCTTATCTTTCATTCATCGCATATTGCTTCTAGGGTTAGTTTTATCGGATTTGTTCATCACCTTTGCTTTATTGTAATCCTTAGCTTCATACTTGCCATATAACTTGTTGAGGTTCACTAAGTTATTCTAAAAAACTTTACATCACAAGAAGTGGACTAAAACTTGTTAGAAACCCCTTTTTAGGCTCTTCCCTGTAGGTGGACCGGACTAGTCCGCCCCTGTACCGGACTAGTCCGCCCGCTTTGTATTAATCTCGCTTTATTGAGTCTGTAAGGATCGAATGCCCAAGAGGGGGGGGGGTGAATTGGGCTTCTTTTCAAAAATCTAAACAATAAAACTTAATTCCTAAAAGCCTAATTCCCTACGCAAACTATCTATGTATTGAGGTAAATATCAACTTCGCGGAATATAAAATGCATAAACGTAAGGGAGAGGAAGAGGATGCAAACTCCCGAGGAGACACGAGGATTTATCCCGTGGTTCGGCAAGATCGTCAAGATCTTCCTACATTAACGTTGTGGCACCCACCAAAGGGTTTAGCCACACCTAAGTCACCGAGACGAGGGATCTCCACTATTCTTCTCCATTTGCCAACCTTGGCAAGGTGGAGCTCAAGCCTTGTACAACTTCGACCCTCCGGGCTTCCACAAACGCCTTGGCAAGCTCCGGAAGTCTCTCACAGTTACAAACACCAAGGGGCACTCCCTTGAGGCTCTCACTATCCTAGAGATTCCACTCACCCAGAATGGAGGCACACAAGCTCTCTCTCTAGCTAGCTCTAGCCTATCTCTTGGTGTATATGTGGTCGAAATGATGTAGAAGTAATGGCTCTTGGTCTTGAATGCTTGTGGATGTGTTGAGAATGTTTTGTGATCAAGACTTGTCGAAATGACTGGTTTAGGGGGTATTTATAGTCAGCCTCCACGAAATAGCCGTTGGAAAAGTAGGCTGACAGAACTTTTCTGTTAACATCGGATGATCCGATGTCTCCCCTTTAGTTATCATCGGTCAAGTTTACTTTAGCTGACGTCATTGTGTCAGATATGACCGTTGTTAGAATGATGTTGCACTTGTCTTCTCATCGGATGATCCGGTGGCTCTTCCTCCAGAATTGACTCAAACTTGATGCTTACTGGAGTGATTGACTGATGTGTATATTTCTGTACATCGGATGATCCTATGCTACACTTGGTCCAATGATATTACAAACTGTACTGATGGACCGATGTAGCTGAGCCCTTAACATCGTATGAACCGGTGAGTGCTTTGTTCTGAGGTCTTCTTCTTCTGTTGAACCAACTCGACTCATGTGTTGTTCTCTGTAATCATCAGTTGATCCGGTTAGTTGATTTTGTTTGCTTTGAGTTGTTTCTAAGTGATTCTTTTGTGTCTTGCTCGATTGACCTCTTAGACTCTTGTTGGAAATGTACTTCTGATGGTTGTGAAGCATTAAGTGTCATCAATTGTGGTTGAATGACTTTGACATAAGAGCTTTCACTTCTTGTCTTCATATCATTGATTTGATCTTATAAAGTGATTGTATATGTGTCTCCAATGACATATAGATTTCATTTGATTGAGTAATTATGGGGACCTTGCATTCACAAATTCATTAGTAAAATCCAATGGTTGTCATTAATCACTGAAACCATACCTCATGGGGGCCTAGATGCTTTCAATCTCCCTCTTTTTGGTGATTGATGACAACACAACAATTAAAGTACAATAGTAATGAATTTGATAGTACAAAACTTAAGAGGATATGCAATGAATACGAGATTATTACACTTAAAATTTGGAAGCTCAATCAAAGAATAACTCAAGTGAATAAGTGATCATAAGATAGGCACCAAATAAGCTCAATCGATTAATAACTAAAGAGTACTCAATAAACACCAAATGAGTAGCAAAAGTATCGAATTACAAAAGATGATATAGGTAAACTCCCCCTAAGGCTAGGACACTCCCCCTGAGACTAAGCTATCCTCCCCCTGACTCCTCTAACTCTTCTCCCCCTTTGGCATCAAGACACCAAAAAGGGATCCGAGTGCCTAAGGACCCTGAGTACTAGGCGCGATGACGAACTGGTCACCGTCGCTGTTGTCGGAGCTGCTGCCTGGAGTAGAGGTAGAAGGAGCTGTCGGAGCCGTAGGAGCCGTCGTTGGTGCCTGCTGGGTAGGAGCTGCTGGAACAGGGGCACTGACGACGGATGTCGGCGTCTGCTGGAACAGTGTCGTGGCCGGCAGTGGAGAGTGAATCGGCGCGCCCGAAGCCAGTAGTGGGGACATGCTGATAGAAGGAATCAGCGTAGTCGGCACCGGAGCTGCAGCTGGAGCCAGGACTGGTGGTGGTGGAATGACGCTGGCAGTTGCGACGGGAGGGCAATCCCGGTCTGGCTGTAGAGGTTGGTGATCAACCCCAGGATGCCCATCATCGCCTGCTGTGTCTGCTGCTGCTGGTCGAGGGAGCGCTGGTGCATCTGGTCGATCAGCCCAGTCAGCCGGTCAGTGTCCTCACGCCTCTCATGGGCGATCTGGCGCTGCATCTCCTCCTGCTGCTGCTAGAGCTCCAGAAGTCGTGCGGCCTGCTCCGCTCGGGCCTGCTCAGCTGCAAGCCGGTCCAAGCGTTGCTGCTCAAGCATCTGCTATAGGAACGAGGTAATCTCTGACGGCTGAGATACCTGTGACTTTGTGACGGGAGGTGGAGTAGGGGGTGGCACTGTAAAGCCTCCAGCCTCCGCGTCGTGCTGCCTGGGTGAGGGAGGAGGAGGGATGTACTCCTCGACACTGTCATCCGTGTCGCTCTCGGACCATATGTGCTGCAAGTCCTCACCCCGTGCCTCTGCCTCAGCCAACCTCTCATCCTCCTTCTCCAAATCTGACCAGTCCTCCTCAGATAGACGAGCCCTGACCTGTCGCTCGACTGGACGGCCAAGGCGGCGGTCTCTAGGAGCTAGGGCACGGTAGTGACCGAACTGTGTGACACTCTCGTCAGTGAGACGATCATGCACGGCGGACTCCTCAGGGACCATCATGGTGAGCAGGTAGCTGACCTAGTGTCCATACACGAGTTGCCTCATCATGCCCACTCCATCGGTGATCACATCCTCCATCTCGCATATGAGGACGTCCACAATATAAAACTCCATCCCGTTCATGATGTAGAACAGGAGGGTCTGCTGTAGGCTGGTGAACCCCTCTAAGTAACCGGACCTCGGCAGGAGTGTGCGGCGCAAGGCAAGGTGCACTGTGCGTGCAGCTGGAGTCAACAGAGCCGGTACCCTCGACTGGTCTGGAGAGAAGGTCGGTCCAAACAAAGAGCGAATCTCCTCCAGTGGTGGTGCCACTCCTCCAGTGAGCGGCCTCCTCGGTGGGTCTGCCTGACCATACACCCTCTCATACACGCAAGTGTCGTGCAGGTCCACTCCCAGCAGCTGTGCTAGTGTCTGCCTCGTCAAGTGATAGTGCTGGCCCATGGACATGAAGTCAATCGACCTGCGAACCTTAGAGACGTATAGGGTAGCGTAGAACACGCGTACCCAATCCTCCACATAAGCACTCCTCTCATAGGACATCAGCTGGACCAGCCCTCTGTACCTCTCAAAGTAGGGGCGAATTTCTCTCTCTGCTGCTAGGGCAAGCTGATGCCAATCCAGAAAGTTGTGCTGGAATAGCTTGTGGCCACGGCGTCTGTAGGTCTCGTAGAGTGACGCCTGTGTCACAGTCCAGAAACGACTGTCCATAAGAGCCTCTCTGGGCTGCGGGTACCACTCCTCAAGCAACACACTCCATCTGAGTCTTTGGAGTTGCTTGGCCTTCATCTTTCGGCAATCTGTCAATCGGACACCTTCACCAACGTGGACGGTGGTGTCCATCTCGTAGATGGCTCTCTGGGCCTCCCTGTCCTCACGACGATCGGCAGCCGTCGGTCTCGGACGTGGTGCTGCCGCGGGATGCCCCCCACGGGTCCGGGCTGAGCGCCGACGGACAAGTGGCTCTTCCGGCTCTTCTTCGGCCTCGGACTCATCGATCACGGGAGGCTGCCTCAAACGAGCCTCGCGGATCCTCAAAGATCCTCCTCGGCCACGCTCTCGCTCCTCGGCGGTGCGAGCGGCCATCAATGCCTTTTTCTCCTCCTTGGATAGCTTCTGCTTCTTTGCGGCCGGCTCCGCAATGGCCTTGCCCTTATTCTTCTTGTCACGAGCCATTGCGATCGGGCGCATGAACGAAGTCATCGACGTTGAACGCACGGAACAGTGACGCGAAGATTGACGGGGCCGGGAAACCCTAGCGTTGGCAGTAGTAGAGGGAGGCACCACGGAGGTGAGGCTGTGCGTGGGGCATGGGCGGTGGTGGTGCACGGGCGGTGGTCGATGGCGCTTTGGTGGAGCGGCGACGGTGGTTGCGGTGGAGCGAGTGGCGTCGGCGGCTGTGGTGCGGCGGCGGCTGAGGTGGTGCGGCGGCGGCGGCTGCAGTGGTGCTGCTGCGGCGGCGGCGACCGGAGGATGGCGGCGGCTGTCGGAGGGCGGCGGTGGCGTAGGGCTAGAGAGGCGGCAGCGATGGAAGGTGATTGGCGGCGTCGGGATTGGGAGAGAGAAAAAGAAGAAAGTGAACGGCCGTTTAAATAGTGGGTCCCAAACCCTAGCCGAATATTTAACACCGGATGGACCGACGTTGAACGTTAGAGGCATCGGTCGAATAGCACAATAAGGGTATTCAAAAAGGTGCCATTGACATCGGATGGACCGACGTGCAAAGAGATAGCATCAGTCGAATGTCATAGTAAGGGTATTCAAAAAAAAGTACCGTTGACATCGGATGGACCGACGTGGAAGGGAATGTCATCGGTGGAATACATTACAGTTCCAGAATTGTACACATCGGATGGACCGATGTTTTTCAGAATGAACTCATCGGATCATTTGAGATACTGAGTGAACTGGCCCTTAGCTTTTGAACACCAACTAATCCGATGATGGTCTGACCTAAGCATCAGATAATCCAATGACTACTAAACAGCAACATCCCATATATGTCCTTTGACCAAACAAACAATGAGAAACACATGTCTTATGACTTTTTGAGCAACCCCTTACCCCTCAAAGATACTAATATGCCAATAACTTGGCTAGGCCTTAAAGCAAATGGAACACCGAGAAAAATAGGAGGAAATCATCCAAATAAAATGTAAGGCACATGCTTTGTGAGGTAGAGTATGAAGACTTCTATCTCTTTAGAGCATGTTCCTCTAGGCATTAATGCACCTAACATTTTGTTCTTTCCACCTTATATGAGTTGAGATATTGCATTTCAAACAAGTCTCTTTCTCATGAGGTGGGTTCCCCTTTGTGACAATCTACCGTATGCAATGCCAAACAATTTTATAGTGCAAGAAATTACAAGTCTATATGGCAGGCATCATGCAAGGCATAAAATAAATCTATCTTGCCAAATTTGAACCTTTCAAAGGCTTCTTCAGGGAGAGCCACTATCCAAACCTTGGGAAAAACCAAAAGAACCTCCATCCCAAGCTAACCCTTGCTCACCCCTATCCTTTGAGAGTTAGGCAAGACCTATATGAAGTGCATTCTTACATGACGTTCGTTGCATCTAGCACATTTAACTCACTTCTTAGCCTAGAAAATGTTTTTTCATCAAGTGTTTTAGTGAAGATATCCGCCAATTGTTCTTCGGACCTAACACCTCGCAATGAGATGTCTCCCTTAGCTTCATGGTTCCTCAAGAAATGGTGGTGAATATCAATGTGCTTAGTGCGGGAGTGTTGAACGGGTTTTTTAGCTATCTTAACCGCACTTTCATTGTCACAAAGGAGAGGCACACAACCAAGTTTAATACCAAAGTCCAAAAGGGTTTGCTTCATATAAATAATTTGGGCACAACATGCACCGGCCGCAATATATTCCGCTTCCGCCGTGGACAAGGCGACAAAATTTTGCTTCTTGCTAGACCAAGATACTAGGGAACACCCAAGCAAGTGGCACCCACCGGAGGTACTCTTGTGATCCACGCGGCATCCGGCAAAGTCCGAATCCGAGTATCCCAAGAGGTGGAATTTTGCACCTTTAGGGTACCACAAGCCCATACTAGGGGTATGCTTAAGATACCTAAGTATCCTAAAGACCGCCTTCCTATGCGATTCTTTAGGTGCCGCTTGAAAGCGAGCACACAAGCATACACTAAACATGATATAGGGTCTAGATGCGGTAAGATAAAGCAATGAGCCAATCATAGAACGGTAGTTAGATTGGTCAATAGGTTTACCGTCCTTATCCGCGTCGAGATGACAATTTGTTGCCATTGGAGTGCTTCTTGAGCTGCAATCTCCCATCTCAAATTTCTTCAAGAGGTCCTTGGTGTACTTCTCCTGATAGACGAAGGTCTCCTCTTGAAGTTGCTTGATTTGAAATCCAAGGAAGAAGTTGAGCTCTCCAATCATCGACATCTCGAATTCCCTAGACATCATTTTGCCAAACTCATGGCTAAGAGCTTCATTAGTTGAACCAAAAATAATATCATCAACATAAATTTGACAAATGAACAAATCCCCGTTGATGTCTTTGGTGAAGAGTGTGGTGTCCACCCTGCCGATCTTGAATCCTTGCATGATCAAGAAATCCCGTAGTCGTTCATACCACGCCCTAGGTGCTTGCTTGAGCCCGTAGAGCGCTTTGTGCAACCAATACACATGATTAGGATTCCTCGGATCTTCAAACCCGAGAGGTTGTTTGAATGTGGCCTAGAGGGGGGGTGAATAGGCCTTTTGAATTTCCTGCACACTTAATAGAATCGTCAAAACTTAGTTGGCCGGACTAGTCCGGTTGTGTGGGCGGACTAGTCCGGTGTGCAAAAATTATGTGTGTTGATTAGGTGTTAATTGGGAAAATAAATTTCTTTACCAGCGGAATTGAGAACAACTGATATTTGTACTTGATATTAATATAAGAATGCAGGTGTAACTTCTAATTGCCTTATGTTGAAGTTTAGCACTCAAATGATCTAATGAACAAAATTTAAAGTAAATGAGACACAAGACACACGAATTTTTCCCGAGGTTCGATATCACCACGAGATCTACGTCCTCGTTGAGGAAGCTCACACAGAGCCGGGTCTCCAACCCTTTCCCTCCTCAAGTCACCACGAAGGCCGACTTGATTCCACTATCACGGGTAATCACCAAGTTTGTGGGGCAACCTCACACGTTGAGGGCTCCCACGAGAATTACAATGAAAAAGTGATCAAGTACACTCCAAAGTATTACAATGCAAAGTATGAGTGTAGAAAGATCAAACCCCAAGAGCTCGCAATGAAAGAATGACGATCTCCCAATCCCGAATTCAAGTGTTCAATTGATTTCACTCTTTTTGAACTTTAGATGTGTGGGGAGATGTGTTTTGGGCTCTTGGGATGAAGTGGCGGCGCTAGGGTTTGCTCTTTGATCAATATTCGACGTGTATGTTGATAGGAAAGTCGTGGACTCTCTATTTATAGGGTTTCCAAAAGCTAGCCGTTGAAAAACCCTAACACCGGACTAGTCCGGTGCAAGTCCGGACTTGTCCGGTTCCAATGTGTTTCGAGGTCCAGAAAGTTTGCCGGACTAGTCCGGTCCAACATCGGACTAGTCTGGTGCTGTATGAAAGTGACTCCAGAAAGTTCATCGGACTAGTCCGCGGACTAGTCCGATCTCCACGAATGGGAGATTACAGAAAGTTCAACGGACTAGTCCGATCAATGATCGGACTAGTCCGGTCCCTCAGTATGAGAGACTCCAGAAACATCAACGGACTAGTCCGGCGGATGAACGGACTAGTCCGGTCTCCTTGTGAGTGGGATTCCAGAAAGGTGAACGGACTAGTCCGGTCCATGATCGGACTAGTCCGGTGCTTTGTTAAAGTTAGGTTAGTTTTAATCCCTTACCCTCGCGCAAAGTTGTGAGCTCTTGGAGTGTGTCTTTCATACACTCCCTATACATTCAAAATCTATTTTGGTCTTCCAAGCTTCATCAAAGTATTTCTCTTTGAACACCACTTCATTTTTCACCTTTTTGTGTGCATCGAAATGTTTCACTTGTTTGTCCTGCAATCATCTCAGTAGTATCATTAGGATCTCATATGTTTGTCATCAATTAGCCAAAATCCACAAGAGATATCCTAGATGCACTTACAATCTCCCCCTTTTTGGTGATTGATGACAACCATTTGAGATATCACAATTGAGAATAAAATCTTGATTTTCATAAGGTGTGCACATATGAGAATAATGATAAGTCCACAAAACAACTTCTCACATATACACACACCTTATGGTGGGGGTGACTAACAAGTGTGTGATCAACAAGGTGTGATGAAGTAAAGATAATCAACAATGAGTATAAAGATAATCATCCAAGCAACAATAAGCATCACACATAAGAGAAGAAATAGTGCATTACAAGGTTTTAAAAATTAAGTACACATGTCCTTGATCACAAAAACATAAAGACACCAACGACTCTCAAAATATTAGTCTTAATCTCTCCTAGTCTCAATCTCTCCCCCTTTGGCATCAAGGCACCAAAAAGGGAAAAATTGAGGGGAATCACTCATCGTCACTCTCTTCCTTCGTCTCGGTCCGGTCCTCATCTTCACCACCATCATCATCATTTGCCGGAACAGACTCTTCCTTGGAGTCCTCGAAGGCGGGCGGGGATCCCACCGGCTCAATCTCCAGCTTGTCGCAGATTGCTTTGATGTTGGCATTGACATATTGTTGATGCTTCTTCTGCCTGACTTCAATCTTGCGACAGCAGGCAAAGATAGAGGTGAGCATTTTGAGCACACCACCAGAGGGTTCATGAGCAGGTGCAGAGCTAGGAGGAGCAGCTGAGGATCTTGTTGCATTCACATCTCGAGCCTGTTTAGTCCTCCTCTCAGCTTCAGGGGAGGGAGGTGCATCAGGAGCTGAAGGTAGAGTGTACTCGGTGGGCTTTTGCGGTTTCATCCCCGTGTGGTGAACATCCTTGACGAACTCAAGTCCAGTCACCTTCTCAATCATGTACATGATGTACGGGGCATACCCACAAGATCTGTTTGGAGTGATTGAGATGTTCACAATGTCATTGTAGATGTATTCAAAGACATTGAACAGTCTCCTCCCACCAATGACCTTCATTAGGGTCCTCAAGGTTCCTTGAATAGTCCCCGCATCTCCATCTTTTGGGGCTATTGTCTTCCTCAAAATTCTATTGGGGACCACATAGAAGGGCTTCAAATATTTGATAGTGGGAGCAACATACGGCATCCTTGTGTCATAGAGAAATGTGAGCTCATCCTTCTCCAGGGGTTGCAAATTGTGGATGACTAGATCATGATCCAAGGTATGCTCAAGGTTTAGAATCCTTGCAAACTCATCATAAGTGACACTATACTTGGAACCATGGGTCATCCAAGTAGACTGTCTCCATCACCCCGAGCAAAGTAGAGGTAGAGTAGAATTGGGCGATCACCTCATTGTTCCAGTCATTTTCAAAGGAAAATAGTTCCTTCAGTCCGTGCCTCTTCAGGGACTCAACCACCTCACAGAAAGCAGGATACTTCTTTGACTGCATGTACCCTATGTTCACCCATTGACTCTTCACAACGGGATTCTTCATCTTCATGTACACATGCTCGTAGTAGTCGGCATGGAAGTTGCTCCAAAATCTTGGGTCTGAGCATTGCCGAGGTTGATCATACACATCAACCTGCCTGAAGCTGTCGGCAAGCTCACCCTTTTTTCCAGTGAAATCCTTGCTTGAGCGCTGCCTGTTGTGGTGACTTGGGTTCTTCATTTTCAAGGGTCCAATGGGACCACTAGCAAGCCCTTTTCCCTTGTTGAGAGTCCTCTTTGGCCCTGAGGAGCTCTCACCGGCCTTTCCTTGGGCCTTCTTCACAACTACCCTCCTTTTCTTGGGCAAGTTGTCGTCGGAGGGTGGAGAGTGCACATTTACATCATGCCTTTTCTTCATGTACCTCTCCTTGGCTCTCTTCACCTTTTCGCGCTCAACTTCTTTAGCAACATGGAAGGAGCTGTCATCTGAGCTTGAAGACATCGTGCCTAACAAGGAGTTCATGATTTAGACGAGAATGAACTGAGAATGAAGGTGATGTGAGGATTCAAGTGTCAGAGATCGGACTTGTCCGGTTTCAGAGTGCGGACTAGTCCGGTGTACCGGACTTGTCCGTACCTAGGAGCCGGACTAGTCCGGCCTGGCACAAGAACCCTAACAAAACTAGAATCACAACTTCTATCTAGGGTGCAAATGACTATGAAGGTGAAAGGAATACATCTCTGAAGCTAATGTACTTCCTTAGAATCAAGAGAAATAAACTAGGACTAGAAAAGTTGAGAGATTGATTTTAGGAAGAAATTTACCGAGATTTGAGGATTCGCGTTGAAGGAGCGCAAATCTGTCCGGATGAGTTTGGAGAGGAGTACCAACTCGTCGAGGGGAGAGTTTCCCACGGAGAGAGCTTGGATTTTGAGGGCTCAACTCAAAAATCACCTTTTTGGGGCTAGGGTTTGAGAGGAGAGGGTTTAGGTCAAGTGGAGGGAGATTTGAAACGGGCCAACTGCTTATATAGGCAGCCGACCGGACTAGTCCGGTCTGAGGGCGGACTAGTCCGTTGTCCCTGAAAACCCTAGGAAGAGGGATTATCCGGACTAGTCCGGTGGCAAACCTGACTAGTCCGGTGTTACTGGACAAACTAAGTATTTGGAGATAACTAATAGTGATCCAAGGACAAGTTTTGCAAATAATCTTGGTGATTATGACCAGAAAGCAATCAACACAAAAACATGGTCATAAATTCCAAGATTTCTTCATTAAAAATAGTTTTCTTATAAAAAAAAAGTGAGGGCAGTTTTAGCAATAAAATGTAACATTTGAGGTATCAACCAAATGTGCAACGTTTCAAGCCACATTTCGAGAGTCAAGAATATTAAGTTCATTCCTAAGTTCACAAAACCTTTTCTCATCCAATGGTTTGGTAAAAATATCTGCAAGTTGTTTTTCAGTTCTAACATGTGAAATAGCAATGTCACCTTTTAATGAATGATCTCTAAGAAAATGATGACGGATATCTATGTGCTTAGTTCTTGAGTGCTCTACTGGGTTGTGTGCAATTTTTATAGCACTTTCATTGTCACATAGAAGTGGGATATGGTTAAGATTGTAGCCGTAGTCCCTAAAGGTTTGCCACATCCAAAGTAATTGGGCGCAACAGCTACCGGCTGCAATATATTCTACTTCTGCTGTGGAAAGGGCAATGGAGTTTTGCTTCTTAGATGACGAAGATACCAGGGACCTACCAAGAAACTGACAAGTCCCTGACGTGCTCTTTCTATCGACTTTACATCCTGCATAGTCGGCATCGGAATATCCTATCAAGTTAAATTTGGATCCTTTTGGATACCAAAGGCCCAAGGTGGGTGTGTGCACAAGGTACCTTAGGATTCTTTTTACAGCAACTAAATGACACTCTTTAGGTGCAGCTTGAAACCTTGCACACAAGCAAACACTAAGCATAATATCTGGCCTAGATGCACATAAATAAAGTAAAGAGCCAATCATGGACCGATATACCTTTTGATCTACATTTGGACCGTCTTCATTGAGGTCGAGATGTCCATTTGTGGCCATGGGTGTCTTGATGGGCTTGTATTTGTCCATATTGAATTTCTTGAGAATGTCTTGTGTATATTTGGTTTGTCTTATAAATGTACCTTCTCTTAGTTGCTTGACTTGGAATCCCAAGAAGAACTTTAATTCGCCCATCATTGACATCTCAAACCTATCTGTCATAATTTTGCTAAACTCTTCACAGAAGGATTTGTTAGTTGATCCAAAGATAATATCATCAACGTAAATTTGACATACAAATAAATGATCATCACAATGTTTAGTGAAAAGTGTATAGTCAGCTTTACCAATTTTGAATCCATTCTGAATTAGAAAATCTCTAAGACACTCATACCAAGCTCGAGGAGCTTGTTTGAGGCCATAGAGAGCCTTACGCAGTTTGTAGACATGGTTGGGATACTTCGGGTCTTCGAATCCTGGTGGCTGCTCCACATAAACTTCCTCCTTGATTGGGCCGTTTAAGAAAGCGCTTTTGACGTCCATTTGATACAGCTTAAAATTATGGTGAGTAGCATATGCCAATAAAATACGAATGGACTCAAGTCTAGCTACAGGAGCGAAGGTTTCATCGAAGTCCAAACCTTCGACCTGAGAATAACCTTTGGCCACCAGTCTTGCCTTATTTCTTGTTACTACTCCATGTTCATCTTTCTTGTTCCGAAAGGCCCATTTAGTTCCGACTATGTTCACCTTTGGTCTCTCCACTAGCTCCCATACTTCATTTCTCTTGAAGTTGTTCAGCTCCTCTTGCATTGCAATCACCCAGTCTGGATCCCCTAAGGCTTCTTCTACCCTGTATGGTTCCAGAAAGGACACAAAAGAGTAGGATTCACAAAAATTTGCAACTCGAGATCTAGTAGTTACTCCCTTTGCAATATCTCCAATGATGTTGTTGACAGGGTGGTCTCTTTGCACGCTCTGGTGTACTTTTGGGTGTGGAGCTTTTGTAGTTGCTTGTTCTTCATTATCTTCATGTACATTGTCTCCCCCTGGATCATTGCTTCCATGATGGTCCTGATTTTCTTGACCTTCCTCCTCTTGATCTTGTGCAAGGGCTCCCCCTTGATCATTGCCTCCGCGTTGAGGTTCAACTTGTGCATTTGAGTCGAATGTTTGCTCTTGTGGTAAGATATCGCCAAGTCCCATTTTCTTTAGTGCTTCATATGGAGCTTCCTCTTCATCTAGCACACACTTATCAACTTGCTCCACGGTAAGGAGTTCATATGGAGTTTTCTTCAGTAGTCGATGGAGGTACAGTCGATTAGTGGCATGGCAAGCGGTGTTCACCACCTCTGCCCAAAAACGATCAGATGTCTTGTATTCATCCAACATGGTTCTCGCCATTTCGATTAATGTTTTGTTCTTCCTTTCGGCCACTCCATTTTGTTGAGGGGAGTAGGGTGCTGAGAATTCATGCTTTATCCCTTCTTCATCGAGAAACTCTTCAACTTGGAGATTCTTGAATTCTGTCCCGTTGTCACTTCTGATGTTCTTTATGGTTGATGAGAATTCGTTCTGAGCTCTTCTTAAGAACTTCTTGAGGATCCCCTGAGTTTCTGATTTATCATACAAAAAAAATACCCAGGTAAATCTTGAAAAATCATCAACAATTACTAAACTGTATTTGTTACCGCCGATGCTGATGTACGAGACTGGACCAAAAAGATCCATGTGGAGAAGTTCCAGCGGTCTTGCGGTGGTCATCACATTCTTGGCGGGGTGTGGTGCTCCCACTTGTTTTCTTGCTTGACAAGCGCTGCACGGCCCGTCCTTTTCAAAAACCACATCCTTAAGACCACGGATGTGACCACCTTTTAGAAGTTTCTGCAGATTTCTCATCCCAACATGGGCTAGCCGTCTATGCCACAACCATCCCATGTTGGTCTTAGCAACCAAGCAAGTGTTGAGTTCGACTTTATCTTTGTTGAAGTCAACTAGATAAAGCTTGCCCTTCAACATTCCCTTGTATGCAATCGAGCCATCGCTTCTTCTAAAAACAGTCACACCCTCATCAGTGAATAAGCAATTGTAACCTTTGTCGCATAGTTGGGATATTGACAAAAGGTTATAATCTAGAGAATCTACGTGTAAAACATTTTATAAGGTATGTTGAGAGGATATTTCAATGTTACCGCTACCAAGGACCTTTCCTTGGCTGTTGTCTCCGAAGTATATGCCTTCACCTGGATCCTTGTTGTGCTCGTACTCCACAAACATACCTCTCTCTCCGGTCATGTGATTTGTGCATCCGCTATCAAGTACCCATTTTGTTCCGCCGGAGGAGTAAGCCTGCAAAAAAGAATTATTCCTTGGTTTTAGGTACCCAAGCTTGCTTGGGTCCTCTCAGGTTAGTCACAAGAGTCTTTGGCACCCACACACAAGTTTTCAAGTTCTTGTGGTGTTGCCCTGTATATTTGGCAATGACTCTTCCATTTTTGGCTTTCATAAGAACATAAGAAGCATTAAATGTATGAAACAATGTTTGTGGTTCAGATTCATAAGATTTTTCCTTGACAAAGACAATTCTATTCTTAGCATGATTAGAAGTAGGCATGTGTTTGTTCTTATCAAAACCAAGGCCATCTTTGATATTAGGAGGTCTAGTGACCATGTATGCACTGCGTGCATATTTGATCTTTTCCTTATCAAAGATGCCTCTTGGAGGGGCATGCATATTACGAGAAGTTGATGTATTAGAGATAATATTCTTCTTACTAGAGCAAGTGCAAGTTCCGATTTTTGTCGAACTCATATCTTTGGAGGAAGAGCTCTTGGAGGAAGAAGAGTCACTTTGCTTGAGCGACTCAACTTGCACCTCAAGGATCTTGTTAACTTTTGACAAGTTAGCAAGTTCTTCCTTGATTGTAATATGCGAGTCTTTTAGCTTTGAGTAAGTTTCCTTACTCAAGACTAGCTCAACTTCAAGCGACTTGTTCTTCTCTCTTTCAAGCTCGAGAAGCTTTTCAACTTCTTGATATCTCTTCCTTTCACGGATGATCATATCTTCTTGTCGATCAAGAAGTTCTTCCTTCTCAAAAATTTCATTCGACAACATTTCCATTTTCTTTAAAGCAATTTTACTTAGTCCTCTAAACATTTCTTCGTTATCGCTAGAGTTGTCAAAGTCATCAATAGAGGAATTTAGCGTAGGAGGAGTGAGTCGTACCTTTTTCTTGCCTTCCTTAGCCATAAGGCAAGTGTGGTTGTTCATGTCCTGTCCTCCCATGTTTGGAAAGAGTGTGGCCTTCATAGTAGGCTTCTTGATTGCAATAGTGGCCATCTCTTCTTCTTCATCGGAGGAGGACTCGTCGTTTGAGTCCCACTCCTTGCCAATGTGAGCTTGATGGTTTTGTCTTTTTCTTTTCTTGAGATCTTGTTTCCTTCTTCTTTTTGTTTTCTTCATAGGGGCAGTCCATCATGAAGTGACCATACTCTCCGCAGTTGTAGCAAGTGCGTCGAGCCTTGAATTTTCCTTTGTCCTTGCTTTTGCCTTCATTTGATTTGTTGTCGTGTCTTCTTTTCATCATTCGCTTGAACTTCTTGATAAAAAGTACCATTTACTCATCATCAAGATCGGTGCTCTCGTCACTTGTGTGCCCATCGTCTTGATCTTCACGAGCTTCTTTGAGTTTGGGTCGGCATGTAGCTTTGAGAGCGACCTCTTTCCTTTTGGAGGAAGTGAGTTCGGCCAAGTCTTTGACGTATTTTGCCTCTTTCTCCATCATCTCGTGATTTATGATCTTCCCCAACAACTCATCGGGGGTCAATTTATGAAAACCGGGGCTTTCTCTAATCATTGAGCAGAGTGTGACATTTCTTGGCATGAAGGCTCTATTCATTCTCTTGACTACCTCGTGATCCGTCCATTTCTTACTTCCATAGGCACGTAACTTGTTGATGATTGCCTTCATCCGGTTGTACATGTCTTGAGGTGATTCGCCTTCTTCAATAGCGAATCTCCCCAACTCTCCTTCAAGCATTTCTATTTTTGCTTCACGAACCGATCTATTTCCTTCATGAGCCGTCTTAAGTGTATCCCAGATTTCCTTTGCACTTTCTAAGCCATCAATCTTGGTGAATTCCTCTCTACTTAATGATGATGTGATCACGGCGACGGCTTGTGCATTTATGTGAATCTCTTGTTCTTGTTCTGGGGTGAGTTCTTCATCCGTGTCCGGGATATCTATGCCAGTGCAAACGATGTGCCATAGACTAGGATTTAGGGATATTAGATGCATCTTCATGTTGTACTTCCACATTGTATAGTCGCTTCCGTCAAACTGTGGAGGTTTTCCCATAGGAATAGAAAGATAATGGTTGTTTGAGTTGAGACGGTTGTAGTTGTAAGGCTGTCGGGAGTAGTCGTGATGACCGCTCCCCGTCGGCTTCTCCTCTTCCTTTCCTTTTTGTCCTAGCAGCTTCTTTCTCAGAAGTGCCTTCAGTTGTCGCACTTCTTCATCATCGTGTGGGCTCTCTTTCAGCACATCAAAAGCTTTAGTTTCTTGTTCCTCCTCATTGATGTTCATCTTTGAGATATCGTTGTTCTTCTCAGAGGCCATTGATCTCTCCGATATGTGAGTCTCGTTGGTGGAGAACCTTGCTCTGATACCAATTGAATGTGGCCTAGAGGGGGGTGAATAGGCCTTTTGAATTTCCTGCACACTTAATAGAATCGTCAAAACTTAGTTGGCCGGACTAGTCCGGTTGTGTGGGCGGACTAGTCCGGTGTGCAAAAATTATGTGTGTTGATCAGGTGTTAATTGGGAAAATAAATTTCTTTAGCAGCGGAATTGAGAACAACTGATATTTGTACTTGATATTAATATAAGAATGCAGGTGTAACTTCTAATTGCCTTATGTTGAAGTTTAGCACTCAAATGATCTAATGAACAAAATTTAAAGTAAATGAGACACAAGACACACGAATTTTTTCCGAGGTTCGATCTCACCACGAGATCTACGTCCTCGTTGAGGAAGCTCACACAGAGCCGGGTCTCCAACCCTTTCCCTCCTCAAGTCACCACGAAGGCCGACTTGATTCCACTATCACGAGTAATCA
Organism: Tuctoria greenei; assembly: GCA_036927565.1. NCBI lineage: Eukaryota > Viridiplantae > Streptophyta > Magnoliopsida > Poales > Poaceae > Tuctoria > Tuctoria greenei. Next base: position 284,130,909 of record JAYESD010000002.1, on the reverse strand, counting down.
CCAAGTTTGTGGGGCAACCTCACACGTTGAGGGCTCCCACGAGAATTACAATGAAAAAGTGATCAAGTACACTCCAAAGTATTACAATGCAGAGTATGAGTGTAGAAAGATCAAACCCCAAGAGCTCGCAATGAAAGAATGACGATCTCCCAATCCCGAATCCAAGTGTTCAATTGATTTCACTCTTTTTGAACTTTAGATGTGTGGGGAGATGTGTTTTGGGCTCTTGGGACGAAGTGGCGGCGCTAGGGTTTGCTCTTTGATCAATATTCGACGTGTATGTTGATAGGAAAGTCGTGGACTCTCTATTTATAGGGTTTCCAAAAGCTAGCCGTTGAAAAACCCTAACACCGGACTAGTCCGGTGCAAGTCCGGACTTGTCCGGTTCCAATGTGTTTCGAGGTCCAGAAAGTTTGCTGGACTAGTTCGGTCCAACATCGGACTAGTCCGGTGCTGTGTGAAAGTGACTCGAGAAAGTTCATCGGACTAGTCCGTGGACTAGTCCGATCTCCACGAATGGGAGATTACAGAAAGTTCAACGGACTAGTCCGGTCAATGATCGGACTAGTCCGGTCCCTCAGTATGAGAGACTCCAGAAACATCAACGGACTAGTCCGGTGGATTAACGGACTAGTCCGGTCTCCTTGTGAGTGGGATTCCAGAAAGGTGAACGGACTAGTCCGGTCCATGATCGGACTAGTCCGGTGCTTTGTTAAAGTTAGGTTAGTTTTAATCCCTTACCCTCGCGCAAAGTTGTGAGCTCTTGGAGTGTGTCTTTCATACACTCCCTATACATTCAAAATCTATTTTGGTCTTCCAAGCTTCATTAAAGTATTTCTCTTTGAACACCACTTCATTTTTCACCTTTTTGTGTGCATTGAAATGTTTCACTTGTTTGTCCTGCAATCATCTCAGTAGTTTCATTAGGATCTCATATGTTTGTCATCAATTAGCCAAAACCCACAAGGGATATCCTAGATGCACTTACATTGTTCAACATAAACAAGCTCGTTAATGTAACCATTAAGAAAGGCACTTTTCGCATCCATTTGATAAAGTCTAATACTATGATGTGATGCAAAGGCAAGAAGTATACGGATGGCTTCTAGCCGGGCGACCGGGGCAAATGTCTCCCCAAAATCTAGTCCTTCAACTTGCGAGAACCCTTTGGCCACAAGTCTTGCCTTGTTGCGGACCACAACGCCATTCTCGTCTTGTTTGTTGCGGTACACCCACTTTGTTCCGATGACGTTCTTGTCCTTGGGTCGCTCCTCCAACACCCAAACTTCATTGCGGATGAAGTTGTTGAGCTCTTCTTGCATGGCCATCACCCAATTTGGGTCTTGGAGTGCTTCCTCAATATGAGTGGCTTCTACACATGAAACAAACGAGTAGTGCTCACAAAATGAAGCGAAATGGCGAGAACGTGTACTTACACCCCTTGACGGACTTCCAATGTTTTGGTCCATCGGATGCGCCTTGGAGATGCGTCCATGCCTCATAAGTGGTTGTGAAGCACTTGGCGAAGGTGATGCGTGTTGCTCCTCTTGTGGTTGGACTTGATCATGGACTTCTTCTTCTTCTTGATGTTGTTGTGCTTGTGAGTCTTGAGTCGACAATGGATCATCCTTCTCTTCTTCGTCAACTTGAGGCGCCATTGAAGTGTTGATGTTGGAACTTGAAGCTCCCCCTTGATCATGGCTCACCTCAACTTCAGGCTTGATGTCTCCAATAGTCATGTTCTTCATGGCTTCTCATAGAGGCTCATCATCTATTTCATCATGACCAAAACTCTCCTCTTGGGAGCCATTAGATTCATCAAACTCAACATCACAACTTTCCTCAACTAAACCGGAGGTTTGGTTGAATACTCAATATGCTTTTGAGTTTGATGCATAACCAAGAAATATACCAACATCACATCTTCTTTCAAACTTACCGAGCCTTTTCTTGCAGTAGATGTAGCACTTGCATCCAAAGACTCGAAAGTAGGATATGTTGAGCTTTCTCCCAATGAGAAGCTCGTACGAGGTCTTTTGAAGTAGGCGATGTAGGTAGACCCTATTTGCGGCATGGCACGCCGTGTTGATCGCTTCGGCCCAAAACTTCTCCGACGTGTCGTAGTCATCAAGCATTGCTCTCGCAAGAGTGATGAGTGTCTTGTTCTTCCTCTCAACGACACCGTTTTGTTGAGGGGTGTATGTGGTCGAAAACTCATGCTTCACGCCTTCACGGTCACACCACTCCCCAATGTTGTAGTTCTTGAATTCGGTGTCGTTGTCACTCCGGACCTTGATGATGGGAAGTTGAAATTCCCTTTGAGCGCGGTTGGCGAAGGTCTTGAACACTTCTGGAGTTTCACTCTTGTCACCTAGAAATAGAATCCAAGCATAGCGAGAGTAGTCATCAACTATAACAAGACAATAGAGATTACCGCCAAGGCTTTGATATGTGGACGATCCGAAGAGGTCCATGTGGAGTAGCTCAAGTGGCTTTGAGGTTGACACCATTGTCTTCATTGGGTGGTGTGAAGCAACTTGCTTCCCGGCTTGACAAGCGCTACAAAGCTTGTTCTTCTCAAATGTGACATCCTTCACGCCGGTCACCACCCCAAGCTTGAATGACTTCTTGAGTTTGCTCATCCCTATGTGCGCTATGCGTCGGTGCCATAGCCAACCCAAGCTTGTCTTAGTGAAGAGACAAGTGGTCAAGCTAGCATTCTTGTTGGAGAAATCTAATAGGTAGAGATGTCCATGCCGAAATACTTTAAAGACTATGTCTTGGCTTGTTTCACTACTCACAACAACATCATTTTTGCTAAATGTGCATGTTAGTCCAAGATCACATAGTTGTACAATGGAAAGTAAATTGAAACTAAGTGACTTGACATACAAGACATTGGAAATGGATAAACCATTTGAAATAGCAATTTTACCTAACCCAATTACCTTTCCCTTAGAGTTATCACCAAAGGTGACTTGTTCATGATTGCCGGGGTTTTCTATGGTGGTGAACATACCATCATTGCCGGTCATATGTTGGGTGCACCCGCTATCGAGTACCCAATGCTTTCCTCCAGCTTTGTAGTTCACCTACACACATGAATTCAATTTTAACTTTAGGCACCCAAGCCACCTTAGGTCCTTGTATGTGTGATACAAGTGTATTTGGGACCCAAAGTTGCTTGGGGAGCTTCCCCTTCATGCCCTTCATGTCTTTGCCGATGAACCTAGCCTTCACCTTGCCATCTACTTTACTTAAGAGATAATAACAATCATTGAAAGTAGATTTGTAATTAATAGGCAACTTTGTAGAAGGCCGGTTAGGAATAGGACACTCCCTTGTGTGGTGACCGGTGACCTCACAATGTTGGCAATAAGAACCAACTTCCGTGATGAAGCTTGTTCTAAGCTTCGGCGAGGGCACCTTTCCTTTGTTAGGCACCAGGAAGGATCCAAGTCCTCTCTTGTTGAAGGCCTTTGCTTGTTGGAAGAGTATTTCCTTGTATTTGACTTCCCCTTTTGAAAGTCTACCCACACTAGTGCGGAGACTCTCAATTTCTTCCACCAAGTCCTTCTCCCTAGCATTTGCTTTCAAAGGCAAAGACTTGTTCAAGGCATTAGTGACATGAGAAGTAATGGATATCCTATCATTAAGAGTTTGCTTCTTTATATTTTTCAACTCTTGATCAAACACGTCATGAGCAAGGTTAAGTGTTTGATGTTCTTGTATTAGCTTGTTGTGCTCTCCCAAGAGTGTTTGGTGTGCCAAGTTAAGCTCATGATTATCTAACTTGATTTTAGCCTTATCTTCCTCAATTTGCTTGACATGGGATTTGAGCGTGTCATGCTCTTTAAGTATGCTTTCATACTTGTCAAGCAAATCAAGGTTAGCACTCTCAAGTCTAACACGAGTTTCTTCAAGAGCTTTAACCTTACTCTTTTCCCTCTTAATGATAGCATGATATTCATTTATCAAAGAAGTTAAATCATTGGGGGAAATATCATCATCACTAGAGTCGTCACATACCTTGGTGTTACCTTTTGCCATGAGGCACATGGGCGGTGGATGAAGAGGTGAGTCATCATTGTTGGCAATGGCGAGGCCGGCCAAGCTTTCTTCTTCCGCTTCACTCTCTTCATCACTTGTTTATTCGTCGGTGACCCATTCATTTGCCTCACACATGAACACCTTTTGTGGGCCATTTCTCTTCTTTGGGAAGAGTCTTGCCTTCTTGCCCTTGTCATGTTTCTTCTTCCCAAAGGCTCTTGGTTTGGGTTTGGCCTCTTCTTCATCATTATCACTCTATTAAAGCTTGCGATGCTTGCTCTTGTAGTTCTCTCTTCTTTTGTCCGGTTTTGGACAATCATAGGAGATGTGGCCTTGATCACCACAATTGTAGCAAGTCTTGTGATCATCTCTCCTTGGTAGAAACGCTTTCTTCTTGGGATCAAAGGTGTATCCCTTCTTGGTAATCTTGGAGTTCAAGCGTGAGAACTTTCTCATCATCAATGCAAGCTCATCATCATCATCTTCACTTGATGCTTGCTCTTCTTAACTTGAGCTAGGCTCAACCACCTTCTTCTTCTTGAGGCTTGTTTTCTTGGTGGAGGCCTTTAGAGCAATTGTTTTTGAGGATGATTGCTCCATCATCCCAAGTACACTCATCTCATGAGCGTGAATTTCTCCAATGATCTCCGAAACTTCAATGTGGTCAAGAGACTCTTTTTGGAGCATGGAGTTGATGATGTTGTACTTTGGCTTGGGAAGGAGCATGAGGATCTTGCGGTTGATGAGTCCCTTGCCAAGAGAAGCAATGTCAAGGGCATTAATTTCTTCAATAAGTACATTCAAGCGAGAGAACATCTCATTAACATTTTCATGAGGTAGCATCTTAAATTCATCATATTTTTCTTTAAGCATGTGATATTTAAGTTCCTTCACACGAGAAGAACCCTCATGAATTTCTATCAAGCAAGCCCAAATTTCACATGCCTTTTCTTTTCTAGCAACCCTAGAAAAAACATCTTGACTAATGCACTCATAGATTGCATTCCTAGCTTTAGCATCCCATTTAATTTGATCACCAACATAGTTATGTTCTCCAAACCCCGCGTGGGTCGCTTCCCATACTTTGAGAGCAATAGCCTCTAGATAAGCGTGCATGCGTGCTTTCCAATAGGCAAAGTTCTTGCCCTCGAAGATAGGAACCGAACCCCCAACCTTGGCCATTTTAGCTCTCTAGCGGTGAAGCTAGAATGATCCTATGAGCAACCTTGCTCGGATACCAATTGTAAGGATCGAATGCGCAAGAGGGGGGGTGAATTGGGCTTCTTTTCAAAAATCTAAACAATAAAACTTAATTCCTAAAAGCCCAATTTCCTATGCAAACTATCTATGCATTGAGGTAAATAGCAACTTCGCGGAATATAAAATGCATAAACGTAAGAGAGAGGAAGAGGATGCAAACTCCCGAGGAGACACGAGGATTTATCCCGTGGTTCGACAAGATCGTCAAGATCTTCCTACATCCACGTTGTGGCACCCACCAAAGGGTTTAGCCACACCCAAGTCACCGAGACGAGGGATCTCCACTATTCTTCTCCGTTTGCCAACCTTGGCAAGGTGGAGCTCAAGCCTTGTACAACTTCGACCCTCCGGGCTTACACAAATGCCTTGGCAAGCTCCGGAAGTCTCTCACAGTTACAAACACCAAGGGGCACTCCCTTGAGGCTCTCACTATCCTAGAGATTCCACTCACCCAGAATGGATGCACACAAGCTCTCTCTCTAGCTAGCTCTAGCCTATCTCTTGGTGTATATGTGGTCGAAATGATGTAGAAGTGATGGCTCTTGGTCTTGAACGCTTGTGGATGTGTTGAGAATGTTTTGTGATCAAGACTTGTCGAAATGACCGGTTTAGGGGGTATTTATAGCCAGCCTCCACGTAGCCGTTGGAAAATTAGGCTGACAGAACTTTTCTGCGAACATCAGATGATTCGATGTCTCCCCTTTAGTTATCATCGGTCAAGTTTACTTTAGCTGATGTCATTGTTTCAGATATGACCGTTGTTAGACCGATGTTGCACTTGTCTTCTCATCGGATGATCCAGTGGCTCTTCCTCCAGAATTGACTCAAACTTGATGCTTACTGGAGTGATTGACCGATGTGTATATTTCTGTACATCGGATGATCCGATGCTACACTTGGTCCAAGGATATTACAAACTGTACTGATGGACCGATGTAGCTGAGCCCTTAACATCGGATGATCTGGTGAGTGCTTTGTTCTGAGGTCTTCTTCTTCTGCTGAACCAACTCGACCGATGTGTTGTTCTCTATAATCATCGGTTGATCCGGTGAGTTGATTTTGTTTGCTTCGAGTTGTTTCTAAGTGATTCTTTTGTGTCTTGCTCGATTGACCTCTTAGACTCTTGTTGGAAATGTACTTCTGATGGTTGTCAAGAATTAAGTGTCATCAATTGTGGTTGAATGACTTTGACATAAGAGATTTCACTTCTTGTCTTCATATCATTGATTTGATCTCATAAAGTTATTGTATATGGGTCTCCAATGACATATAGATTTCATTTGATTGAGTAATTATGGGGACCTTGCATTCACAAATTCATTAGTAAAATCCAATGGTTGTCATTAATCACCGAAACCGTACCTCATTGGGGCCTAGATGCTTTCAGAGTCATTTCAGGTCGATTAGCCTATTCACCCCTCCTCTAGGCAACTTTCAATTGGTATCAGAGCCGGACTCTCCCAAAAGAGTCTTCAACAAAACCTCCGGAATTGTTGAAATAGCACGCGACGTGGTGTTTGATGAAACTAATGGCTCTCAAGTGGAGCAAGTTGATCAAAGTGTGCTAGATCAAGAAGACTCTCCACAAGAAGCACTTAGGAGAATGACACTTAGAGATGTTCGACCACAAGAACAACCTCAATGCTCAAGTGACCAACAACAAGATGATGCAAGTAATCCCCCACGCGATCAAGTTGACGTCGGACAAGTGGGACCTCAAAACGACCAAGAAGACGAAAGTCAAGGGGGAGGCATTCATCAAGGGGGAGATCAAGAAGAAGAAGAAGACGATGATGACTCAAGAGCTCAACCTCCACATCCTCGTGTACATCAAAGTGTTCAACGAGATCACCCCGTTGACAACATACTAGGAGACATTACTAAAGGGGTAATCACTCGTTCTCGTGTTGCAAATTTTTGTGAACATTACTCCTTTGTCTCTTCTTTGGAGCCCCATAGGGTTGAAGATGCCTTGAGAGACCCGGACTGGGTAGTGTCCATGCAAGAGGAGCTTAACAACTTCGAGAGGAACAAAGTTTGGGAGCTTGTCAAGCGTCCACAAGCAAATGTTGTGGGCACCAAGTGGGTGTTCCGCAAAAAGCAAGATGGACATGGTGTTGTGACAAGGAACAAGGCATGAATTGTGTCCAAGGGGTACTCACAAGTCGAAGGTTTGGATTTTGATGAAACCTTTGCTCCCGTAGCTAGGTTAGAGTCAATTCGAATATTACTTGCCTTTGCCACTCACCATGATTTTAAGCTCTATCAAATGGACGTCAAGAGTGCGTTCCTAAATGGCCCAATCAAGGAGGAAGTATATGTGGAGCAACCACCGGGCTTCGAAGACCAAGAATTCTCAAACCATGTCTTCAAATTGCGTAAGGCTCTCTATGGCCTCAAACAAGCTCCAAGAGCTTGGTATGTGTCTTAGAGACTTTATAATTCAAAATGGTTTTAAGATAGGAAAAGTTGATTACACTCTATTTACAAAGCACTTCAATGATGATCTTTTTGTGTGCCAAATATATGTCGATGATATTATATTTGGTTCTACTAACAAAGTGTTTTGTGATGAGTTTTCTAAGATTATGACGGAAAGATTTGAGATGTCCATGATGGGGGAGTTGAAGTTCTTTTTAGGTTTCCAAGTCAAGCAACTCAAAGAAGGCACGTTCATAAGTCAAACAAAGTACACTCAAGACATATTGAAGAAGTTTGACATGGACAAGGCCAAACCCAAGACTCCTATGGCAACAAATGGACACCTAGACCTCAACGAAGATGGTCCAAGTGTGGACCAAAAGGTATATCGTTCCATGATTGACTCCTTGTTATATCTTTGTGCATATAGACCGGATATTATGCTTAGTGTGTGTATGTGTGCACGGTTTCAAGCTGCACCAAAGGTGTGTCATTTGACCGCCGTAAAGAGAATTCTTAGATATCTAGTTCACACACCTAGCCTAGGACTTTGGTACCCCAAAGGATCCAAGTTTAACCTCATTGGTTATTCCGATGCGGATTATGCGGGGTGCAAAGTTGATAGAAAGAGCACATCCGGGACATGCCAATTCTCGGGTACATCATTAGTGTCTTGGTCCTCTAAGAAACGAAATTCCATTGCTCTTTCCACAGTCGAAGCGGAGTACGTTGCAGCCGGAAGTTGTTGTGCACAACTTCTTTGGATGAGACAAACTCTAAGGGATTATGGTATAAACTTGCGCCATATTCCTCTCCTATGTGACAATGAGAGCGCCATCAAAATATCCCATAATCCAGTTGAGCATTCAAGTACCAAACATATAGACATTAGACACCACTTCTTGAGAGATCATTCCTTAAAGGGGGATATAGTAATTTCCCATTTGAGAACCGAGAACCAACTAGCCGACATTTTCACCAAGCCCCTAGATGAGAAGTGATTTTGTGAGCTTAGGAGTGAGCTCAATATCTTAGATTCTCGAAATGTTGCTTGAAACATGCACATCTGAATGTTTACTTTTGCCTTATTCAAAAGAATGCATGTGGTTGAAAAATTCATCTCTATCTCAATTCTCTCCAAAATATTTGAAAAACTAGTGACTTTGTGAGTTATGGTCATAGTTTGAATGTTGATTGCTTACTGACCATATTCACAAGGTTTTGTTGTGCAATATGTCCAAAAGGATCATTTATTGTGGCTAAAACTCAAATATATATGTTTTCAGCCTCCTAGGACCAGACTAGTCCACCCTATGGCCGGACAAGTCCGGATCCGGACTGGTCCAGGTCTGGTCCGCTGACCGGACTAGTTCGGCTCCTCTACCAGACTAGTCCGGCCCCTGGGGACTTAAACCTTCCAGGAAGCGGCCGACCCCTCCACTTCCTCATCTAGCTTTCTCTCTCTCCCATGCGTGTGAAACCGTCCCCTTTCGACGTTTTTCGATTCCAACCACCAAAAGTCGTTTCCAATCCGTGCATTGGAAGCCTCGGAGGTGTGGGAGACTTTCCCCGATCACTCGTGACGCGATCGATCCCCGATTCCGTCGATCTCTCAAGATTTGAAGAGGTATTCCTCATTTTTCAAAAACTTGCCTCATTCTTGATTCATTGAGTTTTTGATAGATGCCTCTTCATTAAAGTTGTTTCTAGTGACCTTGTGATCATATCCTAGGAGTATTGTGACTTGATTCCAAAATTTCTCTAAAAACCGTTAGAGTTAGGGTTTAGCCTGTGCAACACGGACTAGTCCGCCCCTGGAGCGGACAAGTCCGGTCTGCACAGGTCAAACTCACACTTTGGTTGTTTTTCGTGAATTCTTTCGCATTATTCCAACTCCTTGACCTTCTATCTTATGGACTCTATTCTTTTCAGCTAAAATGGCCGCTCCTCGCCGTTCCTCTTCTCCCCCCACTGACCCCGAGTGGGAGGCGGAGCAACTTCGTCTCGCTGAAGAACGAGCAAGAGCCGAAGTTGAGGCTGCCGAGAAGTATCTCGAGCAGCATGAGAAAGCAAAAGTAGCCAAGAAGCAACAAGCTGCTCGGGCTGCAACTTTGGCCTACAACAAAGATGAAGCAATGGCTCGGGCCATTGAGGAGTCCCGAAATGAACTTCGGAAGAAGAAGAGAGAGGAGCGTGAAGCTCACAACTCTCAGGCCGCTGCTGCTCAAGTCTCCAAGAGGAAGAGACTTGTATCAATTGGAGAGAAAGACAAAGGCAAGCAGCCAGCCCAGGACGAGATTGTTGAACGCCGGATCGAGAGAGATCCGAAGAAGGGCAAGGCCCCGACTCCTGCTGAGCCAAAGAAAAAGAAGCCCTCGGTGAAGGCCTCGGCTGCGAAGGCCAAGGGCATTGCTATTGGAGGAAAAGGAAAAGCCAAACCAATTGGCCCCCTGGAAGTGCACACTCCCGAGAGGAATCCCAACAGGCAGTGTGACATAGCTGCAAATATCTTTCATGGAAAGGGAGCTGAGAAAGCAAGAAGGCTCCGGACGGACAAGGTCTACAAGTATGAGAGGAGCACCGCCGACCCTCGGTTTTGGTGCGACTTTCATTGTGATTACTACCGTCCAGTCTACCAAGGCATAAAGAAGCCTGTGATTGAAGCACAATGGGTAGACTGGGAGTACATGGCCAAGAAGCAACACTCTGCATTTGACACCGTCATTGAAGCTGCTGAGCGCCATGAGCTCAAGGAGATCACGAGATTCAAGTATGACTGGAACGTCGAAGTGATCCTGCAGTTTTACTCCACTATCTACTTCACCACCTCATGATCATATGGATGACACATGGCGAGCAATACTCAGTCACTTTTGCAGAGTTTGCCAAGATTCTAGGGCTTGAGGCACATTTGGATCATGAGATCATCATCTCTAACCTCAAGGCCGTGGACCGTGACGAGCTGGCCTATATGTATCCGAGTCACGTTCAGTTTGACGCCGGGCATGCTCGCAACATCAAGCCCTTCTACATCATCATGAACAGGATCCTCAGAAGGACAATAGCACCAAAGGATGGTGATGCTGGGGTGATTCAAGGAAACTTGAGGCACTTGCTACTTCTTGTTGATGGGGAAGAGAAGTTCAACCTCGTCGATTACATCTTCCACGATATCTTCAACATCTCGCATACCCCCAACCGTGCTTGCGGGTATGCCCCCTACATCATGTGCCTCATTGAGAAAGTGTTGGGCTTGTCCTTCGTCAAGGACGTGTCGCACCGCCCGCTTCGTCCTCAGAAACCTCCGAATGTGCCGGCTCCCCCTCGCCGGAAGAACTCAAAGCCTCCCTCTCGCCCCGTGGCGCCTCCTTCTCCGCCTCCGCCTCAATAGATGAGCGCTTTCTTCAAGTGCTTCAAGGCGATCTTCACTTCCTGTCGGAAGCAAGAGATCCGGGCTCAGAGGGCACACAAGCGCCAAGAAAAGTATCTTAAGGCGGTGTGCGACAAGCTGGAGGTCCCTATGTCCTATCCGGAGATGAGCGATGGAAAGATCACTCCTTTCCCCAACTTCACCGCCGACGAGCTCGCCCAACTCCAAGAGGATGGGAGCTCCTCCCGGGTTGCTCCCTCTGCACGGGTCTCCGACAACGACGATGAGGATCAAGAGGACCCGGAGGCCACGGAGAGCGACTCCCACGACGACGACGATGACGAGGAAGACGACGACTAGACTTTCGAGGTCGTGTTTCCCTTCTTCTTTTCCCTTTTTGGTGTCTTGATGCCAAAGGGGGAGAGATAGTTTGGAGTCAGTCGGGAGAGATAGTCAAATAGGGGGAGAGTTGAATGTAGTTCTTATTTTTGATCCGTGGACATGTTGCACTCCTTATTGTAATATCTATGTTATGTCGAATGTTTAAATTTGTGCAAGACTATGCTCTTAATGTTAAATATCACATATGATGCTTTGAATGTCTATCTTTTAACAATATTCATGCCTATTATGTCTTGTCACAAATTGTTGAACACAACACGTAGGCACCCCACCATAACGTGTGTGTGTATGAAGGACTTCCTCAATCTCTCTTTTATGATGCATTCATTGAGGGGGAGTCACTCATACACCCGCACGTTATGAAAACCATAAATTTATACTCTTATATGTGAAGACTTAATGTGTTGTCATCAATCATCAAAAAGGGGGAGATTGAAAGTGCATCTAGGATCCCCGTGGGTTTTAGATGATTGATGACGACAATTAAGTGACTAATGAGCTCAGTGATCTTAAGCAGAGGTGTGGACTAAGTGGAAGCACAATCTCTCAAAAAGGAAAAAGACGAAAACGGTGATGTCAACTCGAAAGGAGAAACTAGGGTTTCTAGTGTGTCGAGTTTAGACTAGCCAAATATGTGTGAGGATCTGTGTGTAAAGTGCATTGAGATCAAGTTGGGAGCTCAAAGCGGTTTAAAGGTCAAACCCCTTGAGAGAAAAGAGTGGAAAGTAGTCTGGCAGTATGTAACACCCTAAATTTTTCGCATCATGCATTGCATACATGATCATGCATTAAACACTAGTAGAATAAAAGAAAAATAATAAAACATACATATACAAATATGTGTAGCAAAAGAAGGAAAAGAAAATAATAGTTATAGCCTAAAACTTGTAATAAGGAATAAGTATAAAAATAATAAGAATAATATATATAAATGTATATATAAATAATATATATAACAATATATAAAAATAAATAAAATATTAATATTAATAATATATACTATAATAATTAATAATAGATAATAAATAATAATATATATAATATATATATATAATAAATTATATAATAAAAGAAAGTATAAAAAATAATAAAATAAATAAATATAAATAATAAAATAATAATAATACAAAAAAAAGAAAAAGAAAAAAAAAAGAAAAAAAGGGGGGAACCGCCGGCCAGGCCGCCGAACGGCCCAGCCGAGCAGCCCCGGCCTCGCCCCGACCCCGCGTCCCACCCAGCTGGCCGCGCGCTCCCGCCCGGAGCCCGACCCCACCCGGCCCCGCCGACACCGAGGGCGCCCGCCTCCCGCTCCCGCGCCAGCACGCGACCCCACCCCGGTGCGCTCGCAGCCCCCGCGTCCGAACCGAACTCCGCGATTCCAGCGCGGATCCCGCCCCGCACTAACCGCCTCCCGCCCGACTCGGCCCCGATCGCCCTCCCGCCGCCCCTATAAAAAGGGACCGAAGGCTTCACGATCCAGCCGCCAGACGCCGCCGCCTTCGACGAAAAACCGCCGGGAAAAGCACGAGGGACCAGAGAGCTGCGACCAGGGAAGAAAAAGGAGAAAAAGAAGGGGAAGAAGAGGAAGAAAAAGAGGAGGGCTCCACCGTTTGCCGGAGATCGACGTCGCCATCGCGCCGCCGTCGTCGTGCCGCCGGAGAACGCATCTACTTCGTCTACGCATTGTCCCCATCCCGCGATCATCGAAGCCATCGCATCTACGGTAGGCCATGTTCCCGATGCGAATTTTAGCGATCATATTGAATCTAATAGGCGTAAATTGATTTTAGTTGCACCATAATTTTATTTTCAGCAGCATTAATCCACCCTAAAACCCCCGTAAACTCATATGAACACGTATGAACTAGTTGCATCTAATTAATAAACGACCGTAGTAAATTAATTATTGAATTGTGCATGCATACATGTCATTGCATGTTGATTATTTTGTGTGCATTATGTTGATTGTATATGCTTTCTTGTATGTATGATCACGCATAGAGGAACGTGCTCAAGAGGCCGCATACGAGGATTTCCAAAATCAAGATTTTGAAGCGCTTGAGCAACCCCATCCGTCGAAACAAGGCAAGTGTCCTTGAAGCATATTGATCCTATTTCAAAATAAATGTTTAGTTTGCAAACTTGCATGCTTGTGTCAAATTGATGGAAATCCTATGGTAGGAAGTTTACTAGTTTTGTTTGACCACCCTTGTCACCTGAAATATATGATAGAGAGTCGGGAAGGGTTTTTATCTTTTTGCTTCGCTTAATTAATTGGGATGGCAAACAACACTACACACTTAATTATGCATCAATGATATTCTGGTTAATGTGAACTGGTCAATACGATGGGTGATCTAAGCAAGCATGGTTTTGTGGATGGGTTGGATGATATGGTGGTTTGCTTGCCTTAGATATAAGGACCGGTTCATGTGAGAATATGCCAGGTCAACAGTGCCACCACAAGGCCAAGTATGGGTGCGGCGTATCTGAATAGGAGCGCTGCTAGTATGGTATGGACCATTGGATGGCGCGGGGAATGGGAGTCGAGGAGGACTGCCCTGGGGTTCGCACGACACACGAGGGGGCCCGTGGGTGGGAGAATAGAGATTCAAGCCTGCCGGTGAAACCTTAGTGGGCCCGTACATACTAGTAGTCCCTTTTAAAAGGCTATTTTGTGATCTCTTGGCCACACACCTACGGAAGTGTGAGATGGCACAATGGAAGTTTCTTAGTCATCGAAAGGTGATGAAATCACAAACATGTGGGTAAAGTGGTACAACCTCTGCAGAGTGTTTAAAACTATCATGATAGCCGTGCTCCCGATTATGAGCGCCTGGATGACCTACATGATTAGAGTTGAAATTGGGATTTGGGATGGTTATGATCTGGTAATGGTTATGACATTGATTATGGTTATTGGTAATGGGTATGGTTTATGGATTATGGTCATGGACATGAATTTGAGTTATGGTAATTGGACATGGATAATGGTAATGTTGGCAATAATTGGATATGGTTTATATGTTGTTAATATGATGGTTATGATGGGATTGTTTCACATAGACTTAGTATAATGCTTTTCAAATGTTTTACTGTACTTTTCAGCACTTAGCCATTTATTACACTCGTCGTTTGAATAAGCCACATGTCATACTTTCCATACTTGTTGAGTACGACATGTACTCACTCTTGCAATCCCCCCCCCCAACAGCTACTGGAGACAATTGGGAGTACCCTGAGGATCACGTGGAGTACTAGGTTGCGTACCGCCGTCAATTGCCTGTGGATTGGAGTCGTGCTGTTTAGTTTATTTTCCGCTGCAATTATTTAGAGTTTTATTATTCGTGAACTATTGGATTATTGTAATAAAGTACTTAAGTATTAGTTAAGACGTGGCTAAATTCTGTATATCGTTTGTGATGCAACCGTATATGTGTGATGAACTTCCTGGGCACACATATGTGTTACGCTTGGTTCATATTCGGAACCGAGTGTCACAAATTGGTATCAGAGCCGCGTTGACCGTAGGACGCAGCCTAGATAGAATGAACACTCTAGAGCACTTAGGAACACTCTTCTAATATGCTATTTTCGAAAATTTTTGCTGCTGTTTTGTTCCTTTATTTTCAGCCGCAAAAAGTACTGATCGCAGCTGCGTTTTTGATAAAAATTTTCAGAAGTGAGCAATATTAAGTACTGCTGTTTTGCTGCGTAAATATTCGCGGAAAAAGTGTGTTTTGCCGCTGTTATGCGTGGGTAAAATTATTGTGTTGCCTGCTGTATTTTTTCTCTATTTTTTTCGTTCGTTTGGAATCGCTGCACCGCTCTTTTTCCGTCATTTAGGCTGCTGAAATTTTCAGATTTGTTTTTTTTCATCATTTTATTTTTTTTCCTCTAATGTATTCTTGTTTTCTGTAGATGGCCCGCACCAATACAACCCCCCGTAAGTCGACCGGTGGACTTGTGCCCCCGCGTAGGTTGGCCAGTCGCTCTCCGGCCGTCGACCCCCGTCACCCCGTGGTGATCCGTTCTGACGGTAGAGCCGCAGGACAACTGCGTCACCGTCTCCGTGCCCTACTCAGTGAGGCTGGCTACCGTCACCACAACCTCTCGCTCTCCTACCACACCACTGGAGTGCAGCGCCCCGACAGGAAGGAGTGGAGCTGCAAGATCTATATCTACTATGGTGATGAGTTGGTGAAGACCCATAGCAGTCCTGCTTGGAGGAGCTCCCGCCGATCTGCGGAGCAGGATGCTAGCTGGGAAGCAGCCACCTTTTGGAGCCACGCCCTCCGTTTCCGTCTGGAGGACACGGTGCACGCCTTCGTTCCGCAGCGTCCCAGTGGCACTGCGCGCTTCGTCTCCAGGCACGTGGAGGGACCCCTGGACCTCCCGCAGTCTCGTCAGACTGTTGACGACGTGGCCCAGCTCAGTGCCCGACTTCAGAGGGCGCAGCAGGAGATTCAGGATGGACGTGACCTCGCCCAGCGCCACGAGGTGATAATCAGGAGGTATCGTCGGATCACCGACGAGGACCCGGACGACTACGCGTCCGACACCCCGACGTGGACCCCAGACTCTTCAGACCGTCGCAACGGCCAGCGTGAGTCGTCTTCTGAGGAGTCCTCTGACGAGGAGCCTTCTAGTGTGGCGTCTACCGCACCACCGCCGCCTGCTGCCTCACCACCCCAGGACCCACAGGACCCCGAGGACCCTGACGACGACGACGACGAGGAGGACCCGAATGAGTTCCCGCTTGACGACGAGTAGTCCTCGACCTATGCCACGACTCAAGGATAGGCACACCCGCATTAGTTAAATAAGAGCGACATAGATATACTTGTGCGACCTTGAGTTGTGTTACTTCTTTTAGGATTTTTTGTCAATTTTGTTTGGTGCTTGTTTGAGTGCTTGTGTGCTTAGTAGAGAGTTGTGGAATGCTTCGGCACTTGTCCACATCCTCATAATATAGGTCTATATTAGTAAAGGATTATTTAGTGTCACATCCCTTGATGCATATAGTTGGGACGTTTCTTTCCAAATTCTAAATCCTTCTGTCCCCACCCTTCTTTCGACAACAGATGGTGAGAACTCGTAACCAGAGGGATGTCAACGATGAGGAGGAGCGCAATGAAGTACCTCAGAACAACCAGGGACATGCTCATGGAGCTATCAACATTGAACAACTGTTAGCTATGCAGAACCAGCTCATGCAGACCATGATACAGACCATGGGACAGCTGCAAGCTGGCAACAACAATCAGCCTCATATACCGCCCCCGCCACCACCCCCGCCACATCACAACTGTTTGGGAGAGTTCATGAGGACCAGACCGCCTACCTTTGCACAAGCCACAAACCCAATGGAAGCTGATGATTGGCTGAAGTCTGTTGAGAAGAAACTTGCTATTGTCCAGTGCACTGATAGGGAGAAGGTTCTCTTTGCATCACATCAACTAGTTGGAGCAGCCGCCGACTGGTGGGAAGCTCCTTGCAACGCTCATGATAATCAGGAGACAATCACTTGGGCTGAGTTTAGACAGAGTTTCCGTTCCCACTATGTACCTGAAGGAGTTATGATACTGAGGAGACAAGACTTTGAAAATCTCAGGCAAGGAAGGATGAGCGTGAGTGAGTATCTCAACAAATTCACTCAATTATCAAGATATGCTCCAGAAGACATCAAAACTGATAGTAGGAAGCAGTATTTGTTTATGAGGGGTCTCAACAATGAAATTCAAGTCCAGTTACTCAATACTGATTATCCAAACTTCCAAAAGCTGGTTGACAAGGCTATTGTGGTTGAGAACAAGATTCGTGAGATGGAGCAGGACAACAAGAGGAAGATGTCACATCATGGACCGCAGCAAGGAAGCAATGTTCGCCCCCGCTATGCACCACCTACTGCAACACACTACAACCCATCTGCTCCTGCATACCGCGCTGCTTATCCGCCCCGCCCAAATCAGCCACCGCAGCAACGCCCCGCCATGCAAGCGCCTCGCTATCCTGTGCCACCTGCGTCGCGTCCTAACATGGCGGCAAATGCTCAAAACCAGTTGCGCCCAAACTTCCCTAATGCTACGGGTGGTAAGACATGCTATGTGTGTGGAGAACCCGGACACTTTGCAAGTCAATGCGCCAGGAGAAACTATGGACCTATGAACAATGCACCAAGGCCAAATAACCCGCGACCAAATGGAGGAGCACCACAAGGCAACCGTGGACAGCAGAATTTTGCTCGTGGCAATGTGAATCATGTCTCTACTGAGGAAGCCCAGCAAGTTGATGACGTCGTGATTGGTATGTTTCTCGCCAACTCCAACCCCGCGACTGTTTTATTTGATTCGGGAGCATCTCATTCATTCATCTCGTCAAAGTATGTTGCCAAGTACAATTTTCCTATATCTCATATGAAGCAAACTATGCTAGTAAGTTCTCCTGGCGGAGAGATGAGGACAAATATAGTATGTCCGAAAGTAAGCATTAAAATAAGGGGGGTAGACTTTCTCGCAAACCTCATAGTATTGGACTCCCAAGGAATAGACATAATACTTGGAATGGACTGGTTGAGCAAGTATAATGGAGTCATTCAATGCGCCGAGAGGATTGTGCAGTTGACAAGTGAACATGGTACACGCATTGAAGTTGAAGCAGCCCAACCTGCAAGAGGGAAAGCGATGCTGAATCACGTGGAAGAAGTGACATTGGAAAGCATTCCGATCGTTTGCGAGTACCCAGACGTGTTTCCAGATGAGTTGCCAGGTATGCCACCTGATTGTGACATAGAATTCGCCATCGAGTTGATACCCGGAACTGCACCTATAGCTAAGAGGCCGTATAAGATGCCTCCTAAGGAGTTAGCGGAGCTCAAGAAACAGATTTAAGAGCAATTAGAGAAGGGTTTTATTCGCCCAAGCTCTTCACCTTGGGGAGCGCCCGTCCTATTTGTGGACAAGAAGGACAGAACGCAAAGGATGTGTGTGGATTACCGAGCTCTCAACGAAGTGACAATTAAGAACAAGTACTCACTGCCCCGTATAGAGGATTTGTTCAACCAAATGAAGGGTGTCTGTATCTTCTCCAAGATCGACTTGCGGTCAGGATACTTCCAAATGAAGATTAGACCATCGGATATACCCAAGACAGCATTTCGGACACGATATGGATCTTATGAGTACACCGTCATGTCATTTGGATTGACGAACGCGCCTGCGTACTTTATGTATCTCATGAATAAGGTCTCATGGAATATCTGGATAATTTCGTTGTAGTGTTCATCGATGATATTATGATCTACTCGAAGGATGAGAAGGAACATGAGGAACACTTGAGGCTTACGCTGCAGAAATTGAGGGAGCATCAATTGTATGCCAAGTTCAGTAAATGTCAATTTTGGTTACGGGAAGTTTCTTTCTTAGGCCATATTATTTCTGGAGGAGGAGTATCAGTTGACCCAGGGAAGGTGAGAGATGTGCTTAAATGGGAACCGCCACAGAATGTCAAGGAAATTTGGAGTTTCCTTGGAATGGCTGGATATTACCGCCGATTCATTAAGGATTTCTCCAAAATAGTCAAGCCTATGACCGAATTACTCATGAAAGGGAAGGCATTCCGATGGACTCAAGCTTGTCAGGATAGCTTTGAGGAGTTAAAGAAAAGGTTGACAACCGCGCCAGTGTTAGTATTACCGGACGTGAGCAAGAGTTTTGATATATATTGTGATGCATCAAGACAAGGATTAGGATGTGTGCTCATGCAAGAAGGCCAAGTGGTAGCTTATGCATCGAGGCAACTAAAGAAACATGAGTTGAATTATCCTACGCACGACCTTGAACTCGCAACCGTGGTACACGCCTTGAAGATATGGAGACACTATGTTTTTGGTCACCGATGTGAGATTTATACGGATCACAAGAGTCTCAAGTACATATTTACGCAAACGGATCTGAATCTGAGGCAACGCCGATGGTTGGAGATCATCAAGGATTATGACGTGGGAATCAACTATCACCCAGGGAAGGCCAACGTAGTGGCTGATGCCTTGAGCCGAAAAGGAGTAAGTCATCAACTCACAGTACGAGAGCTGCCATCCGAGTTATGTAAGGAGTTCGAACGGTTGAACCTTGGATTCATAAATGAGATGGGAAGGATGGAAGTCAACCCAACATTAGAGCAGGAAATACGGGAAGGACAGACAAAGGACAAGGAAATACAGGAAATCAAGGAAAGGACCCAAGAAGGAAAAGAATTCAGATTTGATGAGGATGAACAGGGTACCTTATGGCTTGGAAAGAGGATTGTGGTACCTAATGTCAGGCATATTCGTGAAACAATATTGAAGGAGGCACATGACTCGCCTTACTCAATTCACCCCGGTTGTACAAAGATGTACAAGGACTTAAAGACATGCTATTGGTGGGCTAGCATGAAAAAGGACATAGCCGAATATGTTGCACTTTGTGATGTGTGCCAACGAGTTAAAGCTGAACATCAAAAGCCAGCCGGATTGCTACAACCATTGAAGATCCCGGAGTGGAAGTGGGAAGAGATTGGTATGGACTTTATAGTTGGATTACCGCGAACTCAGTCTGGCTATGATTCAATATGGGTTATTGTGGATCGATTGACAAAATCAGCTCATTTCATCCCTGTCAAGACCACATATACCACCGCGAAGCTAGCAGAATTGTATATGGAACATATTGTGTGTCGACATGGAGTACCGAAGAAGATAGTCTCGGATAGAGGTTATCAGTTTACCTCCAGATTTTGGCAGAAATTGCATGAAGCAATGAGAACAAGGTTGAACTTCAGTTCGGCGTATCATCCTCAAACAGATGGACAAACCGAGAGGACCAACCAAATTTTGGAAGACATGTTAAGAGATTGCGCTTTAAAGCATGGGAAAAGTTGGGATAAAAGTTTGTCGTACGCTGAATTCTCGTACAACAATAGTTACCAAGCAAGTTTGAAAATGTCACCCTATGAAGCATTGTATGGAAGGAAGTGTAGGACTCCCTTGTTTTGGAATGAAACCGGAGAGAATCAAGTGTTTGGTCCCGACGTGTTACAAGACACTGAAAGGCAAGTCCAAATAATACGGAAAAACTTAAGGGCTGCCCAGTCTCGACAGAAAGGTTATGCTGATAATAGGCGAAGGAGTTTGACTTTTGAAGTTGGAGATTTTGTATACCTCAAAGTGTCACCTATCAGAGGTCAACGACAGTTTAACGTCAAAGGAAAACTGGCACCACGTTACATCGGACCGTTCAAGATTTTGGACAAACGAGGAGAAGTGGCATATCGACTTGAGCTGCCGACGTATCTGTCCGATGTACACGACGTATTTCACGTCTCTCAACTCAAGAAGTGTCTGAGGGTACCGGAAGAACAAGTGTTGATGGACGAGTTAGAGCTTCAGGAGGATTTGTCCTATGTCGAGCAACCTATCAAGATTTTGGATATGAAGGAAAGGGTCACGAGAAATAAGAGGATCCGTTGGTGCAAAGTGCAATGGAAACACCATACGGAAACCGAAGCTACATGGGAACGTGAAGAAGACCTGAAGGCAGAATTCCCTCATCTTTTCTCCACACTATCGAATCTCGAGGGCGACATTCACTTTAAGGGGGTAGGTTTGTAACACCCTAAATTTTTCGCATCATGCATTGCATACATGATCATGCATTAAACACTAGTAGAATAAAAGAAAAATAATAAAACATACATATACAAATATGTGTAGCAAAAGAAGGAAAAGAAAATAATAGTTATAGCCTAAAACTTGTAATAAGGAATAAGTATAAAAAAAATAATAATAATAATATATATAAATGTATATATAAATAATATATATAACAATAAATAAAAATAAATAAAATATTAATATTAATAATATATACTATAATAATTAATAATAGATAATATATATAATATAAATAATAATATATATAATATATATATAATAAATTATATAATAAAAGAAAGTATAAAAAAATAATAAAATAAATAAATATAAATAATATAATAATAATAATACAAAAAAAGAAAAAAAAAAAAAAAAAGAAAAAAAGGGGGGGAACCGCCGGCCAGGCCGCCGAACGGCCCAGCCAAGCAGCCCCGGCCTCGCCTCGACCCCGCGTCCCACCCAGCTGGCCGCGCGCTCCCGCCCGGAGCCCGACCCCACCCGGCCCCGCCGACACCGAGCGCGCCCGCCTCCCGCTCCCGGCCTCCCGCTCCCGCGCCAGCACGCGACCCCACCCCGGTGCGCTCGCCGCCCCCGCGTCCGAACCGAACTCCGCGATTCCAGCGCGGATCCCGCCCCGCGCTAACCGCCTCCCGCCGGACTCGGCCCCGATCGCCCTCCCGCCGCCCCTATAAAAAGGGACCGAAGGCTTCACGATCCAGCCGCCAGACGCTGCCTTCTTCGACGAAAAACCGCCGGGAAAAGAACCAGGGACCAGAGAGCTGCGACCAGGGAAGAAAAAGGAGAAAAAGAAGGGGAAGAAGAGGAAGAAAAAGAGGAGGGCTCCACCGTTCGCCGGAGATCGACGTCGCCATCGCGCTGCCGTCGTCGTGCCGCCGAAGAACGCATCTACTTCGTCTACGTATTGTCCCCATCCCGCGATCATCGAAGCCATCGCATCTACGGTAGGCCATGTTCCCGATGCGAATTTTAGCGATCATATTGAATCTAATAGGCGTAAATTGATTTTAGTTGCACCATAATTTTATTTTCAGCAGCATTAATCCACCCTAAAACCCCCGTAAACTCATATGAACACGTATAAACTAGTTGCATCTAATTAATAAACGACCGTAGTAAATTAATTATTGAATTGTGCATGCATACATGTCATTGCATGTTGATTATTTTGTGTGCATTATGTTGATTGTATATGCTTTCTTGTATGTATGATCACGCGTAGAGGAACGTGCTCAAGAGGCCGCATACGAGGATTTCCAAAATCAAGATTTTGAAGCGCTTGAGCAACCCCATCCGTCGGAACAAGGCAAGTGTCCTTGAAGCATATTGATCCTATTTTAAAATAAATGTTTAGTTTGCAAACTTGCATGCTTGTGTCAAATTGATGGGAATCCTATGGTAGGAAGTTTACTAGTTTTGTTTGACCACCCTTGTCACCTGAAATATATGATAGAGAGTCGGGAAGGGTTTTTACCTTTTTGCTTTGCTTAATTAATTGGGATGGCAAACAACACTACACACTTAATTATGCATCAATGATATTCTGGTTAATGTGAACTGGTCAATACGATGGGTGATCTAAGCAAGCATGGTTTTGTGGATGGGTTGGATGTTATGGTGGTTTGCTTGCCTTAGATATAAGGACCGGTTCATACGAGAATATGCCAGGTCAACAGTGCCACCACAAGGCCAAGTATGGGTGCGGCGTAGCTGAATAATTAGGAGCGCTGCTAGTATGGTATGGACCATTGGATGACGCGGGGAATGGGAGTCGAGGAGGACTGCCCTGGGATCCGCACGGCATACGAGGGGGCCCGTGGGTGGGAGAATAGAGATTCAAGCCTGCCGATGAAACCTTAGTGGGTCCGTACATACTAGTAGTCCCTTTTAAAAGGCTATTTTGTGATCTCTTGGCCACACACCTACGGAAGTGTATGTGAGATGGCACAATGGAGGTTTCTTAGTCATCGAAAGGTGATGAAATCACAAACATGTGGGTAAAGTGGTACAACCTATGCAGAGTGTTTAAAACTATCATGATAGCCGTGCTCCCGGTTATGAGCGCCTGGATGACCTACGTGATTAGAGTTGAAATTGGGATTTGGGATGGTTATGGTCTGGTAATGGTTATAACATTGATTATGGTTATTGGTAATGGGTATGGTTTATGGATTATGGTCATGGATATGAATTTGAGTTATGGTAATTGGACATGGATAATGGTAATGTTGGCAATAATTGGATATGGTTTATATGTTGTTAATATGATTGTTATGATGGGATTGTTTCACATAGACATAGTATAATGCTTTTCAAATTTTTACTGTACTTTTCAGCACTTAGCCATTTATTACACTCGTCGTTTGAATAAGCCACATATCATACTTTCCACACTTGTTGAGTACGACATGTACTCACTCTTGCAATCCCCCCCCCCCCCCAAACAGCTACTGGAGACAATTGGGAGTACCCTGAGGATCACGTGGAGTACTAGGTTGCATACCGCCGTCAATTGCCTGTGGATCGGAGTCGTGCTGTTTAGTTTATTTTCCGCTGCAATTATTTAGAGTTTTATTATTCGTGAACTATTGGATTATTGTAATAAAGTACTTATGTATTAGTTAAGACGTGGTTAAATTCTGTATATCGTTTGTGATGCAACCGTATATGTGTGATGAACTTCCTGGGCACACATATGCGTTATGCTTGGTTCATATTCGGAACCGGGTGTCACACAGTAGGGCCAGATTAGTCTGTGCAGGTGGCCGGACTAGTCCGCCCCTAGCCGGCCAAGTCCGTTTTCAACCGGATCAGAATGATCTGACTGAGATCGGACTAGTCTGTATTGGAACGGACTAGTCCAGGTAACCGTGGAGCTGGCAGACCGGAGCCCCCATGCTCCACAGAGTGAGGAGCAGTTCCAGAGCTTGCTTCCAACGCTATGAATGCCGTCGTCACCCCGTCCAATGTGGCCTCCGTCCTCCCACTATCACCGCCGTACAACGTAACGTCCGGCCGGCCTCATCCTCCTCTCGAGGAGAAACCACGTCGAGCTAGCTAGCGATAGGTGCAAATTGCCAACTTCGAGGCCGAGGAGTTGGTTATTCCATTCCCAGTCCATTATTGGAGAGAGAGACGACGACGACCACGAGATAGTCAGATAGAGGACTCGGCCGCCCAGAATCTTCTCCTCGCCTCTCTTTACGTACTTGAAGTATCCTTTGCCCGTACTTCTCCCCAAGCAGATAAAAAGGCGATCCACGGAGGACAAAAGGACTACATGGTCGCGTACGTATATCATCTCCATGCGTTCAATTCAACCGCCTGAGATGCCATTTGTGTTAGTTCTGTAGTACGTAGTATATATAGTATACTGTTCTCTGAAGGCGGTGTCAGTGACTCAGTGTGCATGGTAAACGCATGCATGCCTTCGTTCTGCAAACAAGCTCGTCTCAAGTTGCCGATGGCAACGGTTGCGCGTCTGCTACTTGCACACAGTCCTCCACCAACATTATGTTTTTCTTAGAAACGACAGTCCACCAAAATTCTGTAGTTTTTGGCTTTTCCGCATGTGTGCGCTCACTGGCTGACACTGAACGCATTTTCTCTCTTTTCTTCGGAAAACGAAGAAACAGCAGGCAGGCAGTATATGAATGAACAGCACTGAAGAGAGAAACCGGCAAGCGAGCACGCACACAGTAGCCACTCATCAGTTTTTGACGAATTGAATGGCGCCAAGGACGAGGAAGAAGTATAGCTGCCCACACAACGACGTGTGACGGAAGGAGAAGGAATCCCCATGCTGGTTTAGAACCAACTGCAAGTTGCACGTAGTAGCTAGACCGACGTGGGACACGGCTTCTCTCCTCCAGTTTGTCCTCCCATACATCCTTCCGCTGATGTCTCATCATCTTATTTGTTGTGAGGATACAATAGTTAAATTGAACATCAATAAAGAAACTAATAACATTTTGATACATCAGCGGGAGGACACATAGCAGGACGGAACCGGATACTGTTTATCTGAGAGAGCTTTTATCCAAACCTTTTTTTCCCTCACGTACAGTACGATACATGTATCATCGATCAAGCGCCTTTCCACCTCATCCTACTAACAATCCTACGTGTACGTAGCACAAACCTTAAGACACTAAACGGTCAGCATTTATTTTTACCAATTCCACAAACAATAACAAGGCACAATCCCAGCTGCAGCTAGATCAGCTGCTGTATATATATAGCCAAGCAGCAGAGTAGTGCCACATGCACAACCTGATACATACAAGCATATGAAGGGAGGAGCAGCATCCAGGAGGAGATTCCTCAAGGCCTTCCTCCATGCGTGGAAGAGGCAGGGCTGGGCTCAGCTCGACAGCGTCGGCGATGTCATGGCGGCCGTCCCGAGGGACGTACCCCGGGGCCACACGGTGGTCTACGTCGGCAAGGAGCAGCAGCGGCGGTACGTGGTCAGGGTGTCCTGCCTCGGCCACCCGCTGTTCCGCGAGCTGCTGGAGCGCGCGCGGGACGAGTACGACTTTTCCGGCGCCGCGGACGCGAGGCTCTGCATACCCTGCGACGAGGACGTCTTCCTCGGCGTCCTCTGCCATGTCGACGCCGAGCGAGAGTGGAGGCTGGCGTTGTGCAGCTGACCGCGGTAGTATCTGCCGGTCGGGCAGATACCCATGGGCCACCGGCCGGGCGGCACGCATGCCGTCATCGGAGCATCAGGCTAGCTTTCCTGTGCGGTAGGATGATCACTTCCTTCCATGCTTTGACGTACATGCTGTCAGGTGTATAGGGTGGTACGTAGGGCTGTAGGCCATTTTAGCATTTTGGCAATTAGTAATGGTGTTCCATAATCTGTATTATTCCATCTGTTATATACATAATCTGAATTCTTGCACCACCAAAAGTGCTTTGAACATTTTTAAGCCCCTTCAGGATTACCCAAAAAAATCATAATCTAATGCTTTTAATGAAAAAAAAGGGCTTAACTAAAATCAGAACGACACCCCCATGCGTGCACGTGTATAAGGGGCCATTTTATTGGATACTGAAATCGCTCTAGTTGAAGTCAGGCTTTTCAGGGTACGTGCAGCCAGAACGTTGGTTGATAACGTTCGCAGCGTAGCAAGCAGCTCTGACACAGTCGTCGATGCTCTTTTCTTGAACCAGTTGAGATAAAAAGCCCCCCACAAAGGCATCACCTACAAACCAGGCGTAAATGTCAGGACAACTATGAACAAAAACAGAATCATCAAAGGCATATGTAAAATTCCTCCATCGTTGTTGGCAGTTATCGTTTTTTAAGAAGTTTTTTGTAAAATAGAGCATGGCCTAAGGAAAAAGTGTTGAATACCTGCACCATTGGTGTCGACAAGCTTTTCCTTGGGCAAAAGGATCACAGGGTAAGTTTTCACCTGCAAGCAATAGCAATAATCAAGTACCAGGAATCCAAATAAACATACATAAACACATGGCCATAGTAGCCAAGATCTCAGCACACCAAAATGATATGAATATCAAATTTGTAATGACTCACAATTTTCTGCAAATAACCAAGACATGTTCTGAACCCAACACAAATATCACAACCATAGCATTGCTATATGAACTAAAATGTAACAAACTTTTGAGGACAGATGGAGTAGTCTGCTTGTGAAACCAACAGGGCCCCTGAAAGCAGGAGATTTACCTTCCCATCATCAGCCACAACTACTGGATAACAACCTTGAGTGATCACAGTAATCCTTCTGTGTGTCCCTGAAGCCTTAGGCAGTTGTGAGATCTTCAAAGCAATGTCCTCAACATTCTCAGTCTACAATATTTTTTATAAGCAATTTATTAAAACTTTCATCAAACCAAATGAAAATGACAAGGAACAGCATCACAATCGAGTAATTACCTCCCATCCACGAACTTTAGCGAAGGTCCTTGCCTCAGTTTCATTTCCAAAGATGTAGTCCACGTACCTATGCTCGGTAACAGAAGAAACTTTAGTAAGTAAAATATGAAAGGGAAAAAACTAACATACAGTAGAGTTAAAGCCTTAAAGGATTGCTCGGAACCATAATGTAGGCTTCTCTGCACCGCTCTCACACAAAGGTAGCATAATAAACATCACTAGGAATACAGTACATACAGAAGAGCTTTCTCTTGAGCATCACGGAAAACCTCACAGATAAAGGGAGCGGAGAGGTTCATCACAAACACCTGCAAACATTATAATCAATGTAAATCAAACAACATTGTAAAAACAGCCTCCTTCTACTAGCATTATTTTACCTTGTTAGTTGCAGCGGCATGCTCAGCAACAAGTTGAATAGAATCTGGTGATACCGTAAGAAAAAATCCGGCAATGTAAATGTATTTTGCCTTCTCAACTACAGTCAGTGCACATGATTGTCAAAAAGCACAGCCCACCAAATAAAAAATTTGTGAAAAAGTAGATGTTATGTAAGAAACTGATGGCAAGTACTTGAAGCTCCAGTGCACTACAGTCCACATGGCCGAGAATAAAAATGCTGAATTACCAATAAAAAATGTCCCCAAGAAGGCAGGACCACGGAACTGATTATGTAACAATAATTTCAAGTAGGAATTAGAATTAGAATACTTTCCCAATACAGTTCCAGATAATCAAATGCAGATATTAGTATTTCCATTTGCATGAGTATTACTAAATATCATAACATTATATTGGTTTCACTCAAAAGTCTAGCAACGTGCAAAGTCATAAAATTTCACTAACACGTTTTCTGTACTGGACAACTAAGGGAAGAAGCCTGGAGCTTGTAGCACAAAACAGGCAATTGGAGCAGTGCACAATATACATGTACAATTATGTCCAAAGGTAAAAAATCACAAAAGAGATCTAGGCTACTCTAGTGATTATTTTCTCACCAAGTGCCCAGTTCTCAGATTTCTTCAGGTGTTCAGACTTGTAGCAGTTTGCCGCGGACAAGTTTGCAATAAGTGATCTGATTACAGATAGAATGAAAGGTTTATATCAAGCAACATTTCTTGAAGCACAGGCGCTATAGGTAGAAAACCTTTCACCACCAACAACACAGACAGCACATGTTCCCGTCGGAGCATTCTCATCCTCATAATAATGGGCCTGGATGATAAAGTTTGTGAGGTTATAAAGTTATAATCACTGATAGAAAAGACCGACATGCCAGAGCACGAAGAAATAAAGAAATTAACAGTAGAGAACTTATATAACTTACATTAACACCAGCAGCTTGTGCATTTTTCTTCATCTCCTCACCAAACTTGTCCTTCCCTATGCAACCTATGTAACTCGTCGCACCAGGAATTTGAAGCATCCACTGAGAAGTAATCAGTACTGCCATAATTTAGTTTTTTATGAGCAGAAGAAAACTGATCATAGGCTAAAAGCTTTAGATATTCGTGATTTAGTATGTTCAGAATTTACTTGGGCAACCCTGATAGAATTCTGAGTGGCCCCTGAAAGATTTTAACACAACAAATAAAAAAAAGGTGAGTTCAACGCTGTTTCTTATACATGGACTTAATAGGTAAACATAGAGGATGTTACCTCCAGCAATGTATTCAACGTTGTTCTTGGTAGCCAATTCATCATATCTGGCATAGCACAGAAATACAGATCATCACATCTCCACACTGTTTGTATATTTGAGCTATGTTATTTATCTGTATAGAGCCATTTTACTGTTATACAAAGAAATTGGAGCTTTGTACATATCTGATCATACAAAATGAAAAAGACCATACCATGTTTTTCTTTCTTCTCATGCTTATTGTGACAACATCTACACTATGTTTTCCATTTTGTATTCTCGACAAAGTAACTACAAGCCAACAGCAATGATAATGCAATGCAAGGGGAGTTAGGACGAAGACACTTACATAGGCAAGTGCTTTTCTTCAGCGAGAATGGCATTTCCCGGCTTGACATCATACCTAGAACACAGGTGCAGAGAGAAACGTGTCAACAAGCTCATGATGACTTCAGATGCTGCCTAACTAATCCGAGCAAGAAATCCAAAAAGCATGGTCCAATCCAGCACAGATACCGCTTCTGATTGACTGACACAAACGAGCTCATTCAGATGCTGCCTAACTATTCCGAACAAGCAATCCAAAGAGCATGGTCCATTCCAAGTTCCAACACAGATACCGCTCCTGATTAACTGACACAATTGCAACATATGTACTGATGAAGAGGAATCAGCAAGTAGACGGGTGAAAATGATACAAGTATTAGGGATTGGATTGATCGATTTGATCATCCACGTAGCTTCGGAAAGGTGCTCTGAACATTGGTTACGGACTGATTGTTCAGAGTCTCGGAGGTACCTACTACCACCTCCAAAACCCGCGCATGAGCAGACTGCAAGCGAATACGACAGCGATCGTGACGCCCAAGCTCGGATCACACCAGTAACGAAATTTACATACTGACACATTCGGAGAGACGCGATCGAGGAGGAAGCGAGTACTTGGCGAGAAAGGCCTCGTCGACGACGGCGGAGATGTCGAGGAGGGGGTTCCCCATACCGAGCAGGATGCCCTCGTAGCTGCCGGCCGCCATTTCGCGTCCTCTTCGACCGAGCGGCCGCGGAGCGGGGGAATCGGCGCCGGATGGGTGCGCGAATTCGGAATTGGGAAAGGCCGGGACGCTTTGCAGAGCAGAGAAGAGAAGAGAAGAAGATCCTCGCCGAAGGAGGAAGAAGGGCCGGGAACCGGGTTCGCCGCCGGCCCAACGCGCCCGTGCTGCAGGCCCACTCACCGTCAGTCGGCCCACGCACATCCAGATGCCCTATATGAAATACACTACTAATGAAAACAATGATGAACTACAAAACGACAAACTTTCCAGCATGGAGGGAGTATTCGTTTTGGGCTCCTTTGGAACACTAAGAAAAACGAGAAATAAAAAAGCGTAGAAATAAATTAGGTATGCATATCGAAGATAAGGAAATTAAAAACAAGGAAATTTGTAGGAAAAATTGGGTCGCAGAAAACCATTGGAATCTTGACAGAATGGTTATGTTAATTTTACCTTTACTTCCTTATAATCGACCCGTCCGTGCACTTCAATTCTCTTCGCTTTCGAAGGAGAAAAACTTAGCAGCAAATTTCTACTGTAACTTTCTAAAGTAATCAACCCGTCCGTGCACTTCAATTCTCTGGACTAGGGGATGTGGGGATCCAGATCCCCTGACTTACGTCTCTTTTACTGCACGCTGCAGTAGCTCTCTATCACGGTTCATTTTACATCATAGGCTATCAAATGTTTTGCATACAAACATAATATATGAATTTCAGTATAACAAACTGTTTCCTTTTTTTTGCAATACTTATTCTGATACCAGGCAAAAGTTCTCATCATTTTTAAATTAATATAAAATAGTTGATGTACTACAAATGAATTTAACAATGACTTGTTCCTTTTTTTTAATATTTTTTCTATGATAGATCAAAATTTATGTTACTTTTAAAATAAACTTAAAATTTGTCTCATATCATAGGAAAAATTGCAAAAAAGAGACGTCAACAAATTTATATTAATTTAAAAATAAAATGAATTTTTGTCTCGTATTAGAAAAAAATATAAAAGAAAAAACATGAACAAGTCGCCGTATTAAAACTCGTTGGTTAATAAATCAAATAATTTATATTAATTTTAAAATGATAAAATTCATTAGGAGGAGCTGTATAAATAATTTGATTTACCAGCTAATGAATATTAATATAGCGACTTGCTAATGTTTTCTATAGTTTTCTAGTACGAGAAAAAACTATTTTTAGTTTTTATGTGATATGAGACAAAATTTTATTTTATTTTAAAAGTAATATAAACTTTGATCTATTAGAGAAAAAATACTCCCTCCGTCCTAAAAAGGTTGTCGCTTTGTAGTTCATTTTTGAACTACAAAGTGACAAACTTTTTGGAACGGAGGGAGTATTAAAGAAAACAGGAACAATTCATTGTATTAAATTCATTTGTTGTACATCAACTATTTTATACTAATTTAAAAATGATGAGAAATTTTGTCTCGTATCAGAAAAAAGTTCTGCAAAAAAAACTTGTTATATTGAAATTCATATATTGTGTATGTATGCAAAACATTTACTACCCTAGGATGTAAAATGAATGGTGATGGAGGGCTACTGCACGCTTGCAGTAAAAGAGGGGTAAGTCAGAGGATCTGGATCCGGGATGTCATCCAGGTGCCCAGCCAAAGCCCAAAGCGCGGCGTCAAACTTATCGGCCGCTTCGGCGGGTGCCTATGAGATGGGGGTGACCAACTTTAACTGTTCACTGGAATTCTGAAAAACTTCTGCTGCATTTGCCGACCATCCACAGAGGCACAGACCGTAAGCCAGAGACCCCAACATGCGAGCAATCGAGCAGTACATGGAACTACGGCGGTGCCTATGTCCACAGGTGTTTGTAGAAAAGGAAAAAAGTGAAGCCTCACCTCACCATCAACAACCAACGAAAACGTATGTGCGCCATGCACCAGCAGCTTCCGAACTGCCTACGCGTCCGTCGCCTGAGCACCTAAAATCCATCTGCGTCTTTCCCACGCGTAAAGTTCAGGGGAGTTATCTACCAAAGTGGAGGGGGGTACCTCTTAATTATCGGTGCCCTGCACGCCAAACTCATGGTCCTCTTCTAACTTGTAGCGATTCGTTATCTGCAGTCTGCACTAAGGGTCTCGAAGAACCAAATGCACTGGCGGTACCATGTCAGCTGAGCTCCGGGGAAACAGAGGCCACTGGCCACAAAAAAAAATTTATTTTATTTTTAGCGTATTAAAATAATGTCTTAATATTAATAGCGGATGTTTAATTTTTTTTTTTTTTTGCAAAAGTAGCAGCCTTATCGCAATTCCGAATAGCGATTCGCAAAGCAGAATCGCGAGTTGGTGACGTGGCGCCCGCAGAACGACTGTGGACCGGTCAAGATTCCTGTTGGAATGCGAAAAAGCGAGTCGCGATTCCGAGACGCGAGTCACAATTCGGATGTGCGAGTCGCCAATCAGATATGCAAGTCGCCAATCGGAAATGCGACTGGTCTCACAGCCCTTCACGAGGCGTTGGACTGTTGCGCCCGCTCGCAGTATAAAAGGAGGCCTACACCACCGGTTTCAACGGGAAGAAGCGCTCCAGTGCAGAGGAGAGGAGAGGAGAGGAGAGGAGAGAAGAGAAGAGAAGAGAAAGAAGAAGAAAAGAGGAGAAAAGAAAAGAAAGGTACAAAATTTTTTATTAGAATTTTTATTTGTAATAATAGCAGTAACTGTTTTTAAATTAATTAATTAATTAAGATCGTATTAATTTTATATTAGATTTATTATTAGTAGTAGTAAAAATAAGTATAAATAGTTTTATTATTATTAGTACAAATTTTTATTACAAATAGTAGGTGTAATTAATAGTATGTTAGATATGTTTTAATTATGAGTAATAGTAATTTATTTAAATGTTGTATGTTAGAAACATAATAGAGTTGCATTAATATTAAAATATTATTTTAGAATATATATATAATATAAATAAATATATATAATATAGTAGAATGAATAAAAATTAGGTATCAAATATATATTATAATAGATGAATAAAAATTATTAAAATTAGGTATGAAAATAATTTTAATAGATGAATAAAAATTAGGTATGAATAAATATATACAAATGTCGTTTTAATAGATGAATAAAAATTATGAAAAAATTATATCATTGAGAGATAATTAATTGCATATATTGTTGAGTAGGTATGACAGACAAGATACCATTCCAAATTTATTTTGGAGACGGAGAGATATTGTCGGTACCCTACGTACCGGATACCCCTTGGGATTGCAAAGATCACAAGGAAACTCCATCTACCAGATTTGAAGACATCCGAAGGCCCCACATGTCAGCCGTAACCGGACCTGCTTCCCCGACATAGTTAGTCTCAGGGCCGCCACATGTATCATAAGACCGGAGTTATCACCCACACATGGGAAAGCTCCAGACTGGATACCAGTATGGCACCCCCGGACCTAACCCCAGACGGAGGAAAGCTCCGGTACCGACACGTGTCCAACAACACCGGACCTACCCGTCCACGACGGTAAGCTCCGGAGCTGCCACGTGTCCGAACTGCCGGACCTTCAACCTCAACGATGAGACTGGTGGGCTCCCAACGACTCGGACCTTCAAGGGGCAATCAAAGACTTCAAGACCCGATTAAGTGTCATTAATATTATATTAATGCACACGATCGGAAGGCCCTTAATACCAGTAACAGCACTGTTAAGGCCCTTTACCACACTATTAAGGGTAATTAACCTCATTTATTGTGTATTAAACATTAGTAACCGTCAGGGCCACATGTCGGGCGAGGCTAATGGTGTAACGACCAGTCCTTGTACTATAAAAGGACTGGTCAATGATACACATGGGACAGAGGTTAGACATACGCTGGGGACGCTCTCTTAGACACCCGGACGAGCTCTCTGGACCTCTCACACTCTAACACACTTAGAAGATCAATACAACAGCTACACACCCCGTGGAGTAGGGTATTACGCCCAGGCGGCCCGAACCACGTAAACCATCGTGTAAATTTGCCACCATCTCTTGAATCTCTGCGCGCCCATTACCGAACTATAAACTCCTCGGACTACTAATAGTAGTTTCGGGAGATCTGCCGGATTTACCCACCAACAGTTGGCGCGCCAGGTAGGGGGGTGCCCGAGATTTCAAGAATGGTGAACTCAGTTGCTGGATCATCCAACGGCATCCTCGTTGCGCAACCTGCTGGAGGCAATCCCTCCAACATGCAACAACCAGCCGGTGCCGTGGCTCCAGCAGGAGTCATGCCTCCTCCTCCATCGCCTACACCAGCAAATCAAGCTGGACAGCAGGACGGAGCATCTGCGTCGGTCACCGCATCAGCGAATAACAACAACCTCGAACACGCGCTCCATGCTGCGTGTGCTCTCCTCCAATGCCCACCACCTCCGGGTGCATTCCAGGGTGCAATGGACGAGTGGAGGGCTGATGTGGAACACTTGGTTGCAGCAGCAGCCGATCGCATCAGCAACCAAGGTCCTCCCTCCTCGGGGCGGACCCCATCGCAGCATCGGACTTTGTCGGGCAGACTTGGTCCGCACGCTTCCCAAAATAGGAGGCGTGTTGCGTCACAGCAAGTGACGTTGTTGCCTCTCGGGGCGCGACGCACCCATACGGTAACCATACTTTCAACTCATGACCTCTGGGCAGAGCTTGATCGCCGTTACAGGACGGTCGCGTCCATATCGAGCGTGCTCGCGGAAGGCGAGAAGCTCGAGACAGTCCTGTTCTTGAGGGAATAGTAGGAGGCTTTTCTGCCCTGGCCATGTAACTACGCATGGTCAGATGGCCACAAAAGTTCTGGCCTCACCTGCCAGAGAAATTTGACGGGACTGTCAATCCCGCTGAGTTTCTCCAGATTTACTCCACTGCAATCCTTGCAGCTGGAGGTAACGAGGTCGTAATGGCCAACTACTTCCCCATGGCTTTAACTGGGACCGCCAAGTCCTGGTTCATGAGCCTTCCACCCAACTCCATCAACAGCTGGGCGGAATTATGCCAACAGTTCACCGCCAATTTCGGGAGTCCATACACCCGACCAGGCACTGAACTGAACCTTTTTGCTGTAACGCAGAAGGGGGAAGAATCCCTGCGTTCCTTCATCCAGAGGTTCTCCCAGGTACGAAACACTATTCCTTCTATCTCTAGCGCCTCTGTTATTGTGGCATTTAGACAGGGTGTACGAGACAAGAAGATGCTGGAGAAGCTGGCGATCAAGGAGATCACCAGTGTCACGGAGCTCTTCAGCTTGGCAGACAAATGTGCCAAAGCAGCGGAGGACCGTGAAATGCACTCCAAACCACCTATGGAGGTTAACAAAAAACCTCCAAGGGTGAAGCCACTACCTCCGGGAGTGGCAAAAAGAAGAAGAAGTCCAACGACAAGAAAAAGCCGTTGGTTGGCACACCTACTGCTGCAGCTGCCGCAGCTCTGGGTGGCCGGGGGCCACGCCCCGAGAAACGACCTCGGCCATCATCTAAAGACAGCTGCAAATCCAAGACGTGGTGTCCTATACATAAGTCGAACAGCCACAATATGGAAGACTGTCGAGAGGTCCAGAACCTTGCCGAGCGCTACAACAAGTGACGAGAAGAAGTTCCTTTCTGACAAAGGGAAGGAAAACAGAAAGTCGACGAAGCTCCGACTGAAGAGGAGTTAGGTTTTCAGGACCCTAAAAAGGTCCTGAAGGCTGTATATACATCCATCGACGACGACTCCGACATCTCCGACAGTGAACGTCGGAAGGCCATGAACACCATCTTTGGTGGTTCGTGGGACATCACTTCCCGCCGTGTCCTCAAGACCATGCGGCGGGACATGGCTTCGGTAGCTCCCACCGCCAGGGCGGAGCCGCATTGGAAGTGGATGGATACCGCCATCACTTTCGACGCGTCGGACTGCCCTCAGAATATGATTGGAGTTGGCCATCTCCCATTGATGGTATCTCCGACCATCAACAACATCCAACTCCACCATGTAATGGTAGACAGAGGTTTGGGGCTGAACCTCATAAGCTTCAAAGCTTTCATCAAGCTTCAGCTCCGACCTTCGGACCTTCGCCCCTCCTGACCTTTCTCTGGAGTAGGTCCGGGGGCCATAACCCCACTTGGTGCCATTACTCTCCCCGAGACCTTTGGGACTCAGGAGAATTATCACACTGAAAAGTTGGTCTTTGACGTTGCTCAGATCAACTTACCCTTTAACGCCATTCTGGGCAGGCCAGTCTTGTACAAGTTCATGGCTGCTGCTCATTATGGCTACTGGTGTTGAAGATGCCAACACCAGCTAGTGTTCTCCGGATCCGCGTAGACCGCACTGCCGGAGTGACTGCTCTGGAAGAACTTCATGCGCTTGCTACAACACAGGAGGAAGAGTTCAGGCAGGAGCAAGCTCCAAAACCCCTGAGCATTCGTCAATGAGGCTCAACCTTTGCACCCCGTGTGCAACCAAGCGGCGACACCGACATTCCTGTCGAAGTCGTCCAAATCGGTTCCGATGCCGCTCAGACCACCCGTATATCGAGAGGTCTAAATGACAAATAGGAACTCGTGCTCATCACTTTCCTCCGGGCTAACATTGACATGTTTGCCTGGCAACCGTCGCAAATGCCTGGGATCCCTAGGGAAGTGATCGAGCATAATCTGAAGATCTATCCTGATGCTCAACCTGTACATCAGAAGCCTCAGAAGCAATCAGTAGAGCGACAAAACTTCATACGACAAGAAGTGAAGAAGTTGCTCGAAGTTGGATTCATCCAAGAAGTCTTCCACCCAAAATGGCTGGCAAACCAAGTCGTTGTACCCAAGGCCGGCGAAAAGCTTCGAATGTGTATCGACTACACAACACTAAATAAGGCATGTCCAAAAGATCCATTCCCACTACCTAGAATAGATCAGATAGTGGATTCCATCTCCAGGTGTGAATTACTGTGTTTCCTAGACGCATATTCTGGGTACCATCAAATCAGAATGTTTGGGGAAGATGAAGAGCACACTTCTTTTATCACAGTAGATGGATTGTATTGTTATAATACCATGTCATTTGGTCTCAAGAATGCAACATCAACATTTGTACGAGCTATGTACAAAACCTTTGGAGAGCTCATCAGAGACATAGTGGA
This sequence comes from Tuctoria greenei, assembly GCA_036927565.1. Classification (NCBI taxonomy): domain Eukaryota; kingdom Viridiplantae; phylum Streptophyta; class Magnoliopsida; order Poales; family Poaceae; genus Tuctoria; species Tuctoria greenei. The sequence continues at coordinate 284,093,953 of JAYESD010000002.1, read as the reverse complement.
AGTGTATGTTGATGACATCGTCATCAAGATTAAGTACAAGGAGTCACTTCTTGACACCTTGCAAGCTGTATTTCACAAGCTGCGGATCACCCGCACAAAGATGAACCCAGACAAGTGTGTCTTCGGGGTTAGCTCCGGAAAGCTTCTTGGATTCTTGGTAAACCACCAAGGCATAGAGGCGAATCTGGTGAAGATTAAAGCCATTGAAGATATGCGGCCACCAGCCCGCATCAAGGACGTCTAGAAGCTGACTGGATGTCTAGCCACCCTCAGCCGGTTCATCTCAAGACTAGCGGAACGGGCACTTACCTTCTTCAAGTTGTTGAGGAAGTCCGGACCATTCCAATGGTCTGAAGAAGCAGAAAAGTTGTTCCAGGAGCTAAAGCAGCTCCTCACCACCCTACCATCCTTGGTAGCTCCGAACCCTGGTGAGTCTCCACTGCTTTACATTTTGACAACTGACAAAGTTGTTAGCATGGTCCTGGTTGCGGAGAGACTAGAACCCTCACAAGCTCAGGAATCTAGACCCCTCCGGGAGGGTCAGGAGGTTCCTGAAGGTGAGTCTGGGTCCCAGCCCCCAGACTTGGATCTACAAGGAGTTACTCTTTTTGAACAAGAGGATCTGGACCCCTTCGGGAGGGTTCGGGTCATTCCAGAAGAAGCTCCGGGTTCCTTCAGCAAGGACTCGGAGGTCTCTGAAGAAGGTCTGAACCCCTCCGAGAAGGTCTGGGTCGATGAGGAAGAAGCTTCGGGCCCCTCCGGGAGGGTCCGGACAGTACAAAGCTCAGTGTACTTCATCAGCGAAGTACTCTATGACGCCAAGACTCGATACCTAGAGGTGCATAAGCTGCTCTATGCAGTTCTTATCACCTCCAGGAAGCTTCGCCATTCCTTCCAAGCTCACAAGATATCAGTGGTAACTTCATATCCACTACGAGCAATATTGCATAATCCCAACTCTACTGGGACATTGCAAAGTGGGCAACGGAATTGGCTGAATTCGATCTTGAATTTGTCCCAAGACAAGCGTTCAAGAGTCAAGCACTGGCGGACTTTGTGGCAGAATGGACCCCCTCCCCATCAAATCCTGGGGGCCCTACTGAGCAGAAGCCGGAACTCAAGGCTCCGGTCTTCATCGAGCCTCAATAGACTCTCTACATCGATGGCTCCATGCAAAAGCAGGGGCCCGAAGCTGGAGTCCTTCTCCTCGCTCCAACCGGGGAGAAGGTAAAATACATGGTCCACCTTGACTTCAAGGCGACCAACAACATGTCGGAGTATGAAGCACTCATTTACGGACTAAAGGTGGCACTATCATATGGTGTCAAGCAGTTGTTAGTCAAGGGAGATTCGCAGCTCATAATTAAACAGGTGAAGGGTGAATGCTCCTGCAACAATCCCCAACTAGTTGCTTATCTCCTTGAAGTCCATAGGCTTCAGAAGGACTTCGAAGTCCTGGACCTCCACCATGTCCAGAACGCTGAAGCTGACAAACTCTCGATGAAAGCGTCAACCGGAGCTCCGGCTCCCGACGGAACCTTCGTCTGGAGGTTGTCAAAACCCACAGCTCAGCCCGCCGAACTGAGAGAAGGGGGCGAGACCAGCATCCCGAAGCTGGCGGTACCGATGGCCCTGTTACCATGGCAGCCATCACGAGTTGTAGGTGCTGCCGGAAGCTCCGAGCAACCCAGCACGCAAGACTCAAATGCTCAAGCAAGCTCCGATGCATGGATCTCGGAGATCCGGAGCTACTTGAAAGACAATATCCTTCTTGACGATGATGTATCCGCCGACCGGATAGTCAGATTGGCTAAAAGATACACGTTGGTAGAAGGGGATCTCTACCGGCGCGGTGCCAACGACATCCTAATGCGGTGCATCACAAGAGAAGAAGGCCGTGAGCTCCTCAAGGAAATCCATGGAGGCGAGTGTGGGAACCACGCGTCTCCCCGCACGCTGGTCGATAAAACCTTTTGGCATGGCTTTTACTGGCCTACACCGCTCCAAGATGCAATCGAGCTGGTGAAAAAATGCGAAGCATGCCAGTTTCATGCAAAACAAATTCATACACCGACTCAACTTCTACAAATGATACCTCCTACATGGCCTTTCGCTGTGTGGGGGATGGATATCTTGGGACATTTCCAAAGAGCCATCGGAGATTACATGTTCCTGTATGTTGTCATTGACAAATTCACCAAATGGCCGGAAGCAACTCCAATTGTGACAATAAACAAGCAATCATCTATCAACTTCTTGCAGTCTATCGTATGCAGATTTGGAGTCCCAAACAAAATCATAACTGATAATGGGACCCAGTTCACAAGCTCTGCATTCCAAGGATATTGCGAAGACCTCAGCATCCAAGTCAGCTACGCTTCCGTAGCTCACCCGGCAAGCAATGGTCAGGCCAAGAGAGCAAATGCAGAAATCCTAAAAGGACACAAGACGAGCACATATGAGCGCCTAAAAAAACATGGAGCCAACTGGATCGAAGAGCTTCCGCCCACTCTATGGGCCAACAGGATAACTCCAAACCGGTCAACTGGAGAGACATCCTTCTTCTTGGTGTACGGAGATGAAGCAGTCCTTCCTACAGAAATCACCTTGGGGTCGCTCTGGGTCCGGACCTTCAACGAAGCCACGCAGGACCAGCTCCGACGTGAAGACCTTGACCTCCTTGAAGAGGGAAGGTGCCAAGCAGCTGTTCGTAATGCCCGATACCGCCAAGCTCTTCGGCGCTATCACCAACGGCATGTTCACAGCTGACAGCTCGAGGAAGGCGATCTGGTTCTACGGAGAATACAATCCAGAGAAGGGTTAAACAAACTTTCCCCCAGCTGGGAAGGACACTTCCGAGTGATCAAAGTATCCCGTCCTGGATGCGTTCGCTTGGCAACTGAGGATGGGACACCTCTCCCAAATCCTTGGAACATTGAGCACCTCCGTAAGTTCTACGTTTAATATCACGGAGGTGAGTCTGTAATTACATGTGATGTATTGAAAGCATCTAGGCCCCCATGAGGTATGGTTTCGGTGATTAATGACAACCATTGGATTTTACTAATGAATTTGTGAATGCAAGGTCCCCATAACCACTCAATCAAATGAAATAAATATGTTATTGGAGACCCATATACAATCAATGTATGAGATCAAATCAATTATGTGAAGACAAGAAGTGAACGCTCTTATGTTAAAGTCACTCAATCAAAGATTGAAGACACTTGATGTTTGACAATCATCAGAGATGCATGTTCAACAAAGTCTAAGAGGTCATTTGAGCAAGACACAAAAATTCACTTAGAAACAACCCAAAGCAAACAAAATCAACTCACCGGATCAACCGATGATTCCTCAGAATAACACACCGGTCGAGTTGGTTCAGCTGAAGAAGAATACCTCAGAACAAAGTACTCACCGGATCATCCGATGTGAATGGCTCAGTAACATCGGTCCATCAGTACAGTTTGCAAGATCATTGGACCAAGTGTAGCACCGGATCATCCGATGTATAGAGAAGCACACATCGGTCAATTACTCCAGTAAGCATCAAGTTTGAGTCAATTCTGGAGGAAGAGCCACCAGATCATCCGATGAGAAGACAAGATCAACATCGGTCTAACAACGGTCATATCTGACACAATGACGTCAGCTAAAGTAACTTGACCGATGATAACTAAAGGGGAGACATCGGATCATCTGGTGTTCACAGTAAAGTTCTGTCAGCCTACTTTTCCAACGGCTATTTCGGGGAGGCTGGCTATAAATACCCCATAATCCTGTCATTTCGTCAAGTCTTGATCACCAGACGCCATCAACACATCCACAAGCGTTCAAGACTGTAACACCCTCATTTTCATGCATCATGCCTTGCATACACTCATATACATGTTTAACATTAACCCATAACAAGAGGAACAAGCTTAAAATTGATTTGGAACAAAACCGCACTTAAAAATGTAGGAAAGTGCGGACTAGTCCGGTTTTGCTGAGGACTAGTCCGATTTCTCTCTGTCTAAAAACGGACTTGTCCGTTTTTGCTGTGGATTAGTCCGATATTTGCCCCTGGAAAACTTCGGACTTGTCCGATCTTGTGCGGACTAGTCCGATGTTCCATGAATCCTTGAAAATTTGCTAAGTCCCTGGACTTTTCCGGACTAGTCCGGTGTCCCAGCGGACTTGTCCGTTTTCCTTTCTGACTAAGATCGGACTTGTCCGATTTTAGGCCAGACTTGTCCGATTTTCTCTCTGGACGACTTCGGACTAGTCCGGTCCGGTCCGGACTTGTCCGATATTTCGTGACTCCGAGATTGACCTTTTGTTTTACGACTTGTTTCTTGGGTTTCACGTCAAGTGGGCCTAGGGACGTTGTGCCCAACTCTCTTAGAGCCCATGTGGGACTCTAAACCGGCCTCTACTCATCCCAAAACTCGAAATCCATCTAACCCTAGCCTCCACCTCTATATAAACAGCCCCACCCCTTGGTTTGACATCTATTTGCCACTTTTCCACCCACCCAAACCCTAGTTCATGGGGAGCCACCATCAAGGAGGGAGGAGAAGATCCCAAGCAAGGAGAAGAAGAGGAGGAAACGAAAGAGGATCAAGATCTCCACCAAGTTTCGTCCTTCACCACCAATTCATCTCCAAGTTCATCACCAACCCTAGATCATCAAGATCCAAGTGTTACCTCCAAGTTTCTTGGTTCATTGGAGTTCTAAACACCTGGTATACCTTCTATTCTCTTTTCCTTATGTGAATTCAACCCCTAATCTCCAAATTGACGTCAATCTAGAAAACCCTAATTTGCTGATCTCGTCAATTGCGGACTTGTCCGGTCCCTAGCGGACTAGTCCGATCTTTCTGGTTAAATTGTGTTGGATTAATTCTAAAAATTGATCTAATCGACCCCAAACCTGTATAAACTTGTTAAAATCTATTAGAGCTAATTAGTGATCACTAAAAGCAATCTAGTGACAAGTTCTACCTTGCACTTGCATCAATCATGCATGTCATGACATATTGAGTAATATTTGTGCACTCTTTGATTGTGTTTCTTGTTTTGTATGTTTATTGTGTGGATTAGACGGATTTGCGCTAGAGAGTGCCACGGAGGATCTACAACATCAAGAGTTTGAAGGCTTTGACCCTAATCAACAGCAAGAGCAAGGCAAGTGTCCTTGAAGCATATTGATCCTGTTTTTAAAATAAATGTTTTGTTTGCAAAACTGCATGCTTGTGTCAAATTGATGGGAATCCTATGGTAGGAAGTTTACTAGTTTTGTTTGACCACCCTTGTCACCTGGAATTTATGGTAGAGAGTCAGGAAGGGTTTTTACCTTTTTGCGTCGCTTAATTAATTGGGATGGAAAAACCAACACTACACATTTAATTATGTATTAATGATATTCTAGTTAATGTGAATTGGTCGATACGGTATGGTGATGGGTGATCTAGGCAAGCCTGGTATGTGGATGGGTTGGATGTTATGATGGTTTGCTTGCTTTAGATCTAAGGACCGGTTCATGCGAGAATAAGCCAGGACTACAGTGCCACCACGAGGCCAAGTTATGGGTGCGGCGTAGCTGATTAATTAGGGCTTTGCTAGTGCTGTTTGGACCATTGTGGATGCTCGGGGAAGGGGTAGTCGGATTGGGTTTGTTGATGATTGGTGGGACTACCCTGGGATCCGAATGGCTCAAGAGGGGGCCCTTGGTTGAAGATGTGCTCTGCGGGAGACATCGCCACCGGTGAAACCTCAGTGGGGTCTAAATAGGCTAGTAATCCCTTTGTAAAGGCTATTTTGTGATCTCTTGGCCACACACCAACGGAAGTGTGTAATGTGACCGACGGGTCATGGGCATGAGGGAGGTTCTTAGTCGCCGAAGGGTGATGAAATCACGAACACGTGGGTAAAGAGGTACAAACTCTGCAGAGTTAATTAAAACTATCATGATAGCCGTGCTCCCGGTTATGAGCATCTGGACAACTTCCATGATTGGATGCAAATTGGAATTTGGGATGGTTATGGTTTGGTAATGGTTATGGATGGTTATGGATTAATCTCTAGTATTGAATATGGTTATTGGAAATGGTGAAATCTGGACTTATTGATGATGGTAATGAATTCAGTTTGGTATTATGGTATTACTCGTGATTATGTTGGGATTACTTCACATACTTATACTATATTGCTTTTCAAACGTTTTAATGTACTTTTCAGCACTTTACCATTATTATTGTCGTTATTCGAATCAGCCACATGTCATACTTTCCACACTTGCTGAGTACGACATGTACTCACTCTTGCAATCCCCCCCCCCCCCAACAGTTGCAGGTCAGGACTGGGATTTTAATGGCGATAATGCGGAGTTCTAGGCCGTGTCTACCGTCAGCTTTGCCTGTGGTGTTGATTGGAGCTGCGCATATATACCCTATTGCTTATGCTTAATTGCTTAGTTTGCTTAATTAGTTTATTTCCGCTGCATTAGTTGAACTTGTCATTAATATTCATTAGAGCTTGTATTCGAGGATAATATGGTTTGTGTAATAAAATTTGGTTAACTAATCTTGTCTTGTGGTAATTTTCTGTATACTCTTTTGTGATTGCACTAGTGTATGTGTGATGAACATCCTGGGCACACATATGCGTTAGCTTGGTTCATTTTCGGAACCGGGCGTCACAGATTGGTATCAGAGCCACAGGTTGACCGTAGGATGCAGCCTAGATAGAATGGACACTTTAGAGAACATAGGAGCACTCAGGAATCGGTGTGTTTTTGCTTGGAGTGCTGTTTGCTATATATATTGCTTGCTTGTGTGCTTAATAGAGGATTTTGGGATGCTTTAGCATTGCCATGTCCACCGAGGCTAGCGTAGCTAGTTGGTTAGCTTCATATACCTTGATGCATTTAGTTGGGGACGTTTTCTAATTCTCATCTATTGCTTTTCTTCAGATGGTGAGGACTCGCAACCATAGGGATGGCAATGATGAGGAGGAGAACAATGGAGTGCCTCAAAACAACAATGGGCAAGGGTCTACTCAGGGAGCTATCAACATCGAGCAGCTATTGGCCATGCAAAACCAGCTCATGCAGACCATGATACAGACTATGTGATAGCTGCAGGCTGGCAATATCAACAATCAGCCCCACATGCCTCCACCGCCACCCCCGCCTCTTCATAACCGATTGGGAGAGTTTATGAGGACTAGGCCGTCAACCTTTGCTCAAGCCACAGACCCTATGGATGCGAATGATTGGCTCAAGTCCGTGGAGAAGAAGCTAGCCATTGTCCAATGCAGTGACCGGGAGAAGGTGCTATTTGCCTCTCATCAACTCGTTGGAGCAGCTGCAGATTGGTGGGATGCCTATTGCAATGCTCATGAGAATCAAGAGAGGATCACTTGGGCAGAATTCAAGGAGAATTTTCGTTCTCATTATGTGCCGGAAGGTGTTATGATCTTGAAGAGGCAAGAATTTGAGAACTTGAGACAAGGGAAATCAAGCGTGAGTGAATATCTCAACAAGTTCACTCAACTCTCAAGGTATGCGCCCGAGGATGTTAGTCGAGACAGCCGAAAGCAATATTTGTTCATGAGAGGCCTCAACAATGAGATCCAAGTGCAATTGCTCAATTGTGATTATGTCAATTTCCAGAAGCTTGTGGACAAAGCAATTGTGGTTGAGAACAAGATCCGTGAGATGGAGCAAGAAATCAAGATGAAGGCGCCATATCAAGGACAACAACAAGGAAGTAATGCGCGCCCTCGCTTTGCGCCGCCCAATGCGCCTCATTACAGCTCCTCTATTCCTGCTCAGCGCCCTGGTTATGCACCGCGCCCAACTCAGTTTGTGCAGCAGCGCCCTGTCATGCAAGCACCTAGGCCTCCAATGCCCTATGAGCCTCGTGCTAATTTTCCTGCTGCAAATGTTCAAAACCAAGCTCGTCCCAATAATTCTGGTGGAGTTAAGAGGTGCTATACTTGTGGAGAAGCTGGACACTTTGCGAATCAATGTCCTAAGTCAGGCCTTGGTCAAAGAATCAATGCGCCGAGGCAAAACCCAAGACCTAATGGAGGACGGCCGCAAGGAAGCCGTGGACAGCAGGATTTTGCTCGTGGTAACGTGAACCATGTCTCTACGGAGGATGCTCAACAAGCGGATGACGTGGTCATTGGTATGTTTCTCGCCAACTCCAACCCCGCGACTATGTTATTTGATTCTGGAGCATCGCATTCATTCATTGCATCGAAGTATGTTGCCAAGTATATTTTGCCTATCTCTCATATGAAGTTTACTCTGTTGGTTAAGTCTCCTGGAGGAGAGATGAGGACAAATATAGTATGTCCAAAAGTAAGTCTTAGAATAAGGGGGGTAGACTTCTCCGCCAACCTCATTGTTTTAGATTCTCAAGGGTTGGATATTATACTTGGTATGGACTGGTTGAGGAAGCACAATGGAGTTATTGAATGTGCCACAAAGACGGTGAAGTTGACTAATGAGGAAGGGATCACCGTAGAATTTGAAGCAACCCAACATGCACCGAAGCAATTAGAGCTGAATCATATGGATGGTGTCGCAATTGAGGAGATTCCGGTGGTGTGTGAATTTTCGGATGTGTTTCCGGATGAGTTGCCAGGTATGCCACCTGATCGAGACATTGAATTTGTTATTGATTTAATACCTGGAACTGCACCTATAGCTAAGAGGCCGTATAGGATGCCTCCTATGGAATTAGTGGAGCTTAAGAAGCAGATTCAAGAGCAACTAGAGAAGGGTTTTATTCGCCCTAGCTCTTCACCTTGGGGAGCGCCCGTTCTATTCGTGGACAAGAAGGATGGATACCAAAGGATGTGTGTGGATTACCGAGCTCTCAACGAGGTGACCATCAAGAAAAAGTACACCTTGCCCCGCATAGAAGACTTGTTTGATCAGATGAAGGGTGCTTGTGTCTTCTCTAAGATTGACTTGAGGTCGGGATACTTTCAGATGAAGATTAGACCATCGGACATACCCAAGACAGCTTTTAGGACACGGTATGGATCTTATGAGTACACCGTGATGTCTTTTGGATTGACAAATGCACCTGCCTACTTTATGTACCTCATGAATAAGGTCTTCATGGAGTACTTAGATAAGTTCGTTGTGGTGTTTATCGATGATATTATGATCTACTCGAAGGATGAGAAGGAACATGAGGAGCACTTGAGGCTTACGTTACAGAAATTGAGGGAGCATCGATTGTATGCCAAGTTCAACAAGTGCCCGTTTTGGTTGAAAGAGGTGCCATTTTTGGGTCATATCATCTCAGGAGGAGGAGTATCGGTTGACCCGGAAAAGTGAGAGACGTGTTGAAGTGGGAACCACCACAAAACGTCAAGGAAATAAGGAGTTTTCTTGGGATGGCTGGATATTACCGTCGGTTTATTAAAGATTTTTCCAAGATAGCCAAGCCTATGACGGAGTTGCTAATGAAGGGAAAGGCGTTCCAATGGACTGAAACTTGTCAAAACAGCTTTGAGGAGTTGAAGAAGAGGTTGACAACAGCCCCAGTTTTGGTATTGCTGGATGTAAGCAAGAGTTTCGACATCTATTGTGATGCATCAAGACAAGGGCTTGGATGTGTATTGATGCAAGAAGGTCAAGTGGTCGCCTATGCGTCGAGACAATTGAAGAAACATGAGCAGAATTACCCCACGCATGATCTTGAACTAGTAGCCGTGGTACATGCATTGAAGATTTGGAGACACTATATTCTTGGACATAGGTGTGAAATTTACACGGATCATAAGAGTTTGAAGTATATTTTCACACAAACGGATCTGAACTTGAGGCAACGAAGATGGTTGGAGCTCATCAAAGATTATGATTTGGGGATCAACTATCATCCGGGAAAAGCCAATTTAGTGGCCGATGCTTTGAGTAGAAAGGGAGTAAGCCATCAACTTACAGTTCGAGAGTTACCGTCCGAGTTATGTAAGGAGTTTGAACGGTTGAACCTCGGGTTTGTAAATGAGATGGTGATGATGGAGTTAAACCCAACCTTGGAGCAAGAAATTCGAGAGGCCCAAACCGCAGATGAGGAGATCAAGGAAATCAAGGAAAGAATCGAAGAAGGGAGAGAATTCAGATTTGATGAAGACGAACATGGTACCTTATGGCTTGGGAAGAGAATTGTTGTGCCTAATGTAAATCATATTCGAGAAAAAGTATTAAAGGAGGCACATGACTCGCCTTACTCGATTCACCCCGGGTGTACGAAGATGTACAAGGACTTGAAGACTTGCTATTGGTGGGATAGCATGAAAAAGGACATAGCTGAATATGTAGCATTATGTGATGTGTGCCAACGAGTCAAGGAGGAACATCAAAGGCCAGCCGGATTATTGCCACCGTTGAAGATTCCGGAATGGAAGTGGGAAGAAATTGGTATGGACTTCATAGTTGGGTTACCGCGTACTCAGTCCGGGTATGACTCAATTTGGGTAATTGTGGATCGCTTAACCAAGTCAGCTCATGTCGTCCCTGTGAAGACCAAGTATACAGCTGCACGATTGGCCGAAATATACATGGAGCATATTGTGTGTCGACATGGAGTCCCTAAGAAGATAGTCTCGGATAGAGGTTCTCAATTCACCTCCAGATTTTGGCAAAAATTGCATGAAGCTTTGGGAACGAGGTTGAATTTTAGTTCAGCATATCATCCTCAAACGGATGGACAAACCGAGAGGACCAATCAGATTTTGGAGGACATGTTAAGAGCTTGTGCTTTAAAGCATGGGAAAAGTTGGGACAAAAGCTTGCCATACGCAGAATTTTCATACAACAATAGTTACCAAGCAAGCTTGAAAATGTCACCATATGAAGCGCTTTATGGGAGGAAGTGTAGGACACCTTTATTCTGGAATGAGGCAGGAGAAACTCAAGTATTTGGTCCGGACGTGTTGCAAGAAGCCGAAAAGCAAGTCCAAATAATTCGTGGAAACTTGAGGGCTGCCCAATCAAGGCAAAAAGGCTATGCGGATAATAGGAGAAGGAAATTAGCCTTTGAAATAGGAGATTTTGTTTACCTCAAGGTGTCACCAATGAGAGGTCATAAGAGGTTTAACATAAGAGGCAAGCTCGCACCTCGTTATATTGGACCATTCAAGATTTTGGACAAAAGAGGAGAAGTAGCATATAAGTTGGAGATGCCAGCTCATCTTTCAGATGTACATGATGTGTTTCATGTTTCCCAGCTCAAGAAGTGTTTGAGAGTACCGGAAGAACAAGTGCCAATGGATGAATTGGAATTAGAGGAAGATTTGACTTATGCCGAGCAACCGGTCAAAATCTTGGAAACTAAGGAAAAAGTCACAAGGAACAAGATTATTAGATGGTGTAAAGTTCAATGGAAGCACCACACCGAAGAAGAAGCAACTTGGGAGCTAGAAGATGATCTCAAGAAGGAATTTCCCTATCTCTTCTCTTCCGCGTCGAATCTCGAGGGCGAGATTCATTTTAAGGGGGGTAGGTTTGTAACACCCTCATTTTCATACATCATGCCTTGCATACACTCATATACATGTTTAACATTAACCCATAACAAGAGGAACAAGCTTAAAATTGATTTGGAACAAAACCGCACTTAAAAATGTAGGAAAGTGCGGACTAGTCCGCTTTTGTTGAGGACTAGTCCGATTTCTCTCTGTCTAAAAACGGACTTGTCCATTTTTGCTGCGGATTAGTCCGATATTTGCCCCTGGAAAACTTCGGACTTGTCCGATCTTGTGCGGACTAGTCCGATGTTCCATGAATCCTTGAAAATTTGCTAAGTCCCTGGACTTTTCCGGACTAGTCCGGTGTCCCAGCGGACTTGTCCGTTTTCCTTTCTGACTAAGATCGGACTTGTCCGATTTTAGGACAGACTTGTCCGATTTTCTCTCTGGACGACTTCGGACTAGTCCGGTCCTGTCCGGACTTGTCCGATATTTTGTGACTCCGAGATTGACCTTTTGTTTTACGACTTGTTTCTTGGGTTTCACGTCAAGTGGGCCTAGGTACGTCATGCCCAACTCTTTTAGAGCCCATGTGGGACTCTAAACCGGCCTCTACTCATCCCAAAACTCGAAATCCATCTAACCCTAGCCTCCACCTCTATATAAACAGCCCCACCCCTTGGTTTGACATCTATTTGCCACTTTTCCACCCACCCAAACCCTAGTTCGTGGGGAGCCACCATCAAGGAGGGAGGAGAAGATCCCAAGCAAGGAGAAGAAGAGGAGGAAACGAAAGAGGATCAAGATCTCCACCAAGTTTCGTCCTTCACCACCAATTCATCTCCAAGTTCATCACCAACCCTAGATCATCAAGATCCAAGTGTTACCTCCAAGTTTCTTGGTTCATTGGAGTTCTAAACACCTGATATACCTTCTATTCTCTTTTCCTTATGTGAATTCAACCCCTAATCTCCAAATTGACGTCGATCTAGAAAACCCTAATCTGCTGATCTCGTCAATTGCAGACTTGTCCGGTCCCTAGCGGACTAGTCCGATCTTTCTGGTTAAATTGTGTTGGATTAATTCTAAAAATTGATCTAATCGACCCCAAACCTATATAAACTTGTTAAAATATATTAGAGCTAATTAGTGATCACTAAAAGCAATCTAGCGACAAGTTCTACCTTGCACTTGCATCAATCATGCATGTCATGACATATTGAGTAATATTTGTGCACTCTTTGATTGTGTTTCTTGTTTTGTATGTTTATTGTGTGGATTACACGGATTTGCGCTAGAGAGTGCCACGGAGGATCTACAACATCAAGAGTTTGAAGGCTTTGACCCTAATCAACAGCAAGAGCAAGGCAAGTGTCCTTGAAGCATATTGATCCTGTTTTTAAAATAAATGTTTTGTTTGCAAAACTGCATGCTTGTGTCAAATTGATGGGAATCCTATGGTAGGAAGTTTACTAGTTTTGTTTGACCACCCTTGTCACCTGGAATTTATGGTAGAGAGTCAGGAAGGGTTTTTACCTTTTTGCGTCGCTTAATTAATTGGGATGGAAAAACCAACACTACACATTTAATTATGTATTAATGATATTCTGGTTAATGTGAATTGGTCGATACGGTATGGTGATGGGTGATCTAGGCAAGCCTGGTATGTGGATGGGTTGGATGTTATGGTGGTTTTCTTGCTTTAGATCTAAGGACCGGTTCATGCGAGAATAAGCCAGGACTACAGTGCCACCACGAGGCCAAGTTATGGGTGCGGCGTAGCTGATTAATTAGGGCTTTGCTAGTGCTGTTTGGACCATTGTGGATGCTCGGGGAAGGGGTAGTCGGATTGGGTTTGTTGATGATTGGTGGGACTACCCTGGGATCCGAATGGCTCAAGAGGGGGCCCTTGGTTGAAGATGTGCTCTGCGGGAGACATCGCCACCGGTGAAACCTCAGTGGGGTCTAAATAGGCTAGTAATCCCTTTGTAAAGGCTATTTTGTGATCTCTTGGCCACACACCAACGGAAGTGTGTAATGTGACCGACGGGTCATGGGCATGAGGGAGGTTCTTAGTCGCCGAAGGGTGATGAAATCACGAACACGTGGGTAAAGAGGTACAAACTCTGCAGAGTTAATTAAAACTATCATGATAGCCGTGCTCCCGGTTATGAGCACCTGGACAACTTCCATGATTAGATGCAAATTGGAATTTGGGATGGTTATGGTTTGGTAATGGTTATGGATGGTTATGGATTAATCTCTGGTATTGAATATGGTTATTGGAAATGGTGAAATCTGGACTTATTGATGATGGTAATGAATTCAGTTTGGTATTATGGTATTACTCGTGATTATGTTGGGATTACTTCACATACTTATACTATATTGCTTTTCAAACGTTTTAATGTACTTTTCAGCACTTTACCATTATTATTTTCGTCATTTGAATCAGCCACATGTCATACTTTCCACACTTGCTGAGTACGACATGTACTCACTCTTGCAATCCCCCCCCAACAGTTGCAGGTCAGGACTGGGATTTTAATGGCGATAATGCGGAGTTCTAGGCCGTGTCTACCGTCAGCTTTGCCTGTGGTGTTGATTGGAGCTGCGCATATATACCCTATTGCTTATGCTTAATTGCTTAGTTTGCTTAATTAGTTTATTTCCGCTGCATTAGTTGAACTTGTCATTAATATTCATTAGAGCTTGTATTCGAGGATAATATGATTTGTGTAATAAAATTTGGTTAACTAATCTTGTCTTGTGGTAATTTTCTGTATACTCTTTTGTGATTGCACTCGTGTATGTGTGATGAACATCCTGGGCACACATATGCGTTAGCTTGGTTCATTTTCGGAACCAGGCGTCACAAAGACCAAGAGCAATCACTTCCACACCATTTCGATCACCTATACACCAAGATTTAGGCTAGAACTAGCTAGAGAGAGAGCTTGTGTGCCTCCATTCTGGGTGAGTGGACTCTCTAGGATAGTGTGAGAGCCTCAAGGGAGTGCCCTTGGTGTTTGTAACCGTGAGGAGACTTCCGGAGCTTGCCAAGGCGTCTGTGGAAGCCCGGAAGGTCGAAGTTGTACAAGGCTTGAGCTCCACCTTGCCAAGGGAGGCGAACGGAGAGGAATTGTGAAGACCCCTCGTCTCGGTGACTTGGGTGTGGCAAAAACCTTTGGTGGGTGCCACAACGTGGATGTAGGAAGATCTTGACGATCTTGCCGAACCACGAGATAAATCCTCGTGTCTCCTCGGGAGTTTGCATCCTTCTCCTTTCCCTTACTTTTATGCATTTTATATTCCGCGAAGTTTCTATCTACTAGAATGCATAGATAGTTTTCTTAGGGAATTTGGCTTTAGAAATTAAGTTTTATTGCTTATAATTTTTCAAAAGAAGCCCAATTCACCCCCCTCTTGGGCATTCGGTCCTTACAATTGGTATCAGAGCAAGGTTGCTCATAGGATCATTCTAGCTTCACCGCTAGAGAGCTAAAATGGCCAAGGTTGGGGGTTCGGTTCCTATCTTCGAGGGCAAGAACTTTACCTATTGGAAAGCACGCATGCGAGCTTATCTAGAGGCTATTGCGCCCGAAGTATGGGAAGCGACCCACGCGGGGTTTGGAGAACAAAATTATGTTGGTGATCAAATTAAGTGGGATGCTAAAGCTAGGAATGCTATTTATGAATGCATTAGTCAAGATGTGTTTTCTAGGATTGCTAGCAAGGAAAAGGCTTGTGAAATTTGGGCTTGCTTAATAGAGATTCATGAGGGTTCTTCTAGAGTCAAGGAACTTAAATATCACATGCTTAAAGCAAAATATGATGAATTTAAGATGCTACCCCATGAAAATGTCAATGAGATGTTCTCTCGCTTAAATGTGCTTATTGAAGAAATAAATGCTCTTAACATTGCTTCTCTTGGCAAGGGACTCATCAACCGCAAGATCCTCATGCTCCTTCCCAAGCCAAAGTACAACATCATCAACTCCATGCTCCAAAAAGAGTCGCTTGACCACATTGAAGTTTCAGAGCTCATTGGAGAAATACACGCTCATGAGATGAGTGTGCTTGGGATGATGGAGCAATCATCTTCAAAGACAATTGCTCTAAAGGCCTCCACCAAGAAAACAAGCTTCAAGAAAAAGAAGGCGGTTGAGCCTAGCTCAAGTGAAGAAGAACAAGCCTCAAGTGAAGACGATGATGAGCTTGCGTTGATGATGAGAAAGTTCTCACGCTTGAACTCAAAGATCACTAAGAAGGGATACACATTTGATCACAAGAAGAGAGCATTCCTACCAAGGAGAGATGATCACAAGACATGCTACAATTGTGGTGATCAAGGCCACATCTCCTATGATTGTCCAAGACCGGACAAACGAAGAGAGAACCACAAGAGCGAGCATCGCAAGCTTGAAGGAAGTGATGATGATGAAGAAGAAGCCAAACCAAAGCCAAAATCCTTTGGGAAGAAGAAACATGACAAGGGCAAGAAGGCAAGGCTCTTCCCAAAGAAGAGAAATGGCCCACAAAAGGTGTTCATGTGTGAGGCAAATGAATGGGTCACCGACGAAGAAACAAGTGATGAAGAGAGTGAAGAGGAAGGAGAAAGCTTGGCCGGCCTCGCCATCGCAAACAATGATGATGCACCTCTTCATCCACCGCCCATGTGCCTCATGGCGAAAGGTAACACCAAGGTATGTGATGACTCTAGCAATGATGAGCTTTCCCCCGATGATTTAACTTCTTTGATAAATGAATATCATGCTATCATTAAGAGGGAAAAGAGTAAGGTTAAAGTGCTTGAAGAAACTCGTGCTAGACTTGAGAGTGCTAACCTTGATTTGCTTGACAAGTATGAAAGCATACTCAAAGAGCATGACACACTCAAATCCCATGTCAAGCAAATTGAGGAAGAAAAGGCTAAAATCAAGATAGATAATCATGAACTTAACTTAGCACACCAAACACTCTTGGAAGAGCACAACAAGTTAATACAAGAACATCAAACACTTAACCTTGCTCATGACATGCTTGATCAAGAGTTGAAAAATATGAAGAAGCAAACTCTTAATGATGACATATCCATTACTTCTCATGCCACTAATGCTTTGCACAAGTCTTTGCTTTTGAAAGCTAATGCTAGGGAGAAGGACTTGTTGGAAGAAATTGAGAGTCTCCGCACTAGTGTGGCTAGACTTTCAAAAGGGGAGGTCAAACACAAGGAAATCCGCTTCCAACAAGCAAAGGCCTTCAACAAAAGAGGACTTGGATCCTTCCCGGTGCCCAACAAAGGAAAGGTGCCCTCACCGAAGCTAAGAACAAGCTTCATCAAAGAAGTTGGTTCTTATTGCCAACATTGTGAGGTCACCGGTCACCACACAAGGGAGTGTCCTCTTCCTAACCGACCCTCTCCCAAGCTTCCTACTAATTACAAATCTACTTTCAATGATCACTATTATCTCTTAAGTAAAGTAGATGGCAAGGTGAAGGCTAGGTTCATTGGCAAGTACATGAAAGGCATGAAGGGGAAGCTCCCCAAGCAACTTTGGGTCCCAAAGACACTTGTATCACACATACAAGGACCTAAGTTGGTTTGGGTGCCTAAATTTAGAAATTGAATTCATGTGTGTAGGTGAACTACAAAGCTGGAGGAAAGCATTGGGTACTCGATAGCGGGTACACCCAACATATGACCGGCAATGATGGTATGTTCACCACCATAGAAAACCCCGACAATCATGAACAAGTCACCTTTGGTGATAACTCTAAGGGAAAGGTAATTGGGTTAGGTAAAATTGCTATTTCAAATGATTTATCCATTTCTAATGTTTTGTACGTTAAGTCACTTAGCTTTAATTTACTTCCTATTGCACAACTATGTGATCTTGGACTAACGTGCACATTTAGCAAAAATGATGTTGTTGTGAGTAGTGAACCAAGCAAAGACATAGTCTTCAAAGGATTTCGGCATGGACATCTCTACCTAGTAGACTTCTCAAACAAGAATGCTAGCTTATCCACTTGTCTTTTCACTAAGACAAGCTTGGGTTGGCTATGGCACCGACGCATAGCGCACATTGGGATGAGCAAACTCAAGAAGTCATTCAAGCTTGGGATGGTGACCGGCGTGAAGGATGTCACATTTGAGAAGAACAAGCTTTGTAGCGCTTGTCAAGCTGGGAAGCAAGTTGCTTCACACCACCCAATGAAGACAATGGTGTCAACCTCCAAGCCACTTGAGCTACTCCACATGGACCTCTTCGGACCGTCCACATATCAAAGCCTTGGTGGTAACCTCTATTGTCTCGTTATTGTTGATGACTATTCTCGCTATGCTTGGACTTTATTTCTAGGTGACAAGAGTGAAACTCCGGAAGTGTTCAAGACCTTCGCCAACCGCGCTCAAAGGGAATTTCAACTTCCCATCATCAAGGTCTGGAGTGACAACGGCACCGAATTCAAGAACTACAACATTGGGGAGTGGTGTGAACGTGAAGGAGTGAAACATGAGTTTTCGGCCACATACACTCCTCAACAAAATGGTGTCGTTGAAAGGAAGAACAAGACACTCATTACTCTTGCAAGAGCAATGCTTGATGACTACGGCACGTCGGAGAAGTTTTGGGCCGAAGCAATCAACACGGCGTGCCATGCCGCAAATAGGGTCTATCTCCATCGACTACTTCAAAAGACCCCGTACGAGCTTCTCATTGGGAGAAAGCCCAACATCTCCTACTTTCGAGTCTTTGGATGCAAGTGCTACATCTACCGCAAGAAAAGGCTCGGTAAGTTTGAAAGAAGATGTGATGTTGGTATATTTCTTGGTTATGCATCAAACTCAAAAGCATATCGAGTATTCAACCAAACCTCTGATTTAGTTGAGGAAAGTTGTGATGTCGAGTTTGATGAGACTAATGGCTCCTAAGAGGAGAGTTTTGGTCATGATGAAATAGATGATGAGCCTCTACAAGAAGCCATGAAGAACATGACCATTGGAGACATCAAGTCGGAAGTTGAGGAGAGCCATGATCAAGGGGGAGCATCAAGTCCCAACAACAACACCTCTATGGCGCCTCAAGTTGACGAAGAAGAGAAGGATGATCCATTGCCAACTCAAGACTCACAAGCACAACAACATAGAGAGGAAGAAGAAGTCCATGATCAAGTCCAACCACAAGAGGAGCAACACGCATCACCTTCGCCAAGTGATTCACAACCACTTATAAGGCATGGACACATCTCCAAGGCGCATCCAATGGACCAAATCATTGGAAGTCCATCAAGGGGTGTAAGTACACGTTCTCGCCACTTTGCTTCGTTTTGTGAGCACTACTCGTTTGTTTTGTGTGTAGAACCCACTCACATCGAGGAAGCACTCCAAGACCCAAATTGGGTGATGGCCATGCAAGAAGAACTCAACAACTTCATCCGCAATGAAGTTTGGGTGTTGGAGGAGCGACCCAAGGACAAGAACATCATCGGAACAAAGTGGGTGTACCGCAACAAACAAGACGAGAATGGCGTTGTGGTCCGCAACAAGGCAAGACTTGTGGCCAATGGGTTATCGCAAGTTGAAGGACTAGACTTTGGGGATACATTTGCCCCGGTCGCCCGGCTAGAAGCCATTCGTATACTTCTTGCCTTTGCATCACATCATAGCATTAGACTTTATCAAATGGATGTGAAAAGTGCCTTTCTTAATGGTTACATTAACGAGCTTGTTTATGTTGAACAACCTCCCGGGTTTGAAGATCCAAGGAATCCTAATCATGTGTATAGGTTGCACAAGGCGCTCTACGAGCTCAAGCAAGCACCTAGGGCGTGGTACGAACGACTACGGGATTTCCTCATCATGCAAGGATTCAAGATCGGGAGGGTGGACACTACACTCTTCACCAAGGACATCAACGGAGATTTGTTCATTTGTCAAATTTATGTTGATGATATTATTTTTGGTTCAACTAACGAAGCTCTTAGCCATGAGTTTGGCAAAATGATGTCTAGGGAATTTGAAATGTCAATGATTGGAGAGCTCAACTTCTTCCTTGGATTTCAAATCAAGCAACTTCAAGAGGGGACCTTCGTCTATCAAGAGAAGTACACCAAGGACCTCTTGAAGAAATTTGAGATGGGAGATTGTAGCTCAAGAAGCACTCCAATGGCAACAAATTGTCATCTCGACGCGGATAAGGACGGTAAACCTATTGACCAATCTAACTACCGTTCTATGATTGGCTCATTGCTTTATCTTACCGCATCTAGGCTCGATATCATGTTTAGTGTATGCTTGTGTGCTCGCTTTCAAGCGGCACCTAAAGAATCGCATAGGAAGGCGGTCTTTAGGATACTTAGGTATCTTAAGCATACCCCTAGTGTGGGCTTGTGGTACCCTAAAGGTGCAAAATTCCATCTTGTGGGATACTCGGATTCGGACTTTGCCGGATGCCGCATGGATCGCAAGAGTGCCTCCGGTGGGTGCCACTTGCTTTGGCGTTCCCTAGTATCTTGGTCAAGCAAGAAGCAAAACTCCGTCGCCTTGTCCACGGCGGAAGCGGAATATATTGTGGCCGGTGCATGTTGTGCCCAAATTCTTTATATGAAACAAACCCTTTTGGACTTCGGTATTAAAATTGGTTGTGTGCCTCTCCTTTGTGACAATGAAAGTGTGGTTAAGATAGCCAAAAACCCCGTTCAACACTCCCGCACTAAGCACATTGATATTCGCCATCATTTCCTAAGGGACCATGAAGCTAAGGGAGACATCTCTTTGAGAGGTGTTAGGTCCGAAAAACAATTGGCGGATATCTTCACTAAACCACTTGATGAGAAAACTTTTTCTAGGCTAAGAAGTGAATTAAATGTGCTAGATGCAACGAACGTCATGTAAGAATGCACTTCATATAGGTCTTGCCTAACTCTCAAAGGATAGGGGTGAGCAAGGGTTAGCTTGGGATGGAGGTTCTTTTGGGGTGCCCCAAGGTTTGGAGAGTAGCTCTCCCTGAAGAAGCCTTTGAAAGGTTCAAATTTGGCAAGATAGATTTATTTTATGCCTTGCATGATGCCTGCCATATAGACTTATAATTTCTTGCATTTTAAAATGTTTGGCATTGCATACGGTAGATTGTCACAAAGGGGAACCCACCTCATGAGAAAGAGACTTGTTTGAAATGCAATATCTCAACTCATACAAGGTGGAAAGAACAAAATCTAGGTGCATTAATGCCTAGAGGAACATGCTTCAAAGAGATAGAAGTCTTCATACTCTAGCTCACAAAGCATGGGCCTTACATTTTATTTGGATAATTTCCCTCCCATTTTCTTTCTTCGGTGTTCTATTTGCTTTAAGGATTAGCCAAGTTATTGGCATATTAACATTTTTGAGGGGTAAGGGGTTGCCCAAAAAGTCCTAAGACATGTGTTTCTCTTTGCTTGTTTGTTTGGTCAAAGGACATATATGTGATGTTATTGTTCTGTAGTCATCGGATTATCCGATGCCTAGGTCAATCCCTCATCGGATCAATTGGTGTTCAATCTCCAAGGGCCAGTTCAGTCAGTATCTCAAATGATCCGACGAGTTCATCCTGAAAAACATCAGTCCATCCGATGTGTACAATTCTGGAACTTTGATCAATTCCACCGATGATATTCCCTCCCACGTCGGACCATCCGGTGTGAACATTCCTTTTTTTGAATACCCTTACTGTACCATTCGACCGATGCTCCCATCCCTTAACGTCGGTCCATCTGGTGTCAACGGCACTTTTCTGAAAAACCTTACTGTGGCATTCGACCGATGCATCTTTTGTTCAACATCGGTCCATCCGGTGTTAAAATTTCGGCTAGGGTTTGGGACCCACTATTTAAACGCCGTTTCGCCTTCGTCGTTTTCTCTCTCCCGATTCTGTCGCCAAATCACACCGCCACCGTTCCTCTCGCCACGCCACCGCCGGCTGCCGCCGCCGTACCGCCCTCCGGCCACCGCCGCCGTCTCCGGCCGCCGCCGCTGTCCTCCCACCGCCGCCGCCGCAGCACCACTGCAGCCGCCGCCGCCGCCGCCACACCACCTCAGCCGCCGCCGTTGCTGCCGCTTCACCCAGCCGCCGCCGCGCCTCCACCCAAGCGATGCTGCCGCCTCCTCCCGTGCACCACCAGCCGCCCCACGCGCACACATCGACGCCGTGGTGCCTTCCCAAACGGTCGCGTCTCACCGCCGTTAGGGTTTCCGGCCGCGTCTATCGTCGTTCTGTGCGCGTAACTTCATCAACCTCACTCTCGCGCATCGCAATGGCTCGCGACAAGAAGAACAAGGGCAAGGCCATCACGGAGCCGGCCGCAAAGAAGCAAAAACTGTCGAAGGAGGAGAAGAAGGCATTGATGGTCGCTCGTGTCGCCGAGGAGCGTGAGCGTGGCCGAGGAGGATCGCTGAGGATCCGCGAGGCTCGTCTGAGGCAGCCTCCTGTGATCGATGACTCTGAGGCCGAAGAAGAGCCGGTAGAGCCTCTCGTCCACCGGCGCTCAGCCCGGACCCGTCGGGGGTCATCCCGCGACAGCACCACGTCCAAGACCGACGGCTGCTGATCGTTGTGGGGACAAGGAGGCCCAACAAGCTATCTACGAGATGGACAGCACTGTCCATGTCGCTGAAGGAGTCCGGTTGACCGACTACCGGAAGATGAAGGCCAAGCAGCTTTGCAGACTTAGGTGGAGTGTGCTGCTTGAGGAATGGTACCCGCAACCCCGGGAAGCCCTTGTAGATAGTCGCTTCTGGACTGTGACGCAGGCGTCTCTCTACGAGACCTACAGACGCTGAGGCCACAAGTTGTTCCAGCACAACTTCCTGGACTGGGATCAGCTCGCTCTGGCTGCCGAGACAGAGATTCGACCTTATTTTGAGAGGTATAGAGGTATGGTACAGCTAGTGTCCTATGAGAGGAGTGCCTACGTGGAGGATTGGGTCCGCGTGTTCTACGCCACCCTCTACGTCTCTGAGGGCAGAAGATCGATTGATTTCATGTTCATGGGACAACACTATCACCTGACGAGGCAGACGCTGGCACAGCTGCTGGGAGTGGACTTGCACGACACCTGCGTGCATGAGAGGGTCTACGGTCAGACAGATCCACCGAGGAGGCCGCTCACTGGAGGAGTGGCACCACCACTGGAGGAGATTCGTTCCCTGTTTGGTCCCACTTTCTCTCCTGACGAGCCGAGAGTACCGGCCTTGTTGACTCCAGCTGCGCGCACAGTGCACCTCGCCTTGCGCCGCACGCTCCTGCCGAGGTCTGGTTACTTGGAGGGGTTCACCAGTTTACAGCAGACTCTCCTGTTCTACATCATGAACGGGATGGAGTTCGACATAGTGGACGTCCTCATATGTGAGATGGAGGATGTGATCACAGACAGAGTGGGCATGATGAGGCAGCTCGTATATGGACACTGGATCAGCTACCTGCTCACCATGATGGTTCCTGAGGAGTCCGCCGTGCATGACCGCCTCACTGACGAGAGCGTCACACGATTCAGCCACTACCGTGCTCTAGCTCCTGGAGACCGGCGCCTTGGTTGTCCAGTCGAGCGTCAAGTCAGGGCTCATCTTTCTGAGGGGGACTGGTCGGACTTGGAGAAGGAGGATGAGAGGCTAGCTGAGGCAGAGGCACAAGGTGGGGACCTGCAGCACATATGGTCTGAGAGCGACACCGACGACAGTGTCGAGGAGTACTTTCCACCTCCTCCCTCACCCAGGCAGCACGACGCGGAGGCTGGAGGCTCTACAGTGCCACCACCTACTCCACCTCCCGTCACTGAGGCACATGTCACTCAACCGTCAGAGCTGATGTCGCTCCTCCAGCAGATGGTTGAGCAGTAGCGTCTGGACAGGCTGGCAGTTGAGCAGGCCCGAGCGGAGCAGGGTTCTCGCCTCCTTAAGCTCCAGCAGCAGCAGGAGATGCAGCGTTAGATCGCCTGTGAGAGGCGTGAGGACACTGACCGACTGACTGGACTCATAGACCAGATGCACTAGCGCACCCTCGACCAGCAGCAGCAGACGCAGCAGGCGATGATGGGCATCCTAGGGTTGATCACCAACCTCTACACCCAGACCGGGATTGCCCTCCTGTCGCAGCTGCCAGGAGTCGCTCCACCACCACCCAGTCTTGGCTCCAACTGCCGCTCCGGTGCCGTCTATGCCGATTCCCTCCTTCAGCATGTCTCCACTTCTGGCGCCTGGTGCTCCGATTCACTCCCCGCTGCCAGCAACGACCCTGTTCCAGCAGACGTCGGACTCCGTCGTCAGTGCCCCTGTTCCAGCAGCTCCTACATAGCAGGCACCGACGGTGGCTCCTACGGCTCCGACAACTCCTTCCACCGCTACTCCAGCCAGCAGCTCCGACGACAGCGACGGTGACCAGTTCGTCATTGCGCCTAGTACTCAGGATCCTTAGGCACTCGGATCCCTTTTTGGTGTCTTGATGCCAAAGGGGGAGAAGAGTTAGAGGAGTTAGGGGGAGGTCTGCTTAGACTCAGGGGGAGTGTCTTAGTCTCAAGGGGAGTCCTTCTTATGAGTCATCTATTGTAATTTGGAGTTTATCTATATTACCTTGTGTAATTCGATGCATTTGGTGTTCATTGAGTACTCTTATGTTAATTAATTGATTGAGCTTTTTTTCACACTTGAGTTATTGATCGTTTTTAGGCTTCAAATGTTAAGTGTGATATCTTATGTTCATTACATATCCGTTTAAGTTTCATTCTACCAAATTCATTACTATTGCGCTTTAATTGTTGTGTTGTCATCAATCACCAAAAAGGGGGAGATTGAAAGCATCTAGGCCCCCATGAGGTATGGTTTTGGTGATTAATGACAACCATTGGATTTTACTAATGAATTTGTGAATGCAAGGTCCCCATAACCACTCAATCAAATGAAATAAATATGTTATTGGAGACCCATATACAATCAATGTATGAGATCAAATCAATTATGTGAAGACAAGAAGTGAACGCTCTTATGTTAAAGTCACTCAATCAAAGATTGAAGACACTTGATGTTTGACAATCATCAGAGATACATGTTCAACAAAGTCTAATAGGTCATTTAAGCAAGACACAAAAATTTACTTAGAAACAACCCGAAGCAAACAAAATCAACTCACCGGATCAACCGATGATTCCTCAGAATAACACACCGGTCGAGTTGGTTCAGCTGAAGAAGAAGACCTCAGAACAAAGTACTCACCGGATCATCCGATGTGAATGGATCAGTAACATCGGTCCATCAGTACAGTTTGCAATATCATTGGACCAAGTGTAGCACCGGATCATCCGATGTACAGAGAAGCACACATCGGTCAATTACTCCAGTAAGCATCAAGTTTGAGTCAATTCTGGAGGAAGAGCCACCGGATCATCCGATGAGAAGACAGGATCAACATCGGTCTAACAACGGTCATATCTGAGACAATGACGTCAGCTAAAGTAACTTGACTGATGATAACTAAAGGGGAGACATCGGATCATCCGGTGTTCATAGTAAAGTTCTGTTAGCCTGCTTTTCCAACGGCTATTTCGGGGAGGCTGGCAATAAATACCCCCTAATCCTGTCATTTCGTCAAGTCTTGATCACCAGACGCCATCAACACATACACAAGCGTTCAAGACCAAGAGCAATCACTTCCACACCATTTCGATCACCTATACACCAAGATTTAGGCTAGAACTAGCTAGAGAGAGAGCTTGTGTGCCTCCATTCTGGGTGAGTGGACTCTCTAGGATAGTGTGAGAGCCTCAAGGGAGTGCCCTTGGTGTTTGTAACCGTGAGGAGACTTCAGGAGCTTGCCAAGGAGTTTGTGGAAGCCCGGAAGGTCGAAGTTGTACAAGGCTTGAGCTCCACCTTGCCAAGGGAGGCGAACGGAGAGGAATAGTGAAGACCCCTCGTCTCGGTGACTTGGGTGTGGTAAAACCCTTTGGTGGTTGCCACAACGTGGATGTAGGAAGATCTTGACGATCTTGCCGAACCACAGGATAAATCCTCGTGTCTCCTCGGGAGTTTGCATCCTTCTCCTTTCCCTTACTTTTATGCATTTTATATTCCGCGAAGTTTCTATCTACTAGAATGCATAGATAGTTTGCGTAGGGAATTGGGCTTTAGAAATTAAGTTTTATTGCTTAGAATTTTTCAAAAGAAGCCCAATTCACCCCCCTCTTGGGCATTCGGTCCTTACATGTATGTTATAGAGTCATTATACAGAGTCAGGTAGCTCCTCTGAAAGGACAGACGGACCTACCCCCTAAGGTCCGCAACGTCCATGCAACACTTGTCACAGTCTCAGAACTAAAAGTGAAGCTAGCTACCTTGGGTCAAACGAGAAACGAAACACACTTAGTCTAGTTCCATACCCTAGGAGTGTACTTGTTTCCCCTGTACCCCGGACCTATAATGAAAGACATCATTGTGTGAAAATAGACTCCACGTGCATTTACTTTGTACAGGCTCAATATTTTTTATTTTTCTCTTTCTTGTCTATAACAAAGTTGTGCAGTTCTTAAGAAACTTTAGCTCGATCAGTTCATGTACAATTCGAGTTGCATCGTCTATTCTTCCGGGTCCAAACATTGTTGATGGTCTACTCGTCTGATTGCCGCTAAGCCAATCAAGGGCCGGAGTGTGCTATCGACTTAGCCTGGTCATGCACCCTAAGTACGTCACTCTACCTACACCCCGGCAGACCGAAGTAAGGTGAGTCCAGAAATGATAGGATCTGAAGGAAACAAGGCAGTGCACTTGATAGTATTTAGAATTGTGTTCGACCTAAAAATTTCTCGGGAATAGTAAGTCAAAATGAAGTTATAGATAGGAAAATGGATTTTATTGTTTTTCTTGACTTCATTGTGCAGGAAAAATAAATATTTCATGATGATGGTGAATGAAGACGGAGCTACCAAAGCTTCGACATCCTCTAGGCGGCTTGTGGTCGATGTTCAAACATTGATAGCGAGCGTCGCTGGAGATACTCAGCTCCGGCAAAGCTAGGGGGCCAACCGTCAACATGAAGAAAAGATGGTGGGAAGATTCTAGAGTGGAGTCTGCTGTCGACACACCACGTGCTGACAGAGGTCACTGCCGGAGCCACCAAGCTCTGACACCCAAGAGGACTAACCGTCGATGCTTTACGCGTTGATGGAGACTACTGCCGGAGCTACTAAGATTAGACGATGGTCAATGCCGGAGCCACTAAGCTCCGACAACCTCAGGGGGCCTTCACTATCGAAGACTTCAAACCTACGTTCTACAACTTTTACATCCTCCTGGTACATGTTCACAATCAAATTGTGTACATCTACCAGGGGGCCAAGTGGGACAAAGGTGTTGAAGACAAAAAATGAAATTCACAAAAAACTTGGATTTCATTCATCTGGAGACAAGAGATTACAAAATTGGAGAAAGAGAAGAGAGGATACAAGTGGGAGATACAAAGAGATGGTCTTAGACCCTATGGAAGAACGAGGCGACCTTCTGGGCAGCCTCCGATACCCTGGCTTGGGCAGCTTCTCCCTGTCCTTCGATGGGGCCTTCAAGCAGCGGGTCCAGGGGGAATTGAGGGTCCCGACTTGTGTAGCACCTCAACACGAATTCTGCGACGTCCTTTGCCAGGGATTGTCCCTCGGTCTCCAGCTGGTCCACAATGACATCACCCATCTTGGTGAGTTTGTTGCCTACCGAACTCAACGCTTGCAACGCCAGGTCCAGCCCCGGCTCCGGATCATCCGGACGCACGGGACTAAAACCCATTGGTGTCAGTGCGTCGTTGGCTTTGCCCAGGAAGTCCCAAACTTGTTGGGACTCCACAGTCCTCAAGCCTCGCATCTCCTCCAAGGATCTTCTGGTCACCGCAAGCTCTGAATTCTCACGGGAAGGCGCTCAACCTCATTGGCGTTCTGCTGAATCTTTTCAACAACTTGCCTTTTGAGTTTTCTGAGATCTTCCTCCCAGAGGTGGATCTTGTTCTGGCGGTCGACCAGGTCCTTCTCCCGGCCCCGAACTTTCTTCTCCCTGGCAGCAACAACATTCTCCCTCCTGTGGAGTTCCTGCCCTCGCTCCCAGGCCTTCTTCTCCTCTCTCTCGCAGCGCTCCTCCAATTTCTTGGTGCGCTCCTCGAGACTCTTGTCACCCAGAGTTAGCCCATGAGTAAGCTCTTCTTCCCTCTTCATGACGTCGTCCCGCAGCTCCAGGAGTATTTGCTCTTCATTCTCGAGCTTTCTCTCCTGCTCCTCAAGAGCCTCCCAGCGCTTGACGAGACTAGCGTGGATGGCGTCGAGCCTCTCCTGGCGATCATCCGCTGCGCTATTAGCAGCTTTGGCCTGATCATAGATGGCCCGGGACTGGTTGTCAAGGGACCATGTCATGCTTTCCATCTCATCCAGTAGCTTACCCCAATATTCCGGGCGGACCTTCTCCCTCTTCACCCACTCCTTGTCGTCAGCCAGCCTCGACTGCGCCAGCTTGGTCTCGAATTGGAGCCAGTTGCGCCACCTCCTATGAGTTTGGCACTCCTCCTCAAGGGCCTTGCTGTCGTGGTAGAAAGCCAGCTGGACCTGACAAAGACTGGAGCGGGCGTTGTCAATAGACAAAGACGGGGGGATCGGGTCAGGACCTGCCGGGGTCATCTCCGTCGGTTCCAGCGGGTTCTCTGTGACAAAAATTGGGTCCCACTCTACAAGAGCGGTCCCCTGAGCTTCCACAGCACTAGGTCTGTCCTCCGGGATAGCCTCGGCCGCCACCGAGGAAGGTCGTGCAGTAGAAGTTTCGACCTCCGGAATTGGCTCCAAAGGTCCCGCCGCCAGGTCATCAACAACTGGCCCCTCAGACGGGGGGCCGACAACTTCATCTAGGCACGCTGGCTCGGGCGCGGGCACCTCCGGGACCACTGCTTCTGGGGCGGGCGTAGAAGATTCTGCCGGAGCTGAAGCCACGTTAGGTTCCGACGTTGGCGCCTCCTCCACCGCCGGTTCTGGTGCTGATGCCTCGACCACCATGGGCTCGAGCGTCGGCACCTCTACAGCAACTGGCTCAGGCGCCAGTACTTCTTCGACGACCGGCTCTACCGCCGTAACTTCTGCCGCAACCGGCTCTACCGCCGGAGCTTCTTCGACAACCGACTCAAGCGCCAGAACTTCATCAATTCCCGGCTCTACCGTCGGGGCCTCATCAACCACCGGCTCGACTGCTGGGGCTTCAAAAACATCCGGCTCTAGGACCGGAATTGCAGCTACCTCCGGCTGTGAGGCCAGAGCGTCCATCATTTCAGCATCCGAGTCCGGAGCTTCAACCTCCGGGGCTGGTGCCGCTGGTACATCTTCATTCTCGTGGTCTGACGCTACCACGTGAGGTTATGGGAATGATTCGAGGTCCAAGACAACGATAGTTGACGCTGGAGCTGCCGTAGCCTCAGCCACCTCTTGAGGCGGCGCTGGAATCGGAGCCAGAGCTTCTGCCTGCACAGCCTCAGCTGCGGCTGCAGGAACCAGAGTTTCAGCCCTTTTCTTGCGCACTCTGTGGATTAAGGACAAAGAAACTCAAAACAAAGTTACAACAAAAAAGAATCAACTGAGGTAAAAAATCAAAAATTACCTCAGAAGGCTTTTGAATTAGTTAGCACGGAACCTATTTTCCGGACGCTCAGAGTCGGACCCTGTCGCCACTGGCGTGGTGGCTCCGAAAGGTTCTCGGGAGCTCGCTGCTGCTGTCGGCGTCACTTTGGTTGAAGCCCCCCTCGACCGGGAAGGACCTCCGGACCCAGAGCCTTCAGCTGGCCCTGGTACTGGAGCCGCATGGCTGGATCTAGCACCCCGAGGAGATGTCGATGTTGGAGTAGTTGCCGCCGATGAAGACCTTCCCCTCTGGGGAGAAGGAGCCGCCATGGAAGGAGCAGGTCTGATGGACCTCCCGTCAGAGTGCTTCATCTTCCTTTTATGGCTCGAGGGCTCGACCAACTCTTTGCCCTTGCCCACAACTTCAACTCTCTGTTCCGGGACAGAAGGGGGACCACCCTCGGAAGCTCCGGAGATCGCCAACCCGGTGATCGAACGCCTCTCAACGACACCAAGTTCTTCAAGCACCAGCATCTTCCGCCGGAGCTCCCTGTTGAACTCTGCCTCCATGTTCAGAGGGAGGAAAGCCGCCGGCGGAGTCAAGTCATCACCCTCGACATCGATGTCGTGCTGGAACTTCTTGAGGTGAAACTCCAAAGTTGCGCCCTCCATGTTGGACTTCAAACCGGTCTCGATCCGGTCATCGTCTGGTACACTGTTGAGTGCCCAAGCAAGCTTCTCCCTTTTCTTCAGCGGAGCCCACCTATTGACCAGGAAGTTGCAAAATACCGCCTGAGGAGTCACCCCTCCTTCCACGCATTGGCGGATCTTGGTCAAAGCAGGGTTGAAGGCGTCCGATAACACCGGAACTTCACTCCAAGCCGCAGTGTCGATGTTGGGGAGGCCTTCGGGCAGCTCCAGCTTCTCGTGTTCCTCCACCCTGATGATGGTCCAATCCTTCTTCCAGTCGTCCCATTTCCCAGAAGGGAACGACCACAAGTACTTGTACGGGCACTTCTTGCGCTTCACAAAGTAATATAATCCAAGGTACTTGTCACTCTTGCCGGTAGTGTGGATGGTGAAGAAGGTGGGGAAGAGCTCAACGCAGGGGGGAATGCGCACCCACATCTCGCAGAAGTGAACAAAGATTGACACTAGAAGGATGGAGTGGGGGCCAAGGTGGTACAACTGCAGACTATAGAAGTCTAGCAGCATCAAGAAAAAAGTGGAGAAAGGCGGGATCAGTCCCACCATGGCGTACGTGGAGAAGTACACCATGTCATCGGCGTGCTCCTTCACGAAAGGAAGCTTGCCGGCGCGGACCAGGTGGTTGAAGAAGTCAGGGGACCACCCCATGAGGGCCCGGACCTTCTTCAAATCACCGTCGGTCTTCAGTCGGCTCTGGCGAAGACCCAACTCCATCGCAGCACAGCAGGGCGAGAGATGAAAAGAAAGCGAAAGTTTGGAGGATTTGAGCGCAAGTTCGTATGAAAGGCGTAAAGAACCCCCAAACAGTACGTGCTTTCCTTCTTAAGTAAGCCCCTGCAATGCTTGGATGGAAACTGCAGAGGAGCCGACGATACCATACAAAAACTTCACCCTGCCAATGACAAGGGGGCCTGGGTCCACCCCGACGATCAAGTCGAGGTCCTTACCCCAGGCGAACGGTTGTCATCATGAAAGGAGGGAAACCTGAAGGCGACGGCCTGACAGGGTGTGCGGAATCGATACGATTTTCGTATCGAGAACCTGCGACCTTCAATTGCGTGAGATCCGCACGCTAAGATCTCACCTGCCGCATCCAGGATATGCCACTTGGCGTTGGTTTAACTATGAACTACCGCCAACGGCACATTCGAAGACCCTTGAAGACACGGCTCAAAAACTGAAGAATGGACCCACCTCCGATAGAATGACTTCATCCAAAAGGTCTCTCCCAAAGGTGGGCCCAGGGGGCCACGTCGGTACCCTGCGTACCGGATACCCCTTGGGATTGCAAAGATCACAGGGAAACTCCATCTACCATATTTGAAGACCTTCGATGGCCCCACATGTCAGCCGTAACCGGACCTGCTTCCCCGACATGGTTAGTCCCAGGGCCGCCACTTCAAGACCCGATTAAGTGTAATTAATACTATATTAATGACACATGATCGGAAGGCCCTTAATACCAGTAACGACACTGTTAAGGCCCGTTATCACGCTATTAAGGGTAATTAACCTCATTTATTATGTATTAAACATTAGTAATCGCCAGGGCCACATGTCGGGCCAGGCTAACAGTGTAACGACTAGTCCTTGTACTATAAAAGGACTGGTCGACGATACACATGGGACAGAGGCTAGACATACGTTGGAGACGCTCTCTTAGACACTCAAACGAGCTCTCTGGACCCTCTCACACTCTAACACTCTTAGAAGCTCAATACAACAGCTACACACCCCGTGGAGTAGGATATTACGCTCAGGTGGCCCGAACCATGTAAACCACTGTCGGTACCCTAGAAACCGTACACCCCTTGAGGTTACAAAGATCTCAAAGGAAAGTCATCTACTTGATTTGAAGACCTTCGGAGGCCCACATGTCAGATATAACCGGACCCGCTTCTCCAACATGGTTAATCCCAGGGTCGCCACGTGTACTATCAAACCGGAGCTACCGTCCACAAGGGGGAAGCTCCGGGCTATGTACCGAAATGGCACCTCCGGACTTAACCCCAGACCGAGAGAAGCTCCGGACCTGACACGTGTCAGGTAGCTCCGGAGCTACCTGTTTCCGACAGTATGCTCCGGAGCTGCCACGTGTCCAACCATCGGATCTTCAGCCTCTAACCTCCGGAAGACTCCACAACGGCTCTGGATCTTCAAAGGGGAATCAAGGACTTCAAGACCCGATTAAGTGTCATTAATACCATATTAATGACACACGATCAGATGACCTTAATTACCAGTAACGGTGCTATCAAAGCCCATTACCCGGTCATTAAGGGCAATTAAACGTGTTGAATGAGTATTAATACTAGTAACCGTCGGGGCCACATGTCGGGCCAGGCTAACTTGTAATGGCCTGCTCGTGTACTATAAAAGGACAGGCCAACGACGGACTCTACACGTTCAGTGACGCTACACACGCGCCATAGACACTCGTCACAAGTTCATACAGCTAATACAACACCAACACACCCGTGGAGTAGGGTATTACGCTCAGGCGGCCTGAACCATGTAAATCTCCGTGTCTCCCGTGCCATTTACAATTCACCTTCTTGAATCTCCGCGCGCCCACACCGAACATCAAACTCCTCTAACACTTTAGTAGTGTCGGGAGATCTGCCGGATCCTAACCACCGACAGTTGGCACGCCAGGTAGGGGGCGCCTGAGATTTCAAGAATGGTGAACTCAGCTGCTGGATCATCCAACGGTCATCTCGCTGCTCAAGCTACTGGGGGCAATCCCTCCAATATGCAGCCACCAGCAGGAGCCTCAGCGCCAGCAGGAGTCACACTGCCACCACCGCCGCCTCCACCAGCAAATCAAGCTGGACAACGCGATGGTGCGCCGGCGTCAGTCACTGCGTCGGGAAATCAAGACAACCCGGAACACGCGCTCCATGCAGCGCTTGCTCTTCTCCAACGCCCACCACCTCCGGATGCATCCCGAGATGCACTGGAGCAGTGGAGAGCTGATGTGGAACATTTGGTTGCAGCAGCAGCCGATCGCATCAGCAACCAGGGTCCTCCTCCTTCAGGACGGGCCCCGTCGCAGCGACGGACCTTGTCTGGTAGACTTGGTCCGCATGTCTCCAACAACAGGAGACGAGCTGCATCACAGCAGGTGACGTCGTTGCCCTCCGGGGCACGACGCACCCACACGGTACCCAGGCTTTCGACTCATGACCTCCGGGCGGAGCTTGATCGCCGATACTGCCAACAGGACGGCCGAGTCTATATTGAGCGTGCTCGTGAAAGACGAGAAGCTCAGGACGTTCTTGCTCTTGAAGGAGTGGGAGGAGGCTGTTCAGCCCTGGCCATGCACTTGCGTATGGTCAGGTGGCCACAGAAGTTCCGGCCTCACCTGCCGGAGAAGTTCGATGGGACCGTCAATCCTGTTGAATTTCTTCAGATCTACTCCACTGCTATCTTGGCAGCTGGAGGAAATGAGGCTGTGATGGCCAACTATTTCCCAGTGGCTTTGACTGGGACCGCCAGGTCCTGGTTTATGAGCCTTCCACCCAACTCCATCAACAGTTGGGAGGAGCTGTGCCAGCAGTTCACTGCCAACTTCGGGAGTTCATACACCAGGCCAGGCACTGAACTGGACCTTTTTGCAGTCGTGCAAAAAGGAGGAGAATCCCTGCGATCATTCATTCAAAGGTTCTCTCAGGTACGAAACACTATCCCTTCTATCTCTAGCGCCTCTGTCATTGTGGCATTCAGACAGGGTGTACGAGATAAGAAGATGCTGGAGAAACTGGCGATCAAGGAGATCACCAGTGTCACAAAACTCTTCAGTTTGGCCGACAAATGTGCCAGAGCTGCGGAGGGCCGTGAAATGCACTCCAAACCAACTCCGGAGGATCACAAGAAATCCTCCAAAGAAGAAGTCGCTACCTCCGGGGGTGGCAAGAAGAAAAAGAAGACCAACGGCAAGAAGAAGCCATCGGCTGGCACATCCAACATTGCAGCAGCTGCAGCTCCGGGTGGCCGGGGGCCACGCCCCGAGAAGCGACCTCGACCGTCTTCTAAAGATGGTGGCAAACCCAAAGTGTGGTGTCCCATTCACAAAACGGGCAACCACAGTTTGGAAGACTGCCGGGAGGTCCAAAACCTTGCCGAGCGCTACAACAAGCGCAGGGAAGAAGCTCCTTTCCGACAGAGGGAAGGAATACAAAAAGTCGACGAAGCTCCAGCTGAGGAGGAGTTAGGTTTTTAGGATCCCAAAAAGGTCCTGAAGGCTGTCTACACCTCCGTCGACGACGATTTCGACGTCTCTGACAACGAGCGTTGGAAGACCATGAACACCATCTTTGGTGGATCATGGAACATCACCTCCCGTTGCGTCATCAAGACTATGCGTCGGGACATGGCTGCTGTAGCCCCTACAGCCAGACCGGAGCCTCATCGGAAGTGGATGGACACAACCATCACTTTTGATGCTTCGGACTGTCCTCGAAGCATGGTTGGAGCAGGTCAGCTGCCTTTGATGGTATCTCCTACTATCAATAACATCCAGCTCCACCATGTCATGGTAGACGGAGGTTCGGGGCTTAACCTCATAAGCTTCGAAGCTTTCACCAAGCTTCAGCTCCGACCTTCGGATCTCCACCCCTCCCGACCTTTCTCCGGAGTAGGTCTGGGAGCCATTACCCCCCTCGGGGCTATTACTCTCCCAGTTACCTTCGGGACACGGGAGAAGTATCGCACCGAAAAGTTGGTCTTTGATGTCGCTCAGATCAACTTACCCTTCAACGCCATCTTGGGTAGGCCTGCCCTATACAAATTCATGGCAGCTGCTCATTATGGCTATCTGGTGTTAAAGATGCCAACACCAGTAGGCGTTCTCCGGATCCGCGGAGATCGTACTGCCGGAGTAACTGCTCTGGAAGAACTCCATGCACTTACCACGGCGCAAGAGGAGGACTCCAGGCAGGAGCAAGCTCCAAAACCCCCGAGCATTCGTCAACGAGGCTCGACATCTGCACCTCGTGTGCAGCCAAGCTGCGACACCGACATTCCATTCAAAGTCGTCCAAATCGGTCCTGGTGCCGTTCAAACCACCAGTATATCGGGAGGATTGAACGACAAATAGGAACTCACGCTCATCGCTTTCCTCCGGGCTAATGTCGACGTGTTTGCCTGGCAACCGTCACAAATGCCTGGGATCCCCAGGGAAGTGATTGAGCACAATCTAAAGATCTATCCAGACGCCCGGCCTGTGCACCAGAAGCCTCGGAAGCAATCTGTAGAGCGACAGAACTTCATTCGACAAGAAGTAAAGAAGTTGCTCGAAGCTGGATTCATCCGAGAAGTCTTCCATCCAAAATGGCTGGCAAACCCAGTCATTGTGCCCAAGGCCGGCGGGAAGCTTCGG
Source organism: Tuctoria greenei (assembly GCA_036927565.1). Classification (NCBI taxonomy): domain Eukaryota; kingdom Viridiplantae; phylum Streptophyta; class Magnoliopsida; order Poales; family Poaceae; genus Tuctoria; species Tuctoria greenei. Next base: position 284,058,786 of record JAYESD010000002.1, on the reverse strand, counting down.
ATGTGTATCGACTACACAACACTAAATAAGGCATGTCCAAAAGATCCATTCCCACTACCTAGAATAGATCAGATAGTGGATTCCACCTCCGGGTGTGAATTATTGTGTTTCCTAGACGCATATTCTGGGTATCATCAAATCAGAATGTCTAGGGAAGATGAAGAGCATACCTCTTTCATCACAGTAGATGGATTGTACTGTTATACAGCCATGCCATTTGGTCTCAAGAATGCAGCTTCAACTTTTGTACGAGCTATGTACAAAACCTTTGAAGACCTCATTAGAGACATAGTGGGAGTGTACGTGGATGACATCTTGGTCAAGGTCAAGAACAAGGAGTCACTTATTGACACCTTACAGGCTGTCTTCGATAATCTGCGGGCCACCCGCACAAAGCAAAACCCAGACAAGTGTGTCTTCGGGGTTAGCTCGGGAAAACTTCTCGGTTTCCTGGTAAGTCACCGGGGCATAGAAGCTAATCTGGCGAAGATCAAGGCCATTGAAGACATGCGGCCACCAGCCCGCATCAAAGATGTCCAAAAGCTAACTGGATGTCTAGCAGCCCTCAGCCGGTTCATTTCAAGACTGGCGGAACGGGCACTCCCCTTCTTCAAGTTATTGAGGAAGTCTGGACCATTCCAATGGTCTGAAGAAGTAGAAAAGGCGTTCCAGGAGCTAAAACAGTTCCTCACCATCCTACCAACTCTGGTAGCTCCGAACCCTGGTGAGCCTTTGTTGCTTTATATTTCAGCTACTGACGAAGTCGTCAGTATGGTTCTGGTTGTGGGGAGACCAGAGCTACCCCATACTCAGGAATCCAGACCCCTTTGGGAGGGTCCGGAGGTTCCTGAAAGCGAGTCTGGGTCCCAGCTCCCAGATTCGAATCCACAAGAAACCACTCCAGAAGACCCAGACCCCTCCAAGAGGGTCCAGGTCACTTCTGAAGAAGCTCCGGGTTCCTCCAGCCAGAACCCGGAGATCCCCGAAGAAACTCCAAATCCCTCCAGAAGGATTCGGGTCAGTGAAGAGGAAGTTTCGGGCCCCTCTGGGAGGGTCCGGACCATTCAGCGCCCAGTGTACTTCATCAGTGAAGTACTACATGATGCCAAGACTCGATACCTAGAGGTGCATAAACTGCTCTATGCAGTTTTTATTGCCTCCAGGAAGCTTCGCCATTATTTCCAAGCTCACAAAATCTCAGTGGTGACCTCTTACCCACTTTGAGCAATCTTGCATAATCCCAATTCAACTGGTGTAAGGACCGAATGCCCAAGAGGGGGAGTGAATTGTGCTTTCTTCAAAAATTCTAAGCAATGAAACTTAATTTCTAAAGCCCAATTCCCTACGCGACTATCTATGCATTCTAGTAGATAGAAACTTTGCGGAATATAAAATGCATAAAAGTAAGGAAAGGAGAAGGGATGCAAACTCCCGAGGAGACAAGGATTTATCCCGTGGTTCGGCAAGATCGTGAAGATCTTCCTACATCCACGTTGTGGCACCCACCAAAGGGTTTTGCCACACCCAAGTCACTGAGACGAGGGGTCTTCACTATTCTTCTCCGTTCGCCTCCTTTGGCAAGGTGGAGCTCAAGCCTTGTACAACTTCGACCTTCCGGGCTTCCACACACGCCTTGGCAAGCTCCGGAAGTCTTCTCACTGTTACAACACCAAGGTCACTCCCTTGAGGATCTCACACTAACCTAGAGAGTCCACTCACCCAGAATGGTGGCACACAAGCTCTCTCTCTAGCTAGTTCTAGCCTAAACCTTGGTGTAGAGATGATCGAAATGGTGTGGAAGTGATTGCTCTTGGCCTTGAACACTTGTGGATGTGTTGGCAGCTTCTGGTGATCAAGACTTAATGAAATGACAGGGTTAGGGGGTATTTATAGCCAGCCTCCCCGAAATAGCCGTTGGAAAAGTAGGCTGACAGAACTTTACTGTGAACACCGGATGATCCGATGTCTCCCCTTTAGTTATCATCGGTCTAATTACTTTGGCTGACGTCATTGTGTCAGATATGACCGTTGTTAGACCGATGTTGCCCCTGTCTTCTCATCGGATGATCTGGTGGCTCTTCCTCCAGAATTTGCTTAATCTTGATGCTTATTGGAGTGATCGACCGATGTGTGTAAGTCTGTACATCGGATGATCCGGTGCTACACTTGGTCCAATGGTATTGCAAACTATACTGATGGACCGATGTTTCTGAGCCATTCACATCGGATGATCCGGTGAGTACATTGTTCTGAGGTCTTCTTCTTCAGTTGAACCAACTCGATCGATGTGTACATTTCTGAAGTCATCGGTTGATCCGGTGAGTTGATTTTGTTTGCTTCGAGTTGTTTTTGAGTGAATATTTTGTGTTTTGCTCAGATGACCTCTTAGACATTTGTTTCACAAGGCTCTCTGATGATCTTCAAGCATTGTATGTTGTCAACTTATGGTTGAGTGACTTAGACATAAGAGCTTTCACTTCTTGTCTTTATCTCATTGATTTGATCTCAAAAGTTGAATGTATATGGGTCTCCAATGACATATTCATTTCATTTTATTGAGTGATTATGGGGACCTTGCATTCACAAATTCATTAGTAAAGTTCAATGGTTGTCATTAATCACCGAAACCGTACTTCATGGGGGGCCTAGATGCTTTCAATCTCCCCCTTTTTGGTGATTGATGACAACACAATAATCAAAGCGCAATAGTAATGAATTTGATAGAATGAAACTTAAAAGAATATGCAATGAATACAGGATGTCACACTTGAAGCTTAAACATCAATTAATAACTCAAGTGTGAATAATAAGTGATCAAAAACATAGATAAACACCAAATTAGCCCAAACGAATAATAACTCATGGAAATAAGTTCATTAGAGCTTAATAAGTAACAAATGAGTAGCAAACACACCAAATGTAGCAAACACACTAAATTACAAGAATGATAAACGATAAAAGAGACTCCCCCTGACACTAAGACGCTCCCCCTGACTCCTCTAACTCTTCTCCCCCTTTGGCATCAAGACACCAAAAAGGGATCTGAGCGCCTAAGGACCCTGAGTGCTGGGCGCGATGACGAACTGGTCACCGTCGCTGTCGTCGGAGCTACTGGCTGGAGTAGCGGTGGAGGGAGCTGCCGGAGCCGTAGGAGCCACCGTCGGTGCCTACTGTGGAGGAGCTGCTGGAGCAGGGGCACTGATGACGGAGGCCGGCGATTGCTGGAACAAGGTCGTGGCCGGCAGCGGGGAGTCGATCGGAGCACCAGGAGCTAGAAGTGGAGACATGCTGAAGGAGGGAATCGGCGTAGAAGGTACTGGGGCCACTGGAGCGGCAGCTGGAGCCAGGACTGGAGGTGGTGGAGCGACTCCTGGCAGCTTTGATGGGAGGGCAATCCCGGTCTGGGTGTAGAGGTTGGTGATCAACCCCAGGATGCCCATCATCTCCTGCTACGTCTGCTGCTGCTGGTCGAGGGTGCGCTGGTGCATCTGGTCGATGAGCCCCGTCAGCCTGTCAGTGTCTTCACGCCTCTCACAGGCGATCTGACGCTGCATCTCCTGCTGCTGCTGCTGGAGCTCAAGGAGACGGGCAGCCTGCTCCGCTCGGGCCTGCTCGGCTGCCAGCCTGTCCAGACGCTGCTGCTCAACCATCTGCTGGAGGAGTGACGTCAGCTCTGATGGCTGCGTGACTTGCGCCTCAGTGATGGGAGGTGGAGTAGGTGGTGGCACTGTAGAGCCTCCAGCCTCTGCGTCGTGCTGCCTGGGTGAGGGCGGAGGAGGGAAGTACTCCTCGACATTGTCGTTGGTGTCGCTCTCTGACCAGATATGCTGCAAGTCCTCCCCCTGTGCCTCAGCCTCGGCAAGCCTCTCATCCTCCTTCTCTAAGTCAGACCAGTCCTCCTCAGAAAGGCGAGCCCTGACCTGACGCTCGACTGGAGGGCCAAGGCGGCGGTCTCCAGGAGCCGGGGTACAGTAATGACCAAACCGTGTCACACTCTCGTCAGTGAGACGGTCGTGCACGGCGGACCCCTCAGGAACCATCATAGTGAGCAGGTAGCTGATCCAGTGCCCATATACGAGCTGCCTCATCATGCCCACTCCATCTGTGATCACATCCTCCATCTCGCATATGAGGACGTCCACGATGTCGAACTCCATCCCGTTCATGGTGTAGAACAGGAGAGTCTGCTGCAAGATGGTGAACCCCTCCAAGTAGCCAGACCTCGGCAGGAGCATGCGGCGCAAGGCGAGATGCACTGTGCGCGCGGCAGGAGTCAACAAGGCCGGTACTCTCGGCTGGTCAGTTGAGAAAGTAGGACCGAAAAAAGAACATATCTCCTCCAGCGGTGGTGCCACTCCTCCAGTGAGCGGCCTCCTCGATGGATCTGCCTGACCGTAGACCCTCTCATGCACGCAGGTGTCGTGCAAGTCCACTCCAAGAAACTGTCCCAGCGTCTGCCTCGTCAGGTGGTAGTGCTGACCCATGAACATGAAGTCAATTGATCTTCTGCCCTCAGAGACATAGAGGGTGGCGTAGAAGACGCGGACCCAATCTTCCACATAGGCACTCCGCTCATATGCCATCAGCTGCACCAAACCTCGGTACCTCAAAAAATAAGGACGGATCTCCGTCTCTGCTGCCAAAGCTAGCTGTCCCCAATCCAGATAGTTGTGTTGAAACAACTTGTGCCCTCGACGCCTGTAGGTCTCGTAGAGAGACGACTGGGTGATAGTCCAGAAGCGACTATCCACCAGAGCCTCTCTGGGCTGCGGGTACCACTCCTCAAGCAGCACATTCCACCTGAGCTTGTGAAGCTGCTTGGCCTTCATCTTCCGGTAGTCGGTCAACCGGACTCCTTCAGCGACATGGACAATGGTGTCCATCTCGTAGATCGCTCGCTGGGCCTCCCTGTCCTCACGACAGTCGGCAGCCATCGGTCTCAGATGAGGTGTTGCCTCGGTGTGACCCCCACGGGTCCGGGCTGAGCGCCGGCAGACGAGAGGCTCAACCGGCTCTTCCTCGGCCTCGGAGTCGTCAATCACCGGAGGCTGCCTCGGACGAGACTCACGGATCCTTAGGGATCCCCCTCGGCCACGCCCACGCTCCTTGGCGGCGCGAGCGGCCATCAAGGCCTTTTTCTCCTCCTTCGACAACTTTTGCTTCTTCGCGGCCGGCTCCGCGATAGCCTTCCCCTTGTTCTTCTTGTCACGAGCCATTGCAATCGCTCGATTGAATGGAGTCGACGACGGTGACGTGGAGATCAACGGGGTTGTGAAACCCTAGCGGTGATGGATTGCACTGCGATGGCAAGATGTGCGCGAGGGGCGGCGGCGGCACTGTGGTGATGGGGAGAGTGGCGGCGATAGCTTGGTGGAGGCGAGCGGCGGCGGCGCGAGGACGGCGTGGCGACCGGAGGCAGCGGGCGGCGACGGGCGGCGGCGGCCGGAGGGCGGCGGCGGCGTCCGACGGCGGTGGCACGTGAGGTGGTGGTGGCGCGGCGCGTGAGAGTCGGCGGCGGAGGTGCGGGATCGGGGAGATAGAGGAAGGAGGCGTACAGCCGATTTAAATAGTGGGTCCCAAACCCTAGCCGTATTTTTAACACCGGATGGACCGATGTTAGATGGGATATACATCGGTCGAACGCCACAGTAAGGATATTCAAAATGTTACTGTTGACATCGGATGGACCGACGTTGAAGGTTTTGATCATCGGTCGAATGGCACAATAAGGGTATTCAAAAGAGGAATGTTGACACCGGATGGTCCGACGATGGAGGAGGTAGCATCGGTGGAATTTGTCACAGTTCCAGAAGAGTGAACACCGGATCGACCGATGTTTTTCGGATTAAACGCGTGAGTTGAATTGAGAAACTGACTGAACTGGCCCTTGAAGATTGAACACCTATTGATCCGATGAGGGATTGACCTAGGCATCGGATAATCTGATGACTACAGAACAAAAACATCCCATATATGTCCTTTGACCAAACAACCAAGCAAAGAGAAACACATGTCTTAGGACTTTTTGGGCAACCCCTTACCCCTCAAAAATGCTAATATGCCAATAACTTGGCTAGGCCTTAAAGCAAATGGAACACCGAGAAAAATAGGAGGAATATTATCCAAATAAAATGTAAGGCCCATGCTTTGTGAGGTAGAGTATGAAGACTTGTATCTCTGTAGAGCATGTTTCTCTAGGCATTAACGCACCTAACATTTTGTTCTTTCCACCTTATATGAGTTGAGATATTGCATTTCAAACAAGTCTCTTTCTCATGAGGTGGGTTCCCCTTTGTGACAATCTACCGTATGCAATGCCAAACATTTTATTGTGCAAGAAATTTAAATATGAGTGCAAGTCTATATGGCAGGCATCATGCAAGGCATAAAGTAAATCTATCTTGCCAAGTTTGAACCTTTCAAAGGCTTCTTCAGGGAGAGCTACTCTCCAAGCCTTGGGAAAACCCAAAAGAACCACCATCCCAAGCTAACCCTTGCTCACCCCTATCCTTTGAGAGTTAGGCAAGACCTATATGATATGCATTCTTACATGACGTTCGTTGCATCTAGCACATTTAATTCACTCCTTAGCCTAGAAAAAGTTTTCTCATCAAGTGGTTTAGTGAAGATATCCGCCAATTGTTCTTCGGACCTAACACCTCGCAATGAGATGTCTCCCTTAGCTTCATGGTCCCTTAAGAAATGATGGCGAATATCAATGTGCTTAGTGCGGGAGTGTTGAACGGGATTTTTAGCTATCTTATGTGACACCCAGTTCCGAATATGAACCAAGCGTAACGCATATGTGTGCCCAGGAAGTTCATCACACATATACGGTTGCATCACAAACGATATACAGAATTTAACCACGTCTTAACTATTAAATAAGTACTTTATTTCAATAATCCAATAGTTCACGAATGATAAAACTCTAAATAATTGTAGCGGAAAATAAACTAAGCAGTACGACTCCAATCCACAGGCAATTGACGGCGGTACGCAACCTAGTACTCCACGTGATCCTCAGGGTACTCCCAATTGTCTCCAGTAGCTGTTGGGGGGGGGGATTGCAAGAGTGAGTACATGTCGTACTCAGCAAGTGTGGAAAGTATGACATGTGGCTTATTCAAACGACGAATGTAATAATGGCTAAGTGCTGAAAAGTGCAGTAAAACATTTGAAAAGCAGTATACTATGTCTATGTGAAACAATCCCATCATAACCATCATATATAAACCATATCCAATTATTGCCAACATTACCATTATCCATGTCCAATTACCATAACTCAAATTCATATCCATGACCATAATCCATAAACCATCCATAAACATTACCAACCCATAACCATAAACCAACCATAACCATCCCAAATCCCAATTTCAACTCTAATCATGTAGGTCATTCAGGCGCTCATAACCGGGAGCACGGCTATCATGATAGTTTTAGACACTCTGCAGAGGTTGTACCACTTTACCCACATGTTTGTGATTTTATCATCTTTCGATGACTAAGAAACCTCCATTATGCCATCTCACACTTCCATAGGTGTGTGGCCAAGAGATCACAAAATAGCCTTTCAAAAGGGACTACTAGTATGTACGGGCCCACTAAGGTTTCACCGGCAGGCTTGAATCTCTATTCTACCACCCACGGGCCCCCTCGTGTGCCATGCGGATCCCAGGGCAGTCCTCCTCGACTCCCATTCCCCGCGCCATCCAATGGTCCATACAATACTAGCAGCGCTCCTAATTATTCAACTACGCCGCACCCATACTTGGCCTTGTGGTGGCACTGTTGACCTGGCATATTCTCGCATGAAACGGTCCTTAGATCTAAAGCAAGCAAACCACCAAAACATCCAACCCATCCACATACCAGGCTTGCTTAGATCACCCATCGTATTGACCAGTTCACATTAACCATAATATCATTGATGCATAATTAATTGTGTAGTGTTGTTTGCCATCCCAATCAATTAAGCGAAGCAAAAAGGTAAAAACCCTTCCCGACTCTCTACCATAAATTCCAGGTGACAAGGGTGGTCAAACAAAACTAGTAAACTTCCTACCATAGGATTCCCATCAATTTGACGCAAGCATGCAAGTTCGCAAACAAAACATTTAATTTAAAATAGGATCAATATGCTTCAAGGACACTTGCCTTGCTCCGACGGATGGGGTTGCTCAAGCGCTTCAAAGTCTTGATTTTGGAAATCCTCGTATGCGGCCTCTTGAGCACGTTCCTCTACGCGTGATCATACATACAAGAAAGCATATACAATCAACATAATGCACACAAAATAATCAACATGCAATGACATGTATGCATGCACAATTCAATAATTAATTTACTACGGTCGTTTATTAATTAGATGCAACTAGTTCATACGTGTTCATATGAGTTTACGGGGGTTTTAGGGTGGATTAATGCTGCTGAAAATAAAATTATGACACAACTACGATCAAGTTATGCCTATTAGGTTCAATATGATCGCTAAAATTCGCATCGGGAACATGGCCTACCGTAGATGCGATGGCTTCGATGATCGCGGGATGGGGACGAAGCGTAGACGAAGTAGATGCGTTCTCTGGCGGCACGACGACGGCGGTGCGATGTCGACGACGATCTCCGGCGAACGGTGGCGCCCTCCTCTTTTTATTCCTCTTCTTCCCCTTCTTTTTCTCCTTTTTTCTTCCCTGGCGCAGCTCTCTGGTCCTTGGTGTCTTTCCCCTCTGTACCGGCGGCTGCGGTTTGCTGTATTGGGGGAATCTCACGAGGACCTACGGTCCTTTTTATAGGGGCGTGGGGTTACCGTGGAATCCGGCTCGGTTGGGAGGCGGCGCGAGACGGGACTCGGGGGCGACGGGGGGGGGGGGGGGGGGGGGGGGGGGGGGGGGGGGGCGTTACAGCGGCAGGGCGTCGGGTGCGGATCGGGATCGGGGGCGGGCGCGAGGCCACGCAGGAGCGGGAGGCTGGCGGGGTGGGGCGCGTACGGCGGGCGGGAGCGGGAGCCGAGGCGCGGGAGGGGTCGGACGCGCGCGCCCTCGGGCGTTGGGCGCGGCATCGGACCGGAGCTAGCGCGAAGCGGGGTCCCAGCAGGGCCCAGGCGGGGCCGGCGCGTGGCTCGCGCGCGGGCGGCCGGGCTGGCGCAGGGCGCTCGGTCGGCTGGGCCGCTTGGCCTGGCCGCCGGGTTGGCCCCTTTTTTTTACTTTCCTTTTCTTTTATTTTTTTCTTTTATATTATTATTATTATATATTTTATTATTTATATTTTTTTATTTTACTTTTTTTATACTTTCTTTTATTATATAATTTATTATATTTTTATATATATATTATTATTCATATTATATATTTATTATTTATTATTTATTATTTTTATAACATATATTATTAATATTAATATTTTATCTATTTTTATATATTGTTATATATATTATTTATATATATATATATATTTATATATTTTTTTATTATTATTTTTATACTTATTCCTTATTACAAGTTCTAGGCTATAACTATTATTTTCTTTTCCTTCTTTTGCTACACATATTTGTATATGTATGTTTTATTATTTTTCTCTTATTCTACTAGTGTTTAATGCATGATCATGTATGCAGTGCATGATGCGAAAATTTAGGGTGTTACATCTTAACCGCACTTTCATTGTCACAAAGGAGAGACACACAACCAAGTTTAATACCAAAGTCCAAAAGGGTTTGCTTCATATAAAGAATTTGGGCACAACATGCACCGACCGCAATATACTCCGCTTCCGCCGTGGACAAAGCGACGGAATTTTGCTTCTTGCTTGACCAAGAAACTAGGGAATGCCCAAGCAATTGGCACCCACCGGAGGTACTCTTGCGATCCACGCGGCATCCGGCAAAGTCCGAATCCGAGTATCCTACAAGATGGAATTTTGCACCTTTAGGGTACCACAAGCCCACACTAGGGGTATGCTTAAGATACCTAAGTATCCTAAAGACCGCCTTCCTATGCGATTCTTTAGGTGCCGCTTGAAAGCGAGCACACAAGCATACACTAAACATGATATCGGGCCTAGATGCGGTAAGGTAAAGCAATGAACCAATCATAGAACGGTAGTTAGATTGATCAATAGGTTTACCGTCCTTATCCGCGTCGAGGTGACAATTGGTTGCCATTGGAGTGCTTCTTGAGCTACAATCTCCCATCTCAAATTTCTTCAAGAGGTCCTTGGTGTACTTCTCTTGATAGACGAAGGTCCCCTCTTGAAGTTGCTTGATTTGAAATCCAAGGAAGAAGTTGAGCTCTCCAATCATTGACATCTCGAATTCCCTAGACATCATTTTGCCAAACTCATGGCTAAGAGCTTCGTTAGTTGAACCAAAAATAATATCATCAACATAAATTTGACAAATGAACAAATCTCCGTTGATGTCCTTGGTGAAGAGTGTAGTGTCCACCCTCCCGATCTTGAATACTTGCATGATGAGGAAATCCCGTAGTCGTTCGTACCACGCCCTAGGTGCTTGCTTGAGCCCGTAGAGCGCCTACGCATTATTGGGATTCCTCGGATCTTCAAACCCGGGAGTTTGTTCAACATAAACAAGCTCGTTAATGCAACCATTAAGAAAGGCACTTTTCACATCCATTTTATAAAGTCTAATACTATGATGTGAAGCAAAGGCAAGAAGTATACGGATGGCTTCTAGCCGGGCGATCGGGGCAAATGTCTCCCCAAAATCCAGTCCCTCAACTTGCGAGAACCCTTTGGCCACAAGTCTTGCCTTGTTGCGGACCACAATGCCATTCTCGTCTTGTTTGTTGCGGTACACCCACTTTGTTCTGATGACGTTCTTGTCCTTGGGTCGCTCCTCCAACACCCAAACTTCATTGCGGATGAAGTTGTTGAGTTCTTCTTGCATGGCCATCACCCAATTTGGGTCTTGGAGTGCTTCCTCAATGTGAGTGGGTTCTACACACGAAACAAACGAGTAGTGCTCACAAAACGAAGCAAAGTGGCGAGAACGTGTACTTACACCCCTTGACGGACTTCCAATGATTTGGTCCATTGGATGCGCCTTGGAGATGTGTCCATGCCTCACAAGCGATTGTGAAGCACTTGGCGAAGGTGATGCGTGTTGCTCCTCTTGTGGTTGGACTTGATCATGGACTTCTTCTTCCTCTTGATGTTGTTGTGCTTGTGAGTCTTGAGTTGGCAATGGATCATCCTTTTCTTCTTCGTCAACTTGAGGCACCATAGAGGTGTTGTTGTTGGAACTTGAAGCTCCCCCTTGATCATGGCTCTCCTCAACTTCGGGCTTGATGTCTCCAATGGTCATGTTCTTCATGGCTTCTCGTAGAGGCTCATCATCTATTTCATCATGACCAAAACTCTCCTCTTGGGAGCCATTAGTCTCATCAAACTCAACATCACAACTTTCTTCAACTAAACCGGAGGTTTGGTTGAATACTCGATATGCTTTTGAGTTTGATGCATAGCCAAGAAATATACCAACATCACATCTTCTTTCAAACTTACCGAGCCTTTTCTTGCGGTAGATGTAGCACTTGCATCCAAATACTCGAAAGTACGAGATGTTGGGCTTTCTCCCAATGAGAAGCTCGTACGGGGTCTTTTGAAGTAGTCGATGGAGATAGACCCTATTTGCGGCATGGCACGCCGTGTTGATTGCTTCGGCCCAAAACTTCTCCAATGTGCCGTAGTCATCAAGCATTGCTCTTGCAAGAGTGATGAGTGTCTTGTTCTTCCTTTCAACGACACCGTTTTGTTGAGGAGTGTAGGTGGCCGAAAACTCATGTTTTTCACGCCTTCGCGGTCACACCACTCCCCAATGTTGTAGTTCTTGAATTCGGTGTCATTGTCACTCCGGACCTTGATGATGAGAAGTTGAAATTCCCTTTGAGCACGGTTGGCGAAGGTCTTGAACACTTCCGGAGTTTCACTCTTGTCACCTAGAAATAGAGTCCAAGCATAGCGAGAATAGTCATCAACAATAACGAGACAATAGAGGTTACCGCCAAGGCTTTGATATGTGGACGGTCCGAAGAGGTCCATGTGGAGTAGTTCAAGTGGCTTGGAGGTTGACACCATTGTCTTCATTGGGTGGTGTGAAACAACTTGCTTCCCGGCTTGACAAGCGCTACAAAGCTTGTTCTTCTCAAATGTGACATCCTTCACGCCGGTCACCATCCCAAGCTTGAATGACTTCTTGAGTTTGCTCATTCCAATGTGCGCTATGCGTCGGTGCCATAGCCATCCCAAGCTTGTCTTAGTGAAAAGACAAGTGGTCAAGCTAGCATTCTTGTTGGCGAAGTCCACTAGGTAGAGATGTCCATGCCGGAATCCTTTGAAGACTATGTCTTGGCTAGTTTCACTACTCACAACAACATCATTTTTGCTAAATGTGCATGTTAGTCCAAGATCACATAGTTGTGCAATAGAAAGTAAATTAAAGCTAAGTGACTTAACGTACAAAACATTAGAAATGGATAAGTCATTTGAAATAGCAATTTTACCTAATCCAATTACCTTTCCCTTAGAGTTATCACCAAAGGTGACTTGTTCATGATTGCCGCGGTTTTCTATGGTGGTGAACATACCATCATTGCCGGTCATATGTTGAGTGCACCCGCTATCGAGTACCCAATGCTTTCCTCCGGCTTTGTAGTTCACCTACACACATGAATTCAACTTTTGACTTTAGGCACCCAAGCCAACTTAGGTCCTTGTATGTGTGATACAAGTGTTTTTGGGACCCAAAGTTGCTTGGGGAGCTTCCCCTTCATGCCCTTCATGTCTTTGCCAATGAACCTTGCCTTCACCTTGCCATGTACTTTACTCAAGAGATAATAATGATCATTGAAAGTAGATTTATAGTTAGTAGGCAATTTTGGAGAAGGTTGGTTAGGAAGAGGACACTCCCTTATGTGGTGACCGGTGACCTCACAATGTTGGCAATAAGAACCAACTTCCTTGATGAAGCTTGTTCTTAGCTCTGGTGAGGGCACCTTTCCTTTGTTAGGCACCGGGAAGGATCCAAGTCCTCTCTTGTTGAAGGCCTTTGCTTGTTGGAAGAGAATTTCCTTGTGCTTGACCTCTCCTTTTGAAAGTCTAGCCACACTAGTGCGGAGACTCTCAATTTCTTCCAACAAGTCCTTCTCCCTAGCATTAGCTTTCAAAGGCAAAGACTTGTGCAAATCATTAGTGGCATGAGAAGTAATGGATATGTTATCATTAAGAGTTTGCTTCTTCATATCTTTCAATTCTTGATCGAGCATGTCATGAGCAAGGTTAAGTGTTTGATGTTCTTGTATTAACTTGTTGTGCTCTTCCAAGAGTGTTTGGTGTGCTAAGTCAAGTTCATGATTATCTATCTTGATTTTAGCATTTTCTTCCTCAATTTGCTTTACATGGGATTTGAGCGTGTCATGCTCTTTAAGTATGCTTTCATACTTGTCAAGCAAATCAAGGTTAGCACTCTCAAGTTTAGCACGAGTTTCTTCAAGCACTTTAACCTTACTCTTTTTCCTCTTAATGATAGCATGATATTCATTTATCAAAGAAGTTAAATCATCGGGGGAAAGCTCATCATCGCTAGAGTCATCACATACCTTGGTGTTACCTTTTGCCATGAGGCACATGGGCGGTGGATGAAGAGGTGCATCATCATTGTTGGCGATGGCGAGGCCGGCCAAGCTTTCTTCTTCCTCTTCACTCTCTTCATCACTTGTTTCTTCGTCGGTGACCCATTCATTTGCCTCACACATGAACACCTTTTGTGGGCCATTTCTCTTCTTTGGGAAGAGCCTTGCCTTCTTGCCCTTGTCATGTTTCTTCTTCCCAAAGGACCTTGGCTTTGGTTTGGCTTCTTCTTCATCATCATCACTTCCTTCAAGCTTGCGATGCTTGCTCTTGTGGTTCTCTCTTCGTTTGTCCGGTCTTGGACAATCATAGGAGATGTGGCCTTGATCACCACAATTGTAGCAAGTCTTGTGATCATCTCTCCTTGGTAGAAATGCTCTCTTCTTAGGATCAAATGTGTACCCCTTCTTAGTGATCTTGGAGTTCAAGCGTGAGAACTTTCTCATCATCAACGCAATCTCATCATCATCATCTTCACTTGATGCTTGTTCTTCTTCACTTGAGCTAGGCTCAACCACCTTCTTCTTCTTGAGGCTTGTTTTCTTGGTGGAGGCCTTTAGAGCAATTGTCTTTGATGATGATTGCTCCATCATCCCAAGTACACTCATCTCATGAGCGTGTATTTCTCCAATGAGCTCCGAAACTTCAATGTGGTCAAGTGACTCCTTTTGGAGCATGGAGTTGATGATGTTGTACTTTGGCTTGGGGAGGAGCATGAGGATCTTGCGGTTGATGAATCCCTTGCCAAGAGAAGCAATGTCAAGAGCATTGATTTCTTCAATAAGCACATTCAAGCGAGAGAATATTTCATTGACATTTTCATGAGGAAGCATTTTAAATTCATCATATTTGGCTTTAAGAATGTGATATTTTAATTCCTTGACACGAGAAGAGCCCTCATGAATTTCTATTAAGCAAGCCCAAATTTCACAAGCTTTTTCCTTGCTAGCAATCCTAGAAAACACATCTTGACTAATACATTCATAGATTGCATTCCTAGCTTTAGCATCCCATTTAAGTTGATCACCAACATAATTATGTTCTCCAAACCCCTCGTGGGTCGCTTCCCATACTTCGGGGGCAATAGCCTCAAGGTAAGCGCGCATGCGTGCTTTCCAATAGGCAAAGTTCTTGCCCTCGAATATAGGAACTGAACCCCCAACCTTGGCCATTTTAGCTCTCTAGCGGTGAAGCTAGAATGATCCTATGAGCAACCTTGCTCTGATACCAATTGTAAGGACCGAATGCCCAAGAGGGGGGGGGGTGAATTGGGCTTTCTTCGAAAATTCTAAGCAATGAAACTTAATTTCTAAAGCCCAATTCTGAAAGTGCATCTAGGACTCCCTTGTGGGTTTTGGATGATTTATGACAAGCAATTGGGATCCTAATCCTTTTGTTGAGATGAATGCAGGCAAATGATGAAAAATGAGCAAAATGCCAAAAAGAAGGGAAATGAGAAGCAAAGTGAATTTGAGCTCAAGGAGAAGAAAATAGTAGATTATTATGTATGGAGTGTGTTAAGGAAACACACCCAAGAGCTCAATCACTTTCAAGCACACACACGCAATGCACAAAGCTATACAGGACCGGACTAGTCCGATAACAGCCGGACTAGTCCGATATCACATTCTGCACTAGATCGGACAAGTCCGGTCTCCACCGGACTAGTCCGATATCTTTCTGATCCACTTCGGACTAGTCCTTCCCAATGCGGACTAGTCCTCAACACAATGCACAAGTCACACAAAATTGGACAAGTCCGTTGTGATCCGGACTAGTCCGATATTCATTCTGATCCACTTCGGACAAGTCCGGTGTCTACACGGACTAGTCCGATATACACACTAATCTAAATCGGACAAGTCCTCCAAGTGCGGACTTGTCATCCTAAACACTTAGGGTTTCATATGTCCGGAAAAGTCCGATGTCAATCGGACTAGTCCGAAGATTTCCAGTAGTGAAATCGGACAAGTCCGTTTTCAACCGGACTAGTCCGATATTCCTGGACACTTAGGGTTTGCTACACACAGCACACCAGACTAGTCCGGTGACCACCACGGACTAGTCCGATCTTTCTGAACCCTAACGGTCACTTTTAGAAACCCCATATAAATAGAGGTGCACGGCCCACTTTTACACTCTCTCGAACCCTAGCGCCATCACACCTCCCAAGAGACTCAAAAACCACCTCTCTCCACGAAATTAAGTGCAAAATCGATCAATCTATTGAAGATCACTTCTAGATCATTGGAGAGACACTTGGCACACATCATTGAGCTCTTGGTTTGATTCTCTAACACACTCTTGCATTTCAACTTGTAATTTTCGAGTGTGTTATTGGTGACTTTGTAAGTTGTAATCAAGGGAGCTCTCAACGTGTGAGAATGCCCCTTCAACTTGGTTATTTACCCTTTGTGATTAGTGGAAGAGGATTGGCCTTCGTGGCGATCCGACGAGGGAAGGGTTGGAGAAGACCCGGTCCTTTTGTGGGCTCCTCAACGTGGATGTAGGTTGCCTTCGTGGTAGCCGAACCACGGGATAAATCTTGTGTCTTGTCCTTTTGTGTTCTTCATCCTAATTGATCAACTTAATCTAGGGTTTGATTCAGTTTGTTCAATTTGAGTTAATTTGTTGAACAAGAGTCTTAATTGTAATAGAACTTGATATACAACTATTAAAGTGTCATTCAAGTTTATATTTCCGCTGCAAACATTAACGAATCAATCAAATTGACTGAACTTGATCAACTTAGCCCGTGAAAACCGGACTAGTCCGCACTTTACGGGATTAGTCCGATATCTCTGGTATTGACCTTGTTGTTGAGTGTTACAGTAACCGAGAAAAATCAAAAGAAGGCCTATTCACCCCCCCTCTAGGCCTACATTCAATTGGTATCAAAGCAGGCTCTTCAAGAAAGAGTGCAACCACTCGAAGAGATCATGTCGGACATGAAGGAAGTTCAGAAAATCAACAACCAGGAAGAAGTGAACAACGACAAGAACCAAAAGCTGGAAAAGTATCTCGAAGCAATTCAAGACTTCGATGATGATGACGAGGAGACACTGGAGCTGAAAGCACTCCTCAAAAAGAAAGCACTTTCCAAAGGGAAAGCTAAAGTTGAAGAAAAGAAGAAGGGGAGTAGTCACACCGACTACTCCCGATATCCTTTTAACTATGATCGTTTAAATTCAAACTACAGCCATTACCTATCTATTCCTCTTGGAAAAGCCCCACACTTCGATGGGAGTGATTACTCCATGTGGAGGCAAAATATGAAGATGCGCTTGATTTCCCTTAACCCAAGTTTATGGCATATTGTGTGCACAGGAATAGACATCCCAGATGACAACGAAGAGCTCACCCCAAGTCAAGAGCAAGCCATCCACAGAAACGCTCAAGCCGCAGCCGTAATCACCTCCTCTCTAAGTTGAGATGAATTCACAAAGGTGGACGGACTGGAGATTGCCAAGGAAATATGGGACACACTACAAACAGCCCATGAAGGTGACCGGCATGTGCGGGAGGCGAAAATTGAAATGATCGAAGGTGAACTAGGAAGGTTCGCAATTGAGGAAGACGAGTCTCCCCAGGACATGTACAACCGATTGAAGACACTTGTAAACAAGGTTCGATCATATGGGAGCAAGAAGTGGAATGACCACGAGGTTGTAAAGCTCATCCTTAGAGCCTTTATGCCTCGCAATGTCACACTATGCTCTATGATCAGAGAAAGTCCCGGGTACAAGAGGATGACTCCAGATGAATTGCTTGGCAAAATCATCAATTTTGAAATGATGGAGAAACAAGCCAAGCACGTCAAAGAAATAGCCGACCTCACATCGGCCAAGAAGAAGGGAGTTGCCTTAAAGTCCACACTCAAGCCTCTATCCAAAGAAGCAAGAGAAGCACAGCTTGAGGAGGACAGCGATGATGAAAGCAGTGAGCTGGATGAAGAGGATATGATTTTGTTCATGAAAAAGTTCAAAAGAATATTGAAGAAAAGACAAGGAACAAAATCAAGTGAAGGCAAGTACAAAGAGAGGACAAAGCCGAAGATGAGGCGGGCGTGCTATAATTGTGGTGAGTATAACCACTTTATAGTCGATTGCCCGTATGAGGACAACAAGAAGAAGAATAAAGAAGTCAAGCCTCAACCGAAGAAATTCTTCAAGAAGAAGAAACAAGCTGAACAAGCACACATTGGAAAGGAGTGGGACTCAAACGATGAGTCCTCATCATCCGATGAAGAAGAGATGGCTAGCATAGCCATTGAAAGCACGTCCAAGAAACCCACACTCTTCCCCACGCTCGGTACAAAGAAGGGACATGGCACTTGCCTCATGGCAAAGGAAGGTAAACGCAAGGTAAACATCAAAACTCCTTCCATGCATTCCTACTCAAGTAATGATGAACTAGATAGTGATGATGAAGATATGTTAATTGGATTAGACAGAAAAACTGCTGCTAAAATGAAATTTTTACTTGACCAACTTGTTGAGAAGGAACGGCTAATTGATCGTCAAGAGGACATGATTATCTCCCAAAAGGAGAAGTATGTCGAACTTGACAATCTTCTAGTTCTTGAAAAGGAGAAAAACAGCTCACTAGAGCTTGAGCTAGCTTCAAGCAAGGAAACTTGCTTGGAGTTAACCAACTCAAACGTTGCAATCAAGGATCAACTTGATGACCTGATCAAGGTTAACAAGATCCTTGAAGTGCAAGTTGAGTCACTCAAGCTAAGTGAATCTTCCTCCTCTTCAAGTCTACCTTCTCAACCCACTTCAACTAATCTTGTTCATATATGCAAATGTGGTAAAATCAACACCAGGTTGAAAGAAAAGTCTACCTCCATAAAGGACAAAGATCCTACACAATGTGGAATATTTGACAAGGAGAGGATCAACTATGCACGTAGTGCATACTTGGTCCAAAGACCTCCAAATGTCAAGTATGGCATTGGTTACTCTTATGATGGAAAGAAAAATGCTGGAAGTCATAAGAATAACAAAGGAAGGATTACCTTTGTGAAGGGAGGACCCTCACAACCTGGTAACTCGAAAATTAAGAACCTGAACTCTCATGAACACCGGACTAGTCCGGTTGTGGTCCGGACAAGTCCGGTCATCCGGACAAGTCCGGTCAACCAGACTAGTTCGATCCATAAACAACAACAACTTTTGTTCAAAACCTTTGATGCCTCTTATGTATTAATGAGAAACAATCTTGGTAAAGTTTATGCTTATTATGCTGGGCCACGCCATGGGAACACAAAATCCCATGTGTGGGTGCCCAAATGTATTGTAACTAACCTCCAAGGACCCAAGCAAGCTTGGGTACCTAAAACCAAGGCATAATTTGTTTCTGCAGGCCTACTCCTCCGGTGGATCCAAATGGGTGCTAGACAGTGGATGCACCAACCACATGACCGGAGAAAGGAAGATGTTCGTGGAATATGAAGAAAATGAGGACCCAAACGAAGGCATCTACTTCGGAGATAATAGTCAAGGAAGGGTCCTCGGTACCGGTAAAATAGCAATATCCTCGGAACACACTCTTTCTCATGTTTTACATGTTGAATCTTTAGATTATAACCTGCTGTCCATATCTCAACTATGTGACAAAGGTTATAATTGCTTGTTCACTAACGAGGGTGTGACCGTCTCAAGGAGGAGTGATGGTTCCGTTGCATTCAAGGGTATGTTGAAGGGAAAGCTTTACCTTGTTGACTTCAACAAGGATAAAGCCGAACTCGACACATGCTTGATTGCAAAAACTAACATGGGTTGGTTGTGGCATAGACGGCTAGCACATGTTAGTATGAGGAATCTTCAAAAACTCCTCAAGGGCGATCACATCCGAGGTTTGAAAGATGTTGTTTTTGAGAAAGACAGGCCTTGTAGCGCGTGCCAAGCCGGGAAGCAAGTTGGAGCACATCATCCCGCAAAGAACATCATGACTACGACAAGACCGCTCGAACTACTTCATATGGACTTGTTTGGTCCAATTGCTTACATAAGCATCAGTGGTAATATATACGGTTTAGTCATTATTGATGATTTTTCCCGCTTCACTTGGGTGTTCTTTTTGCATGACAAGTCAGAAACACAAGGGACACTCAAGAAATTCTTCAAGCGAGCGCAAAACGAGTTCTCACTATCGATCAAGAGTATTCGGAGCGACAAATGGCACGGAGTTCAAGAACATACAAGTGGAGGAGTACCTTGATGAGGAGGGAATCAAGCACGAATTTTCAGCACCATACTCTCCACAACAAAACGGAGTTGCCGAAAGGAAGAACCGAACGCTCATAGAGATGGCAAGAACAGTGCTCGATGAATACAAGACTTCGGATCGATTTTGGGCGGAAGCAATTAACACTGCTTGCCACGCCGCAAATCGACTCTACCTTCATCGACTACTCAAGAAGACTCCTTATGAGCTACTCACCGGTAACAAACCAAACATTTCATATTTTAGAGTTTTCGGTTCTCCATGTTATATTTTGAACAAGAAGCCCAGGACTTCAAAGTTCACTTCGAAGTCCGATGAAGGTTTCTTGCTTGGTTATGATTCGAACACTTACGCCTATCATGTTTTCAACAAGGCCTTCGGACTTGTTGAAGTGGCACGTGATGTAGTGTTCGATGAAACTAATGGCTCCCAAAAGGAGCAAGTTGATCAATGTGAATTAGGTAAAGAAGAAGCTCCTTATCAAGCATTGAAGAGAATGGCTCTAGGCGAAGTTCGACCACAAGAGTCATCGTCACAAATACAAGAGGAAAGTGAACCACAAGAGGAGATCAACAATCAAGGGGGAGTTTCTATACAAGATCAATCACAAAAATATGAAGATGATCAACAAATCAACGAGGGCAACCACTCAGGGGGAGAAGAATATGATCACCAACACACAACTCTCCAAGTGCCACACCCAAGAGTACACCAATGCATTCAAAGGGATCACCCAATCGACAACGTCATCGGTGACATCCAAAAGAAAGTAACCACTAGATCTCGTATAGCTAATTTTTGTGAGCATTACTCGTTTGTCTCCTTTTTGGAACCACGCAGGACTGAGGATGCATTGAAGGATCCAGACTGGGTGGTGGCAATGCAAGAAGAGTTGAACAACTTCAAGAGAAATGAGGTTTGGGAACTTGTGGCAAGACCCAATGCAAATATAGTGGGCACCAAGTGGGTCTTCCGCAACAAGCAAGACGAACACGGAGTGGTGACAAGAAACAAGGCACGACTTGTGGCCAAAGGTTACTCACAAGTCGAAGGTTTGGATTTCGATGAGACTTTTGCTCCAGTAGCTAGGCTTGAATCAATTAGAATATTACTTGCATATGCTACTCACCATGATTTCAAGCTGTATCAAATGGACGTGAAAAGTGCCTTCCTCAACGAACCGATCATGGAAGAGGTGTACGTGGAGCAACCATCCAGGTTTCAAGACGAAGAGTTCCCCGACCACGTATATAAACTGCGTAAGGCTCTCTATGGCCTCAAACAAGCTCCTAGAGCTTGGTATGAGTGTCTTAGAGATTTCTTAATTGATAATGGTTTTCAAATTGGCAAAGTAGATTATACATTATTCACTAAGAATCTAGATAATGATCTTTTTATTTGCCAAATCTATGTTGATGATATAATTTTTGGGTCAACTAACCAATCTTTCTGTGAAGAATTTAGTAGAATTATGACAGACAGGTTTAAAATGTCAATGATGGGAGAATTGAAGTACTTCTTGGGATTCCAAGTGCGGCGACAAAGGGAAGGAACATTCATAAGTCAAACCAAGTACACGCAGGACATACTCAAGAAGTTTGGCATGGACAAGGCAAAGCCCATAAAGACTCCCATGGCTACGAATGGCCACTTGGATCTCAATGAAGATGGACCAAGCGTCGACCAAAAGGTATATCGCTCCATGATTGGATATTTACTCTACTTATGTGCATCTAGGCCAGATATTATGTTGAGTGTATGTTTGTGTGCAAGATTTCAAGCCAACCCTAAGGAATGTCACTTGACAGCCGTAAAAAGAATCTTGAGATATTTAGTTCATACACCCAACCTTGGTCTTTGGTACCCAAAAGGCTCAAAATTCAATCTCATTGGTTACTCCGATGCAGATTATGCCGGGTGCAAAGTTGATAGAAAAAGCACCTCTGGCACATGCCAATTCCTAGGAAGATCTTTGGTTTCTTGGTCATCTAAGAAACAAAATTCCATTGCATTATCCACAGCCGAAGCGGAGTATGTTGCAGCCGGGAGTTGTTGTGCACAACTCCTTTGGATGCGACAAACTCTAAGGGATTACGGTTACAATATGAACCGTATTCCTCTCCTTTGTGATAATGAGAGTGCCATTAAAATAGCCCACAATCCAGTTGAGCACTCTAGGACTAAACACATAGACATAAGACATCATTTCTTGAGAGACCATTCCATGAAAGGAGACATAACCATCTCACATGTCAACACCCAAAAACAATTGGCCGACATATTCACCAAGCCACTTGATGAAAAGAGTTTTTGCGAACTCCGAAATGAGCTAAATATTCTTGATTCTCGGAGTGTGGCTTGAAAAGTTGCATACCTGTATGATTGATTCAAAATGTTGATTGAATTGTGAAAATCATCCCTCTCCATTTTTCTCTTGAAAAACTATGTCAATTATTAGATCTTGATGAATTTTGATCATTGTATGATTGTTGTATGCTTACTGGTCAAATTCATCAAGATTACTTGAATTGCTTTACCTCTCTATTCTCTATTATTGAACCTTCAAATATATATGAATGGGCTATGCAATTCTTTCCTGGTGACCACGGACTAGTCCGTGGTTACCCGGACTAGTCCGCCCATGCAGACTAGTCCGCAGAGTGTCGGTTAGGCCGGACTAGTCCGATAGACCACGGACTAGTCCGATATAGGTCTCTGGATGACTTCGGACTAGTCCGGTCATGTCCGGACTTGTCCGATTTTTCGTGTCCATAACCCTAGCCGCCACCAAACCCTAATATCCTCACCCCCACATTCGTTCTAAGCTTTCCTCTCTCTTGCGCTCGAGCTCCCAAGGCGATTTTCTCCTCCCTCCGTCGAAAAAGTCCACATTTGGGCGGAGATCAAGCTTGACCTCTTGGGGATTGAAGCTATCGGACTAGTCCGACCTCCAACCCCCAAAACTTCGAGCCTCCATCGATTTCTTCGGTAAATTTCTTCAAAACCCTAGAAATCTTGTTTTTCTCCATTGTTGATCGTATAGCCTAGCATCCTTCACTAGATACATGCTTATTTGATGTACTACGTGTATGCTAGACTAGATTTGCATTAGGAATCATCCCCTGACCAATCTGTTAGGTTTTTGAGGATGAACACCGGACTAGTCCGGTCCATGCACGGACAAGTCCGGTACCCCGGACTAGTCCGTGCCTGGACACCGGACAAGTCCGATGTTTCTGAACCTAAAACCTAATTCCTCAATTCCTCAATGCAATTCCTTGCTATCTTGTCTTACCTATGCCTTGTATAACTTGTCATTATTCTTGCTCAATCATTCTCAGATCATGTCGAGCTCCGACAACGAGATCTCCGACTTTGAGGCCGAGTTGGACCACGAGGTGGCACCTCGGTCCTCGGCGGGTCTTGGCAAGAAACGCCAAGAAATACCTTCTGAGCCTGCTACTTACCCTCCCCAAGTTCGGAGGAAGGTCTGTGTCAAGAAGCCCGCCTCGAAGGCTGCTGCGTCTACAAGCGGCCTTCGTCAAGCAAAAGGAAAGGGCAAGGGAGTCGCAACAGGGCCAGTTGGGCCCTTGAAGCTCCATGCTCCCAGGGAAGGGGTCCGGGACCCTACTGAGGAGAAGTTCAACGGCAAGGGTAGTGATTCAGCGGCCAAGTTCAGGAGCATTTACTGGTATGGCAGGCCAAAGCAAGCTGTCGATGGCAGGTTTTGGTGCAACTTCCATGCAGACTTCTACAAATCGGTGTATCTCCCAATGAAGACACCGGTGGTGCGCAGTCAGTGGATTGACTGGGCACACCTTGAGAAGAAGAAGTGCTTAGCTTTTGATGAAGTCATTGCAGCAGCTGAGAGGCATGGCCTAAAGGATCTCTTTGCCTTCAGGCATAACTGGAATGATGAGGTGATTGCACAGTTCTTTGCAACTTGCCACTTCTCGAGTGAGGATGAAGAGAGTGTTACTTGGATGACACACGGATCTAAGTATAGTATCACTCAAGAGGACTTCAATAATCTGCTCCATCTGGACACCTCTGAACATGACAGGCTGATCATCCACAATATAGGTGTCATGGAGAAGGATATGATGAAATTCCTATATGAGCCGAACTCAAAGTATGTCCCTCCCTCTACAAAGAACATGAAATCATTCTTTGTGGTCCTCAACAGAGTGCTGAGGAAGACTATTGCTCCTAAAGATGGAAATGCTGGGAGCGTGCAGGGTTACCTCCGAACCCTAATGAGAGTGATAAGCAAGGACCGCCCATTTGATGTGGCGAAATACATTTGGAATGATATGGTCAACATATCCTGCACGCCTAACAGGTCATGTGGCTATGCTCCCTACCTCATGTATATGATTGAGAAAGTCTCAGGTATTGAGTTCGTGAAGGGTGTGGAGCACACTCCTTTGAGGCCTCAGAAGCCTCAACCAGTGAGTGTCCAGGCTGCTCCTTCGCCGGCCTCCAGTCCCGAGGCACCGGCAAGATCAAGAAGCGGTGCTAGGGTTGTCCCCACCTCTAGGGTAGCCCCTCAGAGAGGATCAGCTAGTGGGATCCTCAAGTACCTGACCGCCATATTCTCCTCCTGCAAGAAGACTGAAGTAAAGCTTCATAAACTCAATGAGAAGAGGAAGGAGGATATGAGATATATCAAAGCCAATGTGAAGCAACTGAGTGAAAAGCTGGAGATCAACCCCATTGGATCTCCAGTAATTTCTGAAGATTCTGATCTTGACATCACCGAGCTCGGGCCTCTGAACCCCTCCGAGCTTGCCTACTTTGGTATTGGGGGCTCGAGCAGCTCTGCTCCTCATCCTCCCTCTCCTCCTCATCAAGCGGAAAGAGAAGAAGATGAAGACGATGACGAGAGGACCAACAGTGAAGAGTGAAGACCCCAGGACCCTCCTCTCCTTCTTTTTGGTGTCTTGATGCCAAAGGGGGAGGGATTGAGGGGGAGTCTTAGCTTTAGTTGTGGTAGGGTGCGAGGAGAGAGTTCTCTTTATATTTTATTTGTGATTGTAATAGTTTAACTCTGTTTTCATATTAAGTTTGATCTTGTGATGAATTGCTCAATTTATTTGCGAGTATGTGATGAAAACTGCATTTTTGCTCCTGTTATGTCATATGCACTTGGTATCGGTTGATTAATGTAAACTCTGTCATTCTCAATGTATTCATGCACTTAGTAGCATCCCACCATAAAGAATGCACATATGGATAATTCTCTTGTTGCTTGATGCATTTTTGAGTCATATGTGCATACTTTATGAAAATCTCATTTTTTGCCTTATTTTGTGAAATCTCAATTGGTTGTCATCAATCACCAAAAAGGAGGAGATTGAAAGTGCATCTAGGACTCCCTTGTGGGTTTTGGATGATTTATGACAAGCAATTGGGATCCTAATCCTTTTGTTGAGATGAATGCAGGCAAATGATGAAAAATGAGCAAAATGCCAAAAAGAAGGGAAATGAGAAGCAAAGTGAATTTGAGCTCAAGGAGAAGAAAATAGTAGATTATTATGTATGGAGTGTGTTAAGGAAACACACCCAAGAGCTCAATCACTTTCAAGCACACACACACACAATGCACAAAGCTATACAGGACCGGACTAGTCCGATAACAGCAGGACTAGTCTGATATCACATTCTGCACTAGATCGGACAAGTCCGGTCTCCACCGGACTAGTCCGATATCTTTCTGATCCACTTCGGACTAGTCCTTCCCAATGCGGACTAGTCCTCAACACAATGCACAAGTCACACAAAATCGGACAAGTCCGTTGTGATCCGGACTAGTCTGATATTCATTCTGATCCACTTCGGACAAGTCCGATGTCTACATGGACTAGTCCGATATACACACTGATCTAAATCGGACAAGTCCTCCAAGTGCGGACTTGTCATCCTAAACACTTAGGGTTTCATATGTCCGGAAAAGTCCGATGTCAATCGGACTAGTCCGAAGATTTCCAGTAGTGAAATCAGACAAGTCTGTTTTCAACCGGACTAGTCTAATATTCCTGGACACTTAGGGTTTGCTACACACAGCACACCAGACTAGTCCGGTGACCACCACGGACTAGTCCGATCTTTCTGAACCCTAACGGTCACTTTTATAAACCCCATATAAATAGAGGTGCACGGCCCACTTTTACACTCTCTCGAACCCTAGCGCCATCACACCTCCCAAGAGACTCAAAAACCACCTCTCTCCACGAAATTAAGTGCAAAATCGATCAATCTATTGAAGATCACTTCTAGATCATTGGAGAGACACTTGGCACACATCATTGAGCTCTTGGTTTGATTCTCTAACACACTCTTGCGTTTCAACTTGTAATTTTCGAGTGTGTTATTGGTGACTTTGTAAGTTGTAATCAAGGGAGCTCTCAACGTGTGAGAACGCCCCTTCAACTTGGTTATTTACCCTTTGTGATTAGTGGAAGAGGATTGGCCTTCGTGGCGATCCGACGAGGGAAGGGTTGGAGAAGACCCGGTCCTTTTGTGGGCTCCTCAACGTGGACGTAGGTTGCCTTCGTGGTAGCCGAACCACGGGATAAATCTTGTGTCTTGTCCTTTTGTGTTCTTCATCCTAATTGATCAACTTAATCTAGGGTTTGATTCACTTTGTTCAATTTGAGTTAATTTGTTGAACAAGAGTCTTAATTGTAATAGAACTTGATATACAACTATTAAAGTGTCATTCAAGTTTATATTTCCGCTTCAAACATTAACGAATCAATCAAATTGACTAAACTTGATCAACTTAGCCCGTGAAAACTGGACTAGTCCGCACTTTACCGGACTAGTCCGATATCTCTGGTATTGACCTTGTTGTTGAGTGTTAAAGGAACCGAGAAAAATCAAAAGAAGGCCTATTCACCCCCCCCTCTAGGCCTACATTCAAATTCCCTACACGACTATCTATGCATTCTAGTAGATAGAAACTTTGCGGAATATAAAATGCATAAAAGTAAGGGAAGGAGAAGGGATGCAAACTCCCGAGGAGACAAGGATTTATCCCGTGGTTCGGCAAGATCGTGAAGATCTTCCTACATCCACATTGTGGCACCCACCAAAGGGTTTTGCCACACCCAAGTCACCGAGACGAGGGGTCTTCACTATTCTTCTCCGTTCGCCTCCTTTGGCAAGGTGGAGCTCAAGCCTTGTACAACTTCGACCTTCCAGGCTTCCACACATGCCTTGGCAAGCTCCGGAAGTCTTCTCACTGTTACAACACCAAGGGCACTCCCTTGAGGCTCTCACACTAACCTAGAGAGTCCACTCACCCAGAATGGTGGCACACAAGCTCTCTCTCTAGCTAGTTCTAGCCTAAACCTTGGTGTAGAGATGATCGAAATGGTGTGGAAGTGATTGCTCTTGGCCTTGAACACTTGTGGACGTGTTGGTAGCTTCTGGTGATCAAGACTTAACGAAATGACAGGGTTAGGGGGTATTTATAGCCAGCCTCCAGAAATAGCCGTTGGAAAAGTAGGCTGACAGAACTTTACTGTGAACACCGGATGATCCGATGTCTCCCCTTTAGTTATCATCGGCCTAATTACTTTGGCTGACGTCATTGTGTCAGATATGACCGTTGTTAGACCGATGTTGCCCCTGTCTTCTCATCGGATGATCCGGTGGCTCTTCCTCCAGAATTTGCTTAATCTTGATGCTTACTAGAGTGATCGACCGATGTGTGTAAGTCTGTACATCGGATGATCTGGTGCTACACTTGGTCCAATGGTATTGCAAACTGTACTGATGGACCGATGTTTTTGAGCTATTCACATCGGATGATCCGGTGAGTACATTGTTCTGAGGTCTTCTTCTTCAGTTGAACCAACTCGACCGATGTGTACATTTCTGAAGTTATCGGTTGATCCGGTGAGTTGATTTTGTTTGCTTCGAGTTGTTTTTGAGTGAATCTTTTGTGTTTTGCTCAGATGACCTCTTAGACATTTGTTTCACAAGGCTCTCTGATGATCTTCAAGCATTGTATGTTGTCAACTTATGGTTGAGTGACTTAGACATAAGAGCTTTCACTTCTTGTCTTTATCTCATTGATTTGATCTCAAACGTTGAATGTATATGGGTCTCCAATGACATATTCATTTCATTTTATTGAGTGATTATGGGGACCTTGCATTCACAAATTCATTAGTAAGTTCAATGGTTGTCATTAATCACCGAAACCGTACTTCATGGGGGGGGCGCTAGATGCTTTCAACTGGGAATATTGCAAAGTGGGCAGCGGAATTGGCTGAATTCGATCTCGAATTCATTTCAAGGCAAGCAGAGAAGAGTCAAGCATTGGCAGACTTCATGGTAGAATGGACTCCCTCTCCATCAAACCCTGGGGGCCCCAGTGAGCAGAAGCCGGAACACGAAGCTCCGGTCTTCACTGAGCCTCATTGGACCCTCTACTTCGACGGCTCCATGCAAAAGCAGGGGGCCATAGCTGAAATCCTTCTCCTTGCACCGACCGGGGAGAAGCTAAAATACATGGTACACCTTGACTTCAAGGCGACCAACAACATGGCGGAGTACGAAGCACTCATCTACGGACTAAAGGTGGCACTGTCATACGGTGTCAAGCAATTACTAGTCAATGGAGATTCACAGCTCATCATTAAACAAGTGAAGGGTGAATGCTCCTGCAACAATCTCCAGCTAGCTGCTTACCTTCTTGAAGTCCAGAAGCTTCAGAAGGACTTCGAAGTCCTAGATCTCCACCATGTCCAGCGTGCTCACAACGCTAAAGCCGACGAACTCTCGACAAAAGCGTCAACCAGAGCTCCGGTTCCTGACGGAACTTTTGTCCGGAGGTTGTCAAAACCCACAGCTCAGCCTGCCGAACTGAGCGAAGGGGGCGAGATCAGCATCCCGAAGCTGACGGTCCTGATGGCCCTGTTACCATGGCAGCCATCAAGGGTCGTAGGTGCTGCTGGAAGCTCCGAGCAACCCAGCACACAAGACTCAAATGCTCAAGTTAGTTCCAATGCATGGATCTCGGAGATCCGGAACTACTTGAAAGACAACATCCTTCCTGACGATGATGTATCCGCTGACCGGGTAGTCAGATTGGCTAAAAGATACACGTTGGTAGAAGGGGATCTCTACCGGCACGGTGCCAACGGCATCCTAATGCGGTGCATCACAAGGGAAGAAGGTTGCGAGCTCCTCGCAGAAATCCATGGAGGCGAGTGTGGGAACCACGCGTCTTCCCGCACGCTGGTTGGTAAAGCCTTTCGGCATGGCTTCTACTGGCCTACAGTACTCCAGGATGCAACTGAGCTAGTGAAGAAATGCGAAGCATGTCAATTTCATGCAAAGCAAATTCACACACCGGCTCAGCCCCTACAAATGATACCTCCTACATGGCCCTTCGCTGTGTGGGGGATGGACATCTTGGGACCTTTCCCAAGAGTCGTCGGAGGTTACAAGTTCCTGTACGTCGCCATTGACAAGTTCACCAAGTGGCCGGAAGCAACTCTAGTTGTGACAATCAACAAGCAATCTGCTATCAACTTTTTGCAGTCCATTGTATGCAGATTTGGAGTCCCAAACAAAATCATCACTGATAATGGGACTCAATTCACAAGCTCTGCATTTCAAGGATATTGCGAAGACCTCGGCATTCAAGTTTGCTACGCCTCCGTAGCTCACCCAGCAAGCAATGGCCAAGCCGAGAGAGCAAATGCTGAGATCCTTAAAGGACTCAAAACGCGCACCTATGAGCGCTTGAAAAAACATGGTGTCAACTGGATTGAAGAGCTTCCGCCTACTCTCTGGGCCTACAGGACATCTCCAAACTGGTCAACTGGAGAGACACCCTTCTTCCTGGTGTATGGAGCTGAAGCAATCCTTCCTCCAGAAATCACCTTGGGGTCACTTCGGGTCTGGACCTTCGACGAAGCCGCGCAGGACCAGCTCTGGCGTGAAGACCTAGACCTCCTTGAGGAGGGAAGGTGCCAAGCAGCTATTCGGAATGCCCGATACCGCCAAGCCTTTCGGCGCTATCATCAGCGGCATGTACACAACCGACAGCTCGAGGAATGCGACCTGGTGCTACGGAGAATACAATCTAGAGAAGGGTTAAACAAACTCTCCCCCAGCTGGGAGGGACCCTTCCGAGTGATTAAAGTATCCCGTCCCGGGAGCGTTTGCTTGGCTACCGAGGATGGGACACCTCTCCCAAATCCTTGGAACATTGAGCACCTCCATAAGTTCTACGCTTAATATCACGAAGGTGAGTCTGTAGTAACTTGAGGTGTATGTTATAGAGTCATTGTACAGAGTCGGGTAGTTCCTCTGGGAGAACAGTCGGGCCTTTCCCGAAAGGTCCGCAAAGTTCATGCAACACTTGTCACAGTCTCAGGACTAAAAGTGTGGCTAGCTACCCTGGGTCAAACGAGAAAGGAAACACGCTTAGCCTGGTTCCGTACCCTAAGAGTGTACTTGTTTCCCCTGTACCCCGGACCTATAATGAAAGACATCTTCATGTGAAACAGACTCCACGTGCATTTATTTTGTACAGGCTCAACATTTTTTATTTTTCTCTTTCTTGTCTATAACAAAACATGCAATTCGTAAGAATTTTTAGTTCGACCGATTCATATACGATACAAGTTGTATTGTCAATTCTTTTGGATTCAAATATTGTTCATGGCCAACTCGCCTGAAAGCCACCAAGCCAATCTAGGGCTGGAGTGTGCTATCGACTTAGCCTGGTCAAGCACCCTAAGTACGCCACTCTACCTACACCCCGGCAGGCCGAAGTAAGGCGGGTCCATGTACAGTTGGATCTGGGAGAAAAGACAACGCATTCGGTTGTATTTAGAATCGCGTTTGACTTAAAATCTTCTTGAGAATCGTAAGTCGCGATGAAGTTATAGACAAGAAACGAATTTTACTATTTTTCTTGGCTTAAGTGTGCAGGAAAAACAAAATCTACGTTGATGGAGAAAAGCCGGAGCTAATAAAGCTCCGATTCCCCTAGGTGTCTTGTAATCGATGTTACGCATTGAAAACGAGCATCACCGGAGTAATCAAGCTCCGATAAAGCTAGGGGGGCCAGCCGTCGACGCTAAATAAAAGATGGTGAGAAGACCCCGCAAACGAAGTCTGCTGCCAACAAACTAAGTGTTGGCAAAGGTCACTGCCGGAGCTACTAAGCTCCGACACCCCGGAGGACTAACTATCGATGCTCTACGCGTTGATAGAGACTATTGCCGGAGCTACTAAGCTCCGATGATAGACAATGCCAGAGCTTCTAAGCTCCGACAACCTCAGGGGGCCTTCACTATCGAAGACTTCAGACCTAAATTCTACAAGTTCGGAGCAAATGAGTCTTCAGCAAAACCCAATATCCTCTTGGTACATGTTCACAATCAAATTGTGTACATCTACCAGGGGGCCAAGTGAAGACAAAAGTGTTGAAGACAAAAAGTGAAATTCACAAATTTGGGGATTTCATTCATCTGGAGACAAGGGATTACATCTGGAGACAAGGGATTACAAAATTGAGGAAGAAGAAGAGAAAATACAAGTGAGAACTACAGAGATGGTCCTAGACCCTATGGAAGAATTGGGCGACCTTCTGGGCAACCTCCGATACGTTGGCTCGGGCAGCTTCGCCTTCTCCTTCAACCGGACCTTCGAGCACCGGGTCCAGAGGAAATTGGGAGTTTCGGCTGGTGTAGCACGTCAGCACATATTTTGCGACGTTCTTTGCCCGGGATTGCCCCTCAACCTCCAATTGGTCTGCGATGACATCGCCCACCTTGGAGAGTTTGCTGCCTGCCGAGCTCAACGCCTGCAATGCCAGGTCCGGCTCCGGCTCTGGATCATCCGGACGCACGGGACTGAAGCCCATCGGTGTCAGCGCGTCGTTAGCCTTGCCCAGGAACTCCCAAATCTGTAGGGAGTCCGCAGTCCTCAATCCCTTCAATTCCTCCAGGGATCTTCTGGCCGCCACCAGTTCAGAATTCTCGCGGGCGAGGTGCTCAACTTCTTTGGCGTTTTGCTGAATCTTTTCAGCAACCCGCTTTTCAAGTTTTCCGAGCTCCTCCTCCCGGAGGTGGATCTTGTTCCGGCGGTCGACCAGGTCCTTCTCCCTGCCCCTCACTTTCTTCTCCCTGGCAGTAAGGGCACACTCTTGCTCATAGAGTTCCTGCCCTCGCACCCAGGCCTTCTCCTCTTCCTCATGGCAGCACTCTTCCAATTTCTTGGCACGCTCCTCGAGGCCCTTGTCAGCCAGAGCCACCTTCTCAGTGAGCTCCTCCTCCCTCCTCAGGACGTCATCCCGCAGCTCTAGGAGTGTGCTCTTCATCTTCGAGCCGTTTCTCCCTCTCTTCAAGTGCCTCCCGGCGCTTGATGAGTGTAGTGTTAATAGCCTCAAGCCTTTCTTGGCGTTCATCGGCCGCACTGTTAGCTGCTTTGGTCTGCTCGTAGATCTCCCGGGATTGAGCCTCGAGGGCACGAGTCATACTCTCCCTGTCATCCAGTAACTTGCCCCAGTACTCCAGCCGGATCTTCCCCCGCTTGATCCACTATTTGTCATCCGCTAGCCTCGACTGCGTCAGCTTGGTCTCGAAGTAGAGCCGGTTACGCCACCGCCTAAGGGTTTGGCACTCCTCTTCAAGAGCCTTGCTGTCGTGGAAGAAGGCCAATTGGACTTGACGCAGACTGGAACATGCGTTGTCAATAGACAGCGACAACGGGATAGGTTCTGGACCTGCTGGAGTCTTCTCCGCTGGTTCCAACGGGTTTTCAGATACAAAAATTGGGTCCCACTCCACAAGAGTGGTCCCCTGGGTCTCCATGGCACTAGGGCCGTCCTCCGGGATGGCCCCAGTCGCCATCGAGGAAGGCTCCGCCGCCAGGTCTTCGTTCACCCCCTCAGGCAGGGGGCCAGCGACTTCGCTTGGGCACTCCGGCTCGGCCGCGGGTACCTCCGACGTTGTCACTTCCGGAGCAGGGGCCGCTGCTAGCTCTGGTCTGGGCACCTCCTCCGATGGGGGCTCGGGCTCCGACACCTCTTCAACAACTGGCTCGGGAGCCGGAAGATCTTCAACATCGACCGGCCCTGTGGCCGGAGCTCCAACAATGACCGGCTCAGCGGCCGGTGCTTCGGAGGTAGCCGGCCCAACTGCCGGAACTTCCTCAGCTTCCAGCGCGCACGCCAGGGTTTCAATCACCTCCGGCTCAACCACCGGGGCTTCGACAATTTCCGGCTCTGAGGCCGGGATTACTGCTTCCTCCGGCTCAACAGCCGGAGCTTCCATCATTTCAGCACCAGGACCCGGAGCTTCAACCTCCGGGACAAGTGCCGCTGGCGCATCTTCTCTCTCGTGGTCCGGCGCTACCACGGGAGTCTCTGGGGGTGAGTCGAGGTCCATGACCACAACAGCCGGCGCCGGAGCTGTCGCAGCTTCAGCCACCACTTGGGGCGGCACCGGGACAGGAGCAGAAGCCCCCGCCCTCACAGCTTCAGCTGTTGTAACTGAGGGTGGAGCCTCACTCCTCTTCTTGGGAACGCTGCGGATGATGGATGAATAAACTTAAAAAAATAGTTACTACAACAAAACAATTGTCCAAGGTAAAGATTAAAAAAATTACCTAGGGAGGCTTCCGCACCAGCTTGCGCGGAACATCTTTCCCGGGCGTTCTGGGCTGGTCATAGCCGGCGTGGAAGCTCCGGAAGGCCCCCCGGAACTCGTAGCAGCCACAGGCGTTTCCCTGGTCGAGGCTCCCCTCGATCGGGAAGAACTTCCAAACCTGGAGGCCTCAACCGGCCCCGGTGCTGGAGTCGCATGCCCGGAGCTAGTTCCCCGGGAGGATCCCACTGCGGTACAGTCGCCGCGGTTGCAGAAGACCTCCCCCTCCGGGGAGAATGAGCCGATGCAGAGGCGGCAGGCTTGACGGACCTTCCGTCGGCATGCTGCAGCTTCCTCTTCCGGCTCAGGGGTTCGTCCGCCGGCTTCTTGCCCTTGCCGACGACCTCATCCCTTGGCTTCGGGGTAGGGTCGGAGCCACCTTCGGACACTCCAGGGATCGCCACCCTGGTGGTTGATCT
Source organism: Tuctoria greenei (assembly GCA_036927565.1). Classification (NCBI taxonomy): domain Eukaryota; kingdom Viridiplantae; phylum Streptophyta; class Magnoliopsida; order Poales; family Poaceae; genus Tuctoria; species Tuctoria greenei. The sequence goes on along the minus strand of JAYESD010000002.1, from coordinate 284,024,804 downwards.
TCTCTCGACGATACCAAGGTCGTCAAGTACGGGCATCTTCCGCCGGAGCTCCCTACTGAACTCAACTTCCACGTTCAGAGGAAGAAAAGCTGATGGCGGAGTCAGATCGTCACCCTCGACGTCGATGTCGTGCTGGAACTTCTTGAGATGAAACTCCAGGGTTGTCCCCACCATGTTGGACTTTAGCCCGGTCTCGACCCGGTCGTCGTCCATCACGCTGTTGAGGGCCCAAGCAAGTTTTTCTCTCCTCTTCAGCGGTGCCCACCTTTTGACCAGGAAGTTACAAAACACCGTTTGAGGGGTTAATCCCCCCTCCACGCACTGGCGGATCCTGGTCAAAACAGGGTTGAAGGCGTCCGCCAGCACCGGAGCTTCACTCCAGATCGTCGTGTCAATGTTGGGGAGGCCTTCGGGCAGCTCCAGCCTCTCGTGCTCTTCCACCCGGATGACTATCCAGTCCTTCTTCCAATCATCCCACTTCCCAGAGGGAAACGACCGGAGGTACTTGAATGGGCACTTCTTGCGCTTCACGAAGTAGTAGAAGCCAAGGTACTCATTGCTCCTACCGGTGGTGTGGACGGTGAAGAAGGCCCGGAAGAGTTCAATGCAGGGGGGATGCCCACCCACATCTCACAGAAGTGGACGAAGATAGACACAAGGAGAATGGAGTGAGGGCCAAGGTGGTATAACTGCAGACCATAAAAGTCTAACAGCATCAAGAAAAAGGAGGAAAAAGGTGGGATCAACCCCACCATGGCGTACGAGGAGAAGTACACCATTTCGCCGGAGTGCTCCTTCTCAAACGAGAGCTCTCCCCCGGCGCGGACCGAGCGGTTGAAGAAGTCCGAGGACCATCCCATGAGGGTCCGGACCTTCTTCAGGTCGCCGTCGATCTTCAAGCGACTCTCGCGGAGACCCAACTCCATCGCAGCTCAGCAAGGCAAGAGAGGAAAAGCGAAGCACAAGTCCGGATTTTGAGCGCAAGATCAGATGAGAGGCGTAAGGAACTCCAGACGGTGCGCGCTTTCCTTCTTAAGTAAGCCCTCGCAACGCTTGGATGGAAATCGCAAAGAAGTCGAAGATACCACTGAAAAATTCCACCCAGCCGATGACAAAAGAGCCTGGGACCACCCTGACGATCAAGTCGAGGTTCTTACCCAGGCGAACGGTTGTCATCATGAGGCGGGAAGCCCGAAGGCGGCGGCCTGACAAGGCGCGCGGAACCAATACGGTTTTCGTATCGGGAACCGGCGCCCTTTAATTGCGTGAGATCCGCACGCCAAAGATCTCATCTGCCGCACGCGGGATACGCCACACGGCGAGGATTTAACTCCAAACCCTCGCCAACGGCACATCCGAAGACCTTTGATGACTCAGTTCAAAAGTCGCGAGGATGGACCCATTTCCGGCGGAATGACTTCACTCCAGTGGTCTTCCCTGGAGGTAGGTCCAGGGGGCCACTGTCGGTACCCTGGAAATTGTACACCCCTTGAGGTTACAAAGATCTCAAAGGAAAGTCATCTACTTGATTTGAAGACCTTCGGAGGCCCACATGTTAGATATAACCGGACCCGCTTCTCCAACATGGTTAATCCCAGGGTCGCCACGTGTACTATCAAACCGGAGCTACCGTCCACAAGGGGGAAGCTCCGGGCTATGTACCGAAATGGCACCTCCGGACTTAACCCCAGACCGAGAGAAGCTCCGGACCTGACACGTGTCAGGTAGCTCTGGGGCTACCTGTTTCCGACAGTATGCTCCGGAGCTGCCATGTGTCCAACTATCGGATCTTCAGCCTCTAACCTCCGGAAGACTCTACAACGGCTCCGGATCTTCAAAGGGGAATCAAGGACTTCAAGACCCGATTAAGTGTCATTAATACCATATTAATGACACACGATCGGATGACCTTAATTACCAGTAACGGTGCTGTCAAAGCCCATTACCCGGTCATTAAGGGCAATTAAACGTGTTGAATGAGTATTAATACTAGTAACCGCCGGGGCCACATGTCGGGCCAGGCTAACTTGTAACGGCCTACCCTTGTACTAAGGACAGGCCGACAACAGACTCTACACGTTCAGTGACGCTACACACGCGCCATAGACACTCGTCACAAGTTCATAGAGCTAATACAACACCAACACACCCGTGGAGTAGGGTATTACGCTCAGGCGGCCCGAACCACGTAAATCTCTGTGTCTCCTGTGCCATTTACAATTCACCTTCTTGAATCTCTGCGCGCCCACACCGAACATCAAACTCCTCTAACACTTTAGTAGTGTCGGGAGATCTGCCGGATCCTAACCACTGACAACCACTGTGTCAATTTGCCACCATCTCTTGAATCTCTGCGCGCCCATTCCCGAACTATAAACTCCTCAGACTACTAATAGTAGTGTCGGGAGATCTACCGAATTTACCCACCCACAGATACAATATGATTCAAATGGTGTCAATTTATCTAAATTTTCGTCCACCACAAAAGGAATACCAAATCCAGTTCAACGAACTTATTTGGGTATTCATAATTGGTTAATGCGGATGTTTAGACTTAATGAAGAACAATATCAATTGAAGTATATGCGGTGGTTAGTCGTAGAAGTGGTCAATTTTATGGAGGGTTACTTGAGATGAATGGAACAACAGTTTGGAGGAATTATGCTGAAAGAGCTGTTGAATTTGGATGACCTTTAATTATGTTTCTTAAAGTAGAAGTAAAAGATGTAATTGGTGAGACAGTAATGTGGTGGATGATGGTGATGAGGATGGTAATGATGAAGAAGTTGAATAATCGGAGAATGAAGAGCACGAAGATGCACCTCGTAATGTTCATATTGAGGCTACAGGTGTAGCTGATGAAGGTGAACAATTAGATTATTTGGTTGATCAGATTGAGCAGGATAATATAGATTATAAGAATATTCCTGAACATAACTCCTCAGATGATGAAGAAGAAGTTCCAGTACCTGCAGAATGGAAAAATCAAAATTTTGATAATTTAAAGGTCACAGAAGATTATCATGTTCCATGGGAACATAACGAGAATGAGGTATCTGTAGGATCTTTATTTAAAGATAAACAAGCATTGAAAGATGCAGTTAAATATTGGTCTCTTTCATTAAAAAAATCATTTGTAGTTTTAAGGTCAAATAAAAAATTTTATGATGTCAGGTGTGTTTTACCAAGTTTTCCATTTCATGTGCACGGATATGCTAAAAAGTGGAGCAATCTATGGAAATGTTCAATATTGACTGATCATACTTGTGAGTTGCAGCAACTTGAGAAGTGCACTACTGCTCTTACATCCCAGTTTGTTGCAAATTACATGTACTCTCAAGTTGTGGATAATGTTGCTTTTGAGCCAAAATCAATTATTAATACTATTGAGCAAGATTTTAAGTACATGATAAGGTATTCAAAGGCTTAGAATGCCAAAGTAAAGGTGATAGAGAAGAGATTTGGTACCCTTGAAGCATCTTATGATAATTTGCCAAGACTGTTAGACACTATAAGAATGAGAAATCATGGAACATTTGTTGACATTATGGATGTTCCGAATCCAAGCATTCCTGGGAAGTTGATTCTTCAACGAGCTTTCTTCACTTTGGGTCCATGCATAAATGCATTTAACTATTGTAGACCAATACTTTGTATTGATGGTACTTTTCTAACAGGAAAGTACAAAGGACAAATTCCTACAGCTATAATAGTGGATGGCAACAACCAATTGTTGCCTGTTGCTTTTGCATTTGTTGAGAGTGAAAACACTGATAGTTGGTATTAGTTTCTGCATCGGGTGAAGTATATTGTGGTTCGCGGGCGCAAAAATGTTTGTGTCATACATGATCGCCATGTTGGACTTTTGAAAGCTATAATGAATTTGAAGTACGGAAATTCTGATCATGATATTTCAAGTAATTGGCCGGATATAAAATCTAGATGGTGTATGAGATATTTGGGTGCCAATTTTTATAGTCACTTTAAGAACAAGCAACTGATGAACATGTTTAAACGATTATGTTGTCAGAATCAACAGAGAAAATTTGAAGCTTTGTGGCAGCGTCTAGATGAGTTAACAAGCAAACAAATAGACTAACAATTAGGAAGGGCTTCAAATTCTGAACAGGTTTCAGTTTCAGCACCTCTTTGCAGTCTTCCATCGGATGATCACAATATATCTCGTGGAGCGGGATCATCTATCCGATATTTCTCGCATTGGATTCATAATGAGCCAGAAGAAAAGTGAGCTTTGCTGTATGATAAAGACGGGGCTCGTCACAGAATTATGACATCAAATTTAGCTGAGGTACGCGTGTATTATCATATAATGTCAATAATAGCAGTGGACATTTCTGTACTAAAATTTAATTGTATCAATGTAGGTGTATAATTGGGTCATTCGTGGTTTGCGAGGATTACCACTGGTTGCAATTGTAGAAGGGATCGTGAATGAAACTATAAATTACTTCCGTGTTCGATTCGCTAATGCATCTCGTCTTCTTGGTGACTCAAACCTGCTTTACTCGAAGTTCATTTCTGATTACATGGACAAGAAGATAAAAAAGCTGCTTTACATCGTGCAAGACCAATTGGAACAACGCGAAACAGATTTGAAGTTTTGTGCAGAGACAGAGGCAGACGTTATGGTAATGCAGATAGAACAATACAAGAGTGTATTCTTTGTGATACATCACACGTATGCACATGCATGAAGCCAGAATTATTACATAGGCCATGTTCTCATGTGATTGCAGCATGTTCTTTAACGAGGTTATCTCCAGTCATATATGTCTCAGAGTACTACTTAAAAGAGACGTTCAAGACGACGTGGAATGCTGAGATCCATGGTTTTCGTATTTATGGATCTTTCACTACAGATCCAGGACCAAACTTTTTGAGGGGTCCGGACACTACAAGGTTGAAGTAAAAACGAGGACGTCGTAGGACTCGTCGTTTAAGAAATGATATGGATGATTCTGAAAATACAAAACTTCAAGTTAGATGCAACACATGTAATGAAAATGGTCATAGTTACAATAATTGTATTCAAAAAAATATTACTGGTGCAACTGAAGCGGGACCTTCAGGAAATCCTCAAGATGGTCGACGTCCTCGATCACGTCAACCACGTAGGGATGCACAAGATGGTTAGGAACAGTCCTAAGCGTGCGCCTCCAGAACACACTGTTAGGAACAGTCATCCTCCAGACTACTACACATACGATGAGGATCAGGTGAGGCATCGGACACGCCCTAAGCGTGGTAGGCGCGACTAGCTGTTCGTGACGATATTTATGTATTATGGATCATGATGTGTTACTTTGATTATGAACTTTGTTGCTTATGAATGATATTGTTGATATCATGTTATTATTCACATTATCTTGCGATGTCTTACGTTGTCGGTATGGCCGTTATGAAATTTTTGTGATATAAAATGACAATAATATGACATATATGCCATGTACAAATTTTCAACATCATCTATCATGAAAAAACTAATGATCAATATAATCATTACAGTGTCCACATCAATCATAAAGTGGTTCACATACGAGTTGTCAACATCATCTGCCAAGAAATAAAGTAACGATATCTGCGATCAGTATGTTGTCCACATCAATCATAAAGTTATTTACATATGAGTTGTCAACTTCATCTGCCAAGAAAAAAAGTAACAATCAATGCGATCAGTATGTTGTCCACATCAATCATAAAGTTGTTCACATACGAGTCGTCAACATCATCTGCCAAGAAAAAAATAACTATTTATGCACATTGTGTTGTCCACATCAATCATAAAGTGGTTCATATCAATGTCATCAGTGTGTTGTCCACATCACTCATAAAGTGGTTCAATAAAGCACATCACTCATTGTCGTGTTCGTCCTAAAATATTCTTACCCTCAACGTTCGCTCCCTATAAATAGAACTACCCATAAGTACTTGTTGTTCTTCACCCATTCTTCACCCAAGTGATAGAAAAACAATGGCCGGTTGAGGTCGTGGTAGGCGTGGAGGTGAAACAATAGCGAGTACAAGTTGTGGTACATGAGGAGGTGCAAACTTTATAGCAGTGCCTGAAAATTACTTGATAGGAGGTCCGACTTGATACGAACCAGTATTGGATGACTACCCGCTTTATACTAAGAGTGATTTTGGTCCGTTTCATCCTCTACAACCATATGACGTTAGCAAACAGGAGTGACCTAAGTGTCGTTGTGACCTTGATTGTATTGTCCAAATGATGGATGGAGGAGAGGACAACGGTCGTCGTTTCTTTCGTTGTCCAGTTAGAGGAGTAAGTATTAAATATTATTTATAGATATCTTTCATATTTGTAGTTTTAGTAACAATACTTTTGTTCTAATGTTATTACGACGGCGAAAATTTTGGAGATACACTTTGGGTTGATCCACCACCTATTAAGGCAACACAAGAGTACATTCAACATCTACAACGTCGCAATCGAGATATGGTGGGTGAACTATCTGAAATGGAAATTCAGCAAATGAAGTATTATCCTGGTACAAGTCTGGCGAATGATAAGGATGATGACTTTGTTTGTAATAATATGTCTTGCAATTGTTCACATCACAAGTAGTAACGAATTAGCGAAATATATTTTGCATGTATCACAATTTATGTTTCGCATTCCAAATATGTTTTCATTCTAAAATAGGTGAGTTTTGCCTTGTGTACCGTTGTAGTAGAGAGGCATAGAACTTACACCTATTTTTTTAACTATGTAATTTCTATTTTAGTACTTGTCGAGTTTTTCAATATAATTAATACTTTCATATATGTTAATGTCGCAATAATTTTTCTTAGTATAATGGTGCTCTCTATTTTTTTACTTATTTTCAAAATGTTTGTAAAATTCCTATTTGGGACGCGATTAAAATGATAAAAAACACGATAAAAGTGATATAAAAAACAAGATTTCAACAAAACGAAAACATAAACAGATAATACACTTTTTTATATAAAAAAATTCGCCATTTAGATGTGTGATTCGCTTAGTAGAAAAGCGAGTCGCCAACCCGAAGTGCGAGTCGCCAATCAGAAAAGCCACTCACTTTTCTAAATCGCGATTTGGCGGGTCCCGCTGTTAGCGCCAACGTCTGATCCTTTGTCGCTTGTCCACGTGTCGAAATCGCGATTCAGATAAACGACTCGTGAATCGGAATTGCAATAAGACTGCTACTTTTGCAGAAAAAATTAATCGTCCGCTATTAATATTAAAACATTCCTTTTATACTCTAAAAATAAAAAAATCCCACAAAAAATACCTCTACGAAGGTTTGTAACATGATTTGCCAGTCATAAAATTTCTTATTTGGACTGTATTTTGTCTAAAAGAACTGAGCATTGACATGAAAAATCTTATTATGACACTGTACCCTTCATATTACATTAACGTAACCTCTTCCTGACCTCCCACTGCCGAGCCATGCAAATTGCAAACTCTGCAATGGTACAGCAGGCATAGAAAAGCTTTGCAATCATATTCGAAAAAAAAAGTATTATGAGCTAAACACATCTGGACACGTTCAGTGTGCCGAGTTTGAATTCTGAATCTTTCCTATCTGTGCACTGTCTCCCCTTCTTCTCCTGGTACCTCGGTCCTCTCTGTTCAGCAGATGGGCAGGGGCTCACCGTTCCACTCCTTGAGGCACTCGAGCACGGCATCGATGTGCTTGCCCGCGTTCACGGCGACGAACACCTTGTCAACCTCCTCGCCGGGCGACCTCGTCTTCTCCCCCGTCAAGTACTCCGTGCCGAGCTCCTCGCGCACGAACCTGTAGAGCGGGTACGACCGGCACTCGCGGACCCTGTTCGGGATCGCGGCGGTGCCGTTCTCCACGGCCGCCCGAGCGCCGTCCACCGCCCTCGGCAGCGCCGCGCGGAGCTCCTCCTCGAACGTGGCGATCTTGGCGAACACCGAGGTTTCCACGTCGCGCTCGGCCTCGCCGTTGGCCAGGGCGTGCTCGACGAGCACGGAGCGCATCTTCTGCATCAGCGGGTAGTTGGCGCTGCAGGGGTCGTCCGCGTACGCGAACACCGCCTCGCGGTCGATGGCCTGGAGCAGGTCCTTCTCGCAGAAGCGCGCGTTGTGGAGGTCGCCGGCGGCGCTGGTGCTCAGGATCTTCCTCGCCACCGTCGTCACGCAGCTCTTGACAGCGGTCTTCAGGTTCTCCTCAAGGTGGCGCAGGTCGGCGGCTTGGCAAAGCGCGACGAGGAACGTCGAGGACATGAGCTTCAGGATGTCAATGGCTTCGGCCGTCTTCCTGGACGAGATGAGGCCGAGAGAGTTGACGTCTTGGTTGTGCTGCTCAGCGCTCTGGACATGGTTGGTCACTGGGTTGGCCAGGAACTGGAGCTCGGAGCAGTACGAGGCCATGGCAATCTCGGCTCCCTTGAAGCCGTAGTCCAAGCTGGGGTTGCGCCCGCCGGACAGGTTGGAGGGCAGACCGTTGTTGTAGAAGTCGTTCACGAGCTCGGAGAACTGCGCAAACATGAGCTTCCCGATCGCTGCGACGGCAAGCCTGGTGTTGTCCATGGACACACCGATGGGGGTGCCCTGGAAGTTGCCGCCGTGGATCGCCTTGCCACGGGAGACATCGATGAGCGGGTTGTCGTTGACGGAGTTGATCTCGCGCTCGATCGACTTGGTGGCGGCACGGATGACCTCTATCTGAGGGCCGAGCCACTGCGGCGACGTGCGGAGCGCGTACCTGTCCTGCTTCGGCTTCATCAACGGGTCGAGCTCGCCGAGCTTCTTGGCAAGCATAATGTAGGAGCTGCCCTCCAAGATGTGCTCCATGATGGCCGCGGCCTCTATCTGTCCCGGGTGGTGCTTCAGCTTGTGAGTCAGGTGGTCGGTGTACTCCTGCTTACCATTCATGACCTCGCAGAACACGGCTGACATGACCTCGGCAAGGACGGCGAGGACGTTCGCCTCGAACAACACCATTGACGCGAGCCCGGATCCCACCGCCGTGCCGTTCACCATGGCAAGGCCCTCCTTGGGATGCAGCTCGAAGAAGCCGTGCTGGATGCCGGCGATCTTGAACGCCTCGGCCGCGTTAACCTTCGTCCTGCCATCGGGTGCCACCGCCACAGCGTTTGGCCGGCCCGTGACGAGCCCCGCGATGTAGGAGAGCGGGACCAGGTCACCGGACGCGGTGATCGTGCCCCTGAGCGGCAGGCACGGCGTCACGTTCGCGTTGAGCAGCTTGGCGATGGCCTCGAGGATCTCGAAGCGGATGCCGGAGTAGCCCTGCAGCAGGGTGTTGATCCGGACGAGCATCGCGGCGCGCGTGGCCGAGGCCGGGAGCACGTGGCCGTCGTCGCCAGTTCCGAACGCTCCCGCGTTAAGGAATCTGATGCAGAGAAGAAACGTGTAAGGAAAGGCCTCTGTTTTTCTTTCTTTTTTTTTTAAAAAAAAAAACACAACACATGCTTTTATGTAGTACTGTATTTTGGAACAACGTTTTTATTGCTTAGTACTAGTACGTATGTCCTTACATACCGAATGAGCTCTCTCTGGAGAGCGCCGCCCTCCTTGGTCCTCCGGTGGGACGTGGCGCCGAAGCCGGTGGTGACACCGTAGCTGTCGGTGCCATTCATCATGCTGGTCATGACCCAGTCGCTGCTGGCCTTGACGCGGCCGCGTGCGGACTCGTCGAGCTCCACCCTGGCCTCGCCGGCGGCGGCCACGGCGGCGACCTGGGCGACGGTCAGGCTGGCGCCCTCGATCTTCACCAGCGGCCTGCGGTACTCCTCCACCATCCGCTTCACGGCTTCCAGGTGGCTCCCGGTGAGGTCCTCCGCCGCCTTGCCCCAGTTCAGAGGGTCGGCCCGCGGCGCCGCCAGGCAGCAGACACCGTTGCCGTTGGCGGCGACGTGCCCGTTCTCACACTCCATTGGAACGTGCACGGAATGAGGTAAGGAGTTGTTGTTGCGGCTGCGTTTGGAAGTTGTAGTCGGCGTCTGGAGGAGACGTTGAGTGGAGTGGAGAAGAGCTCGAGAAGCTGAGGATGCAGAGATGCTCTTCTTGGAGGGTGATGGAGCAGGGGGGCAGAGTTTAAATAGGCAACGCAGCCGCGCCGGGTGGATGGGTGGGTGGGGGGAGAGGGTTGGTGTGGATGAAGAAGGTGGTCCCGACTTGACCGAGAGTGGCGCGGAAGTGCTGACCGGGCGGTGGCTGGCCGTGGTGGCCTGGTTTGGTGCGCGCCGCGCGGGCGGACGGGGGTTGGTGGTGAGCAAAGGCACGGTGCACGCGGTCGAGCGGGCGCGCCGGGCAGGGCAGCCCCGGTGAGGAGGGCGCACGCCTATTGGGTATTGGCCCCGAGTGCCGATGATGCCCGTTTTCCATTTCCATGCTGTTTATGCGTGCCTTTTTTTTTTGCGGTTTACGGGATTCCTTCCCGAGATTGTTTTCCGTTGGTATTTGGGATTCGGAGCTGCCCTATTACAGAGATAACACCTCTTCGATTATTGGGGAAACAGGTGAATCATTGTCTCGTCGCGTAAAACTAGCGGTGCGTTCCACGGGACGCGCTGTTTCAGTCGATCTTCCAGTCACACGAGTCACCCCTGTTGCCGCGGACTCACATCATTTTGCTCGGCCGCGCACCACTTTCGCGGCCTTCTTCGGCGAAATGATGTTGGGATTCAGGTCGAAATGCAAAGCGACCTCGACGCGGACTTTCGGTTAGGCCAGATTAGTGCAATCTTGTGGCGTGAATTTGTTCGCTTGACCTGACGTGACCGCGGCAGGCAGGAAATTGTGCGTAATCTTCTTAGAAGAATCTTACGGCCTGGTGTCGTGTTGGCCTTTCACACGAGGTCATGACAGGTTCGGTTTTACGACTGCACCGATCAACCGCTCCGAGTTGATTCGTGCAGAGTGTAGAAAATGCAGCATAGATTTCCTGTGTCCGTGAATCGTGCGACTGATGAGCCGGCAACCGCGTACTACAATTCTGGGAAAATCTACAGTTCTGGGGATAGCTCGGCGATCGGCCATCTCGGGCGCGCGGGTCTAGTCCAGATCGGACCAATTAAGCATGCATGGGTGGTCTCCTGTCTCGAGTCCTGACCACGACAGCTTCACACCGTAGAGAGAGAGAGAGACGGAGGAGGGGCAGGGATCCTGGTCGGTCACCTGCATGCACACCAGGAAAGGAAATGGCACCGCCGGGAACGCGGGTGAAATTACTTCGATATTGCTAGTGCGGCACACGCTTTTCCTTTGAGGGAAGAATTACATACCTCCGCTTGCTTAAGAGCAATAATGCAGTGCGAAAGTTAGTAACATCACCCGATTGACTGATACCGACTAGACTTTGAGTCGTCAAGTGAGTCATCACTCACCACAGAGCATCATCCGTTTGGTTCCGTGTCCGCACTTAGCCATCAGGAATCTAGTGTACAGACATATAGCAGCCACGGAATCAAAAACTTCCAAACGTAATGCGACGCATACAAGTCTGTCCGGTCCCAGGAACACAAGTACAGTTCCACAGCTGTTCACACTACGAGCTCAAAGTCAACCTGCACGCGATTCATTTCGTGTGTTCTGAACGATCCCGTGCAGTGTCCAGGCCATTACTCCCTCTGCAGCCTGCAGCTGTAGCGTTAACCATGTCCTTCCTCTTCTTCTGAATGCCGGCAGGCAGCCACAGCCAGGGACGGTGGCGATAGGTAGGTGACATGCAGCCGCCGCAGCGGCCAGCGGGCTGGCACGCCGGGCATCCACAAGTCTTACCAAACACACATGACACATGCGGCCGGCTCCGGCGGGCGGCTGACGAAGAACGGTTGACGTCCAGGGACGCTCGCGCGGTAGGTGCGCCCTGACGACCTGGCGATGACGCGTGCTCGCGCCACGGTCCACATCGCTGTGCGCCACACGACCGCGCTGGTTGGATCATGATTTTCTCTCGGCTTGGTAACCGGGGCACCATGCAGAGTCCAAGATCAGAAGACCAAAAAGTGCGTAGCGTAGGCTATGTGGATCGCAGTGGCGGATCCAGACTAGAATAGTAGGAGGGGCTGAACATACACTAAAAATATGATTACACCATATACTATCATAATTCATATATGTTCACACATCGTCACAATTACATATAAATTTGAAGTTTGAACATTCATAATATTTCAATACATAAAGATAAAGCATCACATACATATGTGTCATCGTGTCGAATATCGATTGACCATTAATCCTCATCCTCATGGCTAGAAATCTGAAAACCAATAAAACAAATATAAATATTGATTTCTTATATGACATTATTTAAAATTGATTGAAAAGAAAACTAATCACATACCGTTAAATTATTTTTTGGCACTAACATACGGCGTTCTTTCATATCTTCAAACTCTTTTATGATCTTCTCATTATTAATGCTTCTAAATATCTCTTTCTCAGTGTAGCATATCATCAAGTCATTGAGTCATTCATCTCCCATTTTATTGCGTAAATCTGTTTTTTATAAGATTTATAGCAGAAAATACCCTCTCCACCGAAGCCGTTGCAACTGGGAGTATCAAAATTAACTCAATAAGTCGATATACTAGTGGAAAAGATCTACTCTTTCCAGTATCAACCATTTTTTCTGCAACCTTAGGAAGATCCTTACATCCAAAAAATTCCTCACTCCTCCTAATGTTGAGAATGAAACTTTGTAGTTGATTCCTCAACACCAAACTATCAGCTATTGTGAAATCTTCAGCATACATCTTAGCAAGTGTCACAAGCTTGTCCACATCAAAATTACTAAAATTGTTTCTTGGATTCAACAGAATCCTTCTTCACAATCTCAAGAACCTCTAATATGGCCCCCCACATTTGAAAAATACGAAGTAATGTCTTAAGATGTGAACCCCATCTAGTATCTCCAGGCCTAACTAGGCTACTTTCCTGGTTCAACCCCTTTCCAGTTCCAATCTCACCACTTTCCACTTTTTCTAATAGCACATCATGATGTTTTGCAAGTAACATATCCTTTCTCATACATGATGCACCCACAGTGTTAACTATCATAGGAACATAATTGAAGAAATCTGCAATAACTGGACTAGATGTTGCAACGGTGACAACAACTAATTGTAGTTGATGGGCAAAACAATGCACATAGAAAGCGTAAGAATTTTCATCACGAATTAATTTTTGCACACCATTAAATTCACCTCTCATGTTTGAAGCTCCATCATAACCTTGACCTCGAATTCTTGAGATGTTTAACTTGTGAGAAGAGAGCATACTAAACAAAGCTTCTCAATGATGTAGCGGTACAACTTTGAATATGTTGAACTCCAAGCAATCTCTCCAAAACCTTGCCTTCATCATTAACAAACCTACAACACATGTTTTACTATAAGATTGGAGTTATTTAAAATTAAGTAAAATAGAAAAATAACAAGGTTAAAAAATACTAACCTCAAAATAACTGCCATTTGCTCCTTTATGGATACATCTCGAGACTCATCAATAAGCACAGAAAGATTCCTATCACCAAGCTCATCCATAATCACCGTTGTCACTCGCCGTGCACAAGCTTTTGTGAGATCCTTTTGAATACCATGAGATAAAATTTGATTTTGTTTAGAACCCTTCTCATATGCTTCTTTCACTGACTTATTCTTATCTTTATACCATTCAACCATCTCTCTAAATCTACCTTTGTTGAGAGAATTGTTGGACTCATCATGCCCACGAAATGCATCACCCTGCTCAATTAGATATCTTGCCACATCCAATGATGAAGTCAAGCGAATCTTGTAACAAATTTCTTCTTCCTTGCTAGTTTCAATAAATTTTCTAGACACACTTGTTCTTTGATTCATAAAATCCTCACATTTCAATCTTGCTTCATTATGACTCTTACAATTACTATGCTTCTCAAAATTCTGTAAAGCTTTCTTCCAATTGATATAACCAGTTTTAGCAAATACATCACTACAAATTTACACGGTTTCCCTGGCTCAAGAAAAAGGTAACAGTACAAGCAAAAGACTGCATCTTTTGACACACTATACTCAAGCCAATCAAATTTCTCATACCAAACTGTTTGAAAAGATCTCCATTCACCATTTTGCCATCTACGAGGAAATGAATGATTAATTGGTTGAGTTGGACCGGATAAAGCATATGCCCTCTTCACTTGATCTCTAATTTCAAATGTGTAGTGCTCAATGGGTATGCGATTTGCTAGATCACCAATGATATCTGAGAATCGAAAGTCCATCTTAGCCCTCTTTGGTTCGGGTTCAACCGGTCTATTTTCATTTGTGCTCTCATCGGTGTTACGCGTACTCGAACTACCACCGCTAACATTAGTTGAAAAATAGTTGAATAATGTTCCCTTTTCCTTTTGACATATTACAAATCTACAAAATAGTAACAAAAATATGAACTAATTGAACTATTGAAGAAACATGATTCACATAATTTTCTTTAAAGATTTAAGCATTTAACACATATTAGATTGACTACAAATTTTAAAGACATTAAAAAATTCACCTTTGCATTTACCTTCTGATGCTCACATGTGACGTTGGCTCTTGGGCTCTTGGCTGCCCCTGGCGGACAGGGATCCCCTGACTTTACTGCACGCCGTGATATGGTCACTGACATGTGGAACCGGGTCCACATGTTAGTGACCGCTGATTAAGTCAGGGGATCCTCATCCCTACCTGGCTCGAACTGCTGCTTGCAGCAAGCTGACCGCAGCTCCTGTGCTGTGCCCGCCTAGCCGCGTGCGTGCGTCCTGCCGCCCGGCCTGCTGCAGTGCCACGCCTGCAAGCCTAGCGGATAGCACTGCCGCTTCTGGGGCCTGGGAGATTCGCGGCTTGGCCAGCCACGCGTGCCAGCGCGCGCCCCTGCCACGGCCACCGCAACTCCGCTCCTCAGACTGGCCGCAGCGGGCTCTGTAAACGGTGCGCTATACGCGCTATAGCGGTGGCGAAGCGGTTTTGACATCCGCAGCGGTCGGACATAGCGCATCTCTAAAATAGGTATTTCAACAGTGTTGTGCTACAGATAGAGGTATCGCTATAAAGAGAGAGAAAGACCGATGGTTGGTTCGCGCGCGGGCTGGGGCGAGTGAAAGTGCATCTAGGTTCCCCGTGGGTTTTGGATGATTGATGACGACAATTAAGTCGCTAATGAGCTCAAGTGATCTTAGCACAGGTGTGGACTTGATCGGAGACGCAAACCCTCAAAAAGGAAAAGGAAGGAAACGGAGTCAACTCGAAGCGTAGAAACTAGGATTTCTAGCGTGTTGAGTTAGACTAGCCATAGAAATAGGAGGGTGTGTGTGTAAAGTGCATTGAGATCAAGTTTGGGAGCTCAAAGTGGTTTAGAGGTCAAACCCCTTGAGAGAAAAGAGTGGATAAGTAGTCTGGCAGTAGGGCCGGACTAGTCCGTGCAGGTGGCCGGACTAGTCCGCCCCTGGCCGGCCAAGTCCGTATTTGGCCAGACCAAAAGGGTCTGACTGAGATCGGACTAGTCCGTTTGTGGCCGGACTAGTCCTGGTAGCAGTGAGTGGGTTTTGGGGTCTAAGTCCCAAAACCACGGACTTGTCCGTTTGAGATCGGACCAAGAGGTCCTGAGTGAGAACGGACTAGTCCGCCCATGGCGCCGGACTAGTCCGGGTTGGCGAGTTGAAGGTGCTTCTGTGACTAAGTCTGGGAGGACCGGACTAGTCCGCCCTTGGGGCCAGACTAGTCTGTGGTCCTCAGACTAGTCCGTTTTCACACGGAGCAAAAGGCTCTGTGTGAGATCGGACTAGTCCGGTGGTGACCGGACTAGTCCGTTGTTGAAGTGACCGTTTGAATTTGAAGTTTGGCGGGTAGTGTGACGATAGCGTGTCAGCTGTCGGGACCTGACAAGAGGTCAGTGGTCCCCTAGGCCGGACTAGTCCGGGCCTGAGGCCGGACTAGTCCGCCCTTTTGCTGAAGTCAACAGTATGGGCTGGGACCTCTATAAATAGAGGTCCCCTGGGTTCTTTTGAACCAACTCTTGAAACTCTCGAACCCTAGCGCCGCCACAGCCAACTTGGAGCACTCTTGAGCCTCTTTCTTGCCAACTTTCCCTCTAAAACTAATTCTTGAGTGGATTAGGGTTTAGTGAGGTGGAGAAGAGAAAGAACATCGCGCTTGTGCTCCCGGTTTGATCTCTTGCACTCATTGAGTCTTTGTGAGTTGTGTGTTGAGTGTGTTTTGCGTTGTTGATCATCTTTGTGGTGTGGGAGCCTCAGATTGTGAGAAGCCCCAACAAATCTTGTATTCGCACTTTGAGATAGTGGAGAACCAAGTTAGGCCCGCGCGGTAAACTTGGTGAGGGAAGGGTTGGTGAACCCGGTCCTTTGTGGACTCCTCAACGGGGACGTAGATTCTTGTGTGGAATCGAACCTCGGGATAAAATCCTTGTGTCTCCGTGTTCTTCGCATTTTGTTTATCGCATACTTAGCTCTAGGGTTGCTAGTCTTGTCTTGCGCTTCACATTGATATAATCTAGTTGGAACTTGATTTACTCTTGTGTTGGTAATTTCTAAACTTGTCATAAACATATCCTCACTTGTAGCCTCGAGAAAATCCCCTTAAAACTTGCTAGAAACACTTTTTAGGGTTCTTCACGCAGGCTGACCGGACTAGTCCGCCCCCAGACCGGACTAGTCCGCCCCCCTGTGATTTAATCTCATTTTATTAAGTCATTTGCAGGTCGATTAGCCTATTCACCCCCCTCTAGGCAACTTTCAATTGGTATCAGAGCAGGACTCTCCACAAAGAGTCTAATGACTCAGAGAGATGGCCGGAGTGGTGAATGACGACACATCGAGCAGCAACTACGAGGCAACCCGAGAGGAGACGTTGGCCTATCAAGATAAGCCAACGGACGATGAGGAGACTCGCCAACTCAAGGCGAAGCTCCGGGAGAAGCTAAACATCTCCAATATCGATCCGTCGAACCAATCAAGTGGTAGTGGCGGAGTCAACTACAACCGACAAGGGTTCAACTATGAATGCCTTGCCACCAACAACCACTACCTCTCCATCCCATTGGGGAAACCTCCCCAATTCGATGGAACTGATTACGGGATGTGGAAACACAATATGAAGATCCACCTCGTGTCACTCAACCCGGCGTTGTGGCAAATTGTCATGACCGGGGTGGAGATTCCGAAGGATGAGGACAACATCACTCAAGAACAAGCCATCCTCATCCACTACAACGCTCAAGCTGCGGGTGTGATTATATCATCCCTCTCAAGAGATGAGTTCAACCGCGTCGATGGACTTGAGGTGGCCAAAGACATATGGAACACCCTCAAGACGGCGCATGAAGGAAATCGGGTGGTCAAGGAGGCCAAGATCGAGCTCATCAAAGGAGAGCTTGGGAGATTAGCCATCTTGGATGGTGAATCCCCCCAAGACATGTACAACCGGTTGAAGGTACTTATCAACAAGAGCCGATCATATGGCTGCACCAAGTGGACCGACCACGAGGTAGTGAAGAGGATGATCCGGGCATTCATGCCTAGGAACGTCGCTCTTTGCTCCATGATTCGAGAAAGCCCGGGGTTCACTCAAATGACCCCGGAGGAGGTCCTTGGCAGGATCATCAACCATGAGATCATGGAGAAGGAGGCGCTCTTCTACAACGACCTTCAGAAGTTCACCGCCTCCAAGATGAAGAACGTTGCACTCAAGGCAACACCCTCTTCAAAGGAGCAAGAGGAAAGTGATGAGGAGAGCCTCGACACTGATGAGGAAGAGGCCTTCTTCATCAACAAATTCAAGAGAATGATGAGAAGGAAGAAAGGTGGATACAACCATGAGGGCAAAGGGAAGGAAAGAGCAAGGCCCAAATCAAAAAGGTCTTGCTACAATTGTGGCGAGTATGGGCACTTCATCGCTGATTGCCCACATGAAGAAGCAAAGAAGAAGAAGGAGGGCAAGCCTCAAGATAAGAAATTCTTCAAGAAGAAGAGGCCCTCCGGACAAGCCCACTTGGGGAAGGAGTGGGACTCTAACGATGAGTCCTCCTCCGAAGAAGAAGAGAAGAAGATGGCTACCATAGCCATCGGGAGGAGCTCCAAGGGAAGCAAGCTCTTCCCCAACCTCAACAACGACTACAAACCTACTTGACTTATGGCAAGGGAGGGAAGGAGAAAGGTAACATCTCATCCCTCCTCCTCAACTTCCTCACAAGATGAATTTGATAGTGCTAGTGAGAATGAACACATGTTTAAGGACATAAGCAAAAGCACCTTGCGAAGGATGAAATTGCTTATGGATGAGATCTTTGAGAAGGAGGATCTCATCAATAGACAAGAGGACATGCTAATCCTTGAAAAGGAGAGATGTCAAGAGCTTGATGAGCTCCTTGGGCTCGAAAGAGAGAAGAGCAAGGCATTGGAACACGAACTTGCTCTTTGCAAGAAAACGTGTTCAAGTCTTGAAGAGAAGTCAATTGAGCTCAAGGATGAACTTGGAAACTTGTCAAAAGTTAACAAGATCCTTGAGACTCAAGTTGAGTCTCTTAAAAACAATGTAGCCTCTTCCTCCAAGAGTTCAACCCCCTCAAAGGCCTCATCCAATGCAACATTGCCTTGCAAGTGCTCTAATTTAATCCTTAAGCTTAAGGATGAACTCAACTTAGCGCAAGGCAAGCAAGCACCTAAGGGTGCCATCTTTGACAAGGAGAAGGTGGTGTATGCACGAAGTGCATACACCAACACAAGACCTCCTCATGTCAAGGATGGTCTTGGCTATACTAGAGGTGGAAGGCACAACGCCAAAACCTCTAAATATGGCAAGAACATGATTGTCTTTGTTAAGGGGAGTTCATCCACACCTAAAATTGAAAAGAACTCACCCTCTAGCAACAAAATGCCTAAATCTGAACCACATCCTCTATTCCATGATTTTGATGCATCTTATGTGCTAAAGAGGAACAAACACGGCAAAGTGTTTGCTAGATATGTTGGGCCACTCCGCAAGAGCCCCAAGCCTTGCGTGTGGGTGCCCAAATGCCTAACTACTAACGTGAAAGGACCCAACTCCGCTTGGGTACCTAAAAGGAAGGCATAAACTTGTTTTGTAGGCTTACTCCTCTGGCGGATCGAAATGGGTGTTGGATAGTGGATGTACCAACCACATGACCGGAGAGAGGAGCATGCTCATAGAGTATGAGGAGAACGAGGACCCAAGTGAAGGAATCTTCTTTGGGGATAATAGCTAAGGGAAAATCCTTGGCTTTGGTAAAATTGCTATCTCCTCTTTGCATACTTTATCTAATGTTTTGCATGTTGATTCCCTAGATTATAATCTCCTATCCATATCACAGCTTTGTGATAAAGGATATAAATGTGTTTTTTCTAGTGAGGGTGTGAATGTTCTGAGAGAGGGTAATGACTCAATAGCCTTTAAGGGAGTGCTCAAGGGAAAGCTCTATCTTGTGGACTTTACCACGGATAAAGCTCAACTTGACACATGCTTAATGGCGAAAGCCAACATGGGATGACTTTGGCATAGAAGGCTAGCCCATGTTGGAATGAGGAACCTTCAAAAGCTCCTTAAAGGAGAGCACGTTCGTGGCCTAAAGGATGTGGTATTTGAAAAGGATAGGCCATGTGGTGCGTGCCAAGCGGGAAAGCAAGTAGGAGCTCAACACCCCTCTAAGAATGTCATGACGACAACTAGACCTTTGGAGTTACTCCATATGGATCTTTTTGGCCTCACTGCTTACATTAGCATCGGTGGCAACAAGTATGGTCTAGTCATCGTTGATGACTTCTCTAGATATACTTGGGTGTTCTTCTTGCATGATAAGAGTGAAACCCCCGGTGTCCTCAAGAAATTCCTAAGGAGAGCTCAAAATGAGTTCACCTTAAGGATAAAGGCTATAAGGAGTGACAATGGCACCAAGTTCAAGAACATGCAAGTAGAAGAGTTCCTAGATGAGGAGGGCATCAAGCATGAGTTTTTCGCTCCCTATTCTCTACAACAAAATGGGATTGCCGAAAGAAAGAATAGGACGCTTATTGAGATGTCAAGGACGATGCTGGATGAGTACAAAACATCGGATCGGTTTTGGGCGGAAGCGGTTAACACCGCTTGCCACGCCGTAAACCAATCGTACCTTCATCGCCTCCTCAAGAAGACTCCTTATGAGCTTCTCGTTGGTAAGAAACCCAATGTCTCTTACTTTCGTGTCTTTGGTAGCAAGTGTTATATCCTCAACAAGAAGCCTAGGACTTCGAAGTTTGCTTCAAAGTCCGATGAGGGTTTCTTTCTTGGATATGACTCAAACACTCATGTGTACCGTGTGTTCAACAAATCCCCCGAAATTGTTGAAGTGGCACGTGACGTGGTGTTTGACGAAACCAATGGCTCTCAAGTGGAGCAAGTTGATCAACATGCCCTTGATCAAGAGGAACTTCCACTAGAAGCTCTAAGGAGAATGGCACTTGGAGATGTTCGCCCACAAGAACCATCTCAAAGCTCAAGTGACCATCCTCTCTATGAAGTAGGTCAAACCCCCATTGGACAAGTTGGAGATCCACTAGATGCTCCCCAAAATGATAATGGGAAGGAATATCAAGGAGGAGGCATGGATCAAGGGGGAGACCAAAGTGAAGAAGATGAAGCAAGTGATTCAAGAGCTCAACCTCCGCATCCTCGAGTACATCAAAGTGTTCAACGGGATCATCCCGTTGACAACATTCTAGGAGATATCACAAGAGGAGTAACAACACGTTCACGTGTTGCAAACTTTTGTGAGCATTTCTCCTTTGTCTCATCCTTGGAACCACATAAGGTTGAAGATGCCTTAAGAGATCCGGATTGGGTAGTTTCCATGCAAGAGGAGCTCAATAACTTTGAAAGGAACAAGGTTTGGGAGCTTGTCAAGCGCCCACAAGCTATTGTTGTTGGAACCAAGTGGGTGTTTCGCAACAAACAAGATGAGCATGGCGTGGTAACTAGGAACAAGGCACGACTTGTGGCAAAAGGGTACTCACAAGTTGAAGGATTGGATTTTGATGAGATATATGCCCCCGTAGCTAGGCTTGAGTCAATTCGGATATTGTTAGCCTTTGCTACTCATCATGACTTCAATCTCTACCAAATGGATGTTAAGAGTGCATTCCTTAATGGCCCAATTAAGGAAGAAGTTTATGTAGAGCAACCTCCAGGGTTTGAAGACCAAGACTATCCTAACCATGTTTACAAATTGCGAAAGGCTCTTTATGGCCTCAAGCAAGATCCTAGAGCTTGGTATGAGTGCTTAAGAGACTTTCTAGTTGAAAATGGTTTTAGGATAGGCAAAGCGGATTATACCCTTTTCACAAAGCACTTCAATGAGGATTTTTTTGTGTGCCAAATATATGTGGATGACATCATATTTGGTTCCACAAATAAGGTGTTTTGTGATGAGTTCTCCAAGATAATGACGGAGAGGTTTGAAATGTCCATGATGGGTGAGTTGAAGTTCTTTCTAGGATTTCAAGTAAAACAACTCAAAGAAGGGACGTTCATAAGTCAAAATAAGTATACAGAAGATATTCTACGGAAGTTTGACATGGATAAGGCAAAACCCATCAAAACCCCTATGGGGACAAATGGACACCTAGACCTAAATGAGGATGGTCCAAGTGTGGATCAAAAGTTATATAGGTCTATGATTGGTTCACTTCTCTATCTTTGTGCATCTAGGCCCGATATCATGCTAAGTGTGTGTATGTGTGCACGCTTTCAAGCGGCACCTAAGGCTTGTCATTTGACCGCCGTTAAAAGGATCTTGAGATATCTAGTACACACACCTTCCTTAGGACTTTGGTACCCCAAAGGATCTAAGTTCAACCTCATTGGATATTCCGATGCGGACTATGCGGGGTGCAAAGTTGATAGGAAGAGCACATCGGGTACATGCCAATTCTTGGGTCGATCTCTAGTGTCTTGGTCCACCAAGAAGCAAAACTCTATTGCT
Organism: Tuctoria greenei; assembly: GCA_036927565.1. Lineage (NCBI taxonomy): Eukaryota > Viridiplantae > Streptophyta > Magnoliopsida > Poales > Poaceae > Tuctoria > Tuctoria greenei. Next base: position 284,002,789 of record JAYESD010000002.1, on the reverse strand, counting down.
CTCTCCACCGCCGAAGCGGAATATGTTGCAGCCGGAAGTTGTTGTGCACAACTTCTTTGGATGCAACAAACCCTTAGGGATTATGGAATTAACTTGCGCAACATTCCACTCTTGTGTGACAACGAGAGTGCCATCAAGATAGCCCATAATCCGGTGGAGCACTCTAGGACCAAACACATAGACATTCGACACCATTTCTTGAGAGATCACTCAATGAAGGGAGATATTGTAATTTCTCATGTGAGGACGGAACATCAACTCGCGGATATCTTCACCAAGCCTCTTGATGAGAAGCGTTTCTGTGAGCTAAGAAGTGAGCTCAACATTTTGGATTCTAGGAATGTGGCTTAAACCACATTCCTCACATTTTTGAGCCATTTCGAAAAACTCTTCTCTATCGTGATTTCTCTTCAAAATTTGTTTGAGAAAACTTTTTCTTGGGATTTGATCATGTTTTTATCACATTCTTTCTTTAATTATCATGTTTGTGTTGCTTGTTATCCATAAGGACCAATAGTGTGTGTGCAGGTCAAAACATCGCTTTTCAGCCCAGTCGGACCGGACTAGTCCGCCCCTATGGACGGACAAGTCCGGGTCCAGACTAGTCCGCGGCTGGTCCACACACCGGACTAGTCCGCCCTTCAACCGGACAAGTCCGGATCCAGACTAGTCTGAGTCTGGTCCGCGGACCGGACTAGTCCAGCCCCTCAACCGGACTAGTCCGGCCCTTGGGGACTTAAACCCCCAGGCGGCCCAGACCCCTCCTCTCCCTCTCTCACTTGACTCTCTCACTTCCACGCGCTAGCAACCGCCCCCCCATCGGCGATTTTGAGCTCCAACCACCAAATCTCGACTCCAATCCACGCATCGGAGTCTTTGGGAGTGAGGGATCACTTCCCCGCGCTCCACATTCGCGATCCATCTCCGATTTCGTCGATTTTAGCGGATTTGAGAAGGTATTCCCTCGTTCTTCAAAAACTAGCCCCATTCTTGATTCTTAAAGTTTTTGATAGGAACACCTTCATTAATGTTGCTCCATATACCCTTGCGATCATAGCCTAGGAGTATTGGGCGTTGATTCGATGATTTTTCGATGAATCGATTAGGGTTAGGGTTCATTCTGCGCAACCCGGACTAGTCCGGTCCCTGGCGGACAAGTCCGCCCCTGGGGCGGACAAGTCCGGTTTGCACAGGGCAAACCCTACTTCTAGTTTTTTCTCGAGATCTTTTCCGCAATGCTCCCTCTCGTTGGACTCACACTGTCGACTGTTGGAGTCGGCAGATCTCCTGACACAGCTAAAGTGTTGAAGGAGTTCGTAGTTCGGTGTGGGCACGCGGAGACTCAAGAAGGTGAATTGCGGTTTAACACTGGAGACACTAGGATTTACGTGGTTCGGGCCGCCTGAGCGTAATACCCTACTCCACGGGGGTGTTGATGTTGTATTGGCTTATCACGTATGATCTACCGTCTGTCTCCCTTCCTGTGTATCGTCGGCCTATCCTTTTATAGTACAAAGACAGGCCGTTACAAGCTACCTGGCCCGACATGTGGCCCTGGCGGTTACTAGTATTGATACACGATTAATTGTTGTTAATGATCCTGTAACGGGCTTCGACAGTGCCGTTACAGGTGTTAAGATCGTCTGTTTAAGTGTCATTAATATGGCATTAATGACATTTAAACAGGTCTTGAAGTCCTTGGCTCTCCTTTGAAGATCCGGAGCAGTTACAAGGTCTCCCGGAGGTTAGAGGCAGCTTGTTCCGATGTTTAGACACGTGGCAGCTCCGGAGCTTGCTGCGGGAAGCAGGAAGCTCCGGGGCTACTTGACACGTATCAGGTCTGGAGCTTCTCTCGGTCAGGGGTTAGGTCCGGAGGTGTCGTTTCGGTACTTAGTCCGGTGCTTCCCCCTTGTGGGTGGTAGCTCCGGTTCGGTAGTACACGTGGCGACCTAGGGATTAACCATGTTGGAAAAGCTGGTCCGGTCATGTCTGACAAGTGGGCCTCCGAGGGTCTTCAGCTCGAGTAGTCGTCCTTCCCCTGAGATCTTTGTAATCTCAGGGGGTGTACGGTTTTTAGGGTACCGACAGTGGCCCCCTGGACCTACCTCCGAGGAAGGTCACCGGGGTGAAGTCGTTCCATCGGAGGTGGGTCCACCTTTGCGACTCTTGAACTGGGTCTTCAAAGGTCTTCGGAGGTGCCGTTGGCAGGATTTTACAGTTAAATCCCGACGCGTGGCACACCTCAGGCGGCAGATAAGATCTTTGGCGTGCGGATCTCACGCAATTGAAGGTCGCCGGTTTCCGATACGAAAACCGTATCGGTTCCGCGCGCCTTGTCAGGCCGCCGCCTTTGGGTTTCCCGCCTCGTGATGACAACCGTTCGCCTGGGTGAGAACTTCGACTTGATCGTCGGGGTGGTCCCGGGCCCCCTTGTCATCGGCTGGGTTGAACTCTTGAGTAGTATTTTCGACTCCCCTGCAGTTTCCATCCAAGCGTTGCGAGGGCTTACTTAAAAAGGAAAGGGCGCACCGTCGGGAATTCTTTACGCCTCCCATCTGATCTTGCTCTCAAACTCCCGACTCGTACTTTGCTCTTCCTCTCTTGCCTAGTTGTGCTGCGATGGAGTTGGGTCTGCGCGAGAGTCGCCTGAAGACCGACAACGATTTGAAGAAGGTCCGGGCCCTTATGGGGTGGTCCTCGGACTTCTTCAGCCGCTCGGTCCGTGCCGGCGGAGAGCTCCCCTTTAAGAAGGAGCGCGCTGGCGAGATGGTGTACTTTTCTTTGTACGCCATGGTGGGACTGATCCCACCATTTTCTTCTTTCTTCTTGATGCTGCTAGACTTCTATGGTCTGCAGCTATACCACCTTGGTCCCCACTCCATTCTCCTTGTGTCCATCTTTGTCCACTTCTGCGATATGTGGGTGGGCATCCCCCCCTGCGTCGAGCTCTTCCGAACCTTCTTCACCGTTCACACCACCGGTCGGAGCAACGAGTACCTTGGCTTCTACTACTTCGTGAAGCGCAAGAAGTTCCCGTTCAAGTACCTCCGGTCGTTCCCTTCCGGGAAGTGGGATGACTGGAAGAAAGATTGGATTGTCGTCAGGGTGGAGGATCATGAGCGGTTGGAACTGCCAGACAGTCTGCCCGGCATCGACACGTCGATATGGAGTGAAGTCCCGGTGCTGGCGGAAGTTTTCGACCCTGTCCTGACCAGGATCCGCCGATGTGTGGAGGGAGGATTGACTCCCCAGGCGGTGTTCTGCAACTTCCTGACCAACAGGTGGGCGCCGCTGAAGAGGAGGGAGAAGCTCGCCTGGGCCCTCAACGGCGTGATGGACGAGGACCGGGTTGAAACCGGGTTGAAGTCCGACATGGTGGGGAAGACCCTGGAGTTCCACCTCAAGAAATTCCAGCACGGCATCGACGTCGACGGAGATTACTTGACTCCGCCGCCGGCCTTTCTCCCTCTGAACGTGGAAGTGGAGTTCAGCAGAGAGCTCCGGCGGAAGATGCCTGCGCTTGATGACCTTGGCGTCGTCGAGAGGAGACCAACCACCCGGGTGGCAATCCCTGAGGTGCCCGAAGATGGCTCAGTCCCTGCTCCACAGCCGAGGGTTGAAGTCATCGGCAAGGGCAAGGAGCTGGCAGAGGAGCCGGAGAGTCGGAAGAGGAAGTTGCGGCATGCCGACAGAAGGTCCGTCATGCCCGCTGCTTCTACCTTGGCTCCTTCTCCCCAAGGGGGAAGATCTTCTGGTGCCGTGGCGGCTGTCCCCGTGGTGGGGTCCTCCCGGAACGAGACTGTTCCTGCAGTGGGATCCTCCTGAAGCGCTTCCGTCTCCGTGGTAGAGCCCTCCGGTGGTGCTAGCTCCGGGTGTACGACTCCGGCCCCCGGGGCGGTTGGAGTCTCCAGGTCCAGGGGTTCCTCCCGATCGAGGAGAGCCTCGACCCGGGAATCTCCCGTGGCTGCGGCAAGTTCTGGGAGGCCTCCTAGAGCTCCTACGCCGACCCTGGCCAGCCCGGAACGTCCGAGAAAAAGGTTCCGCGCAAGCTGGTGCGGGAGCCTTCCAAGGTAATTTTTGATGTTTACCCTGGTTAACTTTTTAGTTGTAGTGATTGTTTGTTAATTCTCTTTATCCATCCTCTGCAGCGTCCCTAAGAAAGGGAGTGAAGCTCCACCCTCGGCCACGGTTTCTGAGGCCGTGGGAGCTTCCGCTCCTGTCCCGGCTCCGCCCCAGATGGTGGCTGATGCTGCGATAGCTCCGGTGCCAGCTGTCGTGGTCATGAACCTCGACTCGTCCCCAGAACTTCCCGTGGTAGCGCCGGACCACAGGAGTGAAGACATGCTGGCGGCACTTGTCTCGGAGATTGAAGCTCTGGGTCATTGTGCTGCAGTAATGGAAGCTCCGGCTGCAGAGCCGGAAGAAGTAATAGTCCCGGTCTTGGAGCCGGAACTCGTTGAAGCCCCGACGATTGAACCGGAGGTGATTGAAGCTCCAGCGTGCGAGCCGGAAGTCGAGGTAATTCCGACAGTTGAGTCGGTTACCTCCGATGCACCGGTCGCTGAGCCGGTTGTTGTTGGAGCGCCGGTCGCAGAGCCGGCGGTTGAAGAGGCGAGGGAGCTCGGGTCTCCCTCAGAAGAGGTGCCCCGATCGGAGCCAGCAGTAGCTCCTGCTCCGAAGGCGACGACATCGATGGTACCTGTGGCAGAGCCAGAGTGCCTAAACGAAGTCGTCGGCCCCCTGCCTGAGGGGGCGAATGAAGACTTGGCGGCGGGGCCTTCTTCGATGGTGACTTAGGCCATCCCGGAGGAAGGCCCTAGCGCTTTGGAAGCTCAGGGTTCCGCTCTCGTAGAGTGGGACCCAATTTTTGTATGTGAAGACCCGCTGGAACCAGCGGAGGAGACCCCAGCAGGTCCGGAGCCCATCCCGCTGTCGATGTCTATCGACAATGCCTGCTCCAGTCTACGTCAGGTCCAACTGGCCTTCTTCCACGACAGCAAGGCTCTTGAAGAGGAGCGCCAAACCCTTAGGCGGTGGCGTAATCGGCTCCACTTCGAGACTAAGCTGGCGCAGTCGAGGCATGCGGATGACAAGGAGTGGATCAAGCGGGAGAAGATCCGCCTGGAGTGTTGGGAGAAGCTGCTGGATGAGAGGGAGAACATGACCCATGCCCTCGACGCTCATTCTCGGGAGTTCCATGATCAGGCCAAGGCTGCCAACGACGCGGCCAATGCTCGGTTCGAGCAGCTTGAAGCCATCAACGCAGCTCTCATCAAGCGCCGAGAGGCACTCAAAGGGAGGGAGAGACGGCTCGAAGACGAAGAGCAAAAACTCCTGGAGTTGCGGGATGACATCCTGAGAAGGGAAGAGGAGCTCGCCGAGAAAACAGCTCTGGCGGACAAGGGCCTCGAGGAGCACACTAAGAAGTTGGAAGAGCGCTGCCTCGAGGAAGAGGAGAAGACCTGGGTGCGAGGGCAGGAACTCTACGAATACGAGTGTGCCCTTGTTGCCCAGGAGAAGAAAGTGGAGGCTAGGGAGAAAGACCTGGTCGACCGTCGGAACAAGATCCACCTCCGGGAGGAGGAACTCGGAAGACTTGAGAGGCGGGTTGCTGCAAAAATTCAGCAAAACGCCAAAAGAAGTTGAGCGCCTCACCCGTGAGAATTTCGAACTGACGGCAGCCAAGAGATCTTTGGAAGAAGTGAAGAGCCTGAGGACAGTGGACTCCCTGCAGATTTGGGAGTTCCTGGGCAAGGCCAAAGATGCGCTGACGCTGATGGGTTTCAGCCCCGTGCGCCCGGATGATCCGGAGCCGGAGCCGGACCTCGCGCTGCAAGCGTTGAGCGCAGCGGGCAGCAAGCTCTCCAAGGTGGGCGACGTCATCGTGGACCAACTGGAGGTCGAGGGGCAATCCCTGGCGAGGAACGTCACAGAATACGTGTTGACGTGCTACACCAACCGGAACCCTCAATTTCCTCTGGACCCGGTGATGAGGACATCACTTCTATGGATACAAACAACACTCCATTGAACATACAAGATGCACTCAATAGAGTTCATACACAACAATTAATTTCAGAGGTGAACTCGTTCTTATATATTTCCTTATATGTTTTTGAACATAAATTGCTACTTAATGATTTATTTGTGATTAGGATCCATGGAGAGGTTCAAGGAGTACTTGGAGGGAGTATTAGGGACGTGGAAGACCAGAGAATTCGTTCAAAGAAGATGGAAACCGAACCAAACTCCAAATCGTATCCAACTCGGAGTCCAGGAGCAGTACGCACTAAAACGGACGCCCAGGACGCATACGAGCTCCGTTTTGGACGTTCTACATATGCACAGAAAGGGGAGAGGATAAACTTTCCAATGGCACCGGTCTCATGTCAAAATTCCTTCGGAGTCGTCGGGAATCGTCGAAACAAAATCAAATACAGAATCTGTCATGGTGTTGCGCCACTATATTGGGCCATTGGGCCTTGTATCAAGTCTAAGTCCATTATTTTCGTGTGTTAGGGTTAGGTCACGACCCCAACACCCCCTTGGACGTCCTTCCACCTATATATACTCCATAGTAGCCGCCATGAACAATTGGGTTTTGCTTAGATTAATAATATCGCTGTTCTACAGTTTGTGAAACCCCAAATTCGCGATTTCAGATCGTGTCTTCTACGTTCTTGCTTGTGTTCTCGGTTGCACTTGCAGGGATTAGCCTTCTTGGCGAGGTCAATCGTGTGAAGCACGGTTGATAACCAACGGAGCGGTGGTGTAGTGATTGCAGGGGCTGTTCGTGTTCTACTCGAGAGCCTCGGATCATCAACGTCGAGATCTCCATCAATCGACTTATCATTACCTATCGGAAGATCGGGACTCAGGATCAATTCTCCTATCAATTGGTATCAGATTTCCAGGTTGCCCGTTAGGTAATTCATCTATCCATTACATTATTTTTGTTTTTCATACCTAGAGTCCACAAAAAAGCCACAAAAAAACTTGCAGTTTCGTAAATCTGTTAATTACTTTGTCCAAACCACATTGAGCCTTTGCAACTTTGTTATTCAGTTTGGTTTGGTTGAGTTTGTGTCCGTGGTTGAGTCATATTGCTGGTTTATAAGTGTTTTTAGTCTTAGTTTGAGTTTTGCATTGTGTTGATTCATCTTTTTGAATCACGTCATCACGTCTAGATTAGATTCATCTGTGTCCAGTTCAGTATTTTCATCATATCTAGCTCATACGAACTCGGATTTTCGTGTTCTTATACTTTATGGAAAGCTTAAGAAGTTCTATATAACTTTCTTATTCATCATTTTCCCAGAAAATATAGTTATCAATGTCGAAATTGCATTAGATCTGAATCTTTTATTGATCTAAAAATTCTGAACAGTCTGTATTTCGGGGGCAATATCTCCCATTGTTCTTATCCAAAATAGATCTTCCATATACTGAAATTAAAGAGGAGAGATAGATCTATAATATTTCTGTTCAAAGTTTTTAGATTTGGGTACTATAAAGGTGCTTAATTGTCCTTAGAATATTGAGCAGAAAATCTGTAACAGACATACGAGATATCTTTGAGTGTTTGCATTGTCTTCTTCTTTTGCAGCACATTCTGAAAAAAAAAAGAAAGAAAAAAGAAAAAGGCAAGTGCAAAAGAAGATACAAAAGCCGCACAAAAAAAAAGAGAAAAAAAAACAACAAAAAAAAACAGAAGTGCTTGCGTTCTTTATGTCATCTAGTTTTGTCTCATGTCTTGCTAGCTTGAACTACTAGGAACACATTTAGTCCAGCAACATTGACAAATGCTTTGGACACTTATTCAACTTTACTATCTGATTTCATTGTTGCTAATCCTTGCTACAAATAAAGTGTCATCCAAGCTACACCTTACTCTTGAGTAGAATCGATACACCTTTGCAATCATCCCACACTTCATTGGTTTCTTCATACCGGCCACCGTTTGCCACCTGCAGTGTCGGTAAGAACACTTGTAAGAGCGTGGTAAGACGCTTGAGAGTGTGTGATTCCACTTCCACTTTGCCATTATCCTTTGTAGTTGATAGGGATAACATATTTTTTGTGTTGTCTTCTTTTTGCTACTAACAATGTCAGGTAAAAGCAAGAATCATGCATTATATGCTGAGATGATGGACATGATGAAGACGACGATGGAGTTGCTCACTAAAAATCAAACATCAACCAAGGATTCACATGACATTCGGACCACCTTTACAACACCTTCCACAAGAAGTAATTACATTCTCCCATCTCTTCCTTCTTATGATGGTTTTGGTTACGATGAATATATTGCTTGGAAAATAGAGTTGGATAAAATTTTTGGAAAATGTCATATGTGTGAGAGGAGGAAGATTAGAAATGTTGCAAGTGCATTAGTAGGTTGTGCATTAACTTGGTGGAACAATTTAAATGATTTAGAAAAACCTCGAACATGGAAAGATATGAAAATTCTTATGCGAGAAACATTTACTAGTGTATCCAATTGCAAAGATGAAATACATGAGCTTGAGAAGAATTTTCTTGTTGTACCTCCTCCTATGCCTAACCTTTTGCAGGAACAAGAACCAATAATTGTAGAAAATCCAAAAGCGAATGAGGTGTTCAACAACTCCTGTGAAAATTCAGATCTATCAATTCATATTTCACCCACAATTACTGCTGAAAATGAGAATAAAGGTAACGAATATCACAACACACTTGTTGAATGTGAGAAGTTTTTGGATGTTCTGAATTTTTTCACCAATCATGCTATTGTCGAGGAGCGACTAGTGGAATCTTTTATTGATACACCATTGCCACATGTTGATTTTCCTGCTGATCCTTCTGTTAAGAAAGAGTTGTGTGCTGATAACTCTATTATACCTATGCAGAAACAAGTTAATGTACAAGATGATTGTGTTTTGAATTCACCTACTTGTGCTGAAATTCATAATTTGATCACCGCTACTGCTGAAAACGATGAGCTGAAATTTTTGTCTTCTCTAAATACTTTGGGTTATATTGAATTTGACACTCTTTGTGATCTAAATATTGTAGAGAGGAGAATATTTTCACAATCTGAATTGCCTTTATTAAGTAGAAATATTTTTCATGCTATAGGTAACTATGAAGATAGTGGTGAATTTATGGTGCATAAAGTTTACATATGTTCAAATGTGCAAGCTCCTTTTGTGCTGCAACAACATGGTGAAATGAATGGATGCACTAACACTAATAATGTATTGTCAAGTTTTTCTAGCATTTTTTTATTGCAGCAAGGGCAACAAATAAAAAAGAAGCATTGTTCATTGCGGTTGTGCAATATGGACAGTGTTCATTCTACCCCCAAAGCAATCCTTTTTCCTGGACATACGAGCAAGCCGAGGACGGCTTGTCATAAAGAAGGGGAGAATGACGAGATCATGCACATTATCATTGCACCTACAAATATGGTACAAAGTTTATTTGTTTGGGATCCTGGCTCAAGTGAATGTGCGCTCTTGTTTGGACAAGATCAAGATGGTGCGCTATGTCGTCCGCCACCTTGGCCTCCTCCTTTCATGCTTACAAGAAGATTTGATGGCGTTGCACATATGGACCCACACATGATAGAAGATGAACTTGAGTCGAGGACGACTCCAATTCAAGAAGGGGAGGATGATGAGGACATCACTTCTATGGATACAAACAACACTCCATTGAACATACAAGATGCACTCAATAGAGTTCATACACAACAATTAATTTCAGAGGTGAACTCGTTCTTATATATTTCCTTATATGTTTTTGAACATAAATTGCTACTTAATGATTTATTTGTGATTAGGATCCATGGAGAGGTTCAAGGAGTACTTGGAGGGAGTATTAGGGACGTGGAAGACCAGAGAATTCGTTCAAAGAAGATGGAAACCGAACCAAACTCCAAATCGTATCCAACTCGGAGTCCAGGAGCAGTGCGCACTAAAACGGACGCCCAGGACGCATACGAACTCCGTTTTGGACGTTCTACATATACACGGAAAGGGGAGAGGATAACCTTTCCAATGGCACCGGTCCCATGTCAAAATTCCTTCGGAGTGGTCGGGAATGGTCGAAACAAAATCAAATACAGAATCTGTCATGGTGCTGCGCCACCATATTGGGCCATTGGGCCTTGTATCAAGTCTAAGTCCATTATTTTCGTGTGTTAGGGTTAGGTCACGACCCCAACACCCCCTTGGACGTCCTCCCACCTATATATACTCCATAGTAGCCGCCATGAACAATTGGTTTTTGCTTAGATTAATAATATCGCTGTTCTACAGTTTGTGAAACCCCAAATTCGCGATTTCAGATCGTGTCTTCTACGTTCTTGCTTGTGTTCTCGATTGAACTTGCAGGGATTAGCCTTCTTGGCGAGGTCAATCGTGTGATGTACGGTTGATAACCAACGGAGTGGTGGTGTAGTGATTGCAGGGGCTGTTCGTGTTCTACTCGAGAGCCTCGGATCATCAACGTCGAGATCTCCATCAATCGACTTATCATTACCTATCGGAAGATCGGGACTCATCATCAATTTTCCTATCACCCGGTGCTTGAAGGCCCCGTCGAAGGAGAAGGCGAAGCTACCCGAGCCAGCGTATCGGAGGTCGCCCAGAAGGTCGCCGAGTTCTTCCATAGGGTCTAGGATCATCTCTTTAGCTCCCGCTTGTATTTTCTCTTCTTCCTCAATTTTGTACTCCCTTGTCTCCAGATGTAATCTCCTGTCTCCAGATAAATGAAATCCCCAAATTTTTGCGAATTTCATTTTTTGTCTTCAACATCTTTATCTTCTTTTGGCCCCCTGGTAGATGTACACAATTTGATTGTGAACATGTACCAAAAGGATACTGAGTTTTGTTGAAGACGAATTTGCTTCGAACTTGTAGAATTTAGTTCCGAAGTCTTTGATAGTGAAGGTCCCCTGAAGTTGTCGGAGCTTAGAAGCTCCGGTACTGTCCATCGCTGGAGGTTAGTAGCTCCGGCAATAACTTCTATCAACACGTAGAGCGTCGATAGTTAGTACTCCAAGGTGTCGGGGCTTAGTAGCTCCGGCAGTGACCTTTAGCAACACTTGGTAAGTTGGCAACAGACTCCATGTACGGAGTCTTCTCACCATCTTTTACTCAGCGCCGATGGTTGACCCCCTTGAGGGGGTCAGATCTTGGTTAGCTCCGGCTTTTCTCCATCAACGTATATTTTATTTTTCCTGCACACTTAAGCCAAGAAAAACGATAAAATTTGTTCCTTGTCTATAATTTCATCGCGGCTTACGATTCTCAAGTAAATTTTAAGTTGAACGCGATTTTAAATACAACTGGATGCGTTGTCTTTTCTCTTAGATCCAACTGTCCATGGACCCGCCTTACTTTGGCCTGCCGGGGTTTGGAGCTACCAGAATTGGTAGGGTGGTGAGGAACTGTTTCAGCTCCTGGAATGCCTTCTCTGCTTCTTCGGAACATTGGAATGGTCCAGACTTCCTCAACAACTTGAAGAAGGGGAGCGCCCGTTCCGCCAGTCTTGATATGAACCGATTGAGGGCAGCTAGACACCCAGTTAACTTTTGGACGTCTTTGATGCGGGTTGGTGGTCGCATCTCTTCAATGGCTTTTATCTTCGCTGGATTAGCTTCTATGCCCCGGTGACTTACCAGGAACCCCAGAAGTTTTCCGGAGCTAACCCCGAAGACACACTTGTCTGGGTTTAGCTTCGTGCGGGTGGCCCGCAGCTTGTCGAAGATAGCCTGCAAGGTGTCCAAGAGGGACTCCTCGTTCTCGACCTTGACCACGATGTCATCGACGTACACTTCCACTATATCTCTGATGAGTTCTTCAAAAGTTTTGTACATAGCTCGTACAAAAGTTGAAGCTGCATTCTTGAGACCAAATGGCATGGCTGTGTAACAATACAATCCATCTACTGTGATGAAGGAAGCATGCTCTTCATCCTCCCTAGACATCCTGATTTGATGATACCCAGAATATGCGTCTAGGAAACACAGTAACTCACACCCAGAGGTGGAATCCACTATCTGATCTATTCTAGATAGTGGAAATGGATCTTTTGGACATGCCTTATTCAGTGTGGTGTAGTCGATGCACATCTGAAGCTTCCCGCCGGCCTTGGGCACAACGACTGGGTTCGCCGCCATTTTGGATGGAAGACTTCTCGGATGAATCCGGCTTCGAGCAACTTCTTCACTTCTTGTCGGATGAAGTTCTGCCGCTCTACGAATTGCTTCCGAGGCTTCTGATGAACAGGCCGAGCATCGGGGTAAATCTTCAGATTGTGCTCAATCACTTCCCTGGGGATCCCAGGCATTTGTGACGGTTGCCCGGCAAACACGTCAACATTAGCCCGGAGGAAAGTGATGAGCGCGAGTTCCTATTTGTCGTTCAACCCTCCCGATATACGGGTGGTTTGAGCGGCATCGGAACCGATTTGGACGACCTTGACGGGAATGTCGGTGTGCCGCTTGGCTGCACACGTGGTGCAGAGGTTGAGCCCCGTTGACGAATGCTCGGGGGTTTTGGAGCTTGCTCCTGTCTGGAGTCCTCCTCTTGCGCTGTGGTTAATGCATGGAGCTCCTCCAGAGCAGTTACCCCGGCGGTGCGATCTCCGCGGATCCGGAGAACGCCTACTGGTGTTGGCATCTTCAACACCAAGTATCCATAATGAGCAGCTGCCATAAATTTGTATAGGGCAGGTCTACCCAAGATGGCGTTGAATGGTAAGTTGATCTGAGCGACGTCGAAGACCAACTTCTCGGTGCGATACTTCTCCCGTGTCCCGAAGGTAACAGGGAGAGTTATAGCTCCGAGTGGAGTAATGGCCCCGGACCTACTCCAGAGAAAGGTCGAGAGGGCTGGAGATCCGAAGGTCGGAGCTGAAGCTTGGCAAAAGCTTCAAAGCTTATGAGGTTCAGCCCCGGACCTCCGTCCACCATAACATGATGAAGCTGGATGTTATTGATGGTGGGAGATACCATCAAAGGTAACTGCCCAGCTCCAACCATGCTTCGTGGATAGTCCGAAGCATCAAAAGTGATGGATGTGTCCATCCACTTTCGATGTGGCTCCGGTCTAGCTGTAGGATCTACAACGGCCATATCCCGCCGCATAGTCTTAATGACGCGACAGGAGGTGATGTGCCATGACCCACCAAAAATGGTGTTCACGGTTTTCCGATGCTCGTTGTCAGAGACGTCAGAGTCGTTGTCGACGGAGGTGTAGACGGCCTTCAGGACCTTTTTGGGATCATGAAACCCTAACTCTTCTTCAGCCGGAGCTTCGTCGACCTTCTGTTTTCCTTCCCTCTGTCGGAAAGGAGATCCTTCCCGGCGCTTGCTGTAGTGCTCGGCAAGGTTTTGGACCTCTCGGTAGTCTTCCAAACCGTGGCTGCCCGTTTTGTGAATGGGACACCACACTTTGGGTTTGCCACCGTCTTCGGAAGACGGTCGAGGTCGCTTCTCGGGGCGTGGCCCCCGGCCACCAGGAGTTGCAGCAGCTGCAACGTTGGATGTACCGGCCGACGGCTTCTTCTTGCCGTGAGTCTTCTTTTTCTTCTTGCCACCCTCGGAGGTAGCAGCTTCTTCTTTAGAGGATTTCTTGTGATCCTCCGAGGCTGGTTTGGAGTGCATTTCACGGCCCTCCGCAGCTCTGGCACATTTGTCTGCCAGGCTGAAGAGTTCCGTGACGCTGGTGATCTCTTTGATCGCCAGTTTCTCCAACATCTTCTTGTCCCGTACGCCCTGTCTGAATGCCACAATGACAGAAGCGCTTGAGATAGAAGGGATTGTGTTGCGTACCTGAGAGAACCTCTGGATGAAGGACCGCAAAGATTCTCCCCCTTTTTGCACGACCGCAAAAAGATCCAGTTCAGTGTCTGGTCGGGTGTATGAACTCCCGAAGTTGGCAGTGAACTGACGGCACAACTCTTCCCAACTGTTGATAGAGTTGGGTGGAAGGCTCATAAACCAGGACCTGGCGGTCCCGGTTAAGGCCACTGGAAAGTAGTTGGCCATTACAGCCTCGTTTCCTCCAGCTGCCAAGATTGCAGTGGAGTATATCTGAAGGAATTCAGCGGGATTGACAGTCCCGTCGAATTTTTCCGGCAGGTGTGGCCGGAACTTCTGTGGCCATCTAACCATGCACAGGTGCATGGCTAGGGCCGAACAGCCTCCTCCTACTCCTTCTAGAGTAGAAAGGTCCTGAGCTTCCCGTCTTTCACGAGCACGCTCGATGTGGACACGGCCATCCTGTTGGCGGTATCGGCGATCCAACTCCGCCCGGAGGTCATGAGTTGAAAGCCTAGATACCGTATGGGTACATCGTGCCCCGGAGGGCAACGATGTCACCTGCTGTGACGCAGAACGTCTCCTATTGTTGGAGACGTGCGGACCAAGTCTCCCAGACAAAGTCCGCCGCTGCGACGGGGCTCGTCCGGAAGGAAGAGGTCCCTGGTTGTTGAGGCGTTCGGCCGCTGCTGTGACCAAATGCTCCACATCGGCTCTCCACTGCTCCATTGCATCTCGAGATGCGTCCGGAGGTGGTGGTCGTTGGAGAAGAGCACGCGTTGCATGGAGCGCATGTTCCGGGTTGTCATGACTTGCTGACGCAGTCAGTGACGCCGGAGCACCATCACGTTGTCCAGCACGATTCGCCGGAGAAGACGGTGGTGGTGGGAGAGTGGCTCCTGCTGGTGCCGAGGCTCCTGCTGGTGGCTGCCTGTTGGAGGGATTGCCCTCAACAGCTTGAGCAGCAGGTTGGCCATTGGATGATCCAGCCGCGGAGTTCACCATTCTCGAAAATCTGAGGCGCCCCCCTACCTGGCGCGCCAACTGTCGACTGTTGGAGTCGGCAGATCTCCTGACACAGCTAAAGTGTTGAAGGAGTTCGTAGTTCGGTGTGGGCACGCGGAGACTCAAGAAGGTGAATTGCGGTTTAACACTGGAGACACTAGGATTTACGTGGTTCGGGCCGCCTGAGCGTAATACCCTACTCCACGGGGGTGTTGATGTTGTATTGGCTTATCACGTATGATCTACCGTCTGTCTCCCTCCCTGTGTATCGTCGGCCTGTCCTTTTATAGTACAAAGACAGGCCGTTACAAGCTACCTGGCCCGACATGTGGCCCTGGCGGTTACTAGTATTGATACACGATTAATTGTTGTTAATGATCCTGTAACGGGCTTCGACAGTGCCGTTACAGGTGTTAAGATCGTCCGTTTAAGTGTCATTAATATGGCATTAATGACATTTAAACAGGTCTTGAAGTCCTTGGCTCTCCTTTGAAGATCCGGAGCATTTACAAGGTCTCCCGGAGGTTAGAGGCGGCTTGCTCCGATGTTTAGACACGTGGCAGCTCCGGAGCTTGCTGCGGGAAGCAGGAAGCTCCGGGGCTACTTGACACGTGTCAGGTCCGGAGCTTCTCTCGGTCAGGGGTTAGGTTTGGAGGTGTCGTTTCGGTACTTAGTCCGGTGCTTCCCCCTTGTGGGCGGTAGCTCCGGTTCGGTAGTACACGTGGCGACCTAGGGATTAACCATGTTGGAAAAGCTGGTCCGGTCATGTCTGACAAGTGGGCCTCCGAGGGTCTTCAGCTCGAGTAGTCGTCCTTCCCCTGAGATCTTTGTAATCTCAGGGGGTGTACGGTTTTTAGGGTACCGACACACACCTTCCTTTCTCTATGCTTTCCGCAGCATGTCGAACTCGGAGCGTTCCCCTCCTCGTCTCAACCCCGAGGGGCGAACCAAAGCTCAAATTGTCGAGGCAAGGACCAAGGCTGCGCTCATAGAGGCGCAATAGGCAAAGGAAGAGAGACGGCTGAAGGCACTCGAAGCCTCCAAAGTTGCCGCAAGCATCTACAACGAGGAAGAAGCCATAGCTCGAGCAACCGCAGAGTCCCTCAGTGAGCTGCGGAAGAAGAAAAGGGAAGACAGGGAGGCTCACAACTCCAGGGCTACTGAGGCCAATGCCCCCAAGAGAAAGAAGCTCGTCACCATTGGCGAGAAAGCGAAGGGCAAGGAGCCAGCCCAAATGGAAGCTGAGCCTAGGGTCGAGCGTGACCCTAAGAAGGGAAAGGCTCCGGCTCCTGTCGAGCCGACGAAGAAGAAGCCAACTGTCAAGATGTCAGCAAAGAAGGCAGCTGGAGGTGTTGTGATCAAGGAGAAAGGGAAGGCCACTTCCATTGGCCCCCTTGAGGTTCACACACCAGAAAGGAACCCCAACAGGCAGAAGGAGTTGTCTGCCAATGTGTTTCATGGAAAGGGGGCTGAAAAGGCCAGGAGGCTGAGGACCGAGAAGGTCTACAAGTTTGAGAGGAGCACGGCATATCCCAGGTTCTGGTGCGACTTTCATTGTGACTACTACCGACTAGTCTATCAGCAGATGAAGAAGTCGGTAATAGAAGCTCAATGGGTTGACTGGGATTACATGGCCAAAAAGCAACACTCTGATTTTGACGCTGTCATCGAAGCTGCTGAGCGCCATGACCTCAAGAAGATCATGGGTTTCAAGTATGACTGGAACGTCGAAGTGATTCTGCAGTTCTACTCCACCATCTACTTCACCACCTCAGGTGACAGAAGAATTATTTGGATGACACATGGTGAGCAGTACTCAATCACTTTCGCAGAGTTCGCCAAGATTCTAGGGCTTGAGGCACACATGGATCATGAGATTATAATCTCTAACCTCAAGGCCGTGGACCGTGAAGAGCTAGCATATATGTATCCAAGTCACGTTCCATTTGATGCCGGTCTCGCCCGCAACATCAAGCCCTTCTACAGCATTATGAATAGAATCCTTAGAAGGACGATAGCACCGAAGGACGGTGATGTTGGGGTAATTCAAGGGAACTTGAGGCACTTGCTACTTCTGGTTGATGGGGAAGAGAAGTTCAACCTCGTCGATTACATCTTCGACGATATCTTCAACATCTCGCATACCCCCAACCGTGCTTGCGGGTATGCCCCCTACATCATGTGCCTCATCGAGAAGGTGTCGGGCGTGACCTTCGTCAAGGACGTGTCGCACCGCCCACTTCGTCCTCAGAAGCCTCCGAATGTACCTGTTCCTTCTCGTCGCAAGAATGCAGATCCTCCATCTCGCCCCGTGGCACCTCCGTCTCCGCCTCCGCCTCAATCAATGAGTGCCTTCTTCAAATGCTTCAAGGCGATCTTCACTTCCTGCCGGAAGCAAGAGATCCGCGCTCAAAGGGCACACAAGCGTCAGGAAAAATATCTTAAGGCGGTGTGCGACAAGCTGGAGGTCCCGATGTCCTCTCCGGAGGTGAGTGATGGGGAGATCACTCCATTCCCCAACTTCACCGCCGACGAGCTCGCCCAGCTCCAAGAGGATGGAAGCTCCTCTCGGGCTGCTCCCTCGGCAAGGAACTCCGACGACGACGCCGACGATCATGAGGAAGACGTCGAAGATTCCGAGGACACGGAGAGTGGAAGTGGCGAAGACGAGGACTAGTTCTTAGGTCTTAGTTTCCCCCCTTCTTTTCCTTTTTGGTGCCTTGATGCCAAAGGGGGAGAGTTAAGGGGGAGTTAATCTTTTGTGGGTGTGTTTGTGGTTTGTGGACTTGTTTTGTAATATATTCATGCTACTTGGTTGTTTACATTTGTGCAAGACCTGTTAATGTTGTTTAATCTCAATATAATACTCTTATTGTCAATCTTATGATTATATTGATGTTCTTTATGTCTTGTCACAATTGTGGAGCATGTCACGTAGGCACCCCACCATAACGTGTGTGGGTATGAAAGATCTCCTCCACCTCTTTTACATGCTGCATACATTGAGGGGGAGTCATTCATACGCACACAAGTTATGAAAACCAAATTTAATACTCTTAATTGTTGAAGGACTTAATGTGTTGTCATCAATCACCAAAATGGGGGAGATTGAAAGTGCATCTAGGTTCCCCGTGGGTTTTGGATGATTGATGATGACAATTAAGTCGCTAATGAGCTCAAGTGATCTTAGCACAGGTGTGGACTCGATCGGAGACACAAACCCTCAAAAAGGAAAAGGAAGGAAACGGAGTCAACTCGAAGCCTAGAAACTAGGGTTTCTAGCGTGTTGAGTTAGACTAGCCATAGAAATAGGAGGGTGCGTGTGTAAAGTGCATTGAGATCAAGTTTGGGAGCTCAAAGTGGTTTAGAGGTCAAACCCCTTGAGAGAAAAGAGTGGATAAGTAGTCTGGCAGTAGGGCCGGACTAGTCCGTGCAGGTGGCCGGACTAGTCCGCCCCTGGCCGGACCAAAAGGGTCTGACTGAGATCGGACTAGTCCGTTTGTGACCGGACTAGTCCTAGTAGCAGTGAGTGGGTTTTGGGGTCTAAGTCCCAAAACCACGAACTTGTCCGTTTGAGACCGGACCAAGAGGTCCTGAGTGAGAACGGACTAGTCCGGGTTGGCGAGTTGAAGGTGCTTCTGTGACTAAGTCTGGGAGGACCGTACTAGTCCGCCCTTGGGGTCGGACTAGTCCGTGGTCCTCAGACTAGTCCGTTTTCACACGGAGCAAAAGGCTCTGTGTGAGATCGGACTAGTCCGGTGGTGACCGGACTAGTCCGTTGTTGAAGTGACCATTTGAATTTGAAGTTTGGCGGGTAGTGTGACGATAGCGTGTCAGCTGTCGGGACCTGACAAGAGGTCAGTGGTCCCCTAGGCTGGACTAGTCCGCCCTTTTGCTGAAGTCAGCAGTATGGGCTTGGGACCTCTATAAATAGAGGTCCCCTGGGTTCTTTTGAACCAACTCTTGAAACTCTCGAACCCTAGCACCGCCACAGCCAACTTGGAGCACTCTTGAGCCTCTTTCTTGCCAACTTTCCCTCTAAAACTAATTCTTGAGTGGATTAGGGTTTAGTGAGGTGGAGAAGAGAAAGAACATCGTGCTTGTGCTCCCGGTTTGATCTCTTGCACTCATTGAGTCTTTGTGAGCTGTGTGTTGAGTGTGTTTTGCGTTGTTGATCATCTTTGTGGTGTGGGAGCCTCAGATTGTGAGAAGCCCCAACAAATCTTGTATTCGCACTTTGAGATAGTGGAGAACCAAGTTAGGCCCGTGCGGTAAACTTGGTGAGGGAAGGGTTGGTGAACCCGGTCCTTTGTGGACTCCTCAACGGGGACGTAGATTCTTGTGTGGAATCGAACCTCGGGATAAAATCCTTGTGTCTCCGTGTTCTTCGCATTTTGTTTATCGCAGCTCTAGGGTTGCTAGTCTTGTCTTGCGCTTCACATTGATATAATCTAGTTGGAACTTGATTTACTCTTGTGTTAGTAATTTCTAAACTTGTCATAAACATATCCTCACTTGTAGCCTCGAGAAAATCCCCTTAAAACTTGCTAGAAACACTTTTTAGGGTTCTTCACGCAGGCTGACCGGACTAGTCCGCCCCCAGACCGGACTAGTCCGCCCCCTGTGATTTAATCTCGTTTTATTAAGTCATTTGCAGGTCGATTAGCCTATTCACCCCCCCCCCCCCTCTAGGCAACTTTCAGCGAGGACGACGACCGGAGGCGGCGCTCGAGGGGCGAGCTCGGTGGCCATGGACGACGGAAGGGGGCGCTCGGGGAGGGCGTCGAGGTGGGGAGCCGGCGTGGAGTGGGCGGAGGCACTCAGGATCTCGCTCGTCGACGGCGGTGGGGAAGGGCGGGGGCGCTTGAGATCCCGCTCCTCGACGCCGCCGACGAGGTCGACCCGGACCTCAACCCCGTCGAGGGCCGCGACAAGATCCGACGAGGGATAGCTTGGGCGGACGCGTGGGGCGAGGTGGAGAGCCGGCGCGGGTGGCGACGGTGCTGACGAAGGGGCGAGCCATGGGGATGGTGATCCAGATCGGGGGCGGTGCCGAGGCGGACGGGATAAGTGTGGGGACGACGAGGTGGATCGGGAGAGAAGACGGGAGAGAAGGCGGATCTTGCCCGGGATGTTCTGGGTACGGTGGGGAATGAAAACGTTGCCGGGAAGGTTCCAGCTACGCTGGATTGCCCAGAAGGTTCCAGCCACCGTGGGAAAAAATAAATGAAATAGGAAAATAAGAGAAATAAATAAATAGAGAAAAAAAGAAAAAAGATAGGAGTAAAATAAAAATAAAATAAAGAGGTGAAGAAATAAAGTAAAATAGAAAATGAGGCAGTTATATGATATATTATAAAATAGATGGTAGTTGGTATAGAGGTAGAATATAGAGGTGAACGAGCGTTGCGAACGAAACTGTAAAGGAAAGAATCTTTTAGAGATAAACTGTAAAAGAGGTATAGAGGTGGGATATAGAGGTGAACCACTACGAGTAATCTCATGCCCAATTTTGAGCCGCCACACCACAAGTCAATCGATGCTCAATGAACCGGTTAGCTTGCTATTAGGTTTCTGGTTATAGTGGGCTGTTGGACCGTGCCTTTCCATCACTCGTCATCCCACTGAAGCCCGCTGCGCTTTTTCCAGCCCACTACGGCCCAAATCGCGAATCAGACTTCATCTCCTACCTCCAACCCCCAATTCTTCTTCCATACCTCCAAAAAATTAGAGGGAGCTCAAGGGGGGCTCCACTACTCCTGGGCAGTAGGGGGGCTGAAGACCCCCGCCCCGCCGTTAGATCCGCCCCTGGTGGATCGTATCGTATGGTCAGACGACGCGCTGAAGCGCCGAGCAAAGCATGGCGGCGTAGTTCCTTTCCTTCCTCCGCTGCCTTGGGGCCGAACATCGATCTGAAATCCAAACGATCCGGCAAGTTCGGCCCGTAACACGGAAACTTTGCTCCGGCCATGCAAATCTCAGAATGGAACCCCCAAAGGGATTAATGCAGCCCAAGTTCTGAAATTCTGACCCATACAACCATCATACGCTTGAGTATACATCCAGATCGTGCAAGAAAGAAGACGAAATAGCACGGCTAAGTACAGAAACAAAGTAAAAAAAAAAAGCAGAGCTTGGACCAACACAGCATATGTACCAAACTTGAGTCTGGAGAAGGGAATATATAAGAAACGAAACGAAGACAGCGGCCGTGCTACTTGAGCGCCGGCGGTGGCGGAGCCGGCGGCGCGAACTGCTGCGGCGCGGCCGCCTCTGCGCGGCCGCGGTTCCGGCCGAAGAGGTAGCACCCCAGCGCCACTACGATCAGCAGGAGGATCGCCGGGATGGATATCACAAGCTCGAACATGGCTGAGCCTGCCCGCCTGCCTGCCTCCTCCCCCTTCCCTCGTTGTTCTGCTAAACAGAGAGCGACGTCAAGAAGGCCGAAGGAAGAACACACGCTCCGCGTGACGGCCGGAAGAGACGAGAAGCACCGTCCGAGACGGAGATGCTGGTCGCTGTTGCAAGCGTTATAATGACGTACAGGTGGCGGCAGATCAGGGCGCGAGTTGCTCCTTCACCCGTTGCTAAAGTTGACGCGGCATAACCGCCAGACGTACGTACAAACCTGTGGTTCGCATGTTACGCGAGGAGAACGAAGACAAAAGTCGTTAACCGTTGCTACGTCAGAGAGAGGCATGGCTTGTCTGGAAGATGCCAGAAGACGTCAACGTCAGGAAGGATCGCTGCTTCGATCGATACTGTGGATGCATCCAGCTGGGATAGGGACGTTGCAACAAACACTAAGGAGTTGCGTCTCCGTTGCTTGGACAAAGCTTCGAGCAGGACCGGCCAGAGAAATTGAAATACTCCTTTTTTTCCAAATTACTTATCGTTAAAACAAGTTTTTTAGTTCAATTTTAAACTAAAAATGTTTGTCCTAATAACAAGTAATTTGGGAAGAAGGGTTTAGCACACAAGGATCTGGACAGCATGCATGTGGCTGGAAAGGAATAGAGCTTCAACAAAGCTATGGAAAACAGCGGAGCTATTTGAAGCCATAGCACCCCATATCTCATATAGCAGAACAATTACAAAGAGCTACTGTACAAGTATGGCCAACACAAAACTGCAACATCTAAGGTTTTTTTCTTTATCAATAGAAGCACAAAAGACTTTTTAGCTTGCACCAGAGATACAAAAAATGGCACACTGTGATAATTGTCTCAGTACTTCTCTTTCTGGTTGCTCAGTTAACAAACTAATCAAGTGATGAAATTACACCAGACAAATAAGTTAAAATCCATAAACAGATCTCATCTGCTCATGACTATGTACTTCCTTGCATAACATAGTCCCCGCCGTTTTGAAAGAATGTCTTCAGGTTACTGCAAGACAGAAAGGCAACAATTCAGCAATTCATTCACAAATACTAGAAGAAATAAAAACAGAGAGGAGCCATATGCTATCCAAGTTCATAAAAAAAGAAGACATGTCATCCAGAGTTCCAGACAGATAGCGATCAAAGTGAAACTATAGGTGTTGTGCATAGCTAATAAAACTGATTACAAGGTCTCCAGAATGGATACATCGCTCAATGCAAGTCTGTGCCTGTGCGTGTATCCAATAACTACTCAATTACATCGATGAAATTGCAAAACAAGAAAGTATGGTAAAGGATAATCTGATATCTTCTAGTACATCTTAGTTAAAAAAATTATATCTTTTACATCTTAGTTCCTCACAAATAAAAATAAAAAATGAGTATATGACAAAGAGCAAACACTTTTGTACATTCTTGAATGCCAAATAAATAGCAGACCAAGCAAAAACAGCTTAGTGCAAGGGACAAGAAGATTGTACCTTTGAAAGAACCCAAGGAGATACCGAAGAATGTACCAAAGAAGGCAAATCATCAATATATCTAATCATAGTCAAGTCATAACGTGCTATAAACCTTTGGTGATTCATACAAGGGCATTTAAAGCGGTAACAGCACATCAGGACAAAAGCACCGAAAACTTTAGACATTTGAATATTCTTTGATGCAGTCAGAAAAGCCACCCAACATCCCAAGGTTGTTTCTGATGCGAACAGTAACCTTTCGTTAATATTATGTCCCTATGTAAAAATTTAGGAAATTGACGAACTTACTAGATAGTTTCTGGAGCAAGAGCGTGGAGGCACATTAAGATACCTTGTTTTGCCAGGATTATCTGGAGTCGTAGTTGGACATGTACAGGATACACACGTTACTGGCATGTACTACGTAACTTGGTATTGCCAGTAACAAGGCAGGGTTAGCAAAGCTACATATAAACAATTAGAATTCATTGTCTTTTGATGACTAAGATTTGGGCTTATTAACTTACTATCCTAGTTGCACAGTTCTAACGTGTACTAGTTATCTCTGCATCTCTCAAAAAATAAAATGACCTTTTTACAGTTCTAATGTCAAACCAACTGTTACAGGACCTCAATATACGTAATTAATTACTCAATTGAGATCAACTAGTATTTTGGTTGGTAGCCACGCAAAAACTAAAAGTCGTGCTGCAAGCAATCTAAAGATGTGAAATTGCTCCAGCACGAAAGCAACAAAGGATGGGATGGGCCCTTACACGGAAATAATGGCAAGTGAAAGACCCAAAATTCCAGAACTGATCGGCGCATGATTTCGCAGATTAAGCAATCAAAACTAGGAGAAGACGAGTCGGGTGAACTGGTCGGGAGCTAACTAAATGAGCAATCAGGAAGTAAAAAAAAAAATCATCAGAGAAGCATTGGGGAAGGATACTGAAGAGGTAGCGCTCCCACCAATCGAGCATGTAGAGGCCGATGGAGACATTGTAGAGGTGGATCTTGCGCCCGATCCAGTTCATCTCCTCCGGTCGCCCCCTCACTCAGATCCGGAGGTACCAGCGGCTAGCCGGACGTGGAAGAAGTGGACTTCTGACTTTCTCGACGGACTAGCCTAATCTGAACCGTCAATATCTGCTTCAACGTTTCAGATTCGAATTCCATGGGGTCCTTCCGATCTACTTGGGACGGTTGAGATCGAGGTCCCCGAGGTGGCTTTGGATGGACATGGACATGCCACCTGTTTGGTTTGTTGCTAATAGAAACCTTATCAATTTTTGGTGTGCTCACACAATTTGATTTGCATTTAGTTCTTTACCAAATTTTAGTGTGCCATCAAAAATTTGGTAACCTCAATAGAAGAAGTTGGACAAAACATTGGTCACCAAAACTGTTGCCCACGCTGCCAATGGATAGAGAAATGAGAAAGAAATGAGGTAGCAACAGCCCATAGACTGTAGGCACTTCAAGACTATTAGGTTATAAAAGTTTAAATAAGAAAATTTCAAAAAACGTAAAGTCAATTTAAGTTTCGTTTGCACTGTTAAACTCATTGTATTTAAACCTACAAAATAAGATCTCACTTGAGTATATTTAGCAAAAAAATAAAAATTAATGACATGTGGACCTCACATGTCATATAAATAATTATAATAAATGTTGGTAAGGCTACAATCCAAACATTCCTTTATCAACGAATTGACGTCGCCAATATTTTGGTGCTACCAAGTTTTGGTAAGGTAGATATTAGTAACAAACCAAACAGACTTGATCGCTCGAAACTCACCTTCAGAAATAAAAAAACCTGAACATTTCTTCAGATATTGCTTCACACGGTGTCCAATCGAAGAACGTTAAGTTCACTTCACACGAGTCGCAGTGGCAGCAACCACCTGCAGAAGGCGGCACCACCACTGTCCAGGACTCCGTTCAGTTCAGGTGGAGCAGCCAGAAAAGTGTCCAGTGTATTGTCCCTGTTGAGCTTTTGTTACTCATGTGATGCTCTTCCCATAAGGCATAAGCCTATCGAGAGTATAATACATTTATCAAGTATTCCCTTCATTTTTAATACTACTGGTATACTGTACGTTTCTAAATACTTGTTGTAGTCTTATTGTTTATTGTACGAGAAGACTAAGGACGAAAGTAGTACTCATTCCGTACTAAAAAATTTATTATTTTATAATTCTAAAATGAAATACAAAGCGACAAACTTTTTAAGACAGGGAGTGCAACAAACTTTTCCGAATAGGAGTACTCCGTATCCTTCAACTGCGCGTTGCTTGTTTCGCGTACCGCGCTGTGCCGGCAGCGCCCAACACGACCACGCCATGCTAACATGCACGCGCATGCGCACAGCTAAGCATCTGCGCCAGCTCTGTACGGCATCCCAAACACAGCACACCATCGCTGAAGCTTGGAGCTCGCGGCGGCCACCGGACATGGCCAGCATAACAGCGCAGTAGGTAGCCGACGACTGAAGGCACAGGGTATCAGGCAAATACCAAAACAACAAAAGACCATAAAAGCCTCGACATTCCGTTGTCAATATACTGCGGTTGGTACATGCTCTATTTAACAACCCGTGAAACGGCATGTTCATGAGCCATCACCATGACACATTAAAAATGGTTCCAGACTACCAGTTAACCTTCCAAAACGTACATACAGTAAGCTACAACAATACTCAACACAGACATGCATTCCCTGAAAAAGAAATAATTTGATGCTTAATTACACTGCAGCAGCTCGTACGTCCAATTATTTGATATGTATAGAACCCCTGTAAAATGACATTAATCAAAGTTCTGCGTCGATAGAGAGTGAGATTCAACAGGGTATAAGAACTTGGATATAATTGGTACCTCACCTTTCCAGCTTCCAGTTAGGTACCATCATCTTATCTGTAGCTTTATCAACCTGCAGTTATCTTAGCAAGAAATTTCCTGTTAACACCGTGATTCAAGTCTCCTTGCTAAAGC
This sequence comes from Tuctoria greenei, assembly GCA_036927565.1. Taxonomy (NCBI): domain Eukaryota; kingdom Viridiplantae; phylum Streptophyta; class Magnoliopsida; order Poales; family Poaceae; genus Tuctoria; species Tuctoria greenei. Next base: position 283,977,133 of record JAYESD010000002.1, on the reverse strand, counting down.
AACTTAAGTCTTCTACATGATGAGTAAGTTAATATAAACTAGCTAATGTAAAAACAGCATGTCACCGATATCATCAATGTATACTTTTGCATCAAAGCATGCATCAGATTCGATATTCTAATTAGATCAAAAGAGAAGTCTCCGGGCAAGAAAGTTTAACACTAACAAGCATGTTATTATATCTAGATACTGTACTGTGATACTGTTGTCACTAAGCATAATGGAAAAGAGATTTCCATTGCATACAGGTGCAAAAGTAGTGTACATTGAGCAGCTACCAAGGAAAAAATATTAATGAAAAATTGCAATGTGATGAAAGATACCATGAAATATCAGATACACGAAACATAGCTCTTCAAGGCAGTTCAAACCCTATCATAATTGATTGCAACAAAAACATCACATGTATCAAAAGCTGCAAAAATGACTGTCTCACATGGCCCATCCTGAAATGAGAAAACCTGCACTGACAATTGTGGGTTGTAGATAAAGGGCAACAGTTTACTTAAGTTGTAAGAAACCTAAATTCAAATACTAGCATTCAGTAATAATGTTGGACGCTAGGCGTACCAGCATCTTATCACCCAGACTCTTCTACTTTTCTCCATGTAATGCTAATACTCTTCTCTCAACAGGGGATACAGTACAACATAACCTGACCGAACTTGGCAAATTAGGTTTATAAGGACAATATATCAGACATCACTTATCCATGTATTTGTATCTCTAGTATTTTTATATTCTGTAGAAATAACAGTGAATAAATATGCTAGTACACTACTGACAGTGTACTATTAATATAACCAGTACTACTCTTTCTTTCGTATAGGTTGCTGAAAAATTTCAGATTATAACTAGTACTACACAAGAACAATGCAGCCTGTCCCACAAGTGCACCCACCGATCCATAAAAACAAGAAGTATATCCATGGAATCAAGCACAGGTTGAATCACAGCAGGGCAAGGATTCTACTCTGCTACTCGTTCGTATGGATGGCAAGGACAAATCACTCCTAAACACCCCGAAGAAAGAAATGCACCTTGCTCCCCCGCACCAGATCTTCGCAGATCCCCTTGGCTCACGAAGGAGCCGACGACGGCGGAGGCGTGGCTGGTGGCGTTGCAGCTGCAGCCGGTGACTCGGGTCCTTGCTGGCAGGAACGCGGGGACACGACAGCGCACGGGGCTTCCTGCAAGGCGGGAGCTTGGGATGCGATGGGCGGACCACGCGCAGGATTCCTGCCAGGTGGTTGCGCTGGAGCGCGACAACGGCACTGTGCATGCTGCCATAGGAGCGGCGACGGCGAAGGACCAAGTGGCCGCTGGCGGTCACTGGTATTTCTTTGTTGCTAGGTTTAGGAGTAGCGACGCCCGGCGCTGAGTACTGCCGCACCAGACCTGACCCGTACGTGCAACCAGTGCGGGATCCATGGGCTCGACCCATTAGAAACCGAACTGTTATCATCCAAACCAAACTGGAACTAAACCATTTAGTCTTCTAACCAAACCAATCCAGCCCATTACGTATTCTAACCCATTTAACCCATAAATCTAAACCAAAGCAAGAACCAAATTGTTATAACCGGTTTGGAACCAAACCATTCCCACCTTTACCTGAACCCATAGAAATCGTACGCTTGCAGGGTGATTTGTCGGATGCTCACTTCGGGTTCCTCAGCACGATCATGACGGAGTCACCCCTGAGGAAAATCTTGCCAATGAACCTGCCCTTGTTCACAGGAAGAGCCTTCTTTTTGCCCTTGCCAGTCTTGGGAACCTGGAAAGCAATCAGCAACAATCAATCAGGTTTTCACGAATACTACAATTATGCCCGTACGTGGAGCAAGCACAGTTTGGTAGCTCAGTTTGCTACCTCTGTCCACATTTCTCGCACGTTCTCGAGCACCATGTTACAGTGGCGATCGAAAGCACGAACACGACCAAGTAGTTTCTTGTTGTTGCGGCCGTTGATGAGAACCTGAATGCATTCCAAAATCAAAGCTTTAGCTCGGTTGACTTGTTGCAGGCATAATGCAGCACAGCAGTAGAACATCAAATGGTGACAGAAATTCTTAATCATGCAGCAAAACAACTAAAACTGTGATGGGACATGGGAACATGAATAAGATGTGAAACCGATTCCTACAAGCACGGACGGATAAAATATACAGAAACAAAGACAATTTTCTGTTCACCAATGAATATTCAAGTTTCCGAGCAGGGAGCAAAATGAAATGACTAGTTGTCTACAGAGGCTGAGACATGTATACTCTTTCCCTTCAACCTGCATGTGTATTACTCTTGGTATATAACCTACTGAACAGAAATGGACAGCATAGCTGCCCACAAGTTTCTGGCAACTTAGCAGCAATAACAAGCATAATTTTATAGCAAAATAACTGCAAGGGAATAGGATAAAGTCCACACCTGGGTGTTGTTCTTAACACTCATCATTAGGACAGACAGTGGACCTGTGCTGAATTCCTCCTCTTCCTTCTTTCCAGCCTGCAGTAAATAGACAGAGAAGAGATTTTAGCATTGTTTCAGTATATGTATATAAAAAAAGGACAGCCGGGTGCATGTAGCTCCTGCTTGCGCAGGGTCCGACCCATTTGGATCTTTTGTACGCAGCCTTACGCTACATTGTTTCAATATATGTAAGCAGTTATAAATGCAACAGACACATAGTTTATGCCTACCAACTATCCTACAGAAACAGGATTCAGTGGAATTCTCTTCACAACATCTATGCTCATGCAGACCATGTATCAAGTGCACGAAATTTTGGTCAAGTATTCACATCAAGCTCTTGGAAAGATATTTAAACTAGCAATGTTGATTTAAAAGTTTTGTATCATTTAGAAGATTCAGAATGCGTTGCAAGTACCACAATACCAACAGGATTAATCAACTGATAGATGCAGTACACAGCATAAGTCCTTTACTAACAACGCTACAATAAGCCAGTATGAATTACTGGCTTACTGGGACCAGTGTTGCTTCACTCGTTCATTCAAACAACCAAAAATGTCTCTCCTGCAAAATAGAGATTTACAAAGTACTTCTTCAACATACACAAGAAATACGTTTACGCGGCTGATTCAAAAACATTTGATTGCACAGAAATAACTAACTTGCTTGAAAAATAAAAAATAATGATTGAATGTCTAGCAGCTTCATGAAATCACTGGAATATATTTATTGGCGTGCTGGAATCAACAAATTAAGAGCCTAGACAGAAAAAAATCGAAGGTTATACCTCACAAGTGAACCAACTAGCCTATCTCTATAGTAAGGGAAACAAGACGAGAAACATGAAATTCAACCTTCCAAGGTAAAGGCATCATAAACTAAAATTCTAGCACAAAGAATCGAGCTCCCCGCAATATAAGACATGCATATCAAAGCATAACAGTACATCTAAACAAGGCATCTGTACTTTGAGTAGCAGAGAGGAACTTAAATTCTCATCCGCCATCGCCTATTCGCGTTAATTGCCCCCTGTGAAGGAGAAAACAGAGAGCAACCTAAGTTATTAGCACACTGAAAACTTCAAAAATCAAGCCACCGGCTATACGATACGCACCGCGTAGGAAACGGAAGCTAGGAGTCAAATCTGAAATCTCGCCGCTAAAGAAAAAAAAAACCACAACCCGACGGCACGTCCGGATCAGTAGTAAGGAGATGGTTACTGATTTCTTACCTCCTCCATGTCGGCGGCGAGCTCCTCCGGGTGTGTTGCGGGCTTGCAGCTTGAGACTCGAGAGGGGGGGGGGGGGACCCCTGGCAGATTTACCATGTACTCTCCAACCAGAATATAAAATATACCCCCTCATGCAAACAAGTTCAAATCTGAAACCGGAGATGACAGCCATACATTGGAAGTAGGTAGCTTCTGGTCCCACAACGTACCCTTCATTTTATTTATTTAGAGAAAACGAATGTACTACCTGTTACTCCCTCTTGTATCAAAATATTTGTCGTTAGGACAGTGCCTGTAGTTCATTTTGAGTTTTTTTATTTGTCTGAAACGACAAATAATTTGATACAGAAAGGAGTATTACTAAGTCTGCAAAAATGCAGTGCAGCAGAAAGGAAAGTTTCTTGTAGCTTCTCTAGCTTTGACAGTGCAGTTCTAACAAAAACTAGAGTTTTTCCTGGTAAATTGACAAAAATTACTATGACATCACAAATCACAAATCCTAAAAGTCAGCAACTACAATTGTGAACTGACTCAACCATTTACAGCTAACATTTCATCACTTAAAAAATCATCATCAGTATGATCAAAACTGATATATTTACAAGCCATCTCTGGCATATAACCAGCTTTTATCATTTCCGCACCAACTAACTCCAACATTGTGTACATTTCCTCAGACTCTGGATGTGATCTGTCCTCTACAATAAAGACTTTTAGTTCTCCCTTAAGTTTAATCCAACTCTTTCCAGGGGATTTCTGAACTCCACTGCTTCTCATAGCCTTCTTCAATCTTGCAAACTCATTCCAGTTGCCAGAAGAAGCATATATGTTGCACAATAATACATAGGCTGCAGAATGAGAAGGATCAATATTTAAAATACCCTCTGCTGCCCTCTTCCCCATCTCCACATCATTATGTGTTTTACTAGCAGCTAGCAGCGTCTTCCACATAACAATATCAGGCTCAAATGACATTTGATCAACAAATTTTGCTGCCTCACTTAGTCTCCCAGCACGTGCCAGCAAATCAATGACACATGAACAATGTTCTCTTGTTGGGACAATGCCATATTCAGGCTCCATAATACTGTAGTAATAGCAGCCTTCGTCAACAGAACCAACACGGCTGCATGCTGTGAGAACACCAACAAAGGTTACATGATTCGGTTTGATCCCTAGACTTCTCATCCTGGCAAATAAATCAAGGGCTTCCTTAGCATAACCGAATTGAGCATAGCCAACAATCAAGCTGCTCCAAGAGAACACATCACAACCAGTGCCCATCATTTCAAAGAGCATTTTGGCATCATCCAAACTCCCACATTTAGCGTAAGTGTCAATCAGAACATTACTCAGCATTATATCACCCAACAGTCCTACCTTGAAGGCATATGCATGAAGTTGTTTCACCATTTCAAAGTATCCCAATTCAGCAGAAGCATTCAGAACACTGTTTAAACTGATCCTATCAACACTTGAAACCGATCTGCGCAAGAGGCTAAACAACTGAAATACTTTCTCCAGATGTTGGTGCTGTACACAAGCAGTAAGAATACTGTTCCATGTAACAATATCACGATCTTTTGTTTCATAAAAGATATCCATTGCAGAGGGGAAATCCAAACACCTAGCATACATGCTGAGTAAAGAATTGCATACTGAAACGTCCCTGTCCAGACCAAATTTAACCAAGAAAGAGTGAATTGCTCTACCTTGATGCCAAGCATCACTGCCAAGACAGGCACATAATAAACCTTTAATAGTAGTGCCGTCAGGCCTCACGCCAGAATCTCTCATCTCAGAGAACAGAATTATAGACTCACAAAGGAGTCCCTCAGCAGAGTAAGCATTTATTAAGGAATTCCATGCAACCAAATCAGGCACCTCAATCCTATAAAATGCCTTCCTAGCAGAGTCGAGCTTATTGCACCGTGCATACATGTCACTTAAGGAGCAACCTGCATATGAATCGCGGTCCAACTTATACTTAACAGATAAACAGTGAATCTGCTCCCCGTACCCCAAACTACCAATAACTCCGCATGCCCTAAAGACACTTCCAAAATGAAACTCATTGGGGTGACGATGCACACCCTCAGATATCATCTCCCTGAAAATCTGTAGAGCCTCCATTTCATACCCCTGTTGTGCAAGCCCCGTCATAATGGACCCCCAAGATACTGAATCTTTTTCCCTAATCCTTTGAAAGAGGTTGAATCCATCCCCGACAGAACCGCTCTTGGAGTACATTGTGACCAGCGCGTTCTGCACGATCAAGTCACTTCCCTTTTCCGACTTCATAACCCGTGCATGCACCTGTCTCCCGAGACTCAAATCCCCAAGTTCCGCACAGGCGCGCACTGCGCTGCCAATAGCAAACTGATCGGGTGCAGTTCCTGACCGCAGCATGGAAGAGAACAGGCCCAGCGCATCAGTGCAAAGTCTGTTATGCGCGTGTGCCGCGATGACGGCGGCCCAAGAGACAGGGTTCCTGTCGGGCATTCCGTCGAAGACGACGCGGGCGGCGTCGGGGGCTGCACACCGGCCGTACATGGTGATCAGGTGGTTGTTAAGGATGATATTGCCTGCGATGCAGGCGTCCTTGGAGGCTAGGAGGTGGTGATGGACGAGACGACCGAGCGGGAGGGAGCGGAGGCGGGAGCATGCAGTGACGAGCGCAGCATAGGCAGAGGCGGAGAGAGGGACGGGGGCGAGGGAAGCAGCCAGTGATTCGAAAGCGCGGAGAGCTGCGGAAAGCTGGCCGGAGTGGTAGAGCTGGAGAATAGTGGTGCTGGGATACTGCGTCTGTGGCAAGTCCATGCTAGGAGCTGGAGGTGACAAGTAGCAGTGGCGATCAAAAGCACGAACACGACCAAGTAGCTTCTTGTTGCGGCAGTTGATGAGCACCTGAAGGCATTCCAAAATCAAAGTTTTAGCTCAGGTTGACTTGTTGCAGGCGCCGCATAATGCAGCACAGCAGTAGAACATCAAATTGTGACAGAAATTCTTAATCATGCAGCAAAACAACTAAAATCATGATGGGACATGGGAACATGAATAAGATGTGAAACCAATTGCTTGTACAGAATCAAAGACAACTTTCTATTCACCAATGAATATTCAAGTTTTTGAGCAGGGGGCAAAATGAAATGACTAGTTGTCTACATAGGTTGAGCCATGTATGAACTCATTCCCTTCAATCTGCATGTGTATTACTCTTGGTATAGAACCTACTGAACAAAAATGAACAGCATAGCCACAAGTTCGTACCAACATAGCAACAATAGAAAGCATAAATTTCTAGCAAAATAACTGCAAGGGAATAGGATAAAGTTCACACCTGGGTGTTGTTCTTAACACTCATCATTAGAACAGACAGGGGACCTGTGCTGAATTCCTCCTCTTTCTTCTTTCCAGCCTGCGGTAAATAGTTAGAGAAGAGATTTTAGCATTGTTTCATTATACGTATAGCGGTTATAAATGCAACAGACACATAGTTTATGCCTACCAACTATCCTACGAAAACAGGATTCAGTTGAGTTCTCTTCACAACATCTATGCTCACGCAGACCATGTTTTAAGTGTATGAAATTCCGGTCAAGTATTGCCATCCAACTTTTGAAAAGATATTCAAACTAGCAATGTTGATTTAAAAGTTTTGGATCATTTAGAAGGTTCAGAATGTGTTGCAAGTACCACAATACCAACAGGATTAGTGAACTGATAGATGCAGTACATAATTCCTTTACTAACAACGCTACAAGAAGTCAGTATGAATTACCGTCTTACTTGGACCAGTGTTGCTTCATTTGTTAATTCAAACAACCAAAAAATGTCTCTCTTGTAAAACAGAGATTTACAATACTCCCTCCTCCCAAATTACTTGTCACCCTAGTTCAAAAATGAACTAGAGAGTGACAAGTAATTTGGGACGGAGTAAAAAATAATGATTGAATGTCCAGCAGCCTCAAAAAATCACTGAAATATATTTATTGGGGTGCTGGAATCAACAAAATAAGGGCCTAGATAGGAAAAAATTTCAAAGGAGTCGCAACTAAGTGAACCAACTAGCCTAGCTCTATAGTAAGGGAGAGAAGCACGAAGTTCAAACCTTACAAGGCACCATAAACTAAAATTCTAGCACAAAGAATCAAGCTCCCCGCAATATAATACATACATCTTAAAGCATAACAGTACATCTAAACAAGGCATCTGTACTTTGAGTAGCAGGGAGGAACCAGTGTTATCCTAGGCGGTAAACGGTAAACAGTCGGCCGAGGTCTGTTTACCATTTAGCCTGTTTAAACGGTGTTTAAACGGATTAAACAGTATGTACTGTAGCGGCACTATTGCAGTAAGTAAAATATATTTTACTAACCTTTTTTTAGCATGGATGTATCCTCGAGCAGAATCAGTATGTTGTGAGCAGAACCTGACAGAGGATGCTGATAAATACTTCGATCACACATCAAAACAGTTGCTGGAGTGCTGGACACATCAGAATTTCAGATTCATTAGCTCCACTTGCAATAGTAATTTATTCAGAGATGTAATAATAATTTAGTTTGCATTATGTAAGTATGAATGTATGATGAACCTGCTGTTTTCAGAATGTATGAAGTATGATGCATTATTCAGAGCTGTGCCTGCAAACATGAACGTATGATGATTGTATGCAAGTATTCAGAGATGAACCTGCTGTTTTCTGTACTTGCCAAAAAATGTACCTGCTGTTCTGTTTTCCTGCACGGCTGCACCTGCAAAAAATTATAGTTGCTGTTATACATGTGCAGGAAAAGTGGAAAACAATCAATTATAGATGGCTATACATGTGCAGGAAAAGAGATTTAATCAAATGGCACAAATACACAATCAATAGCCAAAAAAAATATTGAACTAATAATATGTAGTACCTTGCTGCAACAGAATTGATGCAGCTAGCTTCTTGTTCATCCTAGATGGCTATAACCTGCAAACATGCAAAAATTGCAAATGAAATCAAATGAAATAATAGTTGGGAGTGGGGGATAACCAGAGGGCACGCTCTCTGTTCGTAGGAGAGAGAGGGGGGAGGAGGTCGATCGGTGCCGGAGGAGAGTCGACGGCGGCGGCGTTTCGTACCTGGCGGCGGCGTACGGCGAGTTCCCTGTCGCGTAGATCGAAGGAGCCCCGCCCGAAGCCGTGAGAACTGACGGCCCGCTAGGGTTAACGGAGCCACGAAGGGAACAGATGAAATTACATGGGCGCCGGTTCAATTGGCTAAACGGGCGAGCAGGAGGTTTAAACCCGTGTAAAAGTGAACCGTTTAGGCCGTTTTGCCCGTTGAATTTACAGTTTAAGAGGTAAACTGCACAGTTACTTCCTGTTTAGCGTTTAAACGTGTTTAAATAGACCGTTTAATCTATTTAAGATAATACTGGAAGGAACTTACATTCTCGTCCGCCATCGCCTATTCACGATAATTGCCTCGCCGTGAAGGGCAAAACAGAGAGCAACCTGAGTTATTAGGCTATCTCTAACAATGAGCTCCAGAATTGGAGCCCTATTTCATCATTTGAGACCTCCTACAGTGCACTTAACCTACCCTATTTTTTCTTATCTCCAATGGAGAACTCAAAATCGGACAGCCACTTCCACTTCCGTACATTCTGCTACTCGAGACCAAGAAGGAAGACTGCCCTTTGCTTGTTTTGGACCTCCAGCTCCACGTTTAGCGCGTCATGTGGCTGGCCGGAGAAGTGCACGGGAAGCTCCAGCTTGTACACGAGGTTGGTGTAGGTAGCGCGCCAGCCGTCGGCTCGTGCTTTAGGACACGGTGCGGCGACTTGCCCCGACGCCATGAACGGCAGGGAAAGCAAGGATGCTCGAAACCGACGAACGCGGGACGCGCGAGCGGCCTAGAGGGGCGGAGATAGGGGCACTCTGGCACAAGATAGGTGCGGGAGACGACGGTGCCGAGACGAGGACAGGTGCGCTAGGAGCCGTCTGTCCTCCACGGACACCGCGGCAGAGGCGGTTCGAGTGTTGGGCCGGGCTATGATTCGGGCTTCTCGTTGGACATGAGAGTTTTTTTCTGGCCCAGTTGACAGAAAATCCCATTGAGCTTTGCTTTATACCTTGGCATAATCGTCGGTCTCCTACTCGTGTCCAAAACCTGGGTGTTACCCTTGACTCGATCGACGGTTCCACGTCACGTTGAGCAGTCCGGGTTGCTACTACACGAGTACGACCCTTTTCCTCTTGACTGCAATGTACAATTCAGTGTTCAGTGAAGAGACACAGCGAAGCCAGTTCGAATCCAAGTGACAAGTGTGAGTGATGAACTTCCCCTGCAGCAAGCTACGAAACTACTTAAGACGTAGTCCATCCAATCGTGCATGATGCCTGCATAAACTAGAGGCAGCACAACTGTACAAGGGACATACTTGATCTCTAAAATATGTACTCCCTCCGTCCTCATGAACTTGTCGCTTTGTAGTTCAAAAATGAACTACAAAGCGACAAGTTCATGGAGATGGAGGGAGTACGCGCTAGCTCCATTTTACTAAGCCACTTGGGGACTTGCGATTCGTGGATGATGGGCATAGAGCACGCCATGCCGGCCGGGGCAGCAGTTTACGTCTGGGAAGACTGGAAGAGTATGGGGAGAGGATGGGATAAAAGCAGCGGCAGTAGCAGCCGTACCGCATGCATGCTTGTTAAGAGACCGACAAGGCTCGTTCATCGTAATTGCTTCGAGAGGCACCTAGGTTTCTGGCAAGTAAAAACAAAAACAAAAACGAAACAGTTTCGGGGGTCGCGGTGAGTGTCGTACAAGCGTGGATTTTACGGATCCTTCCTGTTTTCAGCTGATGAGGAGATGTGTTGTACGTACTGATGTACTAGCCATTACTGAATGCTGCGCTTGTACACGTCTTTGCTCTTTGGCCGTGTTTGGGAGGGAGAGTAATTAAGGAGGGCTCGTTTGTTTTATGATCTGGATTGTTCAAATAAATCATTCATGACCCAGCCGCCCGCCTGTCGGATTCGACGATATATACAACATCATACGGTTATTGTTAGAAAATAGGAGGCAATTTACTGAACAATTCTGGAAGAACACGAGAAAACCAGCAACGACCGGCAGACAGACAGGACGAGAAATAACGCGTACCGATTTGAAGCCGAACGCACCGTTGTAGATCCGACGGCGAACAACCGCTGTAGGCGTTGTTGACGACGATGAGTTGCAGCGCCCGATCTCCTCGGTAGACGAACCGTGGTGAAGAACGCAAGCAGTCGCGCGGAGCACTCCCAAAAACCTTATTCGCCCTCTTCCGGTGCAAGATCGCAAGGGCGAGCGATTCTGGAGATCTGCTCTCCCGATCGTCGGTGCACGCCGGCGCTCGGGATGGAGTACACTAGAAGGCAGCGCAAGGAACGCGAACGTGGGAACGATCTGATTGTAGGATGTCGTGCCGTACCGCGGACGCCCGTATTTGTAGAGTCCCAGGAGGCGGTTCGTATGCGATTAAGAGGGTCCAGATCCGAACTGACTCCGTAGTCGTAGACGCGTCCGTCTCCAACGACTTGGAGTCTGACTCGGTAGCCCCAAAAATTCGGAAGCCCAAAGCCCAATTTAATTTTCTGCAAAAATATAAAATTTGGGCTCGGCTCGAGGCTCGAATTCACACGAACACACGTGCGCGCACGCGCATGTGCGGGGCGGGGCGAGGCGAGGCGTGGCAAGGCGAGCGAGGAGGAGGAGGAGCGCGCGTGGGCCACCCCTCTCTTCCTCTCTTCTCTCTCACTCAAGGAATGGAAGAGCAACCTCCCTTATATGTAGGGGTTGCTTCACTTCCACTTCCCATGTGAGACTAAACACTTAGCACCACTCCCTCTTGCCCTAATGGGCCTTTGAGATTTATTGGGAATTAATTCTGAATATTGTTGGATTGTGTTGAGTTATGTGTTTGGGCCTAGCCTGTATACCGGCCCATCTATGTATCTATAAATATGTACCTAGACCTATGGTTAATCAAGCATTCATTCTAGCCTTCTATCATAGTATCATTAGCCAAACACTAATTCCCACCACCCTAACCCTAACCCTAAACCTAGCCGCCGCCCCCCCTATGGCCGACGCACCTCCCCTGGCCGCCGCCGGCGTGCCCCTCCTGGCCGCCGCCGGTGCCTCTCCCCTGGCCGCCGCCGCCCCCCCTCTGGCCGCCGCCACCTCCCTGGCCGCCGCCACCTCCCTGGTCGCCGCCCCTCCTCTAGCCGCCGCCGCCCTCTCTCTGGCCGCCCCCCCCCCTCTCTGGTCGCCACCGCCGCCCTCCCCCTGGCCGGCGGCCCCCTGACCGGCGGCCCCCTGGCCGGCGCCCCCCTGGCTGGCGCCCCCTGGTCGGCACCCCCCATGCCGGCGCTCCCCTGGCCGACGCTCCCCTGGCCGGCGCCCCCCTGGTCGGTGCCCCCCTTGCCGGTGCGCCCCATCCCACCCGTGTACCTGCGACTGGTCCGGCGGCCGGCGCACCTCTCGTCTCTGTTGCTCGGCACGCGCCCGCCACAGCGACTGATCCGACAGTTGGCGGATCACTTGGCGGCCCTACTGCCGTCGCCTTCATGACGGGCTTCGGATCTGCTGTTGGCACTGCTACTGCTCCTCGTGCGGTCACTGATCCTTTCTACGGCGTCGCCAGCACCACCACGACGGTCGTGGACACCTCCAGTGTCTTCGCGGCTCTAGCTGCCTCTCGCGAGCGCGAGCGGGCACTCGCTCTTGCCTTAGAGCAGGAGCGCGCTTCAGCGGCTGCTCTCTCGCACCAGATCCAGGAGAGCGCTCACCGGCCGCTGAGCGCGACGTACGAGCCCACCTCGGACACCAGTGTGCACTCCGCATACTCGACGTCGCTCACCGCCGCTCTACACGCCCAGGCGGCTGGAGTTCAGAACATTCGGACACTAGTGCCGACTGTTCTGAGCTGTACCTCCACCACCTACGCCCGCTGGCGTAACGAGTTCCTCCTCACGTTGCGGCGGTACCAGCTTGCGGACCACGTCCAGCAGGATGACGCCCCGTGGGATGACTCTTGGATCAGCATGGACAGTCTGGTCCTTGTCTGGATCCTTGGCACTCTCGCCGACGATCTGCACAAGCTTGTCGGACAGCGCGGTGGGGGGACCGCGCGCCAGGCTTAGCAGATACTGGAGCACCACTTCTTGGGGAACCGTGCGACTCGGGCTCTTCACATTAACGCACGGTTCCAGACTACAGTGCAGGGTGACCGCTCCATCTCTACCTACTGTGGAGAGATGAAGGGCATGGTTGACTCCTTGCGCGACCTTGGCGAGCCGGTTGCTGACAGCACTCTAGTACTTCGAGTCCTTCACGGCCTGAATGAGCGCTCCAGCCATCTTCGCTTCTGACTTCTCCGTATGGAGCCGCCACCGACCTTCGAGAAGGTCTGGTCTGATCTCAAACTTGAGGAGATCACGACTGATGGATCTGCTACCTCTGGGCCTGCCACAGCCTTCTATTGCTCTGGGCAACCCTCACGCCCACCGTCTTCTGGGGGACCACTACCGCAACCACCTACCGCCTACCGCCCCGAGTGCCTCTGCTGGCTTTGGAAGTGGTACTCGTCGACGTCGCGGCGGAAGGCGCACATGACGAGGTGCTGGCGGCACTCCTACGTCCACTGCTCCTACTGGTAGTGGTACTGGTGGCACTAGCCAGGGAGGTGCGCCCTGGCCCACACCGTACAACCCGTGGACTGGCCAGATCTCTATGTGGCCTGGACCGTCTCCGGGTCTTCTTGGGGTGCCACCGACTTCCTCTACTCCGCGCCAGCCACGTCCTCAGGCGGCGTACGTAGCCCATCCGGGCTATGGCGGACCTGGTTGCCCTGCGACTAGATCGCCAACTCCCGCCTACGGCGGTGCTTCCTACCCCGCTGGGTACTCGGAGCCACCAGCACCCCTCCAGGAGCCGCCCATGGGGTGGGACCGTCAGGACTTGGCGTCTTCCTTCAGCACCATGCACCTTACACCACCGACTACTAATTGGGTGGCTGATTCTGGCGCCTCCTACCAGACCACCCCAGATGCTGGTATTCTCTCTTCTACCCACCCACCTCATCCCTCGTTTTCTTCATCGATCGTTGTTGGCAATGGATCCGTTCTTCCAGTCACCTCAGTAGGTGACTCAGTTTCTCCGGGTTCATTCCATCTTAATAATGTTCTCGTTACTCCAGACATTATTCAAAATTTGCTTTCCATTCGTCGTTTCACCACTGATAATAATATTTCTGTTGAGTTTGATCCTTTTGGTTTGTCTGTGAAGGATCTTTCCACCCGGCGTCTTCTTCTTCGATGTGATAGTCCGGGGCCCTGTACACTCTTTGACTTCCTACTTCCGCTGCGTCTCTGTCTTTTGCTCTGGCTACGACAGCTTCGTCCGCTACTTGGCACCGCCGGCTTGGTCACCCTGGCGCTGATGCTATGTCGAAGTTGTCTAGTAGTTCAGTTATATCGTGTACTAGGGGCACACATGAGTCATTGTGTCACGCTTGTCAGCTTGGTCGCCATGTTCGGCTTCCCTTTTCCACTTCTGTGTCTCATGTGCAATATATTTTTGATCTTATTCATTGCAATTTGTGGACATCTCCTGTTATCAGTGTCTCGGGTTTTAAATATTATTTGGTGGTACTTGATGATTTCTCACATTTCTCTTGGAATTTTTCCTTATGTTTGAAATCTGAGACATTTGATACTCTCTCTCACTTCTTCACTTGGGTTTCCACACAATTTGGGTGTACTGTTCGAGCTCTCCAGTGTGACAACGGGCGCGAGTTTGACAACTCGCGACTCCGTGACTTTCTTCTTACACATGACACATAGCTACGCATGTCTTGTCCATACACATCTCCCCAAAATGGCAAGGCTGAGCGCATGCTTCGCACCACTAATGATGTCATGCGTTCCTTGATGTTTCAGGCATCTATCCCCACTCGATACTGGGTAGAGGCACTTCACACTGCCACCTTCCTCCTTAATCGCCTTCCCACCAAGGCGATTCGAGCATCGACTCCTTTCTTTGCTCTGTATGGCACTACCCCTCTCTACGACCACCTCCGTGTCTTCTGGTGCGCCTGCTACCCTAATCTTTCCGCCACTGCTCCACATAAGCTTGCGTCCCGCTCTACTAGGTGTGTCTTTCTTGGGTACTCCCTTGAGCATAAGGGATACGGTGCCTCGACCTCTCTACCCACCGCATTTTGATCTCTCGGCACGTCGTCTTCGACGAGTCCTCCTTCCCCTTTTCTTCCTCCACCTCTGGTTCAGCTGCAGAGTTGGACTCTCTTTTTTCTACTGACACCGAGGCTGCTCCACCACAGCTGCCTTGGCCTTTTTTTGCAGGTACATCAGCCGCCGGCTCACAGGTGGCTCCCACGACGTCGCCAGCTGCACCTTACGCAGCACCGACACCTGTGGTGACTCCGGTTGTGCCTACTACAACCACGACACGGCGGTTCACTGACCCTGCTCTCGTCTACCAGCGATGAGTGCGGGTTGGTGCCCAGGCTCCATCGACCCTGGGGACGAGTGCTGCACCACGCGTGGCACCGACGTCTCCTGTTGCGCCACGTGCAGCCCCGGTGTCTCCTATGGTTGCGCCACGCGCGGCCCCGGTGTCTCCGACCTCGCCTCCTGCACCACACGAGGCCCCGGCACTTCCTACGGCTGCGCCACGCGCAGCCCCGGTGTCTCCAGCCTCGACTCCTGCGCCACACGAGGCTCCGACGTCCCCTACAGCTGCGCCACGCGCGGCCCGAGCGTCTCCGGCCTGCGGGGACCTGACGACTACTCCGGCTCCCGCATCTCCTGTTGCGCCACGCGCGGCCCCTGTTCCACGGTTCGCCGACCCTGCTCTTGTCTACTAGCGACGAGAGCGGGTTGGTGCCTCTGCGCTTGCTCGTCCCGAGCCCTCGGTGTACCACCCACCATTGCTCCACCGGGACCCAGGGCACGTTCACCCGATGGTGACTAGACGTGCCGCTAGGGTTCTCCGGCCTCTTGAGAGGTTCTCCGGAGTGGTACTCTCTTCGACGACACCGACACCATCCACTTCCTCTTCGGTATCACCTATACCGACCTCCGTCCGTAGCGCCCTCGTTGACCCTTACTGGCGCCGCGCTATGGAGGAGGAGTATGCGGCCCTACTTGCCAACCGGACATGGGACCTTTTTCCCCATCCTTCCCGTGGCAACAATGTCACAGGCAAGTGGGTTTTCACGCATAAGAGGAAGGCGGATGGCTCCCTGGAGAGATATAAGGCTCGTTGGGTACTTCGGGGCTTCACTCAGCGCCCTGGAGTGGACTACGACGAGACCTTCAGTCCGCTGGTTAAGCCAGTGACAGTACGAACTGTTTTTTCATTGGCTCTCTCGCGTTCTTGGCCTGTCCACCAGCTGGACGTGAAGAACGCCTTCCTTCACGGGACGCTGACGGAGACGGTGTACTACAGTCAGCCGATAGGGTTCGTTGATTCAGCCTGTCCAGACTTGGTCTGCCTGCTGAAAAAGTCTCTATACGGGCTGAAGCAGGCGCCTCGGGCTTGGTACAGCCAGTTCGCCTCCTTCCTGGCCTCGCTTGGCTTCGTCGAGGCCAAGTCGGACACCTCGCTCTTCGTTTACAGGCATGAGGGTAACACTGTCTACCTCCTCCTGTACGTGGACGATATTGTCCTCACGGCGTCCAGCCCGGCTCTTCTTCAGCGCATGATCTCCGCCCTGCAGCGCGAGTTCGCAATGAAGGACCTCGGCCAGCTCCACCACTTCCTGGGCGTTGCGGTCGAGCACCGTCCGGACGCTCTGTTCCTCCACCAGTGCCAGTACTGCCTGGATATCCTCGAGCGAGCTGGCATGGCTGATTGCAAGTCATGCTCCACTCCCATGGACACCCAGGCGAAGCTGTCTTCGGCCAACGGCGCCTCGGTCGTCGACCCCACCTCTTACAGGAGTCTTGCAGGTGCCCTGCAGTATCTCACCTTCATCAGGCCGGACATCTCCTATGCGGTTCAGCAGGTGTGTCTCCACATGCATGATTCGCGGGAGACGCATCTCACGGCGATGAAGCGGATTCTTTGGTACCTGCACGGCTCCCTCAACTACGGCCTTCTACTTTGACGTGACTCGCCTTCTGAGCTGGTGGTCTACACCGACGCTGACTGGCCGGGGTGCCCTGATACCCGCTGCTCCACCTCTGGCTACACCGTCTTCCTGGGGGGAATATTGTCTCCTGGTCCTCGAAGCGGCAGCCCGTGGTTTCTCGCTCCAGTGCTGAGGCGGAGTACCGCGCCGTGGCTAATAGTGTAGCAGAGGCGTCTTGGCTCCAGCAGTTACTTCAGGAGCTCCACTCCCCTGTCGCCCGGAGCACGTTGGTCTACTGTGATAATGTTAGCGTTGTTTACCTCTCCACCAACCCCGTCCAGCACTAGCGCACGAAACATGTGGAGATTGATCTTCACTTTGTTCGTGAGCGGGTTGCACGCGGTGAGGTTCGAGTTCTCCATGTGCCGACGACATCACAGTTTGCCGACATCTTCACGAAGGGACTCCCGTCGACTTTGTTTTCTGAGTTTCGATCCAGTCTCAACATCTGTTGTGGCTAGATGTTGGGATTGCGGGGGGATGTTGGATTGTGTTGAGTTATGTGTTTGGGCCTAGCTGTATACCGGCCCATCTATGTATCTATAAATATGTACCTAGACCTATGGTTAATCAAGCATTCATTCTAGCCTTCTATCAAATATTATATAGGCCAAGCCCATTTATTCCAACAATCTCCCACCAGATCTCAAAGCCATTAGGAGAGAGGTCGTTCTCGTTCCTTGTTTGATATACTAGTGTTTCGGCAGAGACTGTGAAGTTGAACTTCTGCCTAGATCCTCAAGTTTCATCAGGTCACAACTTGAACAATGGACTACGCCTTGAATTGCAAGTTTTGTGTGAACTGACTTCACCCAAAGACCAGTACCAGTATTTGACTACCAGTAGCCTACCCCGCGGGTGGAGCATATGCGTCGTACTCTTTGGTCTCTTCATGAGCTTTCCAGAGATCACCCAAATCTCACAGACTGCAACGTTAGATAGTCAGAGCTCATATAGGTGTGTTTCCTTCAAGACTGCCCTGTAGGACGGCATCTTTGCTACACATAGCCAACAAAAACACATTAAGGCAATACGCCAACATGTCTTACAGTTTGAGAGTACAAGTGTGCATCTTCACATAGAGAGGGTATAAAGGAAGTACTCTCCTCGGTGAACCACTAGCTCGTTTTCCCATGTCCTAATTCACGGGATCTCCGATCACATAGGTTGGGTTACTACTATGGTGTCACATCAATGGGTCTCAAACCCATCTCTCTCGATGCACTTTCTATCACATTACGTGATATACCCTTCGTAAAGGGATCTGCTAGGTTTTTGTCTGTTTGTATGTACAAAACAGTAATAACTCTGGAGTTTCTCATTTTCCTGACAGATTTTAAACGTCTCTTGATGTGTCTTGATGATTTTGCATTATCCTTAGAATTGGTCACTTTGGCAATCACCGTCTGTTTGTCACAGTTCATAAGGATTGCCGGCAATGGTTTCTCAACTATAGGCAAATCCATCAAGAGCTCTCACAGCCATTCTGCCTCTGCAGTGGCTGTCTCTAAAGCAGTGAGTTCTGCTTCCATGGTTGACCTCGTCAAAATGGTCTGTTTGCAAGACCTCCATGATATAGCACCACCAGCTAGAGTGAACACATATCCACTCGTGGCATAGAGTTCATCAACATCAGAGATCCAGTTCGAATCACTATAACCCTCACGCACGGCCGGATACCCAGTATGGTGAATTCCATAACTCATTGTACCTCTCAAGTAGCGCATCACCCTTTAAAGTGCATGCCAATGATCTGTACCTGGGTTTGACATGAACCTGCTCAGTTTGCTCACAGCAAACGAGATATCAGGACGGGTTGCACAAGCTAGGTACATGAGTGAATCGATCATATGAGAATATCTGAGTTGATCTCTTGACTCTTTCTTGTTCTTTCTAAGTATCACGCTGGGATCATAAGGCGTTGGAGAAATCTTGCTATCCATAAAGCTGAACCGACTCAAGATTTTCTCAACATAGTGGGATTGACTTAAAGTAATTCCACTCTCATCCTTATTCAGCTTAATGTTCAAAATAACATTAGCTTCACATAGATCTTTCATATCAAAACACTTTGATAGAAAAGTCTTGAACTCAGAAATTATATTAATGCTCGTACCAAAAAATGAGTATATCATCCACATACAAAGCATAATATAATGCTATCGCCCCCACCATGGCGATAGTACACGCACCGATCAACCTCATTAATGAAAAAGCCCGCAGACGTCAAAGTACTATCGAACTTCTCATGCCATTGCTTAGGTGCTTGTTTCAGGCCATACAAGGATTTCAACAATTTGCACACCTTTGTCTCTTCACCTTTTACTACGAACCCATCAGGCTGTTCCATATAAATTTCCTCTTCCAACTCTCTATAAAGGAAATTTGTCTTCACATCCATTTGATGGATGATTAGACCATAAGAGGCAGCCAGAGAAAGTAGTAGACGAATTGTCGTCATTCTGGCGACAGGTGAATAGGTGTCAAAATAGTCTTCACTTTCCTTTTGAGTATAGCCCTTAGCAACTAGTCTCACCTTGTACTTTTCAATAGTACTGTCAGGCCTGAGCTTCTTCTTGAACACCCACTTGCAGCCTACTGGTTTGCACCCGTATGGCCGTTCAGTTAACTCCCAGGTTCCATTGGAAAGAATTGAGTCCATCTCACTATGAACTGCTTCTTTCCAGTCATCTGCATCAGGTGATGCATATGCCTCTGCTATGGATCTAGGAGTATCGTCCACAAGGTACACAATGAAATCATCACCGAAGGATTTTGCAATCCGTGATCTCTTACTCGACTGAGCTATTTCATTGTGTTCCTCCTCTGTAATATTCTCAAACAGTGTATCAAGAAACTCGCTAGTTGTGGTGGATTCAGGACAAATTTCAAAAGAGATCCTAGCAGTGCTATGCATATCTTTCATAGGAAAAATATTCTCAAAAAATGTTGCATCACGAGATTCCATAATAGTATCAACATGCATATCAGGTACCTCAGATTTGTCTACTAAAAATCTATATGCGATGCTCCGATGAGCATAGCCTAGAAAGATACAATCCACTGTCTTTGTTCCCAGCTTGCGTTTCTTAGTAATTGGAACATTGACCTTTGCCAAACATCCCCAAGTACGCAAGTATGAAAGTGATGGTTTTCTCCCAGCCCACTCTTTATAAGGAGTTTTCTCTTTATTCTTGTTTGGAACACGGTTTAGGACATGACATGAAGTCAATAGAGCCTCCCCCCACCATGCCTTAGATAAACCGGACGTGTCTAACATGGCATTCACCAAGTCACATAATGTGCGGTTTTTCCTCTCGGCTACCCCCATTTGATTGGGGTGAATAGGGAGGCGTCCTCTCATGTATAATATCGTGTTCTGCACAAAAATCATCAAATATTTTAGGAAAATACTCACCACCATGATCTGACCTAAGACGTTTGATCTTTGTCTCTAATTGAGTTTCTACTTCAGATTTATAGATTTTAAAGTAGTCTAAAGCTTCATCTTTAGTTAGCAATAAGTAAACATAGCAGAATGTAGTAGAATCGTCTATTAATGTCATAAAATATTTATTTCCACCTTTTGTCAACACACCATTCATCTCGCATAGATCAGAATGTATGAGTTCTAGTGGTGCTAAGTTTCTCTCCTCGGCTGCCTTGTGAGGCTTTCGAGGTTGCTTTGATTGCACACAACTATGGCACTTAGAACCTTTGACAATAGTGAATTTGGAATTAATTTAAGACTAGATAGCCGATTCATTAAACCAAAATTAACGTGACATAAACGAGAATTCCAAACACTTGCATCATCATTAATACCGCCACAAATATGGTTTACTGACTTATTATTAAACTCCAAAAGAGAAAAGCAGAACAGGCCTCCGCATTCATAGCCTTTACCAATAAATTGTCCATGCTTAGACACAACTATTTTATTGGACTCTAAAGCTACTTTAAACCCATCTTTGCATAGAAGGGTACCACTAACAAGATTCTTGTTCATAGTAGGGACATGCTGCACGTTCTTCAGCTGGACAATCTTTCCCGAAGTGAACTTCAGATCGACCGTGCCAATACCACGAACAGAAGCATGTGACCCATTCCCCATTAGGACGGCGGAATCCCAGACGAACTGGTAAGAAGTAAACATGGACATGTCAGAATATACATGAACATTAGCACCCGTATCAAACCACCAAGATGGTGTTTGAGAAATAGAAAGAACAGTAAAGGAATTATCGTACCCATCTGCATTGCTGGATGTCACGATGTTGACATTCTTTTTCCCTCTGCGATCTGCCCTCTCAGGGCAGTTCTTGGAAATATGTCCCTGCTCCCCACAGGTGTAGCAGCAGCCATCATTGGCTTTGTTTGACTTCTTCTTCTTGAAAGCAGTAGTTTTGTTTGGCTTGAATAGAGACTTGTTCCCTTTGTTCTTGACATAGGGTTTCTGCACCATATTAGCATTAGCGCTAGATTGACCCTCGCGTCCTTTCTCAGTAGCGTCCTTAGCCCGAGCCTTCTCCTCAACATTAAGAGATGCTATCAGATTTTCAACTAATATTTCCTGTATCTTGTGTTTGAGGGTTGTGGCAAAGTTCCTCCACGATGGAGGTAACTTTGCAATAATGCACCCAGCCACAAACTTGTCGGTTAAAGGACACTTAAGGAGATTGAGTTCTCTCGTGAGGCAATGTATTTCATGAGCTTGTTCAACTACAGGACGACTGTTAACCATCTTGTAGTCATGAAAATTCTCCATGATATACAGTTCACCGCCTGCATCAGCTGCACCATACTTAGCGTTAAGTGCATCCTAGAGCTCTTTCCCATCTGTGACTATTAGATAGACATCACAAAGTTTATTATCAAGAACACTTAAGATGCATCCTCTTAGGGCAGAATTGGCTTCTTTGAACTTTGTCTGTTCTTCAACAGACAAAGGACCTTGAGGCCTGCCCTCGGTTACCCAGAAGATCTTAAACGATTGGAGCTAGAGCGTGGCCTTAACTTGCCACCTCTTAAAG
The DNA here is from genome assembly GCA_036927565.1 of Tuctoria greenei. Taxonomy (NCBI): domain Eukaryota; kingdom Viridiplantae; phylum Streptophyta; class Magnoliopsida; order Poales; family Poaceae; genus Tuctoria; species Tuctoria greenei. The sequence continues at coordinate 283,955,207 of JAYESD010000002.1, read as the reverse complement.
TGCACGCCAGAGAATTTCTCCGGCCTCAGTGCATCGGCTAGAGTCATCATGTTCAACTCAGAAAATTGCCTTATAAGGTTTTTGGATTGTTAGAAAATAGGAGGCAATTTACTGAACAATCCGGAAGAACACGAGAAAACCAGCAACGATCGGCGGACAAACGAGACGAGAAATAACGCGTACCGATTTGAAGCCGAATGCATCGCTGTAGATCCGACAGCGAACAGCCGCTGTAGGCGTTGTTGACGACGATGAGTCGCAGCGCCCGATCTCCTCGGTAGACGAGCCGTGGTGAAGAACGCAAGCAGTCGCGTGGAGCGCTTCCCAAAAACCTTATTCGCCCTCTCCCGGTGCAGGATCGCAAGGGCGAGCAGTTCCGGAGAACTGCTCTCCCGATCGTCGGTGCACGCCGGCGCTCGGGATGGAGTAGACTAGAAGGCGGCGCAAGGAACGCGAACGTGGGAACGATCTGATCGTAGGATGCCCTGCCGTACCGCGGATCCCGTATTTATAGAGTCCCAGGAGGCGGTTCGTATGTGATCCGGAGGGTCCAGATCCGAACTGACTCCGCAGTCGTAGACGCGTTCGTCTCCAACGACTTGGACTCTGACTCGATAGCCCCAAAAATTCGGAAGCCCAAAAGCCAAAGCCCAATTTAATTTGCTGCAAAAATATAAAATCTGGGCTCGACTCGAGGCTCGAATTCACACGAACACACGCGCGCAAGCGGGGCGGGGCGGGGCGAGGCGAGCGAGGAGGAAGAGGAGGAGCGCGCGTGGGCCACCCCTCTCTTCCTCTCTTCTCTCTCACTCAAAGAGTGGAAGAGCAACCTCCCTTATATGTAGGGGTTGCTCCAATTCCACTTCCCATGTGGGACTAAACACTTAGCACCCACTAGTACAATAAGCCTCATCACAGGCGGCTCCAAATCTATTATCACAAACGACTTTTAAAACCACTTGAAACGAAGAGCCTGTGATAATCCGCAATTTCATAGGCGGAGAAGTGATACCGCTTGTGAAGACACATTATCATAGGCGGTTCTTTACTTAGGCTAGCCGCCTGTGAAGATATTTTATCACAGACGGGTCGTGTAGCATATATAACCACCTGTGATAAATGACTTATCACAGGCGGGTATTGAAGCATAACTAGCCGCCTATGATAATGTGTCTTCACAGGCGGGTATTGAAGCATAACTAACCACCTATGATAATGGTGTTATCACAGACGGATGTTTACCTACATCAGCCATCTGTGAAGACCTTTTAACGCAGTCGGTTTCTACCATAACAGTCACTGCCTGTGAAAATTAGGTTATCACAGCTGGTTCTTTACTTGTATCTAGCCGCCTGTGATAATTGTTTTTCACAGTCATGCCTAGCCGTTGGTTAATAACCGCCTGTGATAAGGTATAACCTATGTAGTACTACTGCTGTTATTTCTAATTTCCAGGTCAATTCAATATAATCACAAAACAAAAAACAACAATATCATCACAGAACAAAAGTCAACAATATTATCATCACAGAAGTCAATTTCACTAAAACAATATACATATGTACAAGTTATTGATACAATTCATCTCAAAGTTTACAAGTTTTTACTAAAAACTGTTTCTATTTGCATAGTCGCATATTAACTCTACATGAAGTGTTGCATGAATAAAAAGATGGAAGCATTCTAGGATTTGATAAGGCATTCTAGGGTTTAAGGCGACTGACCAAAAGGTTCCTATACATTGCGAGGGTGACAAGCATGTTAAAGTTGATCACCAGCAATGACAATTTTATCTTTTTATTCTAAATAGGCTAGCTTCGTTCAGAGTGGCGACCACGTTCTTGAGGTTTACTAGGTGGTGCCTAGCTCCGGACCTATAACTGATCAAGCAAGGGACAAAAAGCAAATCCTCTAGCCTTTTTCTAGTATCAAGAATCGCAAAGTGTGGCACTTGGATTTGGATGGTGAGGTGAGGCGAGACGAGGTAGTTGCAGGCGAAAAGAGACACTCTTTTTCAGTGATCATCTTTACAACCGTGGGATTTGCACGGTAAAAAAAAAAGATAAAAGACCCACATTCTCAAACGAATCAGGAATCCGGAAACATTTGCCAAAATCTAATCCTGGTGTGCCCGACCGCACCAAATGGGCTCATCATGGCAGCAGGTTCAACCATCATGAAAGGCATTACGTACCCCACATATGATGGCACCAAGGATTTCTGGGATGGTCAATTGTCCTGGCTGTTTAGAAAATAGGACAGGGAAGTCGACACCTCTTATAGTGATAAACTTGGTGAGTTCTAGAGGTTCACGAGGTTTAGGTGACTTGATCAAGTCTGGGCATATGAAACCTTTGGTGGAATATTTCTGATAGGATGGGATTAACCAGGTCGAGGGGTTGGGGGCTTATTTTTGAAATCCCCCTTCATGTGACTCCAAATCCTATATGGATTGTAACTCAATTCGTACTAGGACTAGGACTGGTTCCTAAACTGAATCTGACTCCTAACTCTATTCAGAGTAGGACTCTACTAATATCGTTAAGGACGAAATCTGCTTTATCTAGAACAATCATATACCCCTAGACTGGTGTTTCCGCAACTTTGTCCAAAGTCCAAGTTTGACTCCTCTACTAGGTGCACCAGATACCCAGATAATCCAACAAAAATGAAGTCCCAATATATCTAGTTTGATACAAATGGTGCTAACAAATCATAAATGGGTACATAAACTTTTTTCCTGTGAAATGCCTTAATATTAAGCTGAGTTCAATAATGGGATACATAATTGTTTTAATGCATGCAATCCTTCTGTAATTCTTCACATCATCATGATTGAATAAGCTATTCAATAAACAAACTCATAGTCATATAACAGCTACACTATCAGCAAGAATTATTCAACATAGTAATATATCATTCTCCAAAGGATAAGATACATATATGTTTATTGTACATGTTCATGTATTTCAATTTGACCATTGTACTAAAAAATGCAAATCGTAGCCAGTAATTTCGTTCAATTGTGCCAATATGGCCATTATCATCACAATCCTACGTATTTGAGTGACACATCATATGTTTGGCATCCAGCACCGCTAGAAGATGGACACACCTACTTCCAATAGAGTTCTCGTTGCAGTTACCCCCTCAACCTAACTCATTTTGTGTATCGAGTGTGAGTCACCATGAATATTCCAGTTCATTACGTATTCGAATTCCGGTCAGGTGAGGACATTGGGTTGCTGGAACTGCTGTTGCGTAGAATTGATGGAAGTACACCGACAACCCAAGGATGCCTACCCACCGAACCCTAAGCAAAGATGCCACCGAACTTGACAGTTTTTCGAATTCCACCGAACCCTAACCAAGGATGCCTACCATTTTCCAATTCCCAAACCCTAACCAAGGATATGCAAGGCGGCGGCGAGGGCGGGGAGGGAGGCGGCACGACGAAGGAGGATGGAAGGTCGAAGGGTTTAGGGTTTACCTTGAAGCTCGGCAGCAACGGTAATGGCTTCGCTCAGCGTACCTGGAAGTGACGAGGGCGAAGCTCGGCGGCGACGGCGAAGCTCGACGAAGGCGAAGCTCGACGGCGTACCTGGAAGTGACGAGGGCGAACACTTGGCGGCAAATGAAATTTTGGCAGCCTAACGATGTCTAAGTGTTTCGCCCGGGTTAGGTTTTTCCAACGCTGCCAAGGGGTATATATAGACTCCCATTTTCTCAGGCGGATTTTAAGTACCGACCGCCTGAGAAGATTGTTATCTCAGGCGGGTTTTACTTACCAACCGCCCGAGAAGATACAATTATCTCAGACGGTTGGTTAGCAACACCCGTCTGAGATAAACATCTTCTCAGACGGTTATTAATTACCAACCGCCTGTGAAGATATTTACTTCTTCTTAATTAATATGTGTTCATAATTTGATGAACGCCTACATAAAGACCCCTCACCAACCGCCTCTGAGGTTCTTAATTAATATGTGTCGACGACCGTGCGCGACCTTTCTTTTCCCCGAGGCGCGACCTTTCAATGCGCGGTAAACCAACTGCTCCATCTTCCACTCCGCGCGGCCTTAAAGACGCGCTATCACCCGTTAGTTCTCCACAAGTGCATCACTCACTTTGAATCCTCTTGTTTTCTTCGTCTTCCTCTGCTCCGACGACCCAACACCACTATGGCTGACCTTCCGCCGCCAAGCCCTCCGAGGGAGCCACCTTGCAAGAAACTATGTTGCAGCTCCCTCGAGAAGATCAACACCGAGCAGCGCCTCCTCATGGCGCGAGAGGCGTACAACAATACGTCTCGCGCCATGAGCGCCTTGGGGCTGGGTACCCTTCCAGAGTATCCTGGAATGGGTACCATGGGCCACTACCTCTATGCCCTTACGGGGGTGACTGATCATCTCGACATTCTGTTCGCGACGATGGCACAGGTTCTTGGCCCCGAGGGCCGTAGAACGCTGGTGGAGGCGACGGCTAGCAACCTCGGGGTTGCACCGCCGGTGCAGCCGGTGCAGTCGTCCCTGTCTCCTGTTGCACCGGTGCCGGAATCGCCGCCGGAGGACGAGGAGGAGGAGGAGGAGGAAGAGGAGTAGGAGTAGGAGTAAGATTTAATTGGTTTTTCTCTTTGTTATTTTTAGTTGCTTCTGTTTTGTAAATATTGTTAATGAATGAAATCTATCTTTGTTCATCTATGTGATTGAATATTACTTGTGTATCTTGTGTGTTCTTGTGTGTTCTTGTGTAAATATTGTGCATCTTGTGTGTTCTTTTGTGAGATGTGTGATTGAATATTGTTAATGAATGAGTATCTTGTGTGTTCTTCAACCGTGTGAATGAATGAATGTGTAGTGTGTTCATCGTTAATTAAAACACGTCTGAGAAGAATATTATCTCAGACGGTTGATAAGTAATACCCACCTGAGATAAACATCTTCTCAGACGGTTGATAAGTACCAACCGTCTGTGAAGATATTTACTTCTTCTTAATTAATATTCTTGATTAAATGTGGTCCTTTAAAAAGGCAAAAATCCACTTTCTTGTAATATTATTGATAAGTAAAGGTTACCATTAAATTTCACTTCATAAATCCTTTGAAATGGGTCAGAACATAAAAAACATACAACAAACACTATTTTTCATTTTTCTATCTTGATGAATATAATGCTTTTTTCATTTATTTTTTCAGTGGACATTTTTACTCATCATACCAACCTCTATGATTTTTTTCAGATTTTTTTAATTTTTTTTGAATCAATGTGTGTTCAAAATTTAATGAATGCCTCATATGTATATGAGCATTTAGTTAGAATGGTGGATAATTTGAAGTTTGACATGTTGGAATGCTTTTAAAAAAAATTAAAAAAATTCATACATATATAAATTATACAAATATGTTCATACCAACAATTTTGAGTGAAGGAACTTTTTTTTATGAGATACACAAATGTGAATAATATGTGAGTAGAAATTAATTTGATATTTACCAACACATTACAATGTCAGCTATACAAGTTTTAAAATATTTTGTTCATGTGGTAGATATTAATTTTATACAAATGTAGAAGAAAGAATCATCGAATTTGGACACAATTTGCAGAATCTAAACATGTCTGAGTTTTATATTGGAATCTAAATAAAAAGAAGCAAGGGATAAGGAAACTGAAGAACAGTATCGGGCATTATCTCAAACGGTTGGTAAGTAATACCCGCCTGTGATAAACATCTTGTCAGGCGGTTGGTAAGTACCAACCGCTTGTGAAGATATTTACTTCTTCTTAATTAATATTCTTGATTAAATGTGGTCCTTTAAAAAGGCAAAAATCCACTTTCTTGTAATATTATTGATAAGTAAAGGTTACCATTAAATTGCACTTCATAAATCCTTTGAAATTGGTCAGAACATAAAAAACATACAACAAATGCTATTTTTCATTTTTCTATCTTGATGAATATAATGATTTTTTCATTTATTTTTTCAGTGGACATTTTTACTAATCATACCAACCTCTATGAATGTTTTCAGATTTTTTTAAATTTTTTTGAATCAATATGTTCATAATTTGATGAATGCCTTATATGTATATGAGCATCTAGTTAGAATGGTGGATAATTTGAAGTTTGACATGTTGGAATGATTTTAAAAAAATTAAAAAAAATTCATACATGTATAAATTATACAAATATGTTCATACCAACAATTTTGAGTGAATAAACTTTTTTTTTATGAGATACACAAATGTGAATAATATGTGAGTAGAAATTAGTTTGATATTTACCAAAACATTACAATGTCAGCTATACAAGTTTTAAAAATATTTTGTTCAGGTGGTAGATGTTAATTTTATACAAATATAGAAGAAAAAATCATCGAATTTGGACACAATTTGCAGAATCTAAACATGTTTGGGTATTTATATTGGAATCTAAATAAAAAATAAGCAAGGGATAAGGAAACTGAAGAACAGTATCGGGCATTATCTCAGACGGTTGGTAAGTAGTACCCGCCTGAGATAAATATCTTCTCAAGCGGTTGGTAAGTACCAACCGCCTGTGAAGATATTTACTTCTTCTTAATTAATATTCTTGATTAAATGTGGTCCTTTAAAAAGGCAAAAATCCACTTTCTTGTAATATTATTAATAAGTAAAGGTTACCATTAAATTGCACTTCATAAATCCTTTGAAATTGGTCAGAACATAAAAAACATACAACAAATGCTATTTTTCATTTTTCTATCTTGATGAATATAATGCTTTTTTCATTTATTTTTCCAGTGGACATTTTTACTCATCATACCAACCTCTACGGATTAAATTCACGTATAGACCTAGTAAATCTTGATTTGAGACCAGAGCTTCATCCAGTAGAAAAGGTGAACGAGAAGCATTACCTTCCCCCAGCCAGCTACAACTTGACGCTAGAAGAGAAAAAAGCAATTTGCGAATGTTTGCGTGGGATCAAAGTGCCCACGAGTTTCTCATCCAATATCCGCAAACTAGTCTCGATGAAAGACTTGTCTTTATTCGGTTATAATTCTCACGACTGTCACATGATGATGACAGTTTTCCTTGCCATTGCAATAAGAGTAATCAAACCTGAGCATATAAAAGTTGTCATCACACGTTTGTGTTACTTCTTCAATGCAGTATCGCAAAAGGTGATAGCACGTGAAGATTTAGACTATCTGAAAACATACATCATCGAGACAATGTGCAAGCTTGAGATGTGTTTCCCACCATCCTTTTTTGATATGCAAGTACACCTAATCATACATCTTGTTGATCAGATAAAAGCATTGGGGCCACTATATTTACATCATATGTTTTCATTAGAGAGATATTTAGGAGTATTAAAAGGTTATGTGCGGAACCGTGCTCACCCAGAGGGTTCAATTATGGAAGGATACACCACTGAATAAGTGATTGAGGGTTGCGCTGATTACATCAAAGATGGAAAATCGATAGGTGTGCCTATACCGGTACATGAGGGTAGACTACGTGGGAGAGGTAAAGTGAGTAAGAAAACTTTTATTGTTCAAGATTACAAGAATGTACACCGTTCACATTTTGGTGTACTACAACAGCTCACAATAGTTGAGCCGTACATCGAGGAACACCAAATTGAGCTTCGTGATAAAAACCAAGACCGCACAGATGACTGGATCATGGAAGAGGACAGAAGATGTTTCACTGAATGGTTAATGGACAAAAATATATCATACGGAAACACTATAGAAGAGGCAACAATGAAGAAGTTAGCTTCTGACCCATCTGCTTTGGTAACATCATGGCAAACATATGACATCAATGGTTACACATTTTACACTAAAGAAAAAGACGGTAAGAGTGTTGCACAAAATAGTGGTGTTCGTATTGAGGCTTATGATTCACAAGGGCAGAAGACCACATACTTTGGGTTCATAGAGGAAATATGGGAACTTGATTATGGCGAAAGAATGGTAATGCCCGTATTTAAGTGCCAATGGGTCAAACATCCTAATGGTTTGAAAGTGTACAATTACGGGCTGACACTGGTAGACTTGAATAAAGTGGGTTACAAAGATGACCTGTGGGTTCTCGCCGATAATGTTGCACAAGTTTCTTATGTTCAAGATCTGGAAACTGAGAAGTTGCACGTAGTTGTTTCTGGAAAGCAAAATATTGTTGGGGTTGAGAATGTGGGAGATAATGAAGAGGAATATAATCAGTATGAAGAGATGTACCTTTTCACCGAACCAGAAAACATCAAGCGCGTAGAGAGAAGCATTAAAAAGAATTTGAAACCCTATATGCGAGAAGATGTCAATGCTGGAAAAAATGTATATAGCAATGCGAGATGATATATATTGTATATATTTGTATCTTCTGAAATCAACTTAGAACAATGTTGGTATATGGATTGTGTCCTTTTGCATTTGTATACATATGCGTTTGGACTCAATAATTTGGAAGTCTGGAAGTTTGGTCTTTCAGATAATGATGTCTCGGGCGTGTAGCCGATTGAAGGAGGAGCGCTTGGCGTGACGCAAGAACCATCCCCATGTATGTACATATGGCACACCGGTCGCATGGTTGTATATACATATGTATCTGTAATGGACTGATGAACTTAACTGTAGTTTGTTTTTTCAACTTGTTTGTTTTTGATATTTTCAATTTCTCCGCGTAGGGTTTCTCTGCGAAGCCTGAATCGGGAGATTTATTGTAGTGGCAGTGCATCGTCCCTGGTAAAGAAGGGGTAAGTCATGAAGAACAAGCACAATATGAGTTTAACCATCGTCCTCCTATTAATAATTTTTTTTGCAGACTGAATGGGAAGATGGTTACTACCCCCTGACAATCTCCTTCTCTGAGGACTATCCCTTGGTGCCTCCAAGATGCGCCTTTCCAATTGGGTTCTTCCACCCAAATGTCCATCGTTCGGGAGCACACTGCATCGGGATTCTTGATCAAGAGACTGTAAGATAGACATATTTTGTTCATGTAATTATTACTTATAATTGTTGTCAAACTTATTTGAACTGGTTTCTTATATTACTTAAATTATATTTCGTAGGGGTGGTGCAGTACTTTTACAATCAAAACTATACTACTTAAAGTTCAGCGTTTGCTGCATCAGCCAAATGTGCCTGATGTTGAAAATGATTGCTATAATCTACTTATCAAGGTTAGATGACACTTTGACTTAGTGACCAATATAGGTTATTCATTCTTCCTTCGACATTTGTTAATTTAAATAATGTCAATATTTTCAGGATCCAGCGGAATATAAGATACGTGTTCAGGAGCAAGCAGGACGGTACAAATTAGATTGATCGATAGGAGCTTCATCGTCGATCTACAATGAATGTAGCATGATTTTTGTTCAGTGTGTAAAGAAATTATCTTTGAACAATTGTAAAGCATCTAATGGTGTATTATCACAATTAAGCCAGCCTCACTGGTGATCGAGCATTTCCTATAATGCATTACTGTACTAGTATCCGCTCATCTGTGTTTTTTCCTGATACAATTTTCCCTGCAACGACTACATATGGTTGTGATAATTGCAACGACTACATCCCTGTAATTTCATTGAAAACCGCTTGTGATAATTGAACAACTACATACGGTTCTTAAACAATGACCGTCACTGAAAATATATGATCTTCTCAGGCCGTTGTTAATTAAGAACTGTCTGTGAAGTTCATTACATTACAGACGGTTATTAATTAAGAACCGCCTATGAAGATCATGTATTTACCTAGACGGTTGTTTCTTAAAATCCGTCTGTGAAGTTCATTGCATTACAGGCGGTTCTTAATTAAGAACCGCCTGTGAAGATCATGTATTTACCCAGAGGTTGTTCTTTATAATCCGCTTGTGTTGTTCTTTCATCACAGGCAGTTATTATATCATTCTTCATCACAATTTGAGGCGCCTGTAAAAATGTTTTTTGTAGTAGTGACCACTCCCTCTTGCCCTAATGGGCCTTTGAGATTTATTGGAAATTAATTCTAAATATTATATGGACCAAACTCATTTATTCCAACAGTTATTATTACTGGTGGTGCTACGTAAACTTAATGCTAAAAGCCATTTGTATCCTGAGAACCGGCGAGAGGCCGGAGTAGCCAGCACCTCGAAGTGTGAGGATTGCCGTCTGGATTCGATCCGAATCGTTAGGTATCTCATCTCTCTCTTAAAGTATCCGGAGCGCTACCGCATGTTAAAAAAACTTGTAGCCGGGTCTATCCAGCGATGCTGCCAATGCCATGTCCTTCATGGATCGGCAGAGGACCTTCAAGATCAGAGCTACGCGCGCGCAGCGAACATCTATTACCTTTGTCTGCAGCACTGTTGCCTGTCCGCATGCAGTACGTACATGAACCCGATCTAAAACTCCTGAATGGAAAGCCGCATGCCTTTGATCCGTTCCTGCATGCAAACTCACATCAGGATCCCGATGGGGAGGCGAGACAGTGCTGCACTCCCTTCCTGTTTGGCTGTTATTCCTTAGCTTCCTCAACGGCTATATATGAAAAGTGTTTATCGCTAGCTGTTGTTACAGGCACTGGAGTGTATAATCCACTGTGCTAATTTATTTACGTACAGTAATTAAACCACAGTAATTTTCAAGTGAACCCAGTTTGTTTATACTGCATGCGGTTGGTCAGATAACATGCAGTCGAGAAATAAAAACGCACGCAGTTCGACTGTGCAATCATAGCGCTGCCTGCAACGTGTTCTAGAATCTAGAGAGGCTCCAAATTTTCTTTTTACATTTTCCTTTTGTGGGTGATGATGGATCATTGGATCCCAAACTTGCCCGGCCTTGAGCCGCGCCATGAGTATGCCTGCGTATCTGCTTCTTCCGCATCCACTGCTTATTTCTTTCTCCTTCCCAAATCACTTATCATTAAGATAAACTTTTTAATTTAAAATTGAACTAAAAAAATTATTCTAACGATAAGTAATTTGGAAAGGAGAGAGTACATAGTTTAAGACATGCATTGGCGACAAGCACGATTCCCTGCGCATGAATAATGCTTGGTGCTTCTGCAGCTTCTCTTCTCTTCCTTTGCGAGCAAGTCTGTCTAGCTAGCCTCACGACATCTTGATGAACCCTAGCTAGCTAGCGATACGTAAAACAAACAAATGAAGCGACGAGATGGCCGGTGGTCATAGTCGACATAAAGTTTTGTTAGCATTCTGTTTAGTAGAGATCGAGCGTACGGGCTGTCGACACTGTCACTGCCGCTTGCTAATATAAGCGAATAAATGTTGCAAGAGATCGATCAATAGACTGAACTGAATCCTGATCGCTGCTTTCTAATTTCTTTCATCAGGTCGAATCACACAATAATCGCACGAACACTCTGGCTGCCCGGCCTGATATTTCCGTAGATAATTAGTGAGCTCCTCAAGATGGGACCCGCCGCGCCCATGACTGGCAGCTGGTATATATATAACGGCGAAGTGGTGGTGCACTCGAGTGCAAGCAAAGTTTAGCCATGCTGGAGTTAGATCTCTCTCCTCTATCCTGCCTGCAGTGTCACCACTGACGCGATCGAGGAGCTAGCTCGCACAAGTTATCTGGGGGAAGAGAGCAGCAGCTGGGTAGATGGATAGTGAAGGTCGCATGGAGGTCAAGGAGGAAGAGGCTGTGGAGGTGATGGTGGACCTGCAGACGTCGGTGCCGTCTCGGTTCAGGAGGATATGCGTCTTCTGCGGGAGCAGCCAGGGCAAGAAGAAGAGCTACCAGGACGCTGCCGTTGAGCTTGGCAAGGAGTTGGTACGTCCATCTCCTTCCTCTCCCTCCATAGTTCTGTGGCTTGTTTGGTCGTGTCACTTCTGCTGTTGTTGAAACATTTGTCTGTTTTGACGATCAACGTACGGTAGCATGGTAGTCAGCACGAGTAAGTTTTTTTGTCTTCTTCTTTTGCAACTCCACGTGGTGGCTTATCTTGTTTTTGTTCTAGCTTAATTATTGTCACTTTTGTGGTGGCAACGACTCTCTGCTGTGATTGTTCTTAAGACTTAAGAGAACATATACATCGTATGCATATGGAGTAGCAGCACATGTTGGGTGAGCTATTTCAGAAGCGAAACCATATTTGCGCACGCATACGCATATAAACTGAAGATACACTCACCCACTACACTGTAAAGATGGTTTTTGAAGTTACCAATATTACCTTAAACTAGTTGGATGACAGATAGAATCAGCAAACCAAATATAATATTATTATCAACAACCTAGATATACCTAAAATTTATATTGTATTTGGATGTCTCAATTTATTTTTGTAATATAATCTTTATTTCCTATCACTATTATTTTTTACTTTTTGTATTCCTAATCACGGTGACAATTAATCACAAACATTTAGATAATTAGGATTATTTTCTGGTAATGGCAATGGTGAGTAATTTAAAAATATATGGAGGATTATTTTAGTCTAATATTTTTATAACATTACTGGTGGGTAATTTTCAAACTTATTTGGGTGTATTTTAAATTATTATTTTATAATAGCAATAGTGGGTAATATATATATATATATATATATATATATATATATATATATATATATATAATGGTATTTGACCTACTTTTTCATAACGACGATGACGGGTAATTTTTCTTTCTTTTTATGATTAACAATAATTTTCGGCCTTGAGAGCGAACGTGTGTCAGCTCTATTTGTGGGCCAAATAAATATATAATAGATCCGTTACCAAAGTACAAATTTGGAATTGAAACTTTTGCAGGTTTAAAAAACTTACTGTGTACTATATACATGAATCTCTTTTGATATATATTTGAAACACCATAGTCTCTCTGCCATGTACTTTTCACAAATAGGGACACGTACGCTCTCCATGGCACCAGAGCTCACCTCATATAATATTGATGCTCCACTAGTTATCTCTTTTATACGGATTTACAATTCTATCTTAAAAGATATATACTGGGTGACGACAGCTAACTCCCACTTCATTCGCCTCTATCTCATGATATTGCATAGACGCAAAGAACATAAAAAATGTAACGTCTCTGACATTCACCTAGATACTGTAAATATACTAGAAGTTATTTAATCAAGTGAACTTCCATCGATCAGAATACTTAAGCACACGAGAACTGTCGTTGCAGGTTGCAAGGAACATTGGTCTTGTCTATGGCGGAGGAAGTGTCGGTCTAATGGGGCTGGTCTCTCGAGCGGTCTACAATGGAGGGAGGCACGTCATTGGGTATGTAAACAGTAATGATGAGCATTCTTCAGCACTCGCACATGAAAAGAATAGACACAAAAAACTTTGTAAAATCATGGCAAAAGAGTTGGATTTGCCGCTTCTTCCTCAGGTGCTAAATATTATATAAATTTGTCATCTCATTGTTCCTACATGTGCAGGGTGATTCCCAAGACCCTCATGCCTAGAGAGGTATTAACCACGATCTCTTCCACCTTCCAGCCCCTAATCCTGTCATTGTTTAATCACATGCAATGATTCCCATGAATTCGGTAAAGCATGGTAGATCAGATTCTTTTTCAACTTATGTTCCTAGTGCTATAGCCATCTGTAAGTGTTTTCTAGGTTTCTGTACAGTATTGTATAGATTAATACTTATCAATTACTCGCTTCTTGTTTGAAATATTTATTACCGGTTAGTTCAAAAATAAATCAATCGGTAACAAATATTCGAATGAAGAGGGAGTAAGTAGCTAGATGAGTACAAATGTATATACCCGGCCTCTCTGAAGAAGTTGCATCTGTATATATCTTTCTTGCTAGTGGAAACAACAACGATGCAATCTTATCTGCTCCTGAAAGATCACGTGTGGAATGTTCTCAGTGAAATCTTGTTTTCCTTTGATCTCGTAGACGATATCTTTGTTGATCCTGACTGCATGCTGCTTCTAGTGCCTGCCCCTTTGTTCTTCAGGCGGCTTTGATCCTTTTAAGCAGATACTGACTTGTTAATAAAAAAGAAACGCCAGCCACATTTCCTTTTTGTCCCCCCACAACAACGCCATGATTGCTTCTCCTGACCCGTGCTGGACTGTCGTCTCATCACTGATGAAACATTTTAAACTACTCCTGAACCATACTGGCCTGTTATATATTAATGTTCGCTTATGTGTGTGTGTGCAGATAACGGGTGAGACAGTCGGGGAGCTGAAGCCAGTGGCCGATATGCATCAGAGGAAGGCTGAGATGGCCAGGCAATCTGACGCTTTCATAGCACTCCCTGGTAATATTATAATCGATCTTAATTAACATCTGGGTGATTTTTTAATAATCACCATGCTGAGCCGACATGCAGGAGTAGTTCACTTTTTATTGTCCCTTTCCCTGCCTTGTCATGTCACATACTGCATGAGTAGTGGAAGCGTGAGTCGAAAGTTGTAAAGCAGGGTGCATGCATGGGTTTGACTTTGACCTCCCAAATTGGCTAGCCTTTGCCTGGTTCCGGTTGGTGCTCCTTATGTGCATGGGCTGTACTTTATGAAAAATCAGGTTCCCAGCTGAAGCATATTCCGGGTAGTGAAGATAATTTGATCCTACTAGCTACCAACTGTTTATCTACTCCCTCCTTCACATAATAGATGTCATTAAGACATCAACCTGTAGTTCATTTTTAGTTGTTTTCTTTGTCCAAAACGACATCTATTGTGGGATAGAGGGATTATGTCACACATAAATGTGGAATTTGTTTCAGCTATCCAAGCATTTGAGGTGTGCCAAAAAATCATAACTCTGACAAGGGTAAAATAATGTTCCCTTGATTTTGCAGGGGGGTACGGAACGCTTGAAGAGCTGCTAGAAGTAATTGCATGGGCTCAGCTTGGCATTCACGACAAGCCGGTAAATTTGCACGTCACGCACTGTAGATTCATACAGTACTACGTACCACAAGCCTCAATAATTTTTCACAGTGCTCGATGCATGGAAAATTACAATGGGGATGATGCTGCAGGTCGGGCTGCTGAATGTGGACGGGTACTACAACTCTTTACTGTCTTTCATCGACAAAGCTGTGGAGGAAGAGTTCATCAGTCCCACTGCTCGCAATATCATCGTGCTGGCTCCAGCACCGAAAGAACTGCTCCAGAAGTTGGAGGTGCGTGCCTTATCTGACAAAATTACCATCACTTCATGTATTACCTGTATATGTTTAGTTCCGTACTTTCTTCATAACATAAACTACGGTACTGCAAATTTAGAGCTCTGTTTCTGAAATTCTGATGCATGATACTGCTTGAAGAAAATGAAATTGTCACTTATTTATATATATATATATATATATATATATATATATATATATATGTAAATGCAAGCAGGAAGTTATGTGATTGATCATAGTGGAAAAACTTACATGAATTTGATTCTGAATGACAGGATTACCCCCCTCGGCATGAGAAAGTAGTGCCGAAGACGAAGTGGGAGACGGAACAGCTGAGCTACTGCAAGACCTGCGAGATCCCGGGGCTGAAAGAAGGGACGGCGATCATTGAAGCACAGCAAGGAAGCATGATGTAGGTGTTTTTGCAGACTTGCGCAAGTGGCGATTTAGGAAAAAAAACGAGCAAGAACTGCAGAGAGAATTACTATCTCCATCCTAAATTACTTGTCACTCTCTACTTCAAAAAATAAATTAGAGAGTGACAAGTAATTTGAGATTGAGAGAATCACTTCAGATTGCTTTTAATTTCTGTAACTCCAGTAGAAGCTGCCTAATCAGTCTACTACCACCTAATGTTGGGAAATGGGAAGCATCTATTGATGAGTCTACTACTGCCTACCAGCTGCATTGTTCGTGTAGACACTACTACAAAAAGCATTTTTACAGGCGCCTCATTTTTTCAAACACAGGCGGTCCTTAAAAATATGCGACTGTGATGACGAATGATATAATAACCGTCTGTGATGAAAGAACAACACAGGCGGATTTTAAAGAACAACCGTCTAGGTAAATACATGATCTTCAGAATCGGTTCTTAATTAAGAACTGCCTGTAATGCAACGAACTTCACAGACGGATTTTAAGAAACAACCGTCTGGGTAAATACATGATCTTCACAGACGGTTATTAATTATTAACCGTCTGCAATGCAATGAACTTCACAGGCGGATTTTAAGAAACAACCGTATGGGTAAATACATGATCTTCACAGACGGTTATTAATTATCAACCGTCTGCAATGCCATGAACTTCACAGACGGATTTTAAGAAACAACCGTCTGGGTAAATACATGATCTTCGTTGGCGGTTCTTGATTAATAACCGTTTGTAATGCAATGAACTTCACAGATGGATTTTAAGGAACAACCGTCTGAGTAAATACATGATCTTCGTTGGCGGTTCTTAATTAATAACCGTCTGTAATGCAATGAACTTCATAGCCAGTTCTTGATTAACAACGGCCTGAGAAGATCATGTATTTTTAGTGGCGGTCATTGTTTAATTATCATAAGCGGTTTTCATTGAAATTACAGGGATGTAGTTGCAATTATATATCACAGCCGCATGTAGTCGTGCAGGCAAAATTGTATCAGAAAAAAAACACAGATGAGCTAGCGGATACTAGTACAGTAATGCATTATAGGAAATGCTCGATCACCAGTGAGGCTGGCTTAATTGTGATAATATACCATTAGAGGCTTTACAATTGTTCAAAGATAATTTCTTTACACACTGAACAAAAATCATGCTACATTCATTGTAGATCGACGATGAAGCTCCCATCGATCAATCTAAATTGTACCGTCCTGCTTGCTCCCGAACACGTCTCTTATATTCCGCTGGATCCTGAAAATATTGACATTATTTAAATTAACAAATGTCGAAGGAGGAATGAATAACCTACATTGGTCACTAAGTCAAAGTGTCATCTAACCTTGATAAGTAGATTATAGCAATCATTTTCAACATCAGGCACATTTGGCTGATGCAGCAAACGCTGAACTTCAAGTAGTATAGTTTTGATTGTAAAAGCACTGCACCACCCCTACGAAATATAATTTAAGCAATATAAGAAACCAGTTCAAATAAGTTCGACAAAAATTATAAGTAATAATTACATGAACAAAATAGGTCTATCTTACAGTCTCTTGATCAAGAATCCCGATGCAGAGTGCTCCCGAACGATGGACATTTGGGTGGAAGAACCCAATTGGAAAGGAGCATCTTGGAGGCACCAAGGGATAGTCCTCAGAGAAGGAGATTGTCAGGGGGTAGTAACCATCTTCCCATTCAGTCTGCAAAAGAAATTTATTAATAGGAGGACGATAGTTAAACTCATATTGTGCTTGTTCTTCATGACTTACCCCTTCTTTACCGGGGACGATGCACTGCCACTTCAATAAATCTCCCGATTCAGGCTTCGCAGAGAAACCCTACGCGGAGAAATTGAAAATACCAAAAACAAACAACACGGAAAAACAAACTACAGTTAAGTTCATCAGTCCATTACAGATACATATGTATATACAACCATGTGACCGGTGTGCCATATGTACATACATGGGGATGGTTCTTGCGCCACGCCAAGCGCTCCTCCTTCAATCGGCTACACGCCCGAGACATCATTATCTGAAGAAAGACCAAACTTCCAAACTTCCAAATCATTGAGTCCAAACGCATATGTACACAAATGCAAAAGGACACAATCCATATACCAATATTGTTCTAAGTTGATTTCAGAAGATACAAATATATACAATATATATCATCTCGCATTGCTATATACATTTTTTCCAGCATTGACATCTTCTCGCATATAGGGTTTCAAATTCTTTTTAATGCTTCTCTCTACGCGCTTGATGTTTTCTGGTTCGGTGAAAAGGTACATCTCTTCATACTGATTATATTCCTCTTCATTATCTCCCACATTGTCAACCCCAACAATATTTTGCTTTCCAGAAACAACTACGTGCAACTTCTCAGTTTCTGGATCTTGAACATAAAAAACTTGTGCAACATTATCGGCGAGAACCCACAGGTCATCTTTGTAACCCACTTTATTCAAGTCTACCAGTGTCAGTCCGTAATTGTCCACTTTCAAACCATCAGGATGTTTGACCCATTGGCACTTAAATACGGGCATTACCATTCTTTCGCCATAATCGAGTTCCCATATTTCCTCTATGAACCCGAAGTATGTGGTCTTCTGCCCTTGTGAATCATAAGCCTCAATACGAACACCACTATTTGTGCAACACTCTTACCGTCTTTTTCATTAGTGTAAAATGTGTAACCATTGATGTCATATGCTTGCCATGATGTTACCAAAGCAGATGGGCCACAAGCTAACTTTTTCATTGTTGCCTCTTCTATAGTGTTTCCGTATGATATATTTTTGTCCATTAACCATTCAGTGAAACATCTTCTGTGCTCTTTCATGATCCAGTCCTCTTCGCGGTCTTGGTTTTTATCACGAAGCTCAATTTGGTGTTCCTCGATGTACGGCTCAGCTATTGCGAGCTGTTGTAGTACACCAAAATGTGCACGGTGTACATTCTTGTAATCTTGAACAATAAAAGTTTTCTTACCCACTTTGCCTCTCCCACGTAGTCTACCCTCATGTACCGGTATAGGCACACCTATCGATTTTCCATCTTTGATGTAATCAGCGCAACCCTCAATCACTTCTTCAGTGGTGTATCCTTCCATAATTGAACCCTCTGGGTGAGCACGGTTCCGCACATAACCTTTTAATACTCCTAAATATCTCTCCAACGAAAACATATGATGTAAATATAGTGGCCCCAATGCTTTTATCTGATCAACAAGATGTATGATTAGGTGTACTTGCATATCAAAAAAGGATGGTGGGAAACACATCTCAAGCTTGCACATTGTCTCGACAATGTATGTTTTCAGATAGTCTAAATCTTCACGTGCTATCACCTTTTGCGATACTGCATTGAAGAAGTAACACAAACGTGTGATGACAACTTTTATATGCTCAGGTTTGATTACTCTTATTGCAATGGCAAGGAAAATTGTCATCATCATGTGACAGTCGTGAGAATTATAACCGAATAAAGACAAGTCTTTCATCGAGACTAGTTTGCGGATATTGGATGAGAAACTTGTGGGCACTTTGATCCCACGCAAGCATTCGCAAATTGCTTTTTTCTCTTCTAGCGTCAAGTTGTAGCTGGCTGGGGGAAGGTAATGCTTCCCGTTCGCCTTTTCTACTGGATGAAGCTCTGGTCTCAAATCAAGATTTACTAGGTCCATACGTGAATTTAATCCATCCTTTGTCTTCCTCGGCATGTCCAGCAAGGTCCCAATGATGCTGTCAAATACATTCTTTGTAACGTGCATCAAATCAATACTATGGCAAAATTCCAGATTCTTCCAATACGGAAGATACTTGAAAAAAATTGATTGTTTCTTGAAAGCCATGTCAGTTGTATCATCCGAAGATGTACTTTTCTTTCTCTTAATTCCTTTACTCTTTTTTCCCTTACCGAAAGCAATATGAATGTTCTTGACCATTTAAAACACAAGTTTTCCACTGTAAGATTTCGGTGCAGTATCTTTTTCGATTTTGTTATCAGATTGTTCTTTCATCTTCCTATACTTGTGTGTATCTGTCAAGAACCGTCGATGTCTCATGTACACCGTCTTTCTGGATGAAGTGAGGTATAGATATCCAGTTCTATCCACGCACCTAACGCAACCTTTCTTCCCTTTCATTTGTCCCGATAATGTAAACAGTCCGGGATAATCATGCACGGTAACGAATATCATTGCTCTTAGCGTGAAATACTCCCGCTTGTACTCATCCCATGTACGTACCCCTTCATTCCACAATTTCGCCATATCTTCCATTAAAGGTTCCAAGAACACATCAATTTCGATGTCGGGTTGTTTCGGACCTTGGATAAGAACAGATAATAAGATATATTTCCTTTTGTGACACAACCACGTCGGTAGGTTGTACATAGTTAAGACCACGGGCCATGTGCTGTGTATGCTCCTTTTTTCACCAAACGGATTCATTCCATATGTACCCAAGGCAAACCTCACATTTCTGATTTCCTTCGCAAATTCTGGATACTGAATATCAAAATTTTTCCACTGCGTTGCATCACCAGGGTGTCGTATATGTTTTTCATTCTTCTTGCGTTCCTCGGAATGCCAACGCATAAGTTCAACCTCCCTAGGGTTTGAGAACAAACGCTTCAAGCGATCAATTACCGGAAGGTACCACATCACCAATGCAGGAATTTTTCTCTTATTCTTCCCGTCTGCATCGCCAGAAGTATCGTCATCGTCACCTTCAGGACCAATAATAAACTTCTTATTCTTCTGAGTCTTTTTCATGTTGGTAACATACTGGTGATTGTAGTCCTTCTTATATCTACTGACACCACAAATGGGGCATCTAGTTGCGAGCTCATGCTCTTTGCGATACAGAATACAATGGTTCACACAAGCGTGTATTTTTGTCACACCTAGTGCCATCGGGCAAAGAAGTTTCTTCGCTTTATAAGTGCTTCTAGGCAGTTTACTTGGATTTGGAAGAATTTTTGCCAGAAGATTCAAAAGATCAGAGAAACTACAATCGGACCATCCGTGCGTAGCTTTCAACTTTAGTAGTTCTAAGACTGCACACAATGTAGTAAACTCTTTATCACAACCGTTTGATTCATCATATAAAAGCTCTGTGTCCGCATTCTGCAATGTCTCCATTTTACTTAAACCTTTGCTTGCTCCCATAGAAGTCAGTACATATGGTTCAATGTGACGCAACATCTCCTCACAATCGAACTCATCATCATCATCACCAGCTTGATTGTCACTACCATCATCGATATGAACATTATCATCATCTGAGCCTCTCTCATCATCTTTATCCACATCATGTGTATCTAACTCACCATGCTCTGTCCATATTGTGTAGTTATTTTTGAAACCTCTTTTCACCAAATGAGATTGGATTACTATAGTATCCGTCCAAACAATCTTATTTTCGCAGTCGATACATGGACATAATATGTCATCTATCTTTTGCAACTTCGCATGTCTCTTGGATGCTTCAATAAAATTTGCAACATTACGAATGTACATAGGATCGGGTCTTGGCATGTTATACATCCACGCTCGACGGTCCATGCTTCAATAATAGAATTTTTTGTCAGATTTACAAAATTTGGCCACAAATATTCTCTAAAGGTCTTCTATAAAATGAATTTACAGAGACATAACAAGTATGATTAGGGCGACTAATGTAGGAGACGGGCGACGTCTTGAGGCGGACGGAGTCAAAGGGGGAAACAGGCCCAGCAGCATGGGCTAGGTCTGGGTGGGATCCAATCCGTTATATCGGGAAACAAGGCCCAGATGCATCTTATATATATTACAATAGCATCTGTTAATTAAACATCATATTCATGTCACATAATAGGTACAAAAAGGAAACAATCCATATAGTCCATACATCAATATACCAGAACACAATCCATACAGTCCTTACACATGCAAAAGGACAGAATCCATATACCAGAACACACAAAACTAACAGCTTATCAGCTAATGAAAATATACAAAGAAAAAGTAAGGAAACTACATTTACCTTGCAGAGGCGTCAGCACGGTGGGGAGGCGTCAGCACGGTGGGTCGGCTGGGTGGAAAAGTGGCGGTGCGGGGTTGAGCGGCGGCGCGACAGTATGGGCTGGGCGGCGGAGCGGCGGCGCGGCGTAGGGGAAATTTCAACAGCCCGGCGGCGTCGATATAAATTCTCCAGGGTTGCGTTTTGACTGCGGTGAGGGGTCCTTATATAGACGTAGGTTTTTCACAGGCGGTTTTTAACTTTATCGCAGACGGGTTTTACTTACCAACCGCCTGAGATGATGTTTATTAATTAAGAAGTAAATATCTTCACAGGCTGTTGGTACTTAATAACCGCCAAGGAAGATTTTTATCTCAGGCGGGTATTACTTAACAACCGTCTAAGATAATGCCAACTGAACAAAATATTTTTAAAACTTGTATAGCTGACGTTGAAATGTTTTGGTAAATATCAAATTAATTTCTACTCACATATTATTCACATTTGTGTATCTCATAAAAAAAGATCTTTCACTCAAAATTGTTGGTACGAAGATATTTGCATAATTTATACATGTATGAATTTTTTTAATTTTTTTAAAAGCACTCCAACATGTCAAACTTCAAATTATCCACCAGTATTCATTGACACTTGATTGAAATATGTACAAAACACAAGAAAAATGTACAAGAACACTTGATTGAAATCCTAAAACTACACTACGGCCCCGCCTCCTCCATCCTCTCCGCCAGCTTCTCAAACCAAGCCAAGCGGTCCTCCTCCGACTCGTCGTCGTCGTCGTCGTAGTCGTCACCATGGTGGTGGTCGCCGTCGTCGTCGTCGCCGTCGTCAGTGGACGACTCGTCGTCGCCGTCGTCGGTGGACGACTCGTCGTCGCCGTCGTCGGAGGACGACTCGTCGTCGCCGTTGTCGGAGGACGACTCGTCGTCATCATCGTCATCATCGTCGTCGTCGTCGAAGTCGTCCTCCTCCTCCTCCGGCGACGATGCAGCAGGAGAGAGGGTCGGCTTCTCCGGCTGAGCCGATTGCTCCGGCTGTACCGGTGGCTCCGGCTGCACCGGCGGTGGAACGCGCTGGTCGTCATTCACCCTCTCGGGGGAGCTGCAGCGTATCCGCTTGCAGGGTGGCTGCCTCGGCGGGCTAGGTGGCGGAAGGTTGGCCATGGCTGTGGTGGTTAATCGGCGGCGGGCTAGGAGAGGTGGAACGATGGAAGAAGAAGAAAGGAGTGGAGAAAAGTTTTGTGCTTGTCCATAACCGACGACGCGCCTTATATAGGTCTGTGCGGAGTAGACGAGGGAGCGGTTCGTTTCCCGCGCATTGAACTCTTTGCAGACCTCGTGCGGCGCACAATTAAACCACCGTGGAAGACGATCTTGAGAGATCCTTGCACGCGTCCCTGCACCACGGCTTCTCAACTTCTCCGCAGACCTCGTGCGGCGCGTCAGTTAATTAACACTTCTCAGGCCGTTAATTAACATATTGTAGTTTCAAAAATGATTATCTCAGGCGGGTATTACTTATAAACCGCCTGAGAAAAAAGAAGTAAAAATCTTCACAGACGGTTGGTACTTAACAACCGCCTACAAATACGTTTATCTAAGGCGGGTATAACTTAACAACCGCCTGGGATAATGCCCGCTACTGTTCTGCAGTTTCCTTATCCCTTGCTTCTTTTTTATTTAGATTCCTTTATAAATACTCAAACATGTTTACATTCTGCAAATTGTGTTCAAATTCGATGATTCTTTCTTCTACATTTGTATTAAATTAACATCTACCAACTGAACAAAATATTTTGTTCATTGCGCATTGAACTCTTTGCAGACCTCGTGCGGCGCACAATTAAACCACTGTGGAAGACGATCTTCAGAGATCCTTCCGTCGCACGCGTCCCCTGCACCACGGCTTCTTAACTTCTCCGCAGACCTCGTGCGGCGCGTCAGTTAATTAACATCTTCTCAGGCGGTTGGTACTTACTACCAACCGCTTGAGAATATATTTATCTCGGGGACGGTTGTTACTTACCAACCGCCTGAGATAAGCCCATGAGAATAGATTAAGAAGAAGTAAATATCTTCACAGGCGGGTATTGCTTAACAACCGCCTGTGATAATGCCCGATACTGTTCTTCAGTTTCCTTATTCCTTGCTTCTTTTTTATTTAGATTCCAATATAAATACTCAAACATGTTTAGATTCTGCAAATTGTGTCCAAATTCGATGATTCTTTCTTCTACACTTGTATAAAATTAACATCTACCACCTGAACAAAATATTTTTAAAACTTGTATAGCTGACATTGTAATGTTTTGGTAAATATCAAATTAATTTCTACTCACATATTATTCACATTTGTGTATCTCATAAAAAAAAATTTCCTTCACTCAAAATTGTTGGTATGAACATATTTGTATAATTTATACATGTATGAATTTTTTTAATTTTTTTAAAAGCATTCCAACATGTCAAACTTCAAATTATCCACTATTCTAACTAAATGCTCATATTCATATGAGGCATTCATCAAATTATGAACACACATTGATTCCAAAAAATTTAAAAAAATATGAAAAAATTCGTAGATGTTGGTATGATGATTAAAAATGTCCACTGAAAAAATAAATGAAAAAAACATTATATTCATCAAGATAGAAAAATGAAAAATAGCATTTGTTGTATGTTTTTTATGTTCTGACCAATTTCAAAAGATTTATGAAGTGAAATTTAATGGTAACCTTTACTTATCAATAATATTACAAGAAAGTGGATTTTTGCCTTTTTAAAGGACCACATTTAATCAAGAATATTAATTAAGAAGAAGTAAATATCTTCACAGACGGTTATTGCTTAACAACCGCCTGAGATAATGCCCGATACTGTTCTTCAGTTTCCTTATCCCTTGCTTCTTTTTTATTTAGATTCCAATATAAATACTCAAACATGTTTAGATTCTGCAAATTGTGTCCAAATTCGATGATTCTTTCTTCTACATTTGTATAAAATTAACATCTACCACCTGAACAAAATATTTTTAAAACTTGTATAGCTGACATTGTAATGTTTTGGTAAATATCAAATTAATTTCTACTCACATATTATTCACATTTGTGTATCTCATAAAAAAAAGTTCCTTCAGTCAAAATTTTTGGTATGAACATATTTGTATAATTTATACATGTATGAATTTTTTTTAATTTTTTTAAAAGCATTCCAACATGTCAAACTTCAAATTATCCACCATTCTAACTAAATGCTCATATTCATATGAGGCATTCATCAAATTATGAACACACATTGATTCCAAAAAATTTAAAAAAATATGAAAAAATTCGTAGATGTTGGTATGATGATTAAAAATGTCCACTGAAAAAATAAATGAAAAAAGCATTATATTCATCAAGATAGAAAAATGAAAAATAGCATTTGTTGTATGTTTTTTATGTTCTGACCAATTTCAAAAGATTTATGAAGTGAAATTTAATGGTAACCTTTACTTATCAATAATATTACAAGAAAGTGGATTTTTGCCTTTTTAAAGGACCACATTTAATCAAGAATATTAATTAAGAAGAAGTAAATATCTTCACAGGCGGTTATTGCTTAACAACCGCCTGAGATAATGCCCGATACTGTTCTTCAGTTTCCTTATCCCTTGCTTCTTTTTTATTTAGATTCCAATATAAATACTCAAACATGTTTAGATTCTGCAAATTGTGTCCAAATTCGATGATTCTTTCTTCTACATTTGTATAAAATTAACATCTACCACCTGAACAAAATATTTTTAAAACTTGTATAGCTGACATTGTAATGTTTTGGTAAATATCAAATTAATTTCTACTCACATATTATTCACATTTGTGTATCTCATAAAAAAAAAGTTCCTTCACTCAAAATTGTTGGTATGAACATATTTGTATAATTTATACATGTATGAATTTTTTTAATTTTTTTAAAAGCATTCCAACATGTCAAACTTCAAATTATCCACCATTCTAACTAAATGCTCATATTCATATGAGGCATTCATCAAATTATGAACACACATTGATTCCAAAAAATTTAAAAAAATATGAAAAAATTCGTAGATGTTGGTATGATGATTAAAAATGTCCACTGAAAAAATAAATGAAAAAAGCATTATATTCATCAAGATAGAAAAATGAAAAATAGCATTTGTTGTATGTTTTTTATGTTCTGACCAATTTCAAAGGATTTATGAAGTGAAATTTAATGGTAACCTTTACTTATCAATAATATTACAAGAAAGTGGATTTTTGCCTTTTTAAAGGACCACATTTAATCAAGAATATTAATTAAGAAGAAGTAAATATCTTTATAGGCGGTTATTGCTTAACAACCGCCTGAGATAATGCCCGATACTGTTCTTCAGTTTCCTTATCCCTTGCTTCTTTTTTATTCAGATTCCAATATAAAT
This sequence comes from Tuctoria greenei, assembly GCA_036927565.1. NCBI lineage: Eukaryota > Viridiplantae > Streptophyta > Magnoliopsida > Poales > Poaceae > Tuctoria > Tuctoria greenei. Next base: position 283,929,186 of record JAYESD010000002.1, on the reverse strand, counting down.
ACTCAAACATGTTTAGATTCTGCAAATTGTGTCCAAATTCGATGATTCTTTTTTCTACATTTGTATAAAATTAACATCTACCACCTGAACAAAATATTTTTAAAACTTGTATAGCTGACATTGTAATATTTTGGTATATATCAAATTAATTTCTTCTCAGACGTGAAATTATAATTAACGATGAACACACTACATTCATTAACAATATTCAATCATTCACACAGTTGAAGAACACACAAGATACTCATTCATTAACAATATGCACATCTCACAAAAGAACACACAAGATGCACAATATTTACACAAGAACACACAAGAACACAAAAGATACACAAGTAATATTCAATCACATAGATGAAAAAAGATAGATTTCATTCATTAACAATATTTACAAAACAGAAGCAACTAAAAACAACAAAAAGAAAAACTAATTAAATCCTACTCCTACTCCTCTTCCTTCTCCTCCTCCTCGTCCTCCGGCGGCGACTCCGGCACCGGTGCAACAGGAGACAGGGCCGGCTGCACCGGCTGCACCGGCTGCACCGGCTGCACCGGCTGCACCGGCGGTGCAACCCCGAGGTTGCTAGCCGTCGCCTCCATCAGCGTTCTACGGCCCTCGAGGCCAAGAACCTGGGCCATCGTCGCGAACAGAATGTCGAGACGATCAGCCACCCCCAAGAGGGCGTAGAGGTAGTGGCCCAAGGTACCCATTCCAGTATACTCTGGAAGGGTACCCAACCCCAAGGCACTCATGGCGCGAGACGTATTGTTGTACGCCTCTCGCGCCATGAGGAGGCGCTGCTCGGTGTTGATCTTCTCGGGGGAGCTGCAACATTGTTTCTTGCAAGGTGGCTCCCTCGGAGGGCTTGGCGGCGGAAGGTCGGCCATAGTGGTGTTGGGTCGTCGGAGCGGAGGAAGACGAAGAAAACAAGAGGATTCAAAGTGAGCGATGCGCTTGTGAGCGATAGCGCGTCTTTAAGTCCGCGCGGAGTGGAAAAGAAAGGTCGCACCTCGGGGAAAAGAAAGGTCGCGCACGCGTGACATGGTCACTGACGTGTGGGACCGGGTCCACATGTCAGTGACCGCATATTAAGTCAGGGGATCCTCATCCCGGTTGGTGAGGGGTCTTTATGTAGGCGTTCATCAAATTAAGAAGAAGTAAATATCTTCACAGGCCCATGTTTAACTCAGGCGGGTGTTACTAACCAACCGCCTAAGATAATTGTATCTTCTCAGGCGGTTGGTAAGTAAAATCCGACTGAGGTAACAGTCTTCCCTGGCGGTCGGTACTTAAAATCCGCCTGAGAAAATGTGAGTCTATATATACCCCTCGGCAACATTGGAAAAACCTAACCCGGGCGAAACACTTAGACGCCGTTAGGCTGCCAAAATTTCGTTTGCCGCCAAGTGTTCCCCCTCGTCACTTCCAGGTACGCCGCCGAGCTTCGCCGTCGCCGAGCTTCGCCGTCGTCGCCGAGCTTCGCCGTCGTCGCCGAGCTTCGCCGTCGCCGCCGAGCTTCGCCCTCCTCACTTCCAGGTACGCCGAGCGAAGCCATTTCCGTCGCCGTCGAGCTTCAAGGTAAACCCTAAACCCTTCGACCTTCCATCCTCCTTCGCCGTGCCGCCTCCCTCCCCGCCCTCGCTGCCGCCTTGCATATCCTTGGTTAGGGTTCGGGAATTAGATAATGGTAGGCATCCTTGGTAGGGTTCGGTGGAATTCGAAAAACTGTCAAGTTCGGTGGCATCTTTGGTTAGGGTTCGGTGGGGCAAGATTTATGTGGATGGTTATATCACGATAAATTGGTAGTTGGTTCTGTGTGTCTGAAACTGTTCTGACACATTAGTGGTAAACATGATTCTAGACTCTAGTAACAGCAGTATATTCCCTATTTCTGTCATCGGCCTTGCATATGCCACATAATTCTCTATTAGGGGCAAGATTTAGCTATATTTGGTTAAGTTGACCAAATTTGGCTAATTTTGGCTAAGTTACATTAGATATAGTTATACTTGACTAATTTTGACTAAGTTATGCTATATTTAGCTATATTTGGCTACTTTTGCTTAGAGTTAGCTATGCTAGACTAAGTTTGGCTAAGTTTGCTTTTATTTCTCTAAGTTTCATTTGAGCAATTGTAGCTAATCTGTGCTACCAAAGATGTCTGCACTTGTGGCTCCATCAGCTTCATTTGAGCAATTGTACCTAATCTGAGCTACCAAAGTTATGCTATATTTAGCTCTGAAGCCAAACAAAAGTTGCTGGCCAACTCATTTGTGATGCCAGGAGCATCCTCACGCCCATATCTAGGTAACACTAGGTGTGGCGATGGAGTCTGAGCATATGATGCCGATCTCTATGATACAAGAATTTAGTTAGACCTATATAACTTCAAAAATGTGTTTTGGCTAAATTTACTTAATTGAGCCAAAATTGAGAAAATTTGTTTTAAATATGACCAAATTTAGTTATGCCATTTATTAGAATTTTTTGTCTTATTAGATCTAGCATGGAAAGCCCTAAGAAGACTGGTCCTGATAGTAACAACAAAGAAGACAATATGGAGTTTACTGACTCCAGCAGTTCAGGCTCCTATCACAGTCCTTCGGATCCTTTTCCGAATATAAAAATTAAAAAGACTTCAGTGGATCTAGACCCGGAATATGATCCTGCCGACGAGGTATGGATCACGAATCTTAACTTCAGCAGTTCAAGTTAATGTTGGTTGTCAAGTATACGAAGTCTTATAATTTTTTTCTACCTAGATTAATCTCGAAGACAATGAGGTGACATCGGCTCCTAAAACCGCAGAAGGTTCACCAATGGATGAATCCTCAGCTTCACTCAAGCGGAAACGAGGGCAACGTGGTCCCAATAAGGGTCCATTGGACCGCATCATGTACATAACAAGGGTCGGTCCAGGTGGGCTTCCCCAAGAACCACTGGATTCAGTTACCAAGTACCGTAATGCATGCGGTTTTCTTGTTAGGGAGGTTGTGCCGATCACAACCGAGAATTGGAGGAAATTACCCGAGCAGACCAAGAATGAGTTGTGGGAAAAGATAAAGAAACAATTCAAGTTCCCGAAAGGCACATAAGAAGCTGTAAAGAAAGCAACATTGGTCTCTTGCGGCAAGAAGTTTCGATGCTGGAAGAGTGAAATGAATGCTTATGTTAAGGCCAATAAGGTCCCTAGCCCGAGGAAGATGGGAAAAATCACACAAGCTCAGTGGCAAGAGTTTGTTCGTCAAAAGAGCACACCTGATGCTAAAGCTCTAAGTGCAACTAGGTCAGAGCTTGCAAAAAAGAACAAATACCATCATCGCTTGGGGTCTGCTGGATATGGCCCCAAAGTCCAGAAATGGAATAAGATAATAGACGAAATTCTTAGTAAGGGCAATCCTCACCCATTAGAAGGGTGCGATGAGCGAACTCAACGCTGGGTCTTTGCTCGGTCAGGTTTGACCAGCGAGGGCAAACTTGAAAAGCCCGACTCTCTGAATGAAGTAGAGGATAAAATGAAAGAAGTAATTGAAAAGCAACAGAAGGGTCTCTTCAAGCCGAAGAGGGAGAATGACCAACTTAACGCTATCTTGGGAAACCCTGAACACAGCGGACGGGTTCGAGCGGTCTCTTCTCAAATGTCTTGGCTAGATGGTTTCCCTAAAGATAAAGACACATATAGAAGACGTGAGAAGTTTAAGAAAACAATTGATGAAACAATTGCTCAAAAGGTCAAAGAAAATATGCAAGAAATAATGGAACAACTTAGACAATCAGGACAATTAGTGGCACCGAGTACAATGATGGTTCCGGTGCAAAAGGAGCAATTAGTATCTCCAACTGCCTACCCTAGCAGCGTTGGTTCCGTGCCAGGCTCAGGGTCAGCCCATAAGTTCCCTGTCGATGATATTGCTAACGACAAATCTTGTCGTCTTCTTGTCCCGATAGGCAGAGCAGGGAACAAAACCAAACAGGTTGCCACTGCTATGGCAAAGCCTGATCGTGACTTCAACGGGAGTCCACTTCCGTTGTATTATTCTGTGGTGCAAGTTCTTCAGATCATTGATAATGATTATGAAGATTATGAAATAGACCACGTCACACCTGAGGGGATCGCGACTCTGGGGCAGGCTGTCAACCAATTAATCCTTTCGCACCGACACGATATCGTGTTGGACGATGAGCCAATTTCTAGCCCCGTCGCATCTCCAAATACTGCAACCCCATCTTCTAAGGCGAAAGTGCATGAAGATCCACTCCCAGTCCGGGAAGATCCACTCCCCCTATGTCTGAGCAAGGATGATGATATCCAAGAGCAACAAGTTGGACAACAACTTCAAGCAGTACCAGAGCAAGCTGTTGCTAGTAAAGAGCAACTAGTTGAGCAACAGCTTGAAGTAGTACTAGAGCCAGCTGCTGGGAGTAAAGAGCAATCAGTTGAACAACAGGTTCAACAACAAGCCAGTGTCCAACTTCCGACGACTACTCCTCGATCATCAGTGCCTGTCAAAGTTAGCTTATACGAAAATAAGAAACCTTCATCAGAAGTGACAAAGTATTTGGAAGCTATGAAGGAAAATATTAGAAAATCGAGTGCATCTCGTTCTTCTCATGAGCCAGCATTAGAAGATATCGAGGAGTGGGAAGAAGACGGTGTCATGTATAATCGGCGGACGGCTTTAGTTAAACCAGGAGTTCCAATATACAAGCTTGAGGATGTTCCTCCTAAATTTGAGAATGGGAAGCCGTTAATGACATCCGTACAACTTAGCAAACAACCCGTCGCGCTCAGAAGAATGCATGAGTGGTACATCACTGCCAGCACAAAATATGGTCTTAATTGCGTCACATTTCGTATTCCAAAAGAAGCATTCTGGAGCACTGGAGTAGATAAACGAGTCATTTTATTTGACGAGCTGCTTTCCCTTTTCCATCGGGGCATGCTCGAAATCAACCTGCTGCTCGTCTGGTGCTTGTAAGTGCTCTAATATTTTGTATTTGCTTTTCTTACTACACGCATACGCATTTCATGAGATTATAACAATTCTGGACTTCTTCAATAGGATGCAATACATGGATAATGAAAAGTTGGCGCACAAGACAGGTATCCTTGACCCTACTAGGATTGCAAAGTCGCTATTCGACGTCCAGGCGAATCGAGAATCAAGCCAGTACAAACACATGAAAAAAAAAGATTTTGAAAGAGCAATTGCAAAACTTAAGAAGGATAGAAAGGCAGAAGTTGCAGCTTACATAGGACATGCGATGTTTAACTTTGTCAGAGACGGCCAGGACCTCGTAAAGGCTCTGTACCACTTCGAGTAAGTTCGACACATGGCATTGAAATAGCAATTATTGGTAATTGTTAACACGTGTGTTTGTATGTTTGCAGTAATCACTACATAATGATCTTCATCAAGCCAACGCAGGGAATGGCAACAGTCTTGGACTCGACCGATTACCCACCAGATCGTTACAAAGATTTCCTTTCCATTTTGAAAAAGTAAGTTTATTCAATAATTTTAATTTACGCACATTTAGAATGTGTTGACAAGTTTTATATGACATTTCTTGTATTACAGCGCTTGGCGGTTTTACGCGGAACAGCTTGGCGGTTAGAGACCTCCTAATACGAATGCATTGGACATTAAAACGTATTATGCTTGTCCGAAGCAGCCTGCTGGGAGTGTCTTATGCGGGTATTATGTATGCGAGCATCTTTGGACCGCCGCCGTATATAGAGTCAATCGTGAGGATGTAAGTTATCCTTAATGTCGATACCTTATTTTCTTACTTTTGTGTTTCATTTTCATTGTAACTAGCATAGTTTAATGCTTATATTCTCTGCTATTCAATATTACTAGAAACATTATTTTCAAATTTTGATTCCAACTTCAAAATTCAATTGCTCATAGTACAACTGCTCCAAAAATACCTACTGAATTCTTGTATACTCTCACTTTGATCTATACTTTGAGATTGTTCAAACCAACACATTCTAAACCTTGTTATGTGTTATATTGCAGCACAAGAAGAATCTGAATGAAGAATGGCCGGTTTGTAGAAGTATTCCTGATGGAGGAGCCGACAGGATTGCTTCTGAACTCTGTCAGTTCATTCGTCGCGAAATTTTGCACAAAACGGGGAAGTTCTTTGATAAGAGAGGTTCAGCAGCTGATGTGCCAGAACTTTCCGACTATACCAATCTAAACAGTTTTTAGTGAAAACGTGTAAACTTTGAGATGAAATTGTATCTGTAACTTGTGTGTATGTATATTGTTTTAGTGAAATTGACTTCTGTGATGATAATATTGTTGTCTTTTGTTCTGTGATGATTGTTGTTTTTTGTTCTGTGATTATATTGAATTGACCTGGAAATTAGAAATAACAGCAGTAGTACTGCATGACTTTGAAAAACAATTATCACAGGCGGCTAGATACAAGTAAAGAAACATCTGTGATAACCTAATTTTCACAGGCGGTGTCTGTTATGGTAGAAACCGGCTGCGTTAAAGGGTCTTCACAGACGGCTGATATAGGTAAACTCCGTCTGTGATAACACCATTATCATAGACGGGTTAGTTATGCTTCAATAACTGTCTGTAAAGACACATTATCATTGACGGTTAGTTATGCTTCAAAACCCGCCTGTGAAGACATATTATCTTAGACGGTTAGTTATGCTTCAAAATCCGCCTGTGAATACACATTATCATAGACGGTTAGTTATGCTTCAATACCCGACTGTGAAGACTCATTATCATAGGCGGTTAGTTATGCTTCAAAATCCGCCTGTGAAGACATATTATCATTGGCGGTTAGTTATGCTTCAATACCCGCCTGTGAAGACTTCTTATCATAGACGGTTAGTTATTCTTCAATAACCGTCTGTGATAAGATGTTTATCACAGACGGTTATATATGTTGCACGACCCGTCTGTGATAAAGTATTTTCACAGACGGCTAGCCTAAGTAAAGAACCGCCTATGATAATAGGTCTTCACAGGCGGCTATCCTTAGTGAAGAACCGCCTATGATAATTAGTCTTCACAGGCGGTTTCACTTCTCCGCCTGTGAAATTGCGGATTATCACAGACTCTTCGTTTCAGGCGGTTTTAAAAGCCGTCTGTGATGATAGGTTTGGAGCCGCCTGTGATGAGGCTTATTGTAGCAGTGAGAGATAAGTTCTAAGTGTGCTAACTCAATTCCTAACTAGTTAAATGAGCTTTTGCACTACTAAATTGTGAGTGTGTTACAAGAGTACTGAAATCATGACACTGAATCAGTGTCATTCAAAACCAAATGCTCATCTGGGTTCCGGGACTTCAGGTACCCGTTCGGAGGGTATCACTTCACAACCCTGCGAAGAAATGCATTGAGAGTTATCTTCATGGCAGAGATACTATAATAAACCTTGAGTTCATAAACTGGTGGCCCAACACAGAGGATTTACCACCACCTGACGGAGTGTCACACCCGGTTTTATTAAAAATAAAACCAGCTGCAAAATACATGTATGCCAGGATCAGTTTCACCATACATGTACGACAAAAAGTGATAAACAATTCTATTGTAAGGATCGAATGCCCAAGAGGGGGGGTGAATTGGGCTTTCTTCGAAAAATTCTAAGCAATAAAACTTAATTTCTAAAGCCCAATTCCCTATGCAAACTATCTATGCATTCTAGTAGATAGAAACTTCACGGAATATAAAATGCATAAAAGTAAGAGAAGGAGAAGGATGAAAACTCCCGAGGAGACAAGGATTTATCCCGTGGTTCGGCAAGATCGTCAAGATCTTCCTACATCCACGTTGTGGCACCCACCAAAGGGTTTCGCCACACCCAAGTCACCAAGACGAGGTGTCTTCACTATTCCTCTCCGTTTGCCTCCTTTGGCAAGGTGGAGCTGAAGCCTTGTACAACTTCGACCTTCCGGGCTTCCACACACGCCTTGGCAAGCTCCGGAAGTCTCCTCACGATTACAAACACCAAGGACACTCCCTTGAGGCTCTCACACTATCCTAGAGAGTCCACTCACCCAGAATGGTGGCACACAAGCTCTCTCTCTAGCTAGTTCTAGCCTAAACCTTGGTGTATAGATGATCGAAATGGTGTGGAAGTGATTGCTCTTGGTCTTGAACACTTGTGGATGTGTTGATGGTGTCTGGTGATCAAGACTTGACGAAATGATAGGATTAGGGGGTATTTATAGCCAGCCTACCCGAAATAGCCGTTGGAAAAGTAGGCTGACAGAACTTTACTGTGAACACCGGATGATCCGATGTCTCCCCTTTAGTTAATATTGGTCAAGTTACTTTAGCTGACGTCATTGTGTCAGATATGACCGTTGTTAGACCGATGTTGATCCTGTCTTCTCATCGGATGATCCGATGGCTCTTCCTCCAAAATTTTCTCAATCTTGATGCTTACTGGAGTAATCGACCGATGTGTGCTTCTCTGTACATCGGAGGATCTGGTGCTACACTTGGTCCAATGATCTTGCAAACTGTACTGATGGACCGATGTTGTTGAGCCATTCACATCGGATGATCCGGTTAGTACTTTGTTCTGAGGTCTTCTTCTTCAGCTGAACCAACTCGACCGATGTGTTGTTCTGAGGTATCATCGTTTGATCCGGTGAGTTGATTTGGTTTGCTTTGAGTTGTTTTCTAAGTGAATTTTTTGTGTCTTGCTCAAATGACCTCTTAGACTTTGTTGAACATGTATCTCTGATGATTGTCAATCATTAAGTGTCTTCAATTTTGATTGAGTGACTTGACATAAGAGCTTTCACTTCTTGTCTTCACATAATTGATTTGATCTCATACATTGATTGTATATGGGTCTCCAATAACATGTTTATTTCATTTGATTGAGTGATTATGGGGACCTTGCTTTCACAAATTCATTAGTAAAATTCAATGGTTGTCATTAATTACCGAAACCATACCTCATGGAGGCCTAGATGCTTTCAATCTCTCCCTTTTTGGTGATTGATGACAACACAACAATTAAAGCGCAGTAGTAATGAATTTGATAGAATGAAACTTAAAGGAATGAAACTTAAAGGATATGCAATGAATACAAGATATCACACTTATTATTTGAAAGCTCAACATCAATCAATAACTCAAGTGTGAATAAGTGAGTAACACCAAATAAGCTCAATCGATTAATTAACATAAGAGTACTCAATGAACACCAAATGCATCGAATTACACAATGATAATGTAGATAAACTCCAAATACAAAAGATAACTCATAAGAAGGACTCCCCCTGAGACTAAGACACTCCCCCTGACTCCTCTACTCCCCCTGACTCCTCTAACTCTTCTCCCCCTTTGGTATCAAGACACCAAAAAGGGATCCGAGTGCCTAAGGATCCTGAATGCTAGGCGCGATGACGAACTGGTCACCGTCGGGAGTGCTGTCGCCGGAGCTGCTGCCTGGAGTAGCGGTGGAAGGAGCTGCCGGAGCCGTAGGAGCCACCGTTGGTGCCTGCTGTATAGGAGCTGCTGGAACAGGGGCACTGACGACGGAGGCCGGCGTCTGCTGGAACAAGGTCATAGCTGGCAGCAGGGAGTGAATCGGAGCACCAGGAGCCAGAAGTGGAGACATGCTGAAGGAGGGAATCGGCGTAGACGTCACCAGAGCGACAGCTGGAGTCAGGACTGGTGGTGGTGGAGCGACTCCTGGCAGCTGCGATGGGAGGGCAATCCTGGTCTGGGTGTAGAGGTTGGTGATCAACCCCAGGATGCCCATCATCGCCTGCTGCGTCTGCTGCTGCTGGTCGAGGGTGCGCTGGTGCATCTGGTCGATGAGTCCAGTCAGCCGGTCAATGTCCTCACGCCTCTCACGGGCAATCTGACGTTGCATCTCCTGCTGCTGCTACTGGAGCTCAAGGAGACAGGCAGTCTGCTCTGCTCGAGCCTGCTTAGCTGCCAGCCTGTCTAGACGCTGCTGCTCAACCATCTGCTGGAGGAGCGAAGTCAGCTCTGACGGCTGAGTGACCTGTGCCTCAGTGACGGGAGGTGGAGTAGGTGGTGGCACTGTAGAGCCTCCAGCCTCCACGTCGTGCTGCCTGGGTGAGGGAGGAGGTGGAAAGTACTCCTCGACACTGTCGCCGGTGTCGCTCTCGGACCATATGTGCTGCAGGTCCTCACCCTGTGCCTCTGCCTCAGCAAGCCTCTCATCCTCCTTCTCCAAGTCCGACCAGTCCTCTTCATAAAGATGAGCCCTGACCTGACGCTCGACTGGACGGCCAAGGAGGCGGTCTCCAGGAGCCGGGGCACGATAGTGACCGAACCGTGTGACGCCCTCGTCAGTGAGGCGGTCATGCACGACGGACCCCTCAGGAACCATCATGGTGAGCAGGTAGCTGATCCAGTGTACATATACGAGTTGCCTCATCATGCCCACTCCGTCTGTGATCACATCCTCCATCTCGCATATGAGGACGTCCACTATGTCGAACTCGATCCCGTTCATGATGTAGAACAGGAGAGTCTGCTGTAAGCTGGTGAACCCCTCCAAATAGCTAGACCTCAGCAGGAGCGTGCGGTGCAAGGCGAGGTGCACTGTGCGCACAGCTGGAGTCAACAAGGCCGGTACCCTCGGATGGTCTGGAGAGAAGGTAGGGCCAAACAGGGAACGGATCTCCTCTAGAGCTGGTGCCACTCCTCCAGTGAGCGGCCTCCTCGGTAGATCTGCCTGACCGTAGACCCTCTCATGCACGCAGGTGTCGTGCAAGTCCACTCCCAGCAGCTGTGCCAGCGTCTGCCTCGTGAGGTGATAGTGCTGTCCCATGAACATGAAATCAATTTACCTGCGGCCCTCAAAGACGTAGAGAGTAGCGTAGAACACGCGTACCAGTCCTCCACATAAGCACTCCTCTCATAGGACATCAGGTGCACCAGCCCTCTGTACCTCTCAAAGTAGGGCAGTATCTCCGTCTCTGCTGCGAGGGCAAGCTGATGCCAATCCAGAAAGTTGTGCTCGAACAACTTGTGGCCTCGACGTCTGTAGGTCTCGTAGAGGGACGCCTGCATCACAGTCCAGAAACGACTGTCTACGAGGGCCTCTCCGGGCTGCGGGTACCACTCCTCAAGCAGCACACTTCACCTGAGTCTGCGAAGCTGCTTGGCCTTCATCTTTCGGTAGTCGGTCAACCGGACTCCTTCAGCAACATGGACAGTGGTGTCCATCTCGTAGATAGCTCGCTAGGCCTCCCTGTCCTCACGACGATCGGCAGCCGTCGGTCTCGGACGAGGTGCTGCCGGGGGATGACCCCCACGGGTCTGGGCTGAGCGCCGGCGGACGAGAGGCTCTACCGGCTCTTCTTCGGCCTCGGAGTCATCGATCACAGGAGGCTGCCTCGGACGAGCCTCGCGGATCCTCAGCGACCCTCCTCGGCCACACTCACGCTCCTCGGCGGCGCGAGCGGCCATCAAAGCCTTCTTCTCCTCCTTCGACAATTTTTGCTTCTTCGCGGCCGGCTCTGCGATAGCCTTCCCCTTGTTCTTCTTGTCGTGAGCCATTGCGATCGCTCGATTGAACGGAGTCGACGAAGGTGATGCGGAGATTGACGGGGTTGGGAAACCCTAGCGGCGATGGATGCACCGCGATGGCAATGTGCTTGACGGAGGTGAGGGAGAGCGATGGTGGTGCTTCGGTGGAGAGGCGGCTGCGGCGGTGATTGGAGAAGCGACAGCGGTAAGTGGTGGAGGCGGCGACGCTTGGAGGCGGCGGCGCTTGGAGGCGGCGGTGGCGGCGTCGGGATTGGGAGAGAGAAAAAGAGAACGGCGAACGGTTGTTTAAATAGTGGGTCCCAAACCCTAGCCGACTTTTTAACACTGGATGGACCGATGTTGAACAACGGGAGCATCGGTCGAATGATACAGTAAGGTTTTTCAGAAAAGTGCAGTTGACACCGGATGGACCAACGTTGAGGGTTGGGATCATCGGTCGAATGGTACAGTAAGGATGTTCAAAAATGGAATGTTGACACCGGATGGTCCGACGTGGGATGAAGAAGCATCGGTGGAATTTGGCGCAGTTCCAGAAGAGTGAACACCGGATTGACCGATGTTTTCCAGAATGAACGCGTCGGTTGAATTGAGATACTGACTGAACTGGCCGTTGGAGATTGAACACCAATTGATCCGATGAGGGATTGACCTAGACATCGGATAGTCCGATGAGAACAGAACGAAAACATCCCATATATGTCCTTTGACCAAACAAACAAGCAAAGAGAAACACATGTCTTAGGACTTTTTGGGCAACCCCTTACCCCTCAAAAAAACTAATATGCCAATAACTTGGCTAATCCTTAAAGCAAATGGAACATCAAGAAAAATAGGAGGAAAATTATCCAAATAAAATGTAAGGCCCATGCTTTGTGAGGTAGAGTATGAAGACTTCTATCTCTTTAAAGCATGTTCCTCTAAGCATTGACGCACCTAACCTTTTGTTATTTCCACCTTATATGAGTTGAGATATTACATTTCAAACAAGTCTCTTTCTCATGAGGTGGGTTCCCCTTTATGACAATTTACCGTATGCAATGCCAAACATTTTATAATGCAAGAAATTGTAAGTCTATATGGCAGGCATCATGCAAGGCATAAAATAAATCTATCTTGCCAAGTTTGAACCTTTCAAAGGCTTCTTCAGGGAGAACCACTCTCCGAACCTTGGGAGATCCAAAGGAACCTTCATCCCAAGCTAACCCTTGCTCACCCCTATCCTTTGAGAGTTAGGCAAGACCTATATGAAGTGCATTCTTACATGATATTTGTTGCATGTAGCACATTTAATTCACTTCTTAGCCTAGAAAAAGTTTTCTCATCAAGTGGATTAGTGAAGATATTCGCCACTTGTTCTTCGGACCTAACACCTCTCAAGGAGATGTCTCCCTTAGCTTCATGGTCCCTAAGGAAATGATGGCGAATATCAATATGCTTAGTGCGGGAGTGTTTAACGGGGTTTTTAGCTATCTTAACCGCACTTTCATTGTCACAAAGGAGAGGCACACAACCAAGTTTAATACCAAAGTCCAAAAGGGTTTGTTTCATATAAAGAATTTGGGCACAACATACACCGGCCGCTATATATTACGCTTCCGCCATGGACAAGGCGACATAATTTTGCTTCTTGCTAGACCAAGATACTAGGGAACGCCCAAGCAAGTGGCACCCACAGGAGGTACTCTTGCGATTCACGCGGCATCCGGCAACGTCCGAATCCGAGTATCCCACAAGATGGAATTTTTCACCTTTAGGGTACCACAAGCCCACACTAGGGGTATGCTTAAGATACCTAAGTATCCTAAAGACCGCCTTCCTATGCGATTCTTTAGGTTCCGCTTGAAAGCGAGCACAGAAGCATACACTAAACATGATATCGGGCCTAGATGCGGTAAGGTAAAGCAATGAACCAATCATAGAATGGTAGTTAGATTGATCAATAGGTTTACCGTCCTTATCTGCGTCGAGATGACAATTGGTTGCCATTGGAGTGCTTCTTGAGCTACAATCTCCCATATCAAATTTCTTCAAGAGGTCCTTGGTGTACTTCTCTTGATAGACGAAGGTCCCCTCTTGAAGTTGCTTGATTTGAAATCCAAGGAAGAAGTTGAGCTCTCCAATCATTGACATCTCGGATTCCCTAGACATCATTTTGCCAAACTCATGGCTAAAAGCTTTGTTAGTTGAACCAAAAATAATATCATCAACATAAATTTGACAAATGAACAAATCTCCGTTGATGTCCTTGGTGAAGAGTGTGGTGTCCACCCTCCCGATCTTGAATCCTTGCATGATGAGGAAGTCCCGTAGTCGTTCGTACCATGCCCTAGGTGCTTGCTTGAGCCCGTAGAGCGCCTTGTGCAACCTATACACATGATTAGGATTCCTCGGATCTTCAAACCCGAGAGGTTGTTCAACATAAACAAGCTCGTTAATGTAACCATTAAGAAAGGCACTTTTCACATCCATTTGATAAAGTCTAATGCTATGATGTGATGCAAAGGCAAGAAGTATACGAATGGCTTCTAGCCGGGCGACCGGGGCAAATGTCTCCCCAAAATCTAGTCCTTCAACTTGCGAGAACCCTTTGGCCACAAGTCTTGCCTTGTTGTGGACCACAACACCATTCTCGTCTTGTTTGTTGCGGTACACCCACTTTGTTCCGATGACGTTCTTGTCCTTGGGTCGCTCCTCCAACACCCAAACTTCATTGCGGATGAAGTTGTTGAGTTCTTCTTGCATGGCCATCACCCAATTTGGGTCTTGGAGCGCTTCCTCAATGTGAGTGGGTTCTACACACGAAACAAACGAGTAGTGCTCACAAAACGAAGCAAAGTGGCGAGAACGTGTACTTACACCCCTTGACAGACTTCCAATGATTTGGTCCATTGGATGCGCCTTGGAGATGCGTCCATGCCTCATAAGTGGTTGTGAAGCACTTGGCGAAGGTGATGCGTGTTGCTCCTCTTGTGGTTGGACTTGATCATGGACTTCTTCTTCTTGATGTTGTTGTGCTTGTGAGTCTTGAGTTGGCAATGGATCATCCTTCTCTTCTTCGTCAACTTGAGGCGCCATAGAGGTGTTGTTGTTGGAACTTGAGGCTCCCCCTTGATCATGGCTCTCCTCAACTTCGGGCATGATGTCTCCAATGGTCATGTTCTTCATGGCTTCTCGTAGAGGCTCATCATCTATTTCATCATGACCAAAACTCTCCTCTTGGGAGCCATTAGATTCATCAAACTCAACATCACAACTTTTCTCAACTAAACCGGAGGTTTGGTTGAATACTCGATATGCTTTAGAGTTTGATGCATAACCAAGAAATATTCCAACATCACATCTTCTTTCAAACTTACCGAGCCTTTTCTTATGGTAGATATAGCACTTGCATCTAAAGACTCGAAAGTAGGAGATGTTGGGCTTTCTCTCAATGAGAAGCTCGTACGGGGTCTTTTGAAGTAGGCGATGTAGGTAGACCCTATTTGTGGCATGGCACGCCGTGTTGATCGCTTCGGCCCAAAACTTCTCCGACGTGCCGTAGTCATCAAGCATTGCTCTTGCAAGAGTGATGAGTGTCTTGTTCTTCCATTCAACGACACCGTTTTGTTGAGGAGTGTATGTGGCCGAAAACTCATGTTTCACGCCTTCGCGGTCACACCACTCCCCAATGTTGTAGTTCTTGAATTCGGTGCCATTGTCACTCCGGACCTTGATGATGGGAAGTTGAAATTCCCTTTGAGCATGGTTGGCGAAGGTCTTGAACACTTCCGGAGTTTCACTCTTGTCACCTAGAAATAAAGTCCAAGCATAGCGAGAATAGTCATCAACAATAACGAGACAATAGAGGTTACCACCAAGGCTTTGATATGTGGATGGTCCGAAGAGGTCCATGTGGAATAGTTCAAGTGGCTTGGAGGTTTACACCATTGTCTTCATTGGATGGTGTGAAACAACTTGCTTCCCGGCTTGACAAGCGCTACAAAGTTTGTTCTTCTCAAATGTGACATCCTTCACGCCGGTCACCATCCCAAGCTTGAATGACTTCTTGAGTTTGCTCATCCCTATGTGCGCTATGCGTCGGTGCCATAGCCAACCCAAGCTTGTCTTAGTAAAAAGACAAGTGGTCAAGCTAGCATTCTTGTTGGCGAAGTCCACTAGGTAGAGATGTCCATGCCGAAATCCTTTGAAGACTATGTCTTGGCTAGTTTCACTACTCACAACAACATCTTTTTTTCTAAATGTGCACGTTAGTCCAAGATCACATAGTTGTGCAATAGAAAGTAAATTAAAGCTAAGTGACTTAACGTACAAAACATTAGAAATGGAAAAATCATTTGAAATAGTAATTTTACCTAACCCAATTACCTTTCCCTTAGAGTTATCACCAAAGGTGACTTGTTCATGATTGCCGGGGTTTTCTATGGTGGTGAACATACCATCATTGCCGGTCATATGTTGGGTGCACCCGCTATCGAGTACCCAATGCTTTCCTCCGGCTTTGTAGTTCACCTACACACATGAATTCAATTTTTAACTTTAGGCACCCAAGCCAACTTAGGTCCTTTTATGTGTGATACAAGTGTCTTTGGGACCCAAAGTTGCTTGGGGAGCTTCCCCTTCATGCCTTTCATGTCCTTGCCAATGAATCTAGCCTTCACCCTGCCACCTACTTTACTTAAGAGATAATAACGATCATTGAAAGTAGATTTGTAATTAGTAGGAAGCTTGGGAGAGGGTCGGTTAGGAAGAGGACACTCCCTTGTGTGGTGACCGGTGACCTTACAATGTTGGCAATAAGAACCAACTTCTTTGATGAAGCTTGTTCTTAGCTCCAGTGAGGGCACCTTTCCTTTGTTGGGCACCGGGAAGGATCCAAGTCCTCTTTTGTTGAAGGCCTTTGCTTGTTGGAAGAGGATTTCCTTGTGTTTGACCTCCCCTTTTGAAAGTCTAGCCACACTAGTGCGGAGACTCCCAATTTCTTCCAACAAGTCCTTCTCCCTAGCATTAGCTTTCAAAGGCAAAGACTTGTGCAAAGCATTAGTGGCATGAGAAGTAATGGATATCTTATCATTAAGAGTTTGCTTCTTAATATTTTTCAACTCTTGATTAAGCATGTCACGAGCAAGGTTAAGTGTTTGATGCTCTTGTATTAACTTGTTGTGCTCTTCCAAGAGTGTTTGATGTGCTAAGTTAAGTTCATGATTATCTATCTTGATTTTAGCCTTTTCTTCCTCAATTTGCTTGACATGGGATTTGAGCGTGTCATGCTCTTTGAGTATGCTTTCATACTTGTCAAGCAAATCAAGGTTAGCACTCTCAAGTCTAGCACGAGTTTCTTCAAGCACTTTAACCTTACTCTTTTCCCTCTTAATTATAGCATGACATTCATTTATCAAAGAAGTTAAATCATCGGGGGAAAGCTCATCATCGCTAGAGTCATCACATACCTTGGTGTTACCTTTCGCCATGAGGCACATAGGTGGTGGAGGAAGAGGTGCATCATCATTGTTGGCGATGGCGAGTCCGACCAAGCTTTCTTCTTCCTCTTCACTCTCTTCATCACTTGTTTCTTCGTCGGTGACCCATTCATTTGCCTCACACATGAACACCTTTTGTGGGCCATTTCTCTTCTTTGGGAAGAGCCTTGCTTTCTTGCCTTTGTCATGTTTCTTCTTCCCAAAGGATCTTGGCTTTGGTTTGGCTTCTTCTTCATCATCATCACTTCCTTCAAGCTTGCGATGCTTGCTCTTGTGGTTCTCTCTTCGTTTGTCCGGTGTTGAACAATCATAGGAGATGTGGCCTTGATCACCACAATTGTAGCAAGTCTTGTGATCATCTCTCCTTGGTAGAAATGTTCTCTTCTTGGGATCAAATGTGTATCCCTTCTTAGTGATCTTGGAGTTCAAGCGTGAGAACTTCCTCATCATCAATGCAAGCTCATCATCTTCATCTTCGCTTGATGCTTGTTCTTCTTTACTTGAACTAGGCTCAACCACCTTCTTCTTCTTGTGGCTTGTTTTCTTGGTGGAGGCCTTTAGAGCAATTGTCTTTGAAGATGATTGCTCCATCATCCCAAGTACACTCATCTCATGAGCGTGTATTTCTCCAATGAGCTCCGAAACTTCAATGTGGTCGAGTGAATCTTTTTGGAGCATGGAGTTGATGATGTTGTACTTTGGCTTGGGGAGGAGCATGAGGATCTTGCGGTTGATGAGTCCCTTGCCAAGAGAAGCAATGTCAAGAGCATTTATTTCTTCAATAAGCACATTTAAGCGAGAGAACATCTCATTGACATTTTCATGAGGTAGCATCTTAATTCATCATATTTTGCTTTAAGCATGTGATATTTAAGTTCCTTGACCCTTGAAGAACCCTCATGAATCTCTATTAAGCAAGCCCAAATTTCACAAGCCTTTTCCTTGCTAGCAATCCTTGAAAACACATCTTGACTAATACATTCATAAATAGCATTCCTAGCTTTAGCATCCCACTTAATTTGATCACCAACATAATTGTGTTCTCCAAACCCCGCGTGGGTCGCTTCCCATACTTCGGGAGCAATAGCCTCAAGGTAAGCGCCCATGCGTGCTTTCCAATAGGCAAAGTTCTTGCCCTCGAAGATAGGAACCGAACCCCCAACCTTGGCCATTTTAGCTCTCTAGCGGTGAAGCTAGAATGATCCTATGAGCAACCTTGCTCTGATACCAATTGTAAGGACCGAATGCCCAAGAGGGGGGGTGAATTGGGCTTTCTTCGAAAAGTTCTAAGCAATAAAACTTAGTTTCTAAAGCCTAATTCCCTACGCAAACTATCTATGCATTCTAGTAGATAGAAACTTCGCGGAATATAAAATGCATAAAAGTAAGGGAAGGAGAAGGATGCTAACTCTCGAGGAGACAAGGATTTATCCCGTGGTTCGGCATGATCGTCAAGATCTTCCTACATCCACGTTGTGGCACCCACCAAAGGGTTTCGCCACACCCAAGTCACCGAGACGAGGGGTCTTCACTATTCCTCTCCGTTTGCCTCCTTTGGCAAGGTGGAGCTCAAGCCTTGTACAACTTCGACCTTCCGGGCTTCCACACACGCCTTGGCAAGCTCCGGAAGTCTCCTCACGATTACAAACACCAAGGGCACTCCCTTGAGGCTCTCACACTATCCTAGAGAGTCCACTCACCCAGAATGGTGGCACACAAGCTCTCTCTCTAGCTAGTTCTAGCCTAAACCTTGGTGTATAGATGATCGAAATGGTGTGGAAGTGATTTCTCTTGGTCTTGAACACTTGTGGATGTGTTGATGGTGTCTGGTGATCAAGACTTGACGAAATGATAGGATTAGGGGGTATTTATAGCCAGCCTACCCGAAATAGCCGTTGGAAAAGTAGGCTGACAGAACTTTACTGTGAACACCGGATGATCCGATGTCTCCCCTTTAGTTAACATCGGTCAAGTTACTTTAGCTGACGTCATTGTGTCAGATATGACCGTTGTTAGACCGATGTTGATCCTGTCTTCTCATCGGATGATCCGGTGGCTCTTCCTCCAGAATTTTCTCAATCTTGATGCTTACTGGAGTAATCGACCGATGTGTGCTTCTCTGTACATCGGAGGATCCGGTGCTACACTTGGTCCAATGATCTTGCAAACTGTACTGATGGACCGATGTTACTGAGCCATTCACATCGGATGATCCGGTGAGTACTTTGTTCTGAGGTCTTCTTCTTCAGCTGAACCAACTCGACCGATGTGTTGTTCTGAGGTATCATCGGTTGATCCGGTGAGTTGATTTTGTTTGCTTCGAGTTGTTTTCTAAGTGAATTTTTTGTGTCTTGCTCAAATGACCTCTTAGACTTTGTTGAACATGTATCTCTGATGATTGTCAATCATTAAGTGTCTTCAATTTTGATTGAGTGACTTGACATAAGAGCTTTCACTTCTTGTCTTCACATAATTTATTTGATCTCATACATTGATTGTATATGGGTCTCCAATAACATGTTTATTTCATTTGATTGAGTGATTATGGGGACCTTGCGTTCACAAATTCATTAGTAAAATTCAATGGTTGTCATTAATCACCGAAACCATACCTCATGGGGGCCTAGATGCTTTCATCTATATCGAATGCAAACAACATTTATACCTTTAAAAGAGTTTTGAATAACAGCGGAGGAGGAAAAACTTCAGGGCAACCACAAACAAATTGACTGGCAGCAATGCGACCTATGCACCGTCTTCACTTGTCACTATCCTTATTAGATCTTCTCTTCACTGAGCAGCATATCAAAAATACAACAAAGCAAGTGTGAGTACCATCCCGTGGTACTCAGCAAGTATGGGAAATAAATGATATGAAGGCCAAATCAAAGGAAGGGCTGATATTGGTTTAAGCACTAAGCATTAAACCCTAACCTTAGCTTTCATTAGCAGCCTACATCTAGGTGAGTAATCCCAACTGTAATAACAATAATAGTAATTGTAATAGTATCAACATAAATTTTCAAGTATTATCCCAACCACCATTCCAACCATTGACTAATTTTGAATTCGACACTAAGACGCTCTTGTCTGTGAGCACGGCTGTCATGATAGTTTCCCAATCTCTGCAGAGAATGTACCCTTTACCCACAAGCAGTGATTTCATCCCCTATTGCCAGGTGTACTGAGTAAACCTCCCTGATGCCCGTGGCGGCCAACCACATTACACACTACCGTAGGTGTGTGGCCAGGAGATCACTACATGGTCTTTACAAAGGTACTCCCGACTAGTGCTAGCCCTCTAAGGTTTCCACCACTGAGGCATTTCTGGAGTAACCCTCCGCCTCAGAGCCTCCTCTTAAGCCTTGCGGTTCCCAGAGCAGTACCCCTGCATCATTCCCCGCACCATCCAACTACTAGCATTTCGTCGGGAGAAACCTAATTAATTGACCAAGATGCCCCATCTCAGTCTCGTGGTGGTACTATAAAGCTTAGTGGCTACTCCATAAACCGGTCCTTAGAATCTGGTAAAGTTCAATCCCCAGTCTCGGGTCTCGTGCGTACTGCACCATACCATTCAAACCAACCCGCCAGATTCCTATTTACTACAATTCATTTCCAACATCATAATCATAATCATAATAATAAGTCATGAGTAATAAGTATGGTCAATGTTTTCCCACCCAACTAGTATGCATGGCTAAGCGTAAAGTAAATCCCATTACCACCCTTCCATAACCCAAGCGACAAGGTAGCAGGTAAAACAACAGGGCATAGCATAAGATTCATATTAATTAACATGCAACTAACTAAACCCTTAAAAGGAGCAAGATGGTCAAGAGCACTTGCCTTTGTATAAATAGCTGCTCAATTCTTCTTCATTGAACTCTTGATCTCCATATATTCATGTCACTTCTTGATCGAGATACGAGTGTGTATATGCTACTGTCAAAAGAGAAATAAAAACAATCAAGAACAGTACACCAAACAAGCAATACAAATATTATGATTGAAATATGTTAAGATTATGATTAAAATCGAAGTTATGAGTGATTTATTATTTTTCATAGCTAAAGAAATGCATTTACTATTTATTTTCCATTTTTAATATTCAATTATAGGCTAAAATCATTTTTAATGAATTTCCCATAGCCAAAATATATTTTATGTGCATTTTATAAATTTTATTTCAGCATACAATATTTTACAAATAATTTCCTACTATTTTCACATTTATTCTATATTTTTAATATTTATTTATAGCTAAAAACATTTTAATTAAAATTTTCCAGGGTCAAAATATATTTTACATGCATTTACAATTTTATTGTAGCCTAAAAAGATTTAATTCTAATTTTTCTATTATTTCTATGTTTATTTTATCATTTATAACTATCTTTGTATTCATAAATACACTTTTAAATAATATTCATCAATTAAACATAAACTCAGGGGCTGTATTGCAATTTTTCTAACTTGACAGTGCCTAAAAATGTGATTTATGAAAATTACAGGGGCCTAAATCATTAATCATTTGATTTAACCTATTTTTAGATAATTCTAGGGGCTTTAGTGCTAAAACGGAGGCTAAATCATTATTCACTCAAAGATCAGGGGCTAGGTTGTAAGAATCCAAGGGCTTAGGTGAAAAGTGACAGCGGGAAAGGCTTGATTGAATGAGATCTGTGGGATTCGAAATGGATGGCCAGGATTTTATTAAATCAAAGGGGTATCTTCCTTTTAATCTCAGTCGTTGCCTAGGATGCATGGTGTGGATGTGGCCACGTCACCCCGGCCGGAGTGGGCGGCGGCCAGAGGCTACCGGCGGCGGCGCCATGACCGGAATCTCGCCAGCGTCGCCCGATCTTGCACTACGGACCACCATTTTGAGCGGGGAAAAGTGGAAAACGAAGAGGAAGAGAAAGAGAATTCACCCCGGGTGCTGCGCGTGCGCAAAGAGGGCTGGAGACAGGCGTTTGCCGACAGGAAGCGGCGCCAGAGCATCGGCGACGCTGCGATTGGGCCCCAGGCGCTAATTCTTGTTGCGGATGGGTCCATCAGGGGAGGCGCGAAGTTGGGGTCCTCGGTGGCTCGTCGGGGACGGCCGGAATGGCGCTTCCTGGCGGGGCGTCGAGCTCGGCATGGTGCGGCAATGGCGGTTGTTGGGGCTAGGGTTTCGTGTATGCGGGCAATAGGGCTCGACCGAGGTATTAGAAGGGGGAAAGGGGTGGTGCGGGGGTGGCGGTTCCGGGACAGAGGAGCGCGACAGTTGCACGCGCGCGCGCACGGTCGTGGAGGAGGAGGCGGCATGGTGGGCACGACGACGGTTGGGGGAAGAAGCCCCTGACGGGCGGGCCCGACTTGCCAGTGAGGGAGAGAGAGGAGGCGGTGGGCCGACTTTG
Source organism: Tuctoria greenei (assembly GCA_036927565.1). Lineage (NCBI taxonomy): Eukaryota > Viridiplantae > Streptophyta > Magnoliopsida > Poales > Poaceae > Tuctoria > Tuctoria greenei. The sequence goes on along the minus strand of JAYESD010000002.1, from coordinate 283,906,777 downwards.
TTGGGCCGGTGGGGAAGAGAGGGGGAGGAAGAGTGAATGTGGGCCTAGAGGGGGGTGAATAGGCCTTCTTGAATTTTCTCGGTTCCTGTAGCACTTCAACAACAAGGTCAAAACCAGATATATCGGACTAGTCCGGTAAAGTGCGGACTAGTCCGGATTTCACAGGCTAGGTTGATCAAGTTAGGTCAATTTGATTGTTTCGTTGACGTTTGCAGCAGAAATATAAACTTTAATAACAGTTCAATAGTTGTATGTCAAGTTCTATTGCAAGTATGATTCTTGTTCAACTATTTAACTTGAATTCAACAAAATGAATCAAACCCTAGATAATGTTGATCAACTAGAATGATGAACACAAACGGACAAGACACAAGATTTATCCCGTGGTTCGGTTACCACGAAGGCAACCTACGTCCACGTTGAGGAGCCCACAAAAGGACCGGGTCTTCACCAACCCTTCCCTCGTCGGATCGCCACGAAGGCCAATCCTCTTCCACTAATCACACAGGGGTAAATCACCAAGTTGAAGGGGCGATCTCACAAGTTGAGAGCTCCCTTGATTACAAGTTTCAAGACCACCAATAACACACTTCGAAATATACAAATTGAGATACAAGAGTGTGTTAGAGATTCAAACCAAGAGCTCAATCGTGTGCCAATTGCCCTCTCCAATGATCTACAAGTGATCTTCAATGGATTGATCAATTTTTCACTTAGTTTCGTGGAGAGAGGTAGTTTTTGAGTCTCTTGGGAGGTGTGACGGCGCTAGGGTTCGAGAGAGCGTGAAAGTGGGCTGTGCACCTCTATTTATATGGGGTTTCTAAAAGTGACCGTTAGGGTTCAGAAAGATCGGACTAGTCCGTGGTGGTCACCGGACTAGTCCGGTGTGCTGTGTGTAGCAAACCCTAAGTGTCCAGGAATATCGGACTAGTCCGATTGAAAATGGACTTGTCCGATATCGCTACTGGAAAGCTTCGGACTAGTCCGATTGCCATCGGACTTGTCCGGACAAATGAAACCCTAAGTGTTTGGGATGACAAGTCCGCACTTGGAGGACTTGTCCGGTTTAGATCAGTGTGTATATCGGACTAGTCCGTGTAGACACCGGACTTGTCCGAAGTGGATCAGAATGAATATCGGACTTGTGCATTGTGTTAAGGACTAGTCCGGTAGAGACCGGACTTGTCCGATCTAGTGCAGAAAGTGATATCGGACTAGTCCGGCTGATATCGGACTAGTCCGATCCTGTATAACTTTGTGCATTGTATGTGTGTGCTTGAAAGTGATTGAGCTCTTGGGTGTGTTTCCTTAACACACTCTATACATGATAATCTACTATTTTCTTCTTCTTGAGCTCAAATTCACTTTGCTTCTCATTTCCCTTCTTTTTGGCATTTTGCTCATTTTTCATCATTTGCCTGCATTCATCTCAACAAAAGGATTAGGATCCCAATTGCTTGTCATAAATCATCCAAAACCCACAAGGGAGTCCTAGATGCACTTTCAATCTCCCCCTTTTTGGTGATTGATGACAACCAATTGAGATTTCACAACATGAGGTATAAAATGAGATTTTCATAAAGTATGCACATATGACTCAAAAATACATCAAGCAACAAGATAATTATTCATGTGTGCATTCTTTATGGTGGGATGCATACTAAGAGCATGAATGCATTAAGAATGACAGAATTTGCATTGATCAACTAATATCAAGTGAATATGGCATTTCAGGAGCAAAAATTCAGATTTCATCACACACTTGCAAATTAATTGAGTAATTTAACACAGGACCAAACATGATATGAAAATAGAGTTAAGCTATTACAACCACAAATAAAAGATAAAGAGAAACTCTCTCCTCGCACCCTAACACAGCTAAAGCTAAGACTCCCCCTCAATCTCTCCCCCTTTGGCATCAAGACACCAAAAAGAGAGAGAGGAAGGTCCTAGGGCTTCACTCATCGCTGTCAGTCCTCTCGTCGTCTTCATCATGTTCATCGCTTTCCGCTTGACGAGGTTGAGAGGGAGGAGGAGGAGCGGAGCTGCTCGAGCCCCCAATGCCAAAATAGGCAAGCTCGGAGGGAGTCAAGGGCCTGAGCTCGGTGATGTCCGGATCAGAATCTTCAGAAAGTACTGGAGATCCAATTGGGTTGATCTCCAGCTTCTCACTCAGCTGCTTCACATTGGCTTTTATGTACCTCATGTTCTCCTTCCTCTTCTGATTTAGCTTGTGAAGCTTCACTTCAGTTTTCTTGCATGAGGAGAAAATTGCAGCCAAGTACTTGAGGATCCCACTGGCGGATCCTTTCTGAGTGGCTTCCCTGGAGGGAGGAGGAGCCCTAGCAGCATCTTCTTGCCTTGCTGGTGCCTCGGGGCTTGAGGCCGGCGATGGAGCAGCCTGGAAACTAACTGGCTGAGGCTTCTGAGGCCTCAGTGGAGTGTGCTCCACATCCTTCACAAACTCGATCCCTGTGACCTTCTCAATCATAAACATCAAGTAAGGGGCATAGCCACAGGATCGGTTGGGGGTACTTGAGATATTGACCATATCATTCCAAATATAGTCTGCAACATCAAACTGTCTCTTCTTGCTTATGACCCTCATTAGAGTCCGGAGGTAACCCTGTACACTCCCTGCATCCCCATCCTTGGGGGCAATGGTCTTCCGGAGAACTCTGTTCAGGACCACAAAGAAGGGCTTCATGTTCTTTGTGGAGGGAGGAACATACTTAGAGTTGGGCTCATACATGAACTTCATTCCGTCCCTCTCAATGACCCCTATGTTGTGGATGATTAGGTGGTCATTTCCAGCAGAGTCTAAGTGGAGCAGGTTTGCAAAATCCTCCTGAGTGATGGAGTACTTGGATCCATGGGTCATCCAAGTCACACTTTCTTCATCTTCACTCGAGAAGTGGCACGTTGCATAAAATTGTGCTATCACTTCATCATTCCAGTTGTGTCTAAAGGCAAAGAGATCCTTCAGACCATGTCTCTCTGCAGCTGCTATCACTTCATCAAAAGCTGCACATTTCTTCTTCTCAAGGTGGGCCCAGTCAATCCATTCACTGCGCACCACCGGGGTCTTCATCGGCAAGTAGACCAGCTTGTAGAAATCAGCATGGAAATTTGACCAAAATCTGCCATCAGCTGCTTGCTTGGGCCTTGCATAGCAATCAACACTTCTCAACTTCGCAGCCACATCGCTGCCCTTGCCAGTGAATCTTTCCTCATTGGGGTCCCGGACCCCTTCTCTGGGAGTATGCAGCTTCAGGGGCCCAACAGGCCCTGTGGCAACCCCCTTGCCCTTCCCTTTAGCTTGTCGAAGGCCACTTGAAGAAGTAGCGGCCTTCGAAGCGGCTTTCTTGACGCACACCTTCCTTCGAACTTGGGGAGGTGAGGGAGCAGGCTCGGAGGGTCTCTCTTGGCGTTTCTTGCCAAGACCCGCCGAGGACCGAGGTGCCACCTCGTGGTCCAACTCGGCCTCGAAATCGGAGATTTCGTTGTCGGAGCTCGACATGATCTGAGAATGAGTGATCAAGAGAAAAGAAAAGTTATACAAGGTATTGGTGAGGTAAGATGGCAATGGAAGGCACTAGGGAATTAAAGAATTAGGTTTTGGTTCAGAAACAACGGACTTGTCCGGTGCACAGGCACGGACTAGTCCGGGGGACCAGACTTGTCCGTACCTGGACCGGACTAGTCCGGTGTTCATCTGCAAAAACCTAACAGACTGGACAAAAATTGATCCCTAAGGTAAAACTAGTCTAGCATACACATAGTACATCAACTAGACATGTAACTAGTGAAGAATGCTAGGCCAAACGATAAGCAATAGAGAAATTTGTGATTTCTTAGGGTTTTGAAGAAAATTTACCAAGAAATCAAAGGAAGCTTGAGATTTTGGGGGTTGGAGGCCGGACTTGTCCGCTAACTTCAATCCCCGAGTCTTCAAGCTTGATCTCCGCCCAAGATTGAGGCTTTTTGACGGAGGAATCAAGGATTCACCTTGGGAGCTCGAGCGCAAGAGAGAGAAAGCTTGGGGGCGAGTGTGGGGTGAAGGGATTAGGGTTTGGTGGCGGCTAGGGTTATGGACACGAAAAATCGGACAAGTTCGGACATGACCGGACTAGTCCGAAGTCATCGAGAGACCTATATCGGACTAGTCCGTGGTCTGTCGGACTAGTCCGGCCTAACCGGCACTCTGCGGACTAGTCTGCAATGGCGGACTAGTCCGGGTAACCACGGACTTGTCCGTGGTCACCAGGAAAGAATTGCATAGCCCATTCATATATATTTGAAGGTCCAATAATTGAGAGTAGAGAGGCAAAACAATTCAAATAATCCTGATGAATTTGACCAGTAAGCAAACAACAATCATACTATGATAAAAAATTCATCAAGATCTAATAATTGACATAGTTTTTCGAGAGAAAAATGAAGAGGGATGATTTTCACAATTCAATCAATATTTTGAAGCAATCATACAGGTATGCAACTTTTCAAGCCACACTCCGAGAATCAAGAACGTTTAGCTCATTTCGGAGTTCGCAAAAACGTTTTTCATCAAGTGGCTTGGTGAATATGTCGGCCAATTGTTTTTGGGTGTTGACATGAGAGATGGATATGTCTCCTTTCATGGAATGGTCTCTCAAGAAATGGTGTCTTATGTCAATGTGTTTAGTCCTAGAGTGCTCAACTGGATTGTGGGCTATTTTAATGGCACTCTCATTATCACAAAGGAGAGGAATACAGTTCATATTGTAACCGTAATCCCTTAGAGTTTGTCGCATCCAAAGGAGTTGTGCACAACAACTCCCGGCTGCAACATACTCCGCTTCGGCTGTGGATAATGCAATGGAATTCTGTTTCTTGGATGACCAAGAAACTAAGGATCTTCCTAGGAATTGGCAAGTGCCAGAAGTGCTTTTTCTATCAACTTTGCACCCGGCATAATCTGCATCGGAATACCCAATGAGATTGAATTTTGAGCCTTTTGGGTACCAAAGACCAAGGTTGGGTGTATGAACTAAATATCTTAGGATTCTCTTTACGGCTGTCAAATGACATTCCTTAGGGTTGGCTTGAAATCTTGCACACAAACATACACTCAACATAATATCTGGCCTAGATGCACATAAGTATAGTAAGGATCCAATCATGGAGCGATATACCTTTTGGTCGACGCTCGGTCCATCTTCATTGAGATCCAAGTGGCCATTCGTTGCCATGGGAGTCTTTATGGGCTTTGCCTTGTCCATGCCAAACTTCTTGAGGATGTCCTGTGTGTACTTGGTTTGGCTTATGAATGTTCCTTCCCTTTGTTGCCGCACTTGGAATCCCAAGAAGTACTTCAATTCTCCTATCATTGACATTTCAAATCTGTCTGTCATAATTTTACTAAACTCTTCACAGAAAGATTGGTTAGTTGATCCAAAAATTATATCATCAACATAGATTTGGCAAATAAAAAGATCATTATCCAGATTTTTTGTGAATAATGTATAGTCTACTTTGCCAATTTGAAAACCATTATCAATTAAAAAATCTCTAAGACACTCATACCAAGCTCTAGGAGCTTGTTTGAGGCCATAGAGAGCCTTACGCAGTTTATACACGTGGTCGGGGAACTCTTCGTCTTCAAACCCAGGTGGTTGCTCCACGTACACCTCCTCCTTGATCGGTCCGTTGAGGAAGGCGCTTTTCACGTCCATTTGATACAGCTTGAAATCATGGTGAGTAGCATATGCAAGTAATATTCTAATTGATTCAAGCCTAGCTACTAGAGCAAAGGTTTCATCGAAATCCAAACCTTCGACTTGTGAGTAACCTTTGGCCACAAGTCATGCCTTGTTTCTTGTCACCACTCCGTGTTCGTCTTGCTTGTTGCGGAAGACCCACTTGGTGCCCACAATATTTGCATTGGGCCTTTCCACAAGTTCCCAAACTTCGTTTCTCTTGAAATTGTTCAACTCTTCTTGCATTGCCACCACCCAGTCCGGATCCTTCAATGCATCCTCAGTCCTGCGGGGTTCCAAAAAGGAGACAAACGAGTAATGTTCACAGAAATTTGCTATACGAGATCTAGTGGTTACTCCCTTTTGGATGTCGCCGATGATGTTGTCGATTGGATGATCCCTTTGAATGCATTGGTGTACTCTTGGGTGTGGCACTTGGGGGGTCGTATGTTGGTGATCATCTTCTTCTCCCCCTGAGTTGTTGTCCTCCTTGATTTGTTGATCATGTTCATATTCCTGTGATTGATCTTGTATCGAGGCTCCCCCTTGATTGTTGATCTCCTCTTGTGGTTCACTTTCCTCTTGTATTTGTGACGATGACTCTTGTGGTCGTACTTCGCCTAGAGCCATCCTCTTCAATGCTTGATAGGGGGCTTCCTCTTTACCTAATTCACATTGATCAACTTGCTCCTTTTGGGAGCCATTAGTTTCATCGAACACTACGTCACGTGCCACTTCAACAAGTCCGGAGGCCTTGTTGAAAACACGATAGGCGTAAGTGTTCGAATCATAACCAAGCAAGAAACCTTCATCGGACTTCGAAGCGAACTTGGAAGTCCTGGGCTTCTTGTTCAAAATATAGCAAGGAGAACCGAAAACTCAAAAATATGAAATGTTCGGTTTGTTACCGGTGAGTAGCTCATAGGGGGTCTTCTTTAGTAGTCGATGAAGGTAGATTCGATTTGTGGCATGGCAACCGGTGTTGATTGCCTCCGCCCAAAATCGATCTGAAGTCTTGTATTCATCGAGCATTGTTCTTGCCATCTCTATGAGCGTTCGGTTCTTCCTTTCGGCAACTCCGTTTTGTTGTGGAGAGTATGGTGCTGAGAATTCGTGCTTGATTCCCTCCTCATCAAGGTACTCCTCCACTTGTATGTTCTTCAACTCCGTGCCGTTGTCGCTCCGAATACTCTTGATTGATAGTGAGAACTCGTTTTGCGCTCGCTTGAAGAATTTCTTGAGTGTTCCTTGTGTTTCTGACTTGTCATGCAAAAAGAACACCCAAGTGAAGCGGGAAAAATCATCAATAATAACTAAACCGTATTTATTACCGCCGATGCTTATGTAAGCAATTGGACCAAACAAGTCCATATGAAGTAGTTCGAGCGGTCTTGTCGTGGTCATGATGTTCTTCGCGGGATGTTGTGCTCCAACTTGCTTCCCTGCTTGGCACGCGCTACAAGGCCTGTCTTTCTCAAACACAACATCTTTCAAACCTCGGATGTGATCGCCCTTGAGGAGTTTTTGAAGGTTCCTCATACCAACATGTGCCAGCCGTCTATGCCACAGCCAACCCATGTTGGTCTTTGCAATCAAGCATGTGTCGAGTTCGGCTTTATCCTTGTTGAAGTCAACAAGGTAAAGCTTTCCCTTCAACATACCCTTGAATGCAACAGAACCATCACTTCTCCTTGAGACGGTCACACCCTTGTTAGTGAACAGGCAATTATAACCTTTGTCACATAATTGAGATATGGACAGCAGGTTATAATCTAAAGATTCAACGTGTAAAACATGTGAAAGAGTATGTTCAGAGGATATTGCTATTTTACCGGTACCGAGGACCCTTCCTTGACTGTTATCCCCAAAGTAGATGCCTTCGTTTGGGTCCTTGTTCACTTCATACTCCACAAACATCCTCCTTTCTCCGGTCATGTGGTTGGTGCATCCACTGTCTAGCACCCATTTGGATCCACCGGAGGAGTAGGCCTGCAAAAACAAATTACGCCTTGGTTTTAGGTACCCAAGCTTGCTTGGGTCCTTGGAGGTTAGTAACAATACATTTGGGCACCCACACATGGGATTTTGTGTTCCCATGGCGTGGCCCAGCATAATAAGCATACACTTTACCAACATTATTTTTCATTAATACATAAGAAGCATCAAAGGTTTTAAACAAGAGTTGTTGTTGGTTATGGGTCGGACTAGTCTGTGTGACCGGACTTGTCCGGATGACCGAACTTGTCCGGACCACAACCGGACTAGTCCGGTTTTCATGAGAGTTCAGGTTTTTAGTTTTCGAGTTACCAGGTTGTGAGGGTCCTCCCTTCACAAAGGTAATCCTTCCCTTGTTATTCTTATGATTTCCAGCTCTTTGCTTTCCATCATAATAGTAACCAATGCCATACTTGACATTTGGAGGTCTTTGGACCAAATATGCACTACGTGCATAGTTGATCCTCTCCTTGTCAAATATTACACATTGGGTAGTGTCGACTGTTGGAGTCGGCAGATCTCCTGACACAGCTAAAGTGTCGAAGGAGTTCGCAGTTCGGTGTGGGCGCGCGAAGACTCAAGAAGGTGAATTGCGGTTTAACACTGGAGACACTAGGATTTACGTGGTTCGGGCCGCCTGAGCGTAACACCCTACTCCACGGGGATGTTGATGTTGTATTGGCTTATTACGTATCACGTCTGATCTCTCCTCCCTGTGTTTATCGTTGGCCTGTCCTTTTATAGTACAAAGACAGGCCGTTACAAGCTGCCTGGCCCGACATGTGGCCCTGGCGGTTACTAATATTGATACACGATTAATTGTTGTTAATGAGCCTGTAACGGGCTTCGATAGTGCCGTTACAGGCGTTAAGATCGTCCGTTTAAGTGCCATTAATATGGCATTAATGACATTTAAACAGGTCTTGAAACCCTTGGCTCTCCTTTGAAGATCCGGAGCAGTTACAAGGTCTCCCGGAGGTTAGAGGCGGCTTAGACATGTGGCAGCTCCGGAGCTTGCTGCGGGAAGCAGGAAGCTCCGGGGCTATTTGACACGTGTTAGATCCGGAGCTTCTCTCGGTCAGGGGTTAGGTCCGGAGGTGTCGTTTCGGTACTCAGTCCGGTGCTTCCCCCTTGTGGGCGGTAGCTCCGGTTCGGTAGTACGCGTGGCGACCTAGGGATTAACCATGTTGGAAAAGCTGGTCCGGTCATGTCTGACAAGTGGGCCTCCGAGGGTATTCAACTCGAGTAGTCGTCCTTCTCCTGAGATCTATGTAATCTCAGGGGGTGTACGGTTTTTAGGGTACTGACAGTGGCCCCCTGGACCTACCTCCGAGGAAGGTCACCGGGGTGAAGTTGTTCCATCGGAGGTGGGTCCTCCTTTGCGACTCTTGAACTGGGTCTTCAAAGGTCTTCGGAGGTGTCGTTGACAGGATTTTACAGTTAAATCCCGACGCGTGGCACACCTCAAGCGGCAGATAAGATCTTTGGCGTGCGGATCTCACGCAATCGAAGGTCGCCAGTTTCCGATACGAAAGCCGTATCGGTTCCGCGCACCTTGTCAGGCCGCCGCCTTTGGGTTTCCCGCCTCGTGATGACAACCGTTCGCCTGGGTGAGAATCTCGACTTGATCGTCGGGGTGGTCCCGGGCCCCCTTGTCATCGGCTGAATTGAACTCTTGAGTAGTATTTTCGACTCCCCTGCGGTTTCCATCCAAGCGTTGCGAGGGCTTACTTAAGAAGGAAAGGGCGTACCGTCAGGAGTTCTTTACGCCTCCCATCTGATCTTGCTCTCAAACTCCCGACTTGTACTTTGCTCTTCCTCTCTTGCCTAGCTGTGCTGCGATGGAGTTGGGTCTGTGCGAGAGTCGCCTGAAGACCGACAACGATTTGAAGAAGGTCTGGGCCCTTATGGGGTGGTCCTCGGACTTCTTCAGCCGCTCGGTCCGTGTCGGCGGAGAGCTCCCCTTTGAGAAGGAGCACGCTGGCGAGATGGTGTACTTTTTTTCGTACGCCATGGTGGGACTGATCCCACCATTTTCTTCTTTCTTCTTGATGCTGCTAGACTTCTATGGTCTGCAGCTATACCACCTTGGTCCCCACTCCATTCTCCTTGTGTCCATCTTTGTCCACTTCTGCGAGATGTGGGTGGGCATCCCCCCCTGCGTCGAGCTCTTCCGAACCTTCTTCACCGTTCACACCACCGGCCGAAGCAACGAGTATCTTGGCTTCTACTACTTCGTGAAGCGCAAGAAGTGCCCGTTCAAGTACCTCCGGTCGTTCCCTTCCGGGAAGTGGGATGACTGGAAGAAAGATTGGATTGTCTTCAGGGTGGAAGAGCATGAGCGGTTGGAACTGCCAGACAGTCTGCCCGGCATCGACACGTCGATATGGAGTGAAGTCTCGGTGCTGGCGGAAGTTTTCGACCCTGTCCTGACCAGGATCCGCCGATGTGTGGAGGGAGGATTGACTCCCCACGCGGTGTTCTGCAACTTCCTGACCAACAGGTGGGCGCCGTTGAAGAGGAGGGAGAAGCTCGCCTGGGCCCTCAACAGCGTGATGGATGAGGACCGGGTTGAAGCCGGGTTGAAGTCCAACATGGTGGGGAAAACCCTGGAGTTCCACCTCAAAAATTCCAGCACGGAATCGACGTTGACGGAGATTACTTGACTCCGCCGCCGGCCTTTCTCCCTCTGAATGTGGAAGTGGAGTTCAGCAGAGAGCTCCGGCGGAAGATGCCTGCGCTTGACGACCTTGGCGTCGTCGAGAGGAGACCAACCACCCGGGTGGCGATCCCTGGGGTGCCCGAAGATGGCTCAGTCCCTGCTCCACAGCCGAGGGTTGAAGTCATCGGCAAGGGCAAGGAGCTGGCAGAGGAGCCGGAGAGTCGAAAGAGGAAGCTGCGGCATGTCGACGGAAGGTCCGTCATGCCCGCTGCTTCTACCTTGGCTCCTTCTCCACAAGGGGGAAGATCTTCTGGTGCCGTGGCAACTGTCCCCGTGGTGGGGTCCTCCCGGAACGAGACTGTTCCTGCAGTGGGATCCTCCCGAAGCGCTTCCGCCTCCGTGGTAGAGCCCTCCGGTGGTGCTAGCTCCGGGTGTACGACTCCGGCCCCCGGGGCGGTTGGAGTCTCCAGGTCCAGGGGTTCCTCCCGATCGAGGAGAGCCTCAACTCGGGAATCTCCCGTGGCTGCGGCGAGTTCTGGGGGGCCTCCTAGAACTCCTACACCGACTCTGGCCAGCCCGGAACGTCCGGGAAAAAGGTTCCGCGCAAGCTGGTGCGGGAGCCTTCCAAGGTAATTTTTGATGTTTACCCTGGTTAACTTTTTAATTGTAGTGATTGTTTGTTAATTCTCTTTATCCATCCTCTGCAGCGTCCCTAAGAAAGGGGGTGAAGCTCCACCCTCGGCCACGGTTTCTGAGGCCGTGGGAGCTTCCGCTCCTGTCCCGGCTCCGCCCCAAATGGTGGCTGAGGCTGCGACAGCTCCGGCACCGGCTGTCGTGGTAGCGCCGGACCACAGGAGTGAAGACATGCCGGCGGCACTTGTCTCGGAGATTGAAGCTCCGGGTCCTTGTGCTGCAGTAATGGAAGCTCCGGCTGTAATGCCGGAAGAAGTGATAGTCCCGGTCTTAGAGCCGGAACTCGTTGAAGCCCCGGTGATTGAATCGGAGGTGATTGAAGCTCCGGCGTGCGAGCCGGAAGTCGAGGTAGTTCCGACAGTTGAGTCGGTTACCTCCGATGCACCGGTCGCGGAGCCGGTTGTTGTTGGAGCGCCGGTCGTAGAGCCGGCGGTTAAAGAGGCGAGGGAGCTCGGGTCTCCCTCAGAAGAGGTGCCCCGATCGGAGCCAACAGTAGCTCCTGCTCCGAGGGCGACGACATCGATGGTACCTGTGGCAGAGCCAGAGTGCCTAAACGAAGTCGCTGGCCCTCTGCCTGAGGGGGCGAATGAAGACTTGGCGGCGGGGCCTTCTTTGATGGCGACTGAGGCCATCCCGGAGGAAGTCCCTAGCGCTTTGGAAGCTCAGGGTTCCGCTCTCGTAGAGTGGGACCCAATTTTTGTACATGAAGACCCGCTGGAACCAGCGGAGGAGACCCCAGCAGGTCCGGAGCCCATCCCACTGTCGATGTCTATCGACAACGCCTGCTCCAGTCTATGTCAGGTCCAACTGGCCTTCTTCCACGACTGCAAGGATCTTGAAGAGGAGCGCCAAACCCTTAGGCGGTGGCGTAATCGGCTCCACTTCGAGACTAAGCTGGCGCAGTCGAGGCATGCGGATGACAAGGAGTGGATCAAGCGGGAGAAGATCCACCTGGAGTGTTGGGAGAAGCTGCTGGATGAGAGGGAGAACATGACCCATGCCCTCGACGCTCATTCTCGGGAGTTCCATGATCAGGCCAAGGCTGCCAATGACACGGCCAATGTTCGGTTCGAGCAGCTTGAGGCCATCAACGCAGCTCTCATCAAGCGCCGAGAGGCACTCGAAGGGAGGGAGAGACGGCTCGAAGACGAAGAGCAAAAACTCCTGGAGCTGCGGGATGACATCCTGAGAAGGGAAGAGGAGCTCGCCGAGAAAACAGCTCTGGCGGACAAGGGTCTCGAGGAGCGCACTAAGAAGTTGGAAGAGCGCTGCCTCGAGGAAGAGGAGAAGACCTGGGTGCGAGGGCAGTAACTCTACGAATACGAGTGTGCCCTTGTTGCCCGGGAGAAGAAAGTAGAGGCTAGGGAGAAAGACCTGGTCGACCGTCGGAACAAGATCCACCTCCGGGAGGAGGAGCTCGGAAGACTTGAGAGGCGGGTTGCTGCAAAGATTCAGCAAAACGCCAAAGAAGTTGAGCGCCTCGCCCGTGAGAATTCCGAACTGACGGCGACCAAGAGATCCTTGGAAGAAATGAAGAACCTGAGGACAGTGGATTCCCTGCAGATTTAGGAGTTCCTGGGTAAGGCCAACGATGCGCTGACGCCGATGGGTTTCAGCCCCGTGCGCCCGGATGATCCGGAGCCGGAGCCGGACCTCGCGCTGCAAGCGTTGAGCACAGCAAGCAGCAAGCTCTCCAAGGTGGGCGACGTCATCGCAGACCAACTGGAGGTCATGGGGCAATCCCTGGCGAGGAACATCACAGAATACGTGTTGACGTGCTACACCAGCCGGAACCCTCAATTTCCTCTGGACCCGGTGCTTGAAGGCCCCGTCGAAGGAGAAGGCGAAGCTACCCGAGCCAGCGTATCGGAGGTCGCCCAGAAGGTCGCCGAGTTCTTCCATAGGGTCTAGGATCATCTCTTTAGCTCCCGCTTGTATTTTCTCTTCTTCCTCAATTTTGTACTCCCTTGTCTCCAGATGTAATCTCCTATCTCCAGATAAATGAAATCCCCAAATTTTTGCGAATTTCATTTTTTGTCTTCAACATCTTTATCTTCTCTTGGCCCCCTGGTAGATGTACACAATTTGATTGTGAACATGTACCAAAAGGATACTGAGTTTTGTTGAAGACGAATTTGCTTCGAACTTGTAGAATTTGGTTCCGAAGTCTTTGAAAGTGAAGGTCCCCTGAAGTTGTCAGAGCATAGAAGCTCCGGTACTGTCCATCGCTGGAGGTTAGTAGCTCCGGCAATAGCTTCTATCAACACGTAGAGCGTCGATAGTTAGTACTCCAAGGTGTCAGAGCTTAGTAGCTTCGGCAATGACCTTTAGCAACACTTTGTAAGTTGGCAACGGACTCCATGTACGGGGTCTTCTCACCATCTTTTACTCAGCGCCGATGGTAGACCCCCTTGAGGGGGTCGGAGCTTGGTTAGCTCCGGCTTTTTTCATCAACGTATATTTTGTTTTTCCTGCACACTTAAGCCAAGAAAAACGATAAAATTTGTTCCTTGTCTATAATTTCATCGCGGCTTACGATTCTCAAGTAAATTTTAAGTTGAACGCGATTTTAAATACAACTGGAAGCGTTGTCTTTTCTCTTAGATCCAGCTGTCCATGGACCCGCCTTACTTTGGCCTGCCGGGGTGTAGGTAGAGTGGCGTACTTAGGGTGCTTGACCAGGCTAAGTCGATAGCACACTCCGGCCCTAGATTGGCTTGGCGGCTTTCAGGCGAGTTGGCCATAAACGATATTTAAATCCAAGAGTTCTGACAATTCAACTCGAGTCGTATATAAACCGGTCAAACTAAAATTTCTTAAGAATTGCACGTTTCTGTTATAGACAAGAAAGAGAAAAATAAAAATATCGAGCCTGCACAAAATGAATGCACGTGGAGTCTATTTCACATGAAGATGTCTTTCATTATAGGTCCGGGGTACAGGGGAAACATGTACATTCTCAGGGTACGGGACCAGGCCAAGTGTGCTTGGTTTCTCGTTTGACCCAGGGTAGTTAGCCACGCTTTTAGTCTGGGGACTGTAACAAGTGCGGCTTGAGCTTTACAGACCTTTCGGAAAAGGTCCGGCTGCTCTCCCGGAGGAACTACCCGACTCTGTACAATGACTCTATAACATACATCTCAAGTTACTCAAGACTCACCTCCGTGGAATTAAGTGTAGAACTTACGAAGGTGCTCGATGTTCCAAGGATTTGGGAGAGGTGTCCCATCCTCAGTAGCCAAGCGAACGCTTCCGGGACGGGATACTTTGATCACTCGGAAGGGCCCCTCCCATCTGGGGGAAAGTTTGTTTAGCCCTTCTCTGGATAGTATTCTCCGTAGCACCAGATCGCCTTCCTCGAGCTATCGGTTGTGTACATGCCGCTGGTGATAACGCCGTAGAGCTTGGCGATATCCGGCATTCGAACAGCTGCTTGGCACCTTCCCTCCTCGAGGAGGTCTAGGTCTTCACGCCGGAGCTGGTCCTGCGCGGCTTCGTCGAAGTTCCGGACTCGGAGCGAACCCATGGTGATTTCCGGAGGAAGGATTGCTTCAGCTCCGTACACCAGAAAGAAGGGTGTTTCTCCGGTTGACCGGTTTGGAGAAGTCCTGTTGGCCCATAGAGTGGGCGGAAGCTCTTCGATCCAATTGGCTCTGTGCCTTTTCAAACGCTCATAGGTGCGCGTTTTGAGTCCTTTAAGGATTTCTGCATTTGCTCTCTCAGCTTGGCCATTGCTGGTGGGATGAGCTACGGAAGCGTAGCAAACCTGTATGCCGAGGTCTTCGCAATACCCTTGGAATGCGGAGCTTGTGAATTGAGTCCCATTATCAGTGATGATATTGTTTGGGACTCCGAATCTGCTTACAATGGATTGCAGAAAGTTGATAGCAGATTGCTTGTTGATCGTCACAACTGGAGTTGCTTCCGGCCACTTGGTGAACTTGTCGATGGCGACGTACAGGAACTTGTAACCTCCGACGGCTCTTGGGAAGGGTCCCAAGATGTCCATCCCCCACACAGCGAAGGGCCATGTAGGAGGTATCATTTGTAAGGGCTGAGCGGGTGTATGAATTTGCCTTGCATGAAATTGGCATGCTTCGCATTTCTTTACCAGCTCAGTGGCATCCTGGAGTGCTGTAGGCCAGTAGAAGCCATGCCGGAAGGCTTTTCCGACCAGCGTGCGGGAAGATGCGTGGTTCCCACACTCGCCTCCATGGATTTCTGCGAGAAGCTCGCAGCCTTCTTCCCTTGTGATGCACCGCATTAGGATGCCGTTGGCACCGCGCCGGTAGAGATCCCCTTCTACCAGTGTGTATCTTTTAGCCAATCTGACTACCCGGTCAGCGGATACATCATCATCAGGAAGGATGTTGTCTTTCAAGTAGTTCCGGATCTCCGAGATCCATGCATCGGAACTGACTTGAGTGTTTGAGTCTTGCGTGCTGGGTTGCTCGGAGCTTCCGGCAGCACCTACGACCCTTGATGGCTGCCATGGTAACAGGGCCATCGGGACCGTCAGCTTCGGGATGCTGATCTCGCCCCCTTCGTTCAGTTCGGCAGGCTGAACTGTGGGTTTTGACAACCTCCGGACAAAGATTCCGTCAGGAGCTGGAGCTCCGGTTGACGCTTTGGTCGAGAGTTCGTCAGCTTCAGCGTTGTGGGCACGCTGAACATGGTTGAGGTCTAGGACTTCAAAGTCCTTCTGAAGCCTCTGGACTTCAAGGAGGTAAGCAGCTAGCTGGAGATTATTGCAGGAGCATTCACCCTTCACCTGCTTGATGATGAGCTGTGAATCTCCTTTGACCAGCAGTTGCTTGACACCGTATGACAGTGCCACCTTTAGCCCGCAGATGAGTGCTTCATACTCCGCCATGTTGTTGGTTGCCTTGAAGTCAAGGTGTACCATATATTTTACCTTCTCCCCAATCGGTGCAAGGAGAAGGATTCCAGCACCGGCCCCCTGCTTCTGCATGGAGCCATCGAAGTAAAGAGTCCAATGAGGCTCGGTGAAGGTTGGAACTTGATGTTCCGTCTTTTGCTTGCTGGGGCCCCCAGGGTTTGATGGAGAGGGAGTCCATTCCGCCACGAAATCTGCCAACGCTTGACTCTTGATTGCTTGTCTTGAAATAAATTCAAGATCGAATTCAGCCAATTCCGCTGCCCACTTTGCAATATTCCCAGTTGAATTGGGATTATGCAGGATCGCTCGAAGTGGATAAGAGGTCACCACCGAGACTTTGTGAGCTTGGAAGTAGTGTCGGAGCTTCCTAGAGGCAATAAGAACTGCATAAAGCAGCTTATGCACCTCTAGGTATCGAGTCTTGGCATCATGTAATACTTCACTAATGAAGTATACCGGACGTTGAATGGTCCGGACCCTCCCGGAGGGGTACGGAGCTTCCTCTCTATTGATCCAGATCCTGTCGGAGGAGTCCAGATTCTCTTCAGGGACCTCCGGGTTCTGGCTGGAGGAACCTGGAGCTTCTTCAGAAATGACTTGGACCCTCTCGGAGGGCTCTGAGTCTTCTGAAGTGACTTCTTGTGGATTTGAGTCTGGGAGCTGGGACCCAGACTCACTTTCAGGGACCTCCGGACCCTCCCGAAGGGGTCTGGATTCCTGATTATGGGATAGTTCTGGTCTCTCCGCAACCAGAACCATACTGACAACCTCGTCAGTAGCTGAAATGTACAGTAGCAAGGGCTCACCAGGGTTTGGAGCTACCAGCATTGGTAGGGTAGTGAGGAACTGTTTCAGCTCCTGGAATGCCTTCTCTGCTTCTTCGGACCATTGGAATGGTCCAAACTTCCTCAACAACTTGAAGAAGGGGAGCGCCCGTTCCGCCAGTCTTGATATGAACCGACTGAGGGCAGCTAGACACCCAGTTAACTTTTGGATGTCTTTGATGCGGGTTGGTGGCCGCATTTCTTCAATGGCTTTTATCTTCGCCGGATTAGCTTCTATGCCCCGGTGACTTACCAGGAACCCCAGAAGTTTTCCAGAGCTAACCCCGAAGACACACTTGTCTGGGTTTAGCTTCGTGCGGGTGGCCCGCAGCTTGTCGAAAACAGCCTGCAAGGTGTCCAATAGGGACTCCTTATTCTTGACCTTGACCACGATGTCATCGACGTATACTTCCACTATATCTCTGATGAGTTCTTCAAAAGTTTTGTACATAGCTCGTACAAAAGTTGAAGCTGCATTCTTGAGACCAAATGGCATGGTTGTGTAACAATACAATCCATCTACTGTGATGAAGGAAGTATGCTCTTCATCCTCCCTAGACATCCTGATTTGATGATACCCAGAATATGCGTCTAGGAAACACAGTAACTCACACCCATAGGTGGAATCCACTATCTGATCTATTCTAGGTAGTGGAAATGGATCTTTTGGACATGCCTTATTCAGTGTGGTGTAGTCGATGCACATCCGAAGCTTCCCGCCGGCCTTGGGCACAACGACTGGGTTTGCCAGCCATTTTGGATGGAAGACTTCTCGGATGAATCCGGCTTCGAGCAACTTCTTCACTTCTTGTTGGATGAAGTTCTGTCGCTCCACGGATTGCTTCCGAGGCTTCTGATGCACAGGCCGAGCATCGGGGTAAATCTTCAGATTGTGCTCAATCACTTCCCTAGGGATCCCAGGCATTTGTGACGGTTGCCAGGCAAACACGTCAACATTAGCCCGGAGGAAAGTGATGAGCGCGAGTTCCTATTTGTCGTTCAACCCTCCCGATATGTGGGTGGTTTGAGCGGCATCGGAACCAATTTGGACGACCTTGACGGGAATGTCGGTGTCGCCGCTTGGCTGCACACGTGGTGCAGAGGTTGAGCCCCGTTGATGAATTCTCGGGGGTTTTGGAGCTTGCTCCTGTCTGGAGTCCTCCTCTTGCACCGTGGTTAATGCATGGAGCTCCTCCAGAGCAGTTACCCCGGCGGTGCGATCTCCGCGGATCCGGAGAACGCCTACTGGTGTTGGCATATTCAACACCAAGTATCCATAATGAGCAGCTGCCATAAATTTGTATAAGGCAGGTCTACCCAAGATGGCGTTGAATGGTAAGTTGATCTGAGCGACGTTGAAGACCAACTTCTCGGTGCGATACTTCTCCCGTGTCCCGAAGGTAACGGGGAGAGTTATAGCTCCGAGTGGAGTAATGGCCCCCGGACCTACTCCGGAGAAAGGTCGAGAGGGCTGGAGATCCGAAGGTTGGAGCTGAAGCTTGGTAGAAGCTTCAAAACTGATGAGGTTCAGCCCCGAACCTCAGTCCACCATAACATGATGGAGCTGGATGTTATTAATGGTAGGAGATACCATCAAAGGTAACTGTCCAGCTCCGACCATGCTTCGAGGACAGTCCGAAGCATCAAAAGTGATGGATATGTCCATCCACTTTCGATGTGGCTCCGGTCTAGCTGTAGGAGCTACAGCGGCCATATCCCGCCGCATAGTCTTAATGACACGACGGGAGGTGATGTCCCATGACCCACCAAAAATGGTGTTCATGGTTTTCCGACGCTCGTTGTCAGAGACGTCAGAGTCGTTGTCGACGGAGGTGTAGACGGCTTTCAGGACCTTTTTGGGATCCTGAAACCCTAACTCCTCTTCAGCCGGAGCTTCGTCGACCTTCTGTTTTCCTTCCCTCTGTCGGAAAGGAGATCCTTCTCGGCGCTTGCTGTAGCGCTCGGCAAGGTTTTGGACCTCCCGGCAGTCTTCCAAACTGTGGCTGCCCGTTTTGTGAATGGGACACCACACTTTGGGTTTGCCACCATCTTCGGGAGACGGTCGAGGTCGCTTCTCGGGGCGTGGCCCCCGGCCACCAGGAGTTGCAGTAGCTGCAACGTTGGATGTGTCGGCCGACGGCTTCTTCTTGCCGTGGGTCTTCTTTTTCTTCTTGCCCCCCTCGGAGGCAGCAACTTATTCTTTAGAGGATTTCTTGTGATCCTCCGAGGCTGGTTTGGAGTGCATTTCACGGCCCTCCGCAGCTCTGGCACATTTGTCTGCCAGGCTGAAGAGTTCCGTGACGCTGGTGATCTCTTTGATCGCCAGCTTCTCCCACATCTTCTTGTCCCGTACGCCCTGTCTGAATGCCACGATGACAGAAGCGCTTGAGATAGAAGGGATTGTGTTGCGTACCTGAGAGAACCTCTGGATGAAGGACCGCAAAGACTCTCCCCCTTTTTGCACAACCGCAAAAAGATCCAGTTCAGTGCCTGGTCGGGTGTATGAACTCCCGAAGTTGGCAGTGAACTGACGGCACAACTCTTCCCAACTGTCGATTGAGTTGGGTGGAAGGCTCATAAACCAGGACCTGGCAGTCCCGGTTAAGGCCACTGGAAAGTAGTTGGCCATTACAGCCTCGTTTCCTCCAGCTGCCAAGATTGCAGTGGAGTATATCTGAAGGAATTCAGCGGGATTGACAGTCCCGTCGAATTTTTCCGGCAGGTGTGGCTGGAACTTCTGTGGCCATCTAACCATGCGCAGGTGCAAGGCTAGGGCTGAACAGCCTCCTCCTACTCCTTCCAGAGTAGAAAGGTCCTGAGCTTCCGTCTTTCACGAGCACGCTCGATGTGGACACGGCCATCCTGTTGGCGGTATCAGCGATCCAACTCCGCCCGGAGGTCATGAGTTGAAAGCCTAGACACCGTATGGGTACGTGGTGCCCCGGAGGGCAACGATGTCACCTGCTGTGACGCAGAACGTCTCCTATTTTTGGAGACGTGCGGACCAAGTCTCCCAGACAAAGTCCGCCGCTGCGACGGGGCTCGTCCGGAAGGAGGAGGTCCTTGGTTGTTGAGGCGTTCGGCCGCTGCTGCGACCAAATGCTCCACATCGGCCCTCCACTGCTCCATTGCATCTCGAGATGCGTCCGGAGGTGGTGGTCGTTGGAGAAGAGCACGCGCTGCATGGAGCGCATGTTCTGGGTTGTCATGACTTGCTGAGCAGTCAGTGACGCCGGAGCACCATCGCGTTGTCCAGCACGATTCGTCGGGGAAGACGGTGGTGGTGGGAGAGTGGCTCCTGCTGGTGGTTGCCTGTTGGAGGGATTGCCCTCAACAGCTTGAACAGCAGGTTGGCCATTAGATGATCCAGCCGCGGAGTTCACCATTCTCGAAAATCTGAGGCGCCCCCCTACCTGGCGCGCCAACTGTCGACTGTTGGAGCCGGCAGATCTCCTGACACAGCTAAAGTGTCGAAGGAGTTCGCAGTTCGGTGTGGGCGTGCGAAGACTCAAGAAGGTGAACTGCGGTTTAACACTGGAGACACTAGGATTTACGTGGTTCGGGCCGCCTGAGCGTAACACCCTACTCCACGGGGATGTTGATGTTGTATTGGCTTATCACGTATCACGTCTGATCTCTCCTCCCTGTGTGTATCGTTGGCCTGTCCTTTTATAGTACAAAGACAGGCCGTTACAAGCTGCCTGGCCCGACATGTGGCCCTGGCGGTTACTAATATTGATACACGATTAATTGTTGTTAATGAGCCTGTAACGGGCTTCGACAGTGCCATTACAGGCGTTAAGATCGTCCGTTTAAGTGTCATTAATATGGCATTAATGACATTTAAACAGGTCTTGAAACCCTTGGCTCTCCTTTGAAGATCCGGAGCAGTTACAAGGTCTCCCAGAGGTTAGAGGCGGCTTAGACATGTGGCAGCTCCGGAGCTTGCTGCGGGAAGCAGGAAGCTCCGGGGCTATTTGACACGTGTCAGATCCGGAGCTTCTCTCGATCAGGGGTTAGGTCCGGAGGTGTCGTTTCGGTACTCAGTCCGGTGCTTCCCCCTTGTGGGCGTTAGCTCCGGTTCGGTAGTACGCGTGGCGACCTAGGGATTAACCATGTTGGAAAAGCTGGTCCGGTCATGTCTGACAAGTGGGCCTCCGAGGGTATTCAACTCGAGTAGTCGTCCTTCTCCTGAGATCTATGTAATCTCAGGGGGTGTACGGTTTTTAGGGTACCGACAGGTAGAATTTTTGTCCTTTGTGGAGGTAGAATTTTCCTTCAACCTGGTGTTAATTTTATCACATTTGCAAATATGAGCGATATTAGTTGAAGTGGGTTGAGAAGGTAGGCTTGAAGAGGAGGAAGGTTCACTAAGCTTGAGTGACTCAACCTGCACTTCAAGGATCTTGTTGACCTTGATTAGGTCATCAAGTTGATCCTTGATTGCAACGTTTGAGTTGGTTAACTCCAAGCAAGTTTTCTTGCTTGAAGCTAGCTCAAGCTCTAGTGAGTGGTTTCTCTCCTTTTCAAGAACTAGAAGATTGTCAAGTTCGACATGCTTCTCCTTTTGGGAGATAATCATGTCTTCTTGACGATCAATTAGCTCTTCCTTCTCAACAAGTTGGTTAAGCAAGAATTTCATTTTAGCAGCAGTTTTTCTATCTAAACCAATTAGCATATCTTCATCATCACTATCTAGATCATCATCACTTGAGTAAGAATGCAAGGAAGGAGTTTTGATGTTTACCTTGCGTTTACCTTCCTTAGCCATGAGGCAAGTTCCATTTGCCTTCTTTGCACCGAGCGTGGGGAAGAGTGTGGGTTTCTTGGACATGCTTTCAATGGCTATGCTAGCCATTTCTTCTTCATCGGACGATGAGGACTCATCGTTTGAGTCCCACTCCTTTCCAATGTGTGCTTGTTCAACTTGTTTCTTCTTCTTGAAGAATTTCTTCGGTTGAGGCTTGGACTCTTTACTCTTCTTCTTGTTGTCCTCGTACGGGCAATCAACTATAAAGTGATTGTACTCACCACAATTATAGCATGCCCGCCTCATCTTTGGCTTTGTCTTCTCCTTGTATTTTCCTTCACTCGATTTTGTTCCTCGTCTTTTCTTCATAATTCTTTTGAACTTCTTCATGAACAAAATCATATCTTCTTCGTCCAGCTCGCTGCTTTCATCATCGCTGTCCTCCTCAAGCTGTGCTTCTCTTGCTTCTTTGGATAGAGGCTTGAGTGAGGACTTTAGGGCAACTCCCTTCTTCTTGGCTGATGTGAGGTCGGCTATTTCTTTTACGTGCTTGGCTTGCTTCTCCATCATTTCAAAGTTGATGATTTTGCCAAGCAGTTCATCCGGAGTCATTTTCTTGTACCCGGGACTTTCTTGGATCATAGAGCAAAGTGTGACGTTGCGAGGCATAAAGGCTCTAAGTATGAGCTTTACAACCTCATGGTCATTCCACTTTTTGCTCCCATATGATCGAACCTTGTTCACAAGAGTCTTCAGTCTGTTGTACATGTCATGGGGAGACTCATCTTCCTCAATCGCGAACCTTCCTAGTTCGCCTTCAATCATTTCAATCTTTGCCTCCCGCACATGCCGGTCACCTTCATGTGCTGTCTGTAGTGTGTCCCAGATTTCTTTGGCAATTTCCAATCCGTCCACCTTTGTGAATTCATCTCGACTTAGAGATGAGATGATAACGGCTGCGGCTTGGGCATTCCTGTGGATGGCTTGCTCTTGACTTGGCGTGAGCTCTTCATCGTCATCAGGGATGTTTATTCCTGTGCACACAATATGCCATAAACTTGGGTTAAGGGAAATCAAGTGCATCTTCATATTTTGCCTCCACATGGAGTAATCACTCCCATCGAAGTGTGGGGCTTTTCCGAGAGGAATAGATAGATAATGACTGCTGTTAGAATTTAAACGGTCATAATTAAAAGGATATCGGGAGTAGTCGGTGTGACTACTCCCCTTCTTCTTTTCTTCGACTTTAGATTTCCGTTTGGAAAGCGCTTTCTTTCTAAGGAGTGCTTTCAGCTCCAATGTCTCCTCATCATCATCATCGAAGTCTTGAATGGCTTCGAGATACTTTTCAAGCTTTTGGTGCTTGTCATTGTTCATTTCTTCCTGGTTGTTGATTTTCTGAACTTCCTTCATGTCCGACATGATCTCTTCGAGTGGTTGCACTCTTTCTTGAAGAACCTGCTCTGATACCCATTGAATGTGGGCCTAGAGGGTGGGTGAATAGGCCTTCTTGAATTTTCTCGGTTCCTGTAGCACTTCAACAACAAGGTCAAAACCAGATATATCGGACTAGTCCGGTAAAGTGCGGACTAGTCCGGATTTCACGGGCTAGGTTGATCAAGTTAGGTCAATTTGATTGTTTCGTTGACGTTTGCAGCGGAAATATAAACTTTAATAACAGTTCAATAGTTGTATGTCAAGTTCTATTGCAAGTATGATTCTTGTTCAACTATTTAACTTGAATTCAACAAAATGAATCAAACCCTAGATAATGTTGATCAACTAGAATGATGAACACAAACGAACAAGACACAAGATTTATCCTGTGGTTCGGTTACCACGAAGGCAACCTACGTCCACGTTGAGGAGCCCACAAAAGGACCGGGTCTTCACCAACCCTTCCCTCGTCGGATCGCCACGAAGGCCAATCCTCTTCCACTAATCACACAGGGGTAAATCACCAAGTTGAAGGGGCGATCTCACAAGTTGAGAGCTCCCTTGATTACAAGTTTCAAGACCACCAATAACACACTTCGAAATATACAAATTGAGATACAAGAGTGTGTTAGAGATTCAAACCAAGAGCTCAATCGTGTGCCAAGTGCCCTCTCCAATGATCTACAAGTGATCTTCAATGGATTGATCAATTTTTGACTTAGTTTCGTGGAGAGAGGTAGTTTTTGAGTCTCTTGGGAGGTGTGACGGCGCTAGGGTTCGAGAGAGCGTGAAAGTGGGCCGTGCACCTCTATTTATATGGGGTTTCTAAAAGTGACCGTTAGGGTTCAGAAAGATCGGACTAGTCCGTGGTGGTCACCGGACTAGTCCGGTGTGCTGCGTGTAGCAAACCCTAAGTGTCCAGGAATATCGGACTAGTCCGGCTGAAAACGGACTTGTCCGATATCGCTACTGGAAAGCTTCGGACTAGTCCAATTGCCATCGGACTTGTCCGGACAAATTAAACCCTAAGTGTTTGGGATGACAAGTCCGCACTTGGAGGACTTGTCCGGTTTAGATCAGTGTGTATATCGGACTAGTCCGTGTAGACACCGGACTTGTCCGAAGTGGATCAGAATGAATATCGGACTTGTGCATTGTGTTAAGGACTAGTCCGCATTAGAGAGGACTAGTCCGAAGTGGATCAGAAAGATATCGGACTAGTCCGGTAGAGACCGGACTTGTCCGATCTAGTGCAGAAAGTGATATCGGACTAGTCCGGCTGATATCGGACTAGTCCGATCCTGTATAACTTTGTGCATTGTATGTGTGTGCTTGAAAGTGATTGAGCTCTTGGGTGTGTTTCCTTAACACACTCTATACATGATAATCTACTATTTTCTTCTTCTTGAGCTCAAATTCACTTTGCTTCTCATTTCCCTTCTTTTTGGCATTTTGCTCATTTTTCATCATTTGCCTGCATTCATCTCAACAAAAGGATTAGGATCCCAATTGCTTGTCATAAATCATCCAAAACCCACAAGGGAGTCCTAGATGCACTTTCAATGAGGGATTTGGCCGAGGGGGTGGATGGCCCAGGTAAGGTTTTCCTTTTTTTTTCATTTCATTTGATTTTGTTTTCTTTTCTCAATATTTGAATTTAACACAAATTCATATTCGTATTCAAAGGTCTGTGTTTTACTTCAATCCAATTATACACACTTTTTCCATTTATTTATTTTTCTATTATTTAATTATATAAATTTTTTGGTTTTCTTTTATTCAAAAATTACGGGTGTGACAACTCTACCCTCTTAAACGGAATCTCGCCCCGAGATTCTATAATATTGTAATGTAATGATTTATGTTTTAACAAATTGACAAGTTACCATTTTTTTAAGTGATTCATTTGTTTTTATTCCATTTGTGCTTTAGGTGTTAAACAATTTATTTTAAAGTTCCCAAAGCTTAAGACTTAACTCACACACAAAAGTGCCACACAATGAAATTGTTTTTACTAGTTTTTTTAAGAGAATATTTTGTTACACGCAAATCTACACCTTATTTTTTTGTACTCATTTATGGATCTTATTACTAATATTATTATATGTTCCAACATTGGTGCCACAAGGCATGATAGGGTTGTCTTTATCGTTTTTATACTTTATTCGAATTAAAACGTAGTTTATCTAGTAATTGTAATTTATATTTTTTTTTCACACCTAATCACTCGTGATAAAATATGCCTCATTGGTCTAGATTTAAAATATTATCATACGATACCATATATTATTTTATTTTTCCTTTTACCTTTGTTCCTATATTTTCATATTGAGATTGACCAACATTCCTAATGTGGGTTTAAACTTAAAATCTTTCACTCAAAGGCATTATTTTCACGAATACATAATCTTTATTATTTTTATTATTATTATTACTTATTTTACTTTTTAACTATAAGTGTTACAAGATCTAGTAGGACATTATTTGTTCTTTTCTTCATCTTATTTGAATGCAAACATTTTTCCAAACAATTTCTTATTATTCTTAGCACATAAACACTCATGATGGAAACTGTATTATTTATTTAATTTAAGAATACTATCACATATGAGTACATATGTTTTGGTTTATTTATTTTTATTTATTTTTCTTCTATTCCCTATTTCATATTTTAAATTTGGACGAAATTTATAGTGTGGTTTTAATTATATAATCTTTCGATGTATTTACATTATGGATGTATATATATATTTTTTGGATTTGGATGTTACAATCCCACCCCCTTACAAGAGTCTCGCGCTCGAGATTCTGATTTGATTAAAGAATTAGACTAGGCTTTTACCCGTCGATAAGTTATTACATTATTATTTTTGAAAATAATTTACTTCTTGTTTTATTTATAATGATCTTCTAACACTTTTATAAGTTTAAGAGTGCACCGAGCTGAATACATAAAAATATTCGTCTTTGTCCTAAATAGATTTAAGAAAACTTCTACTACCACACATTAATTTAAATCTTATTTTATTATCATTATTATTATTATTTTATATGCAGAGTTCATTATCAATGCTATTGTAAATTTTAACAGAGTGATATGAGTATGAGTCCTGATTGAATTTTCTTTGTCATGCCTTAATTTCATTTGAATTCAAATGTATTCTTTAAAAATTGAAATTTGCATTTTTCACAAATAAGCAATTATGATATATATGTTGATTTAGTTAGATTTAAAGTATTATCACACGTACAACAACACACATTATTTTTGTATTCTTCTACATTCTTATTCTTCTTTTTATTATTATTATTCTGAACTTGGCTTAAGTGTGCACTATATTTTAATTTAAAGTCTTTCTTTTCAACTGCATTGTAATGATTACTGTATTTATTATTATTATTTCTTTTCCTTTTTATATATATTAGGGTCACGATCCCACCCACCTTATAAGGAATCTCGCCCTCGAGATTCAAGTGGGTCGGCTACCCCTCTTAAACAGGCAAATGGTATATTTTCTTGTTGTTATTATTATTAATCTATTGCAATAGTTCAAGCAACGTGTTCTAATTCACTGTGAAGAAGGCATGGACTTCACTTGCTAACCAAAGAGGAACTTAAACAAGTGATGTTTTATAATCTTCAAGAGTCTTCTTCTTCTTCCTCTGTCGTGTTATCTTCATATGTCGATCTTCAAGCTCCGTTCGGTGGAGTCGTATCTTCGTCTTCATGAGCAAGGTCAAAGGAGAGTCTAAGGGGTCCATTCTAACTAGGTCACGTGCCTAGAGTCAACATATAACTCTGATACCACTTTGTCACACCCGGTTTTATTAAAAATAAAACCAGCTGCAAAATACATGTATGCCAGGATCAGTTTCACCATACATGTACGACAAAAAGTGATAAACAATTCTATATCGCATGCAAACAAAATTTGTACCTTTAAAAGAGTTTTGAATAACATCGGAGGAGGAAAAACTTCAGGGCAACCACACACAAATTGACTGACAGCAACGCGACCTATGCACCGTCTTCACTTGTCACTGTCCTTATTAGATCTTCTCTTCACTGAGCAGCATATCAAAAACACAACAAAGCAAGTGTGAGTACCATCCCATGGTACTCAGCAAGTGTGGGAAATAAATGACATGAAGGCCAAATCAATGGAAAGGCTGATATTGGTTTAAGCACTAAGCATTAAACCTAACCTTAGCTTTCTTTAGCAACCTACATCTAGGTGAGTAATCCCAACCGTAATAACAGTAATAGTAATTGTAATAATATCAACATAAATTTTCAAGCATTATCCCAACCACCATTCCAACCATTGACTAATTATGAATTCGACACCAATCCGCTCTTGTCCGTGAGCACAGCTGTCATGACCGTTTCCCAATCTCTACAGAGAATGTACCCTTTACCCACAAGCAGTGATTTCATCCTCTGTTGCCAGGTGGACTGAGTAAACCTCTCTGATGCCCGTGACGGCCAACCACATTACACACTAACGTAGGTGTGTGGCCAGGAGATCACTACATGGTCTTTACAAAGGTACTCCCGACTAGTGCTAGCCCTCTAAGGTTTCCACTACTGAGGCATTTCTGGAGTAACCCTCCGCCTCAGAGCCCCCTCTTGATCCTTGCGGTTCCCAGAGCAGTACCCCTGCATCATTCCCCGCACCATCCAACTACTAGCATTTCGTCGGGAGAAACCTAATTAATTGACCAAGCTGCCCCATCTCAGTCTCGTGGTGGTACTATAAAGCTTAGTGGCTACTCCATAAACCGGTCCTTAGAATCTGGCAAAGTTCAATCCCCAGTCCCTGGTCTCGTGCGTACTGCACCATACCATTCAAACCAACCCGCCAGATTCCTATTTACTACAGTTTATTTCCAACATCATAATCATAATCATAATAATAAGTCATGAGTAATAAGTATGGTCAATGTTTTCCCACCTAACTAGTATGCATGACTAAGCGTAAAGTAAATCCCATTACCACTCTTCCATAACTCAAGCGACAAGGTAGCAGGTAAAACAACAGGGCATAGCATAAGATTCATATTAATTAACATGCAACTAACTAAACCCTTAAAAAGGAGCAAGATGGTCAAGAGCACTTGCCTTTGTATAAATAGCTGCTCAGTTCTTCTTCATTGAACTCTTGATCTCCATATCTTCATGTCACTTCTTGATCGAGATACGAGTGCGTATAAGCTACTGTCAAAAGAGAAATAAAAACAATCAAGAACAGTGCACCATACAAGCAATACAAATATTATGATTGAAATATGTTAAGATTATGATTAAAATCGAAATTATGAGTGATTTATTATTTTTCATAGCTAAATAAATGCATTTACTATTTATTTTCCATTTTTAATATTTCATTATAGGCTACAATCATTTTTAATGAATTTCCCATAGCCAAAATATATTTTATGTGCATTTTATAAATTTTATTTCAGCATACAATATTTTATAAATAATTTTCCTACTATTTTCACATTTATCCTATATTTTTAATATTTATTTATAGCTAAAAACGTTTTAATTAAAATTTTCCAGGGTCAAAATATATTTAACATGCATTTAAAATTTTATTCTGACCTAAAAAGATTTAATTCTAATTTTTCTATTATTTCTATGTTTATTTTATCATTTATAACTATCTTTGTATTCATAAAATACACTTTTAAACAATATTCAGCAATTAAACATAAACTCAGGGGCTGTATTGCAATTTTTCTAACTTGATAGTGCATAAAAATGTGATTTATGAAAATTACAGGGGCCTAAATCATTAATCATTTGATTTAACCTATTTTTAGATAATTCTAGGGGCTTTAGTGCTAAAACGGAGGCTAAATCATTATTCACTCAAAGATCAGGGGCTAGGTTGTAAGAATCCAAGGGCTTAGGTGAAAAGTGACAACGGGAAAGGCTTGATTTAATGAGATCCGTGGGATTCAAAATGGATGGCCAGGATTTTATTAAATCGAAGGGGTATCTTCCTTTTAATCTCAGCTGTTGCCTAGGATGCATGGTGTGGATGTGGCCATGTCACCCCGACCGGAGTGGGCGGCGGCCAGAGGCTACCGGCGGCGGTGCCATGGCCGGAATCTCGCCAGCGTCGCCCGATCTTGCGCTACGGGCCACCATTTTGAGCGGGGAAAAGTGGAAAACGAAGAGGAAGAGAAAGAGAAAGAGAACTCACCCCGGGTGCTGCGCGTGCGCAAAGAGGGCCGGAGACAGGCGTTTGCCAACGGGAAGCGGCGCCAGAGCACCAGCGACGCTGCGGTTGGGCCCCGGGCGCTAATTCTTGTTGCGTATGGGTCCATCAGGGGAGGCGCGACGTCGGGGTCCTCGGTGGCTCGTCGGGGACGGCCGGAATGGCGCTTCCTGGCTGGGCGTCAAGCTCGGCATGGTGCGGCAATGGCGGTTGTTGGGGCTAGGGTTTCGTGTATGCGGGCAATAGGGCTCGGCCGGGGTATTAGAAGGGGGAAAGGGGTGGTGCGGGGGCGGCTGTTCCGGGACAAAGGAGCGCGACGGTTGCACGCGCGCGCGCACGATCGTGGAGGAGGAGGCGGCATGGTGGGCACGGCAGCGGTTGGGGGAAGAAGCCCCTGACGGGCGGGCCCGGCTTGCCAGTGAGGGAGAGAGAGGAGGCGGTGGGCTGGCTTTGTTGGGCCGGTGGGGAAGAGAGGGGGAGGAAGAGGGATTGGGCCGCAGAGGTGGATGGCCCAGGTAAGGTTTTACCTTTTTTCATTTCATTTGATTTTGTTTTCTTTTCTCAATATTTGAATTTAACACAAATTCATATTGGTATTCAAATGTTTGTGTTTTACTTCAATCCAACTATACACACTTTTTCAATTTATTTATTTTTCTATTATTTAATTATATAAATTTTTAGCTTTCTTTTATTCAAAAATTACGGGTGTGACACGGAGATTCTTCAGTTCAGGCAGTGGTATCTTTAGCCTTGCGTCGGCCCAAAGTATCGGCCATTTTCTGGAACCACTGCCAGCTTACACGAGGTCCGGACGGCAAATCTTTTGCTTAGCTTGAACTAATTTAATACGAGTTTATCATGTACTTCTTCCTTTCTCAAAAGTTTAGTTCAATTTTTAATTTAAAAGTAACAATCTTTTAAGAGAGGAGTGAACTAAAAGTGACAATCTATAGGTCGCAATTGCTCTATAATATTGCATCTGGCAGACTGACTATTGTGATTCAGCTGCTGAGTCGCCTGCAAACTAATTTATGAACGGATATTTTTTTCCTCTCTCTCTCCCCTACACGTCTTCATAAAAAGGTTCTGGTTGTGTATGTAATGTAGAAACTTCAAGTGATAAAAAAAACATGAGTCTTTTTCTAAAAAAAAAACATGAGCCAGCTCAAACAGATTTGAAATGCTCTTCACCTATCAAATAGCAAATTCATTTCTCCTGGCAGATTTACCATGTACTGTACACTCCAACCAGAATATAGAATATACCCCCTCATGCAAACAAGTTCAAATCTGTAACCAGACAAAGCAGCTATACATTGAAAGTAGGTAGATTTTGGTCCCAAAACGTACCCTTCATTTTATTCATTTAGGGAAAACGAATGTACTACCTGTTATTAGAGAGTCTACAAAAAATGCAGTGCAGCACAAAGGGAAGTT
This sequence comes from Tuctoria greenei, assembly GCA_036927565.1. Taxonomy (NCBI): domain Eukaryota; kingdom Viridiplantae; phylum Streptophyta; class Magnoliopsida; order Poales; family Poaceae; genus Tuctoria; species Tuctoria greenei. Next base: position 283,876,108 of record JAYESD010000002.1, on the reverse strand, counting down.
TCTTGTAGCTTCTCTAGCTTTGACAGTGCAGTTCTAACAAAAACTAGAGCTTTTCCTGGTAAATTGACAAAAATTGCTATGACATCACGAATCACAAATCTTAAGTCAGCAATTACTATTGTGAACTGACTCAACCATCTACAGCTAACATTTCTTCACTTAAAAAATCATCATCAGTATGATCAAAACTGACATATTTACAAGGCAGGTCAGGAATATAACCAGCCTTTATCATTTCCATACCAACTAACTCCACCATCGTGTACATTTCCTCAGACTCTGGATGGGATCTGTCCTCTACAATAAAGACTTTTAGCTCTCCCTTCTCTTTAATCCAACTCTTTCCAGGGGATTTCTGACTCCACTGCTTCTCATAGCCTTCTTCAATCTTGCAAACTCATTCCAGTTGCCAGAAGAAGCATATATGTTGCACAGTAATACATAGGCTGCGGAATGAGAAGGATCAATATTTTAAATACCCTCTGCTGCCCTCTTCCCCATCTCCACATCATTATGTGTTTTACTAACCGCTAGCAGCGTCTTCCACATAACAATATCAGGCTCAAATGACATTTGATCAACAAATTTTGCTGCCTCACTTAGTCTTCCAGCACGTGCCAGCAAATCAATGACACATGAACAATGTTCTCTTGTTGGGACAATGCCATATTCAGGCTCCATGATACTGTAATAATAGCACCCTTCGTCAACAAAACCAACACGGCTGCATGCTGTGAGAACACCAACAAAGGTTACATGATTCGGTTTGATCCCTATACTTCTCATCCTGGCAAATAAATCGAGGGCTTCCTTAGCATAACCAAATTGAGCATAGCCAACAATCAAGCTGCTCCAAGAGAACACATCACAACCTGTGCTCATCATTTCAAAGAGCATCTTGGCATCATCCAAACTCCCACATTTAGCGTAAGTGTCAATCAGAACATTACTCAGCATTGTATCACCCAATAGTCCTACCTTGAAGGCATATGCATGAACTTGTTTCACCATTTCAAAGTATCCCAATTCAGCAGAAGCATTCAGAACACTGTTTAAACTGATCCTATCAACACTTGTAACCGATCTGCGCAAGAGGCTGAACAACTGAAATATTTTTTCTAGATGCTGGTGCTGTACACAAGCAGTAAGAATACTGTTCCATGTGACAATATCACGATCATTTGTTTTATAAAAGACATCCATTGCAGAGGAGAAGTCCAAACACCTAGCATACATGCTGAGTAAAGAATTGCCTACTGAAAGATCCCCGTCCAAACCAAATTTAACCAAAAAGGAGTGAATTGCTCTACCATGATGCCAAGCATCACTGCCAAGACAGGCACATAGTAAACCCTTAATAGTAGTGCCGTCAGGCCTCACGCCAGAATCTCTCATCTCAAAGAAAAGGATCATAGACTCACAAAGGAGCCCCTCAGCAGAGTAAGCATTTATTATGGAACTCCATGCAACCAAATCAGGCACCTCGATCCTATAAAATGTCTTCCTAACAGAGTCAAGCTTATTGCACCGGGCATACATGTCACTTAAGGAGCAACCTGCATATGAATCGCGGTCCAACTTATACTTAACAGATAAACAGTGAATGTGCTCCCCGTACCACAAACTGCCAATAACTCCGCATGCCCTAAAGACACTTCCAAAATGAAACTCGTTGGGGTGACGATGCACACCCTCAGATATCATCTCCCTGAAATGTCACGCCCGGTCATCGCAAGGATGAACAGACGCTAATCACATGTACGCCAGGATCAGTTGAATCGTACATGCGTCGACGAAAGTGAAATATCATTACAATGCCATGTTCGAATACATAAATAGTCTTACAGTACGACCCGAAGGTCTACAAATACACTCCACAAATATTTACATCAACAACTAGATTAACAAAGACCAAACTACAGCAGAAGACTAGTAGGTGAGGGTAGCTTCATCTCCACAGGCAGCCGTTGCGCGTGAGGTCGCCAGCCTAGACCAAGTCCTCCGGGTTGACGTAGAAGTCCTCCGGTGCCACTTCTTCTTCTTCATATTCTAAAGGAGAATTAAACGCTTGAGTACATAGAGTACTCAGCAAGTGCGGGAAAAGATGACATGAATGGCTAAAGCAAGGGAAAGGCCAAATATGGCTTAGCACTATGCTTAGAACCTATCCTTAGCTTCCAATTATCAATATCATAAATTAATTTATAATCAACACATGATTAAGGATAATGAAAGTGCTTGAATCATAATGAACCATCATTTCCCAACCAAAGACTAATTATGAACTGGCCCCAAGCCGCTCTTGTCCGTGAGCACGGCTGTCATGACAGTTTTACCAAATCTCTGCAGAGAGTGTACCCTTTCCCCACAAGCAGTGATTTCATCCCCTGTTGCCAGGTGGACTAAGTGAACCTCCCTGAATGCCCGTGGTAGCTAACCACATTACACACTTCCTTTGGTGTGAGGCCAGGAGATCACAACATGGTCTTTACAAAGGTACTCCCGATTAGTGCTAGCCCTCTAAGGTTTCCACCACTGAGGATTCTCGGAGTAACCCTCCGCCCCAGAGCCCCCTCTTGAGCCTTGCGGTTCCAAGAGCAGATCACCCGCCTCATTCCCCGCACCATCCAACCACTAGCAGTTCATCGGGAGAAACCTAATTAATTGACCAAGCTGCCCCATCTCAGTCTCGTGGTGGTACTGTAAAGCTTAGTGGCTTCCTCCATAAGACGGTCCTTAGAATCCGGTGGTAACAAACCCCAATCCCGGGTCTCGTGCAAAATGCACCATACAAAAACTAACCAACCACCAGATTCCTATCCACTAACATTATGTATATTCATCACCAATTTAGAGTAACCCTAAAGTTGAGCATAGAACATTTGTATGAAAACCCAATCCCAACATCTAAGCATGGCTAAGCATGAATAAGGCCTATCTACTTCCCACCCATTTCAGGTAACAAGGAATTATATGGAACAGGGCATGTGAACATGAAGTAGGACATCAAATTAATTAGCATGCAACTAGCTAAATTCCTAAAATAGGTACAAGATGGTCAAGGGCACTTGCCTTCGTTGAAGACTTGAGTGTTGTCGAAGTCTTGGTCTTGGAGTTTAAGATTTGGGTCGTAATACGACTCTAGACATATACCCAAGCATGGCAAGAATAGAATAAAGCTAAATAAGTAAAGGCACGCAAAACAATACATCACACATACACGTAAGCACAAAATCCTACACTAATGCGTCCCTACGAGTTATTTATCACTTAACATGGCCAAAGTATGCATTTTAGATTTATCCTACAATTTTGGGATTTTATTATAGCCTAAAACCATTTTTATTGAATTTTCTATAACAAAAATGTATTTTAAAAACTTCATAATAAATATTCCAGGGACCAAATATATTTTATCTGAACACTACAATTAATTCACAGCATAAAATAGTTTATAACAATTTTTCATAACATTCCTACACTTAATTACCATTTTTATCTAATTTCTACACCTCAAAATACCATTAAAAACCCTATTCAGCAATTAAATAAAAGTCCAGGGGCTAAATAAATAGTTTTCTACACTGTACAGAGTCTAAATACATTATTCTACAAAATTACAGGGGTTAGAATGCTTAATTAAATGTTTAAAACCAATTTTTAGGGTTCCAGGGGCTAGTCTGCGAATTCTGGGGGCTACACTCAAATTACAGAGAAGCTCCGGGGGTAGCAACGAAGTTTCCAGGGGCTTGGGTGCAAATGCGCAGGCGGGAAAGAGGGATTCAACGTGGGCCGTTGGATTCTAAATGGACGTGCGAGATTTAAAACGGCCGAACCGTTACGGCCTTCTAATCTCAGCCGTCGGCCTCAAACCAACGGCCGGGATGCGGCCATGTCGCCTCTGGCGACGCCGGCCACACGCGCGCGGCGGCGCACGGCACCCGCGGCGGCGATGCTCGCCGAAGACGGCCAAAACGGCGAAACAGACGCCCAAACAAGATGCTAAGGGCATGGAACGAAAGAGGGGAAGTAGGGGAACTCACCCAGGGGAGTAGCTAGCCTTGAAATCGGTCGGAGGACGGTCGGCGACGAGGAATGGCGGCGGAGCCCGACAGTGAACGGTGAACTCGACGGAGCGAAGGAGATTACCCAAGCTAGGCTGTCCGGCGTGCTCCTAGCGGTGCAGTGAACATGTTAGACCAAAAATCATGGAGAGAGGAGGGTGGAAACGTCGGGAACGTTGAGAACGACGGCCACTCACCGACGGTTAGGCGCTAGGGTTAGAGAGGCTCGGGGAGAGAGGGAAAATGGGGGGCGACGGGTCCTTTATGGCGCGGAGAGGGAATGGTTTGAGAGGCGCGTGCGAAAACCGCCGGAGGAGAGTGGATTCGGGGGAACGTGGGCGCGGGGTCGTCGTGGCGCGGCGGTTGCGCGGGAATGAAGGGAGACAGTTGCTCCCTGGGAGTGATGACAAGCGGGGCTCGGGTGGCAGCGGGAGAGAGGAGGGAAAAGGAGAGGCGCCGACAGGCGGGGTCCACGGCGCAGAGAGAGAGAGGGGAGGGGGGGGGGGGGGGAATTGGCTGGGCCGGCGGGGAGAGAAGGGGAAATGGGCCAGGGAAGGGAAATTCGGCCCAGGAGAGGGTTTAATTCTTTTTCTTTTTCTTTTTCCATTTCTTTTCTTTTGATTTGAATTCAAATTCAAATTTGAACGTTTGCTACTCGATTGAACATCAAAATTCACCCAAAAATGCATGCCACAATGATCAAGGGTTTGAGCAAATTTTTGTACATAAAATATGGGTGTTACAACTCTACCCCCCTTAAAAGGAATCTCGCCCTCGAGATTCGGACGTTCTAAGAGAATAGGTAAGGGAAATCCGCCTTGAGATCTTCTTCTCTTTCCCAAGTTGCTTCTGCCTCTGAGTGATGCTTCCACTGCACCTTACACATGCGAATGGCTTTGTTTCTTGTGACCTTTTCCAGTGTTTCAAGTATCTTGACAGGCTGCTCCACATAAGATAAGTCTTCCTGTACATCCACGGCCTCCATAGACAATTGCTCTTCAGGCACTCTTAAGCATTTCTTAAGCTGTGATACATGGAACACATTATGCACATCTGACAAGTGTGGCGGAAGCTCAAGTTGATATGCCACTTCACCTCGTCTTTCGAGTATCTTGAATGGACCAATGTAGCGGGGTGACAACTTGCCTCTTACTTTAAATCTTCTTAATCCTCTCATAGGTGATACCTTCAAGTATACATAGTCACCAACTTCAAATGTGAGATCACGTCTTCGAGTATCCGCGTAACTCTTCTGTCTTGTTTGAGCTGCCTTTAGATTCTTCCGAATTTCTTGTACTTGTCTTTCAGCTTCTTGTAACACGTCAGGCCCAAAAACTTGGCTTTCCCCAGTTTGATTCCAAAACAACGGTGTCCTACATTTTCGCCCATACAATGCTTCAAAAGGAGACATCTTCAAACTGGCTTGATAACTGTTGTTGTAAGAAAATTCGGCATATGGCAGATTCTTGTCCCAACTCTTGCTATTCTTCAAAGCACATGCTCTCAACATGTCTTCTAATATCTGGTTGGTGCGTTCTGTCTGACCATCAGTTTGAGGATGATACGCCGAACTAAAATTTAGACGGGTATCCATTGATTCATGCAACTTCTGCCAGAATCTTGAGGTGAATTGAGTGCCTCTGTCTGAGATGATCTTCTTAGGAACTCCATGTAAGCATACAATCCTGGAGATGTACAGTTCCGCCAACTTGGGGCCGTTGTAGGTCTCTTTCACAGGAATAAAGTGAGCCACTTTAGTTAGACGGTCCACAATAACCCATATAGAATCATATCCAGACTGTGTTCTTGGCAGTCCCACAATGAAGTCCATACTAATTTCTTCCCATTTCCATTCTGGCACTTTGATTGGTTGCAATAACCCTGCTGGTCTTTGATGCTCCGCCTTAATCAATTGACATGTATCACATATGGCCACATATTCGGCTACATCCCGTTTCATTCCATGCCACCAATATCGATCTTTAAGGTCTTGATACATCTTCGTGCTTCCGGGATGAATGGAGTATGATGAGTCATGAGCTTCTCTTAATATCAACTATTTAATCTCCTTGACATCTGGAACACAAATCCGCTATCCAAGCCATAAGGTTCCTTGTTCATCCTCTCTAAAGTTCGGAGCTTTCCCTTTCTTCATCAATTGCTTGATCTCCTTGACCTTCTCATCATTCTTTTGCCCTTCTCGTATATCACGTTCAAGGGTTGTGTCCACTTCCATAGCCACTGCTTCAGCGCTAGACACTAGACATAGGTTTAACCTTGCAAACTCTTCACATAGCTGGGGTTGAAGAGCTTGTACTGACAAGTTATTGCTTTGTCCCTTCCTGCTTAGAGCATCAGCGACCACATTAGCCTTGCCTGGATGATAGTTGATTCCCACATCAAAATCATTTATTAATTCCAACCAACGACGTTGTCTGAGATTAAGATCCGACTGTGTGAATATGTATTTCAAGCTCTTGTGATCTGTGTATATCTCAGTCCTTTTTCCCATCAAGTAGTGTCTCCATATCTTCAAAGCATGGACAACAGCTGCCAATTCCAAATCATGTGTTGGATAGTTCCTCTCATGTTTCCGAAGCTGTCTTGAAGCATAGGCCACAACATGTCCTCCTTGCATTAAGACACATCCTAAACCATGACCAGAAGCATCACAATAGACCACAAACTCCTTCTGCATATCAGGCATCACCAATACCGGTGCACTGGTCAACCTCTTCTTCAATTCGGCGAAGCTTACTTCACATTCGGGGGTCCATTTGAAAGCAACTCCTTTCTCAAGTAGCTTGGTTAGTGGTCGAGAGATCTTTGAGAATCCCTCGATGAATCGCCGATAGTAACCAGCCATACCCAAGAATCTTCGTATATCATACACACTCTCGGGTGTTTCCCACTTAAGAACATCTGCCACTTTGCCTGGATCTACTGCTATACCTCCTTCGGATATGACATGCCCCAAAAACGATACCTCCTTTAGCCAAAACTCACACTGACTAAGTTTGGCATACAGTTGATGTTGGCGAAGCTTCTGCAGAGCCATCCTGAGGTGCTCCTCATGCTCTTCTTCAGTCTTGGAGTAGATAAGTATGTCATCGATGAATACCACTACAAACTTGTCCAAGTACTCCATGAATACCTTGTTCATAAGATACATAAAATATGCCGGAGCATTGGTCAGTCCAAACGACATAACTGTATACTCATATAAGCCATATCGAGAGACAAATGCCGTCTTGGGAATATCCGACGGTCTAATCTTCAGCTGATGGTAGCCCGAACGAAGATCAATCTTGGAAAACACACATGCTCCTCTCAACTGATCAAACAAATCTTCAATCCTTGGTAGTGGGTACTTATTCTTGATTGTTACCTCATTTAAAGCACGGTAGTCCACACACAACCTTTGAGTTCCATCCTTCTTGGGTACAAATATAACTGGTGCTCCCCAAGGCGATGAGCTAGGACGAATATATCCTTTTGCCAATAATTCCTCAATATGATCCTTTAGTTCAGCTAATTGTTTAGCATCCATTCTATACGGCCTCTTATATATTGGGGCCGTTCCAGGTACTAGTTCAATGATAAATTCAATCTCTCGATCAGGGGGCATACCTGGCAAGTCATCTGGGAATACATCCGGAAATTCTTTCACAACCCTGATGTCTTTGGTACCCTCAAGGTGATTCAGTTGTACTACTGCCTCTTGTGTCTGATCTGGCTTGAATTCCACTGTAGTGCCATCCGGGTGTGTTAAGCAAACTGTTCTAGTTGCACAATGAATGACTCCTTGATTCTTCGTCAACCAGTCCATTCCCAGAATGATATCTAATCCTTGTGAGTCCAACCCTATTAAGTTGGCCCAAAAGACTACCCCCCTTATGTTTATACTCACTTTTCGGCATAGATGCCTTGCCACCATCTCTCCTCCAGGAGAGTTTATCAATAATGGCCCATTCAAGAATGTAACTACCATGTCATGCTTCTTTATGAAATCCTTGGATATAAATGAATGTGTAGCACCCGAATCAAATAATATGGTGGCGGGGTGGGAGTTAACAGAAAACATACCGATCACCACATCAGGCGCTTCCTGTGCTTGTTCCAGAGTCACATGGTTGACACGGCCAGATGGGTTTTGTTGCTTCCTTGGACAACTGCTGGCATAGTGTCCCCATTCTCCGCACTTGTAGCATTGTACTCCCGCAGCATTATTTGGGCCCTTGTTGCCTCCTGATTGGTTTCTTTGGGGTTGACCACTTGAACGGTTAGCTGGAGCTGAAGGGCGGGGCGGCTGCATCTGCTGACGTGGGGGTTGCATTGGCTGGCGTGGTGGCTGCTGCTGTTGCTGCTGCTGCTGGCGCATTTGGTGGTTGTAGGAAGTGGGTGGCCTGTAGTTGGAGTTTGGAAACCTCTGTCCCGAGTAGTTCATGGGACGGGTCATTTGGTTTGCAGGCGGAGGGTTAAGACGGGGGCGCACATTGCTGCTAGAGGCATGTGCCATAGTCAACTTCCTTTTTCTTTCTTCATCATCTAGTTCCTTCTTAGTCCTCTCCACTTCAAAGGCTTTGTCAACCAGCTTCTGGAAGTCGCCGTAGTCGCTGGAAGACATGGCAAACTTTAACTCCTTGTCCAACCCATTCTTGAAGCGGAATTGCTTTTTGGAGTCAGTGTCCACGTCGGTTGGAGCATAGCGGGAAAACTGAGTGAATGCATTCAAATAGGCCCTCACAGTCATACGGCCTTGCTTTAGCATCAGGAACTCTTCACGCCTGGCTTGTATCTCTCCTTCAGGTACGAAGTGATTACGGAAGTTGGCTCGGAATTCTTCCCATGTAATATTTTCTGGGTCCTGGTGGGCTTCGGTGAAGGCGGTCCACCAGTCAGCTGCTGGCCCTTGGAGTTGATGGGAGGCCAACAATACCTTCTCTCTTCCTTCGCAGTGAATGAGCCTCAGTTTGCTTTCAACAGTTCGGAGCCAATCCTCGGCTTCCATCGGTTCAGTAACGGTGGCAAAAGTGGGTGGGTGAGTGTTGAGGAAGTCCCTTAGGAAGGACCTAGGCGGAAAAGGTGGTGGTGGCGGAAGGTTGTAGTGAGGGGGTGGTGGTGGTGGGGCTTGCTGCAGGTTGGTGACAATTTGGGTGAGGTTGTTAAGTAACTGAGTCTGAAGAGCCATCATTTGTTGCATTTGTTGAGAGGCTAGGGCTCCTCGAGCACCCCTTGCATTCCATCCAGGCACACCTCCAAGTCCTTCATCTTGGGGCACAGCACCCCTTCCACGACCTCTACCTCTACTTCTTCCAGACATCTGTGTAGGGAAGAATTGAAATTTTAGAACAATAGATAAGATGAGAAAGGATATACTAGGGTAACACGGTCCCAACTATATGCATCAAGGGTAATAGATATAAAGCAAGTTCATTAATCAACTAGTGTGGAGGTGGACAAGATGCCTAAGCATTCCACCACTCACACGACACATAAACAAGTCTAAAGACATGGATGTGGACAGGATGCCGAAGCATTCCACAACTCATGTCGCACCCAACACACACAACATAAAGCAAACTACTAGCATAACAACATAAACGACACAACTCAAGACTAGGGAGGGCGTAGCTACACGCTCCTAGAAACTAAGGATAACTGTCCTGAGTCGTCCAGCGGGGAAACGAGTCCACTCCTACTCGTCGGAGTCCTCCTCAACCTCCATCTCCGGGTCTTCTTCTTCTGAGTCTTCTATTGAGTTCTCGGGGGAGTTCATGCGACGGTCTGGAGAGTTCGGGTCCCAAGGCTCCACGTCCGAAGCGTACTGAGAAGAGTTAGGATCAGCTGCAGTGATCCTCGCGTAGCGTCGGCGAAGTCGCTCGTAGCGGTCAACCAGGTCCCTGCTGTCTTGCAGCTCCTGCTGACAACGCTGGAGTCAGGAAGACAACTCCACAACGTCGTCCACCAGCCTCTCGCACTGGGGGTGAGTCAAGGGCCCCTCGACGTCACGTCCAATGAAGGCGGCCGTGCCACTAGGGCGCTGAGGGGTGTACGCGTGCTCCGTGCACCCAAGAAGGAACCTGTGGGCGTGGCTCCAGTAGGTAGTCGCCTCCCACGTGGCGTCCTCCTCAGCCGCACGCTGGGAGCTCCTCTAGGCCGGAGAGAAGTGAGAGTGTAGCAGCTCCGAGTCGTAGTAGACGGCCAGCTGAGAACTCCACTCTAGCTCACCAGTATAGGGTGCAAAGACCCTAGTGGAGTGGTAGACCAGACGAACACGGTACTCACGGTACCCCGCAGCTCGAAGAAGAGAGCGAAGACGGACACGCATCCTCGAAGCAGCACTCCCAGTGGAGAACAACGTCGTCTCCCTCCTGGGGGCGTAGGGTGCGGAGCGACTGGCTAGTGCGTGGCGTGGAACACGACCCCAGTCGACTTACGAGCCGTCTGCTTGGTTCGCGCCATCTACAAACATTTGAAAAGAAGAGAGTGAGATTAATAATCCATAAATTAAATTAGAATAAAGCAAATAGTATAGCAAGATAAGAAGCACAAGGTTTGAGATAGAGAGCACAAAATTTTGGAAATACTATTTCATAAGAAAATAGTATAGTCCTTAATTTTCGGCCATTTCTAACTAGGCTTGCGTCCTACGGGCAACACGGCTCTGATACCACTTTGTCACGCCCGGTGATCGCAAGGATGAACAGACGCTAATCACATGTACGCCAGGATCAGTTGAATCGTACATGCGTCGACGAAAGTGAAATATCATTACAATGCCATGTTCGAATACATAAATAGTCTTACAGTACGACCCGAAGGTCTACAAATACACTCCACAAATATTTACATCAACAACTAGATTAACAAAGACCAAACTACAGCAGAAGACTAGTAGGTGAGGGTAGCTTCATCTCCACAGGCAGCCGTTGTGCGTGAGGTCGCCAGCCTAGACCAAGTCCTCCGGGTTGACGTAGAAGTCCTCCGGTGCCACTTCTTCTTCTTCATATTCTAAAGGAGAATTAAACGCTTGAGTACATAGAGTACTCAGCAAGTGCGGGAAGAGATGACATGAATGGCTAAAGCAAGGGAAAGGCCAAATATGGCTTAGCACTATGCTTAGAACCTATCCTTAGCTTCCAATTATCAATATCATAAATTAATTTATAATCAACACATGATTAAGGATAATGAAAGTGCTTGAATCATAATGAACCATCATTTCCCAACCAAAGACTAATTATGAACTGGCCCCAAGCCGCTCTTGTCCGTGAGCACGGCTGTCATGACAGTTTTACCAAATCTCTGCAGAGAGTGTACCCTTTCCCCACAAGCAGTGATTTCATCCCCTGTTGCCAGGTGGACTAAGTGAACCTCCCTGAATGCCCGTGGTAGCTAACCACATTACACACTTCCTTTGGTGTGAGGCCAGGAGATCACAACATGGTCTTTACAAAGGTACTCCCGATTAGTGCTAGCCCTCTAAGGTTTCCACCACTGAGGATTCTCGGAGTAACCCTCCGCCCCAGAGCCCCCTCTTGAGCCTTGCGGTTCCAAGAGCAGATCACCCGCCTCATTCCCCGCACCATCCAACCACTAGCAGTTCATCGGGAGAAACCTAATTAATTGACCAAGCTGCCCCATCTCAGTCTCGTGGTGGTACTGTAAAGCTTAGTGGCTTCCTCCATAAGCCGGTCCTTAGAATCCGGTGGTAACAAACCCCAATCCCGGGTCTCGTGCAAAATGCACCATACCAAAACTAACCAACCACCAGATTCCTATCCACTAACATTATGTATATTTGTCGACTGTTGGAGTCGGCAGATCCCCTGACACTACGAAAGTGTGGAAGGAGTTTGAGGTTCGGTTTGGGCGCGCGGAGACTCAAGTAGGTGAAACGCGATTGGACACGAGTGACACAGTCGTTTACGTGGTTCGGGCCGCCTGAGCGTAATACCCTACTCCACGGGTGTGTGTGTGTGTTGTATTAACTTGTGAACTTCAGGGCGTTCGAGAGTTCTCCCTCCGTGTATCGTCGGTTTGTCCTTTTATAACATAAGGACAAACCGTTACAAGTCAGCCTGGCCCGACATGTGGCCCTGGCGGTTATTAGTATTGATACACGAGATTAATTGTTGTTAATAACCCTGTAACGGCTCCGACAGTGCCGTTACAGGCGTTAAGATCGTCCGATTAATTATCATTAATGTGGAATTAATGGTAATTAATCGGGTCTTGAGGTCTGCGGCTGTCCTTTGGAGATCCGGAGCCGTTACAACGTCTCCCCGGGGTTTTAAGCAGCTAGCTCCGACGTATGGACACGTGGCAGCACCGGAGCTTGCTTGGGAGAAGCGGAAAGCTCCGGGGTGGCCTGGCACGTGTCAGGTCCGGAGCTTCTCTCGGTCAGGGGTTACCTCCGGAGGTGCCGTTTCAGTACCTAGCCCGGAGCTTCACCCTTGTGGGTAATAACTCTGGTCTGTCAGTACACGTGGCAACCTAGAGGTTAACCATGTCGGAGAAGCGGGTCCGGTCACGTCTGGCGAGTGGGCCCCCGAGGGTCTTCAATTTGAGTAGATGTCCTTCCCTTGAGATCCTTGTAACCTTAGGGGGTGTATGGTTTTTAGGGTACCGACAGTGGCCCCCTGGACCTACCTCCGGGGAAGGCCAACGGGATGAAGTCATTCCGCCGGAGGTGGGTCCATACTTGCGACTCTTGAACTGGGTCTTCAAGGGTCTTCGGAGGTGCCTTTGGCGGGGCTTTACGGTTGAGTCCCGACGCGTGGCGCACCTCAGGCGGCAGATAAGATCTTTGACGTGCGGATCTCTCGCAATTGAAGGTCGTCGGTTCCCGATACGAAAACCGTATCGGTTCCGCGCGCCTTGTCAGTCCGCCGCCCTTGGGTTTCCCGCCTCGTGATGACAACTGTTCGCCTGGGTAAGAGCCTCGACTTGATCGTCAGGGTGGTCCCGGGCCCTCTTGTCATCGGCTGGGTTGAATTCTTGAGTAGTATGCTTGACTCCCCTGCAGTTTCCATCCAAGCGTTGCGAGGGCTTACTTAAGAAGGAAAGCGCACCGTCGGGAGTTCTTTACGCTTTCCATCTGTTCTTGCGCTCAAACTCCCAACTCGTGCTTTTGCTTCTCTTCTCTCGCCTAGCTGTGCTGCGATGGAGTTGGGTCTGCGTGAGAGTCGTTTGAAGACGGAGAGCGATCTGAAGAAGGTCCGAGCCCTCATGGGGTGGTCGTCGGACTTCTTCAACCGTTCAGTCCGCGCCGGCGGGGAGCTTCCCTTTAAAAAGGAGCACTCCGGCGAAATGGTGTACTTTTCATCGTACGCCATGGTGGGGCTGATCCCACCGTTTTCTTCCTTCTTCTTGATGCTGCTGGACTTCTATGGTCTGCAGCTATATCACCTTGGCCCTCACTCCCTCCTCCTTGTGTCCATCTTTGTCCACTTCTGCGAGATGTGGGTGGGCGTCCCTCCCTGCATCGAGCTCTTCCGCACCTTCTTCACCGTCCAAACCACCGGCCGAAGTGACGAGTACCTTGGCTTCTACTACTTTGTGAAGCGCAAGAAGTGCCCGTTCAAGTACCTCCGGTCGTTCCCTTCCGGGAAGTGGGATGACTGGAAGAAAGATTGGGTAGTCGTCCGGGTGGAGGAGCACGAGCGGTTGGAGCTGCCAGACGGTCTGCCCGGCATTGACACGTCGGTGTGGAGCGAAGTTCCGGTGCTGGCGGCAGCTTTCGACCCCATCCTGTCCAGGATCCGCCAATGTGTGGAGGGAGGACTGACTCCCCAGGCGGTGTTCTGCAACTTCCTGTCCAACAGGTGGGCACCGCTGAAGAGGAGGGAGAAGCTCGCCTGGGCCCTCAACAGCGTGATGGACGAAGACCGGGTCGAAACCGGGTTGAAGTCCAGCATGGTAGGGAAGTCCTTGGAGTTTCACCTCAAGAAATTCCAGCACGGCATCGATGTTGACGGAGAGTACTTGACTCCGCCGCCGGCTTTCCTCCCCCTGAACGTGGAAGTTGAGTTCAGCAGGGAGCTCCGGCGGAAGATGCCCGCGCTTGACGACCTTGGCGTCGTCGAGAGAAGATCGACCGCCCGGTTGGCGATCCCCGGGTTGTCGGAAGGCGGCTCCGCCCCTGTCTCTCAGCCGAGAGCTGAGGTCACCGGCAAGGGCAAGGAGCTGGCGGAGGAGCCTGAGAGCCGGAAGAGGAAGCTGCGACATGCTGACGGGAGGTCCGTCGGGCTTGCTACTTCCCCGCCAGTTCCCCGTCCTCAGGAAGGAGGATCCTCCGCCGCTGTAGCGTCTGTCCCCGTGGTGGGGTCTTTTCGGAGCGCTACTGTTCCGGCGGTGGGATCCTCCCGGAGTGCGGCTGTCCCCGTGATGGGTCCCTCCGGAGGTGCCAGCTCCGGACAGGCGACTCCGGTTCGAGAAGCGGTGAGGGCCTCCAGGTCTAGGAGTTCTTCCCGGTCAAGGAGAGCTCCGACCCGGGAAACGCCCGCGGCTACGGCAAGTCCTGGGAGTCTTCCCGGAGCTCCTACGCCGACCGTGGCCAGCCCGGAACGTCCGGGAAAGAGGTTCCGCGCAAGCTGGTGCGTGAGCCTCCCAAGGTAATTTTTCTTGCTTACCTCAATTAACTTTTAATTATAGCATCTGTTTGCTCAATTTCTTCATTCTTCATCTGCAGCGTTCCCAAGAAGGGGAGTGAAGCTCCGCCCTCAGCCACAGTGTCTGAGGCTGCGAGGGCTTCTGCTCCAGCCCCGGTGCCGCCCCAGGCGGAGGCTGCGACAGCTCTAGCGCCAGCTGTCGTGGTCATGGACCTCGACTCGTCTCCAGAAATTCCCGTGGTAGCGCCGGACCACGGGATTGAAGATGCGCCAGCGGCACCCGCTCCGGAGGTTGAAGCTCCGGGCCCCTGTGCTGCAGAAGTAGATGCTCCGGCTGTCGAGCCGGAGGAAGTAGCGGTCCCGGCTTTAGAGCCGGAAAGTGCTGAAGCCCCGGCGGTTGAGCCGGAAGTAGCTGAAGCCCCGGCGTGCGAGCCAGAAGAAGTGGTTCTGGCAATTGAGCCGGTTACTTCCGAAGCTTCGGTCGCAGAGCCGGTAGCTATTGGAGCGCCGGCTGCAGAGCCGGTGATTGTGGAAGTGCCGGCTGCAGAGCCGGTGGTTGAAGAGGCGAGGGAGCTTGAGCCTCCCTCAGAAGAAGCGTCCCGGCCGGAGCCAGTGGAGGCGACGACGTCGATGGTACCCGTGGCGGAGCCAGAGTGCCTGAACGAAGTCGCCGGCCCCCAACCTGAGGGGGCGAATGAAGATTTGGTGGCGGGACCTTCTTCGGTGGCGACGGAGGCCATCCCGGAGGAGTGCCCTAGTGCCTTGGAAGCTCGGGGTTCCGCTCTCGTAGAGTGGGACCCAATTTTTGTAAATGAAGACCCGCTGGAACCAGCGGAGGGGGCCCCAGAAGGTCCGGAGCCCATCTCGCTGTCGATGTCCATCGACAACGCTTGCTCCAGTCTACGCCAAGTCCAACTAGCCTTCTTCCACGACAGCAAGGTTCTTGAAGAGGAGCGCCGAACCCTTAGGAGGTGGCGTAATCGACTCCAATTCGAGACCAAGCTGGCGCAGTCGAGGATTGCTGAGGACAAGGAATGGATCAAGCGGGAGAAGGTCCGCCTGGAGCTCTGGGGTGAGATGCTGGACGAGAGGGAGAGCATGACTCACAACCTCGACGCCCAATCCCGAGAGTACCACGACCAAGCTAAGGCTGCTAATGATGCGGCCAACGCTCGGTTCGATCAACTCGAGGCCATCAGTACCGCACTCATCAAGCGCCGAGAGGCACTTGAGGGAAGGGAAAAGCGGCTCGAGGATGAGGAGCAAAAACTCCTGGAACTACGGGACGACGTCTTGCGACGTGAAGAAGAGCTCGCTGAGAAGACAGCTCTGGCGGACAAGGGCCTCGAGGAGCGCGCTAAAAAATTGGAAGAGCGCTGCCTCGAGGAAGAGGAGAAGACCTGGGTGCGGGGGCAAGAACTCTACGAGTACGAGTGTGCCCTCGTCGCCCGGGAGAAGAAGATAGAGGCTAGGGAGAAAGACCTGGTCGACCGCCGGAACAAGATCCACCTCCGGGAGGAGGAGCTCGGAAGACTCGAAAAGCGGGTTGCTGCGAAGATTCAGCAAAACGCCAAAGAAGTTGAGCGCCTCTCCCGCGAGAATTCGGAGCTGGCGGCGGCCCGGAGGTCCCTGGAAGAGATGAAGGGCCTGAGGAAGACGGACTCCCTGCAAATTTGGGAGTTCCTGAGCAAGGCCGACGATGCGCTGGCGCCTATGGGTTTCAGCCCCGTGCTCCCAGATGATCCGGAGCCGGAGCCGGACCTTGCGTTGCAAGCGTTGAGCGCTGCGGGCAGCAAGCTCTCCAAGGTGGGCGACGTCATCGCGGACCAGTTGGAGGTCGAGGGGCAATCCCTGGCTAGGAACTTCACAGAATATGTGTTGACGTGCTACACTAGCCGGAACCCTCGATTCCCTCTAGACCCGGTGCTTGAAGGCCCCGTTGAAGGAGAAGGCGAAGCTACCCGAGCCAGCGTGTCGGAGGTCGCTCAGAAGGTCGCTGAGTTCTTCCATAGGGTCTAGGACTATCTTTCTTAGCCTTTATTTGTATCTTCTCTTCTTCCTCAATTTTGTAATCCTTTGTCCCCAGATGTAATCTCCGGTCTTCTGATGAAATGAAATCCTCACTTTTTGCGAATTTCATTTTTTTTTTGTCTTCAACATCTTTGTCTTCACTTGGCCCCCTGGTAGATGTGCACAATTTGATTGTGGACATGTACCAAAAGGATGTTGATTTTCGTTGAAGACAGATTCGCTTCGAACTCGTATAGTTTAGGTCCGAAGTTTTCGATAGTGAAGGTCCCTTGAAGTCGTCGGAGCTTAGAGGCTCCGGCACTGTCCATCGTCGGAGATTAGTAGCTCCGGCAATAGCCTCTACCAACACGTTGAGTGTCGATAGTTAATACTTCAAGGTGTCGGAGCTTAGTAGCTCCGGCAATGACCCTTGCCACGCCTGGCTTGCTGGCAACAGACTCTAGTGATAGAGTCTTCTCACCATCTTTAAGTTAACGCCGGTGGGAGTCGGAGCTTGGTTAACTCCGGTTTTTCTCCATCAATATTGGGTTTATTTTTCCTGCACACTTAAGCCAAGAAAAACAGTAAAATTCGTTCCTTATCTATAACTTCGTCGCGGCTTACGGTTCTCAAGAGAATTTCAAGTTGAACACGATTTTTAGTACGATTGGATGAATTGTATTTTCTTTTAGATCCAATTGTCCATGGACCCACCTTACTTTGGCCTGCCGGAATATAGGTAGAGTGGCGTACTTAGGGTGCTTGACCAGGCTAAGTCGATAGCGCACTCCGGCCCTAGAATGGCTTGGCGGCTTTCAGGCGAGTTGGCCACAGACGATTTTTAAATCTAAAAAATTCGACAATTCAACTCAAATCGTACATAAACCAGTTAAACTAGAACTTCTCAAGAATTGCACGTTTCTGTTATAGACAAGAAAGAGAAAAATAAAAATGTCGAGCCTTATGCAAAAATGAATGCACGTGGAGTCTATTTCACATGAAGATGTCTTTCATTATAGGTCCGGGGTACAGGGGAAACAAGTACACTCTTAGGGTACGGAACCAGGCTAAGTGTGTTCGGTTTCTCGTTTAACCCAGGGTAGTTAGCTACACTTCTAGTCCGGAGACTGTATCAAGTGTTGCATGAGCTTTCCAAACCTTTCGGGAAAGGTCCGACTGCTCTCCCGGAGGAACTACCCGGCTCTGTACAATGACTCTATAACATACACTTCATGTTACTTAAGACTCACCTCCGTGGAATTAAGTGTAGAACTTACGGAGGTGCTCGATGTTCCAAGGATTTGGGAGAGGTGTCCCATCCTCGGTAGCCAAGCGAACGCTTCCGGGACGGGATACTTTGATCACTCGGAAGGGTCCTTCCCAGCCGGGGGAGAGTTTGTTTTGCCCTTCTCTGGATAGTATTCTCCGTAACACCAGATCGCCTTCCTCGAGCTGTCGGTTGTGTACATGCCGCTGATGATAGCGCCGTAGAGCTTGGCGGTATCGGGCATTCCGAACAGCTGCTTGGCACCTTCCCTCCTCGAGGAGGTCTAGGTCTTCACGCCGGAGCTGGTCCTGCGCGGCTTCGTCGAAGGTCCGGACTCGGAGGGAACCCAAGGTGATTTCCGGAGGAAGGATCGCTTCAGCTCCGTACACCAGGAAGAAGGGTGTTTCTCCGGTTGCCCGACTTGGAGAAGTCCTGTTAGCCCATAGAGTGGGCGGAAGCTCTTCGATCCAATTAGCTCCGTGCTTTTTCAAACGCTCATAAGTGCGCGTTTTGAGTCCTTTAAGGATCTCTGCGTTTGCTCTCTTGGCTTGTCCATTGCTAGCAGGATGAGCTATGGAAGCGTAGCAAACTTGTATGCCGAGGTCTTCGCAATATCCTTGAAATGCGGAGCTTGTGAACTGAGTCCCATTATCAGTGATGATCTTATTTGGGACTCCGAATCTGCTCACGATAGATTGTAGAAAATTGATTGCAGATTGTTTGTTGATCGTCACAACGGGAGTAGCTTCCGGCCACTTGGTGAACTTGTCTATGGCGACGTACAGGAACTTGTAACCTCCGACGGCTCTTGGGAAGGGTCCCAAGATGTCCATCCCCCACACAGCGAAAGGCCACGTAGGAGGTATCATTTGTAAGGGCTGAGCAGGTGTATGAATTTGCTTTGCATGAAATTGGCATGCTTTGCATTTCTTCACTAGCTCAGTAGCATCCTGGAGCGCTGTAGGCCAGTAGAAGCCGTGCCGAAAGGCTTTTCCGACCAGCGTGCGGGAAGACGCGTGGTTCCCACACTCACCTCCATGGATTTCTGCGAGGAGCTCGCAGCCTTCTTCCCTTGTGATGCACCGCATTAGGATGCCGTTGGCACCGCGCCGGTAGAGATCCTCTTCTACCAACGTGTATCTTTTAGCCAATCTGACTACCCGGTCAGCGGATACATCATCGTCAGGAAGGATGTTGTCTTTCAAGTAGTTCCGGATCTCCGAGATCCATGCATCGGAACTAACTTGAGCATTTGAGTCTTGCGTGCTGGGTTGCTCGGAGCTTCCGGCAGCACCTACGACCCTTGATGGCTGCCATGGTAACAGGGCCATCGGGACCGTCAGCTTCGGGATGCTGATCTCGCCCCCTTCGTTCAGTTCGGCAGGCTGAACTGTGGGTTTTGACAACCTCTGGACAAAGGTTCCGTCTGGAGCCGGAGCTCCGGTTGATGCCTTGGTCGAGAGTTCGTCAGCTTCAGCGTTGTGAGCACGCTGAACATGGTGGAGGTCTAGGACTTCGAAGTCCTTCTGAAGCCTCTGGACTTCAAGGAGATAAGCAGCCAGCTGGAGATTATTGCAGGAGCATTCACCCTTCACCTGTTTGATGACAAGTTGTGAATCTCCTTTGACCAGCAACTGCTTGACACCATATGATAGTGCCACCTTTAATCCATATATGAGTGCTTCGTACTCCGCCATGTTGTTGGTTGCCTTGAAGTCAAGGTGCACCATGTATTTCACCTTCTCCCCGGTTGGTGCGAGGAGAAGGATTCCAGCTCCGGCTCCCTGCTTCTGCATGGAGCCGTCGAAGTAAAGGGTCCAGTGAGGCTTAGTGAAGGCCGGAACTTGTGGTTCCGTCTTTTGCTCGCTGGGGCCCCCAGGGTTTAATGGAGAGGGAGTCCATTCTGCCACGAAATCTGCCAATGCTTGACTCTTGATTGCTTGTCTTGGAATGAATTCGAGGTCGAATTCAGCCAGTTCCGCTGCCCACTTTGCTATATTCCCAGTTGAATTGGGATTATGCAGGATTGCTCGAAGTGGATACGAGGTTACCACCGAGACTTTGTGAGCTTGGAAATAGTGTCGAAGCTTCCTTGAGGCAATAAGAACTGCGTAAAGCAGCTTATGCACCTCTAGGTATCTAGTCTTGGCATCATGTAACACTTCACTGATGAAGTATACTGGGCGTTGAATGGTCCGGACCCTCCCGGAGGGGTCCGGAGCTTCCTCTCCATTGATTTGGACCCTCCCGGAGGGGTCCAGACTATCTTCGGGGACCTCCGGGTTCTGGGTGGAGGAACCCGGAGCTTCTTCAGGAATGACCCGGATCCTATCGGAAGGATCCGGGTCCTCTGAAGTGGCTTCTTGTGGGTTCAAGTCTGGGAGCTGGGACCCAGACCCGCTTTCAGGAACCTCCGGATCCTCCCGAAGGGATCTGGATTCCTGAGTATTGGGTAGTTCCGGTCTCTCCGCAACCAGAACCATACTGACGACTTCGTCAGTTGCTGAAATGTAAAGCAATAAAGGCTCACCAGGGTTCGGAGCTACCAAAACTGGTAGGGTGGTGAGGAACTGTTTCAGCTCCTGGAATGCCTTCTCTGCTTCTTCAGACCATTGGAATGGTCCGGACTTCCTTAGTAACTTGAAGAAGGGAAGTGCCCTTTCCGCCAGTCTTGAAATGAACCGGCTAAGGGCTGCTAGACATCCGGTTAATTTTTGGACGTCTTTGATGCGGGTTGGTGGCCGCATGTCTTCAATGGCTTTTATCTTCGCCGGATTAGCCTCTATGCCCCGGTGACTTACCAGGAAACCAAGAAGCTTTCCGGAACTAACCCCGAAGACGCACTTGTCTGGGTTTAGCTTCGTGCGGGTGGCCCGCAGCTTGTCGAAGACAGCCTGTAAGGTGTCCAAGAGGGACTCCTTGTTCTTGACTTTGACCACGATGTCATCAACGTACACTTCCACTATGTCTCTGATGAGTTCTTCGAAAGTTTTGTACATTGCTCGCACAAAAGTTGAAGCTGCATTCTTGAGACCAAAAGGCATGGCTGTGTAACAGTATAATCCATCCACTGTGATGAATGAAGTATGTTCTTCATCTTCCCTAGACATCCGGATTTGATGATATCCTGAATATGCGTCTAGAAAACACAGTAACTCACACCCGGAGGTGGAATCCACTATCTGGTCTATTCTAGGTAGTGGGAATGGATCTTTTGGACATGCCTTATTCAGTGTGGTGTAGTCGATGCACATCCGAAGTTTCCCGCCGGCTTTAGGCACAACGACTGGGTTTGCCAGCCATTTTGGATGGTAGACTTCTCGGATGAATCCGGCTTCGAGCAACTTCTTCACTTCTTGTCGGATGAAGTTCTGTCGCTCTACAGATTGCTTCCGAGGTTTCTGGTGCACAGGCCGAGCGTCGGGGTAAATCTTCAGATTGTGCTCAATCACTTCCCTGGGGATCCCAGGCATTTGTGACGGTTGCCAAGCAAACACGTCAACGTTAGCCCGGAGGAAAGTGATGAGCGCGAGTTCCTATTTGTCGTTCAAGCCACCCGATATGCGGGTAGTTTGGGTGACATCGGAACCAATTTGGACGACTTTGACGGGAATGTCGGTGTCGCCGCTTGGCTGCACACGAGGTGCAGAGGTTGAGCCTCGTTGTCGAATGCTCGGAGGTTGTGGAGCTTGCTTCTGTCTGGGGTCCTCCTCTTGCGCTGTGGTGAGTGCATGGAGTTCCTCCAGAGCAGTTACTCCGGCAGTGCGATCTCCACGGATCCGGAGAACGCCTACTGGTGTTGGCATCTTCAACACCAGATATCCATAATGAGCAGCTGCCATGAATTTGTACAAGGCAGGTCTACCCAAAATGGCGTTGAATGGTAAGTTGATCTGAGCGACGTCGAAGATCAACTTTTCGGTGCGATACTTCTCCCGGGTCCCGAAGGTAACAGGGAGAGTAATAGCTCCGAGTGGGGTTATGGCCCCCGGACCTACTCCGGAGAAAGGTCGAGAGGGCTGGAGGTCCGAAGGTCGAAGCTGAAGCTTAGTGAAAGCTTCGAAGCTGATGAGATTAAGCCCCGAACCTCCGTCTACCAGGACATGATGGAGCTGAATGTTGTTGATGGTGGGAGATACCATCAAGGGTAGCTGGCCAGCTCCGACCATGCTTTGAGGACAGTCCGAAGCATCAAAAGTGATGGGTGTGTCCATCCACTTTCGATGTGGCTCCGGTCTAGCTGTAGGAGCTACAGCAGCCATATCTCGTCGCATAGTCTTGATGACACGGCGAGAAGTGATGTCCCATGATCCACCAAAGATGGTGTTCATGGTTTTCCGACGCTCGTTGTCGGAGACGTCGGAATCATCGTCGACGGAGGTGTAGACGGCTTTCAAGACTTTTTTGGGGTCTTGAAACCCTAACTCCTCTTCAGCCGGAGCTTCATCGACCTTTTGTTTTCCCTCCCTCTGTCGGAAGGGAGACCCTTCACGGCGCTTGTGGTAGCGCTCGGCAAGGTTTTGGACCTCCCGGCAGTCCTCCAGTTTGTGGCTGCTCGTTTTGTGAATGGGGCACCACATCTTGGATTTGTCACCGTCCTCAGAAGACGGTCGGGGTCGCTTCTCGGGGCGTGGCCCCCGGCCACCAGGAGTTGCAGCGGCTGCAACGTTGGATGTGCCGGCCGACGGCTTCTTCTTGCCGTTGGTCTTCTTTTTCTTCTTGCCACTCCCGGAGGTAGCGGCTTCTTCCTTGGAGGATTTTTTATGATCCTCCAGGGCTGGTTTGGAGTGCATTTCACGGCCCTCCGCAGCTCTGGCACATTTGTCAGCCAGGCTGAAGAGCTCCGTGACGCTGGTGATCTCTTTGATTGCCAGCTTCTCCAACATCTTCTTGTCTCGTACACCCTGTCTGAATGCCACAATGACAGAAGCGCTTGAGATAGAAGGGATTGTGTTACGTACCTGAGAGAATCTCTGGATAAATGACCGCAAAGATTCTCCTCCTTTTTGCACGACCGCAAAAAGGTCCAGTTCAGTGCCCGGACGGGTGTATGAACTCCCGAAATTGGCGGTGAACTGGCGGCACAGCTCCTCCCAACTGTCGATAGAGTTGGGTGGAAGGCTCATAAACCAGGACCTGGCGGTCCCAGTTAAGGCCACTGGAAAGTAATTGGCCATTACGGCCTTGTTTCCTCCAGCTGCTAGGATCGCAGTGGAGTATATCTGTAGAAATTCTACGGGATTGACAGTCCCGTCGAATTTTTCCGGCAAGTGTGGCCGGAACTTCTGTGGCCATCTAACCATGCGCAAGTGCATGGCTAGAGCGGCACAGCCTCCTCCTACTCCTTCCAGAGTAGAAAGGTCTTGAGCATCTCGTCTTTCTCGAGCTCGCTCGATGTGGACACGGCCATCCTGTTGGCGGTATCGGCGATCAAGTTCCGCCCGAAGGTCGTGTGTCAAAAGCCGAGATGCAGTATGGGTACGTCGTGCCCCAGAGGGCAACGATGTCACTTGCTGTGACGCAGCTCTTCTCCGGTTGTTGGAGACATGTGGACCAAGTCTTCCAGACAACGTTCGTCGCTGCGACGGGGCCCGCCCTGAAGGAGGTGGACCCTGATGGTTGAGGCGTTCGGCCGCTGCTGCGACCAAATGCTCAATATCAGCTCTCCATTGCTCCACGGCACCTTGAGATGCATCTGGAGGTGGTGGTCGCTGAAGGAGAGCACGCGCTGCATGGAGCGCGTGTTCTGGGTTGTCACGACTTGCCGGCGCAGAATGTGACGCCGGTGCACCAACATGTCGTTCGGCATGTCTTGCCGGAGAAGATGGTGGTGGTGGGAGTGTGACTCCCGCTGGAACTGAGGCTCCTGCCGGTGGCTACATGTTGGAGGGATTGCCTCCGACAGCCTGAGCAGCAGGTTGCCCATTGGATGATCCAGCCGCAGAATTCACCATTCTTGAAGATCTCAGGCGCCCCTTCCTGGCGCGCCAACTGTCGACTGTTGGAGTCGGCAGATCCCCTGACACTACGAAAGTGTGGAAGGAGTTTGAGGTTCGGTTTGGGCGCGCGGAGACTCAAGTAGGTGAAACGCGATTGGACACGAGTGACACAGTCGTTTACGTGGTTCGGGCCGCCTGAGCGTAATACCCTGCTCCACAGGTGTGTGTGTGTGTTGTATTAACTTGTGAACTTCAGGGCGTTCGAGAGTTCTCCCTCCGTGTATCGTCGGTTTGTCCTTTTATAACATAAGGACAAACCGTTACAAGTCAGCCTGGCCCGACATGTGGCCCCGGCGGTTATTAGTATTGATACACGAGATTAATTGTTGTTAATAACCCTGTAACGGCTCCGACAGTGCCGTTACAGGCGTTAAGATCGTCCGATTAATTATCATTAATGTGGAATTAATGGTAATTAATCGGGTCTTGAGGTCTGCGGCTGTCCTTTGGAGATCCGGAGCCGTTACAACGTCTCCCGGGGGTTTTAAGCAGCTAGCTCCGACGTATGGACACGTGGCAGCACCGGAGCTTGCTTGGGAGAAGCGGAAAGCTCCGGGGTGGCCTGGCACGTGTCAGGTCCGGAGCTTCTCTCGGTCAGGGGTTACCTCCGGAGGTGCCGTTTCAGTACCTAGCCCGGAGCTTCACCCTTGTGGGTAATAACTCTGGTCTGTCAGTACACGTGGCAACCTAGAGGTTAACCATGTCGGAGAAGCGGGTCCGATCACGTCTGGCGAGTGGGCCCCCGAGGGTCTTCAATTTGAGTAGATGTCCTTCCCTTGAGATCCTTGTAACCTCAGGGGGTGTATGGTTTTTAGGGTACCGACAATATTCATCACCAATTTAGAGTAACCCTAAAGTTGAGCATAGAACATTTGTATGAAAACCCAATCCCAACATCTAAGCATGGCTAAGCATGAATAAGGCCTATCTACTTCCCACCCATTTCAGGTAACAAGGAATTATATGGAACAGGGCATGTGAACATGAAGTAGGACATCAAATTAATTAGCATGCAACTAGCTAAATTCCTAAAATAGGTACAAGATGGTCAAGGGCACTTGCCTTCGTTGAAGACTTGAGTGTTGTCGAAGTCTTGGTCTTGGAGTTTAAGATTTGGGTCGTAATACGACTCTAGACATATACCCAAGCATGGCAAGAATAGAATAAAGCTAAATAAGTAAAGGCACGCAAAACAATACATCACACATACACGTAAGCACAAAATCCTACACTAATGCGTCCCTACGAGTTATTTATCACTTAACATGGCCAAAGTATGCATTTTAGATTTATCCTACAATTTTGGGATTTTATTATAGCCTAAAACCATTTTTATTGAATTTTCTATAACAAAAATGTATTTTAAAAACTTCATAATAAATATTCCAGGGACCAAATATATTTTATCTGAACACTACAATTAATTCACAGCATAAAATAGTTTATAACAATTTTTCATAACATTCCTACACTTAATTACCATTTTTATCTAATTTCTACACCTCAAAATACCATTAAAAACCCTATTCAGCAATTAAATAAAAGTCCAGGGGCTAAATAAATAGTTTTCTACACTGTACAGAGTCTAAATACATTATTCTACAAAATAACAGGGGTTAGAATGCTTAATTAAATGTTTAAAACCAATTTTTAGGGTTCCAGGGGCTAGTCTGCGAATTCTGGGGGCTAGACTCAAATTACAGAGAAGCTCCGGGGTAGCAACGAAGTTTCCAGGGGCTTGGGTGCAAATGTGCAGGCGTGAAAGAGGGATTCAACGTGGGCTGTTGGATTCCAAATGGACGTGCGAGATTTAAAACGGCCGAACCGTTACGGCCTTCTAATCTCAGCCGTCGGCCTCAAACCAACGGCCGGGATGCGGCCACGTCGCCTCTGGCGACGCCGGCCACACGCGCGCGGCGGCGCACGGCACCCGCGGCGGCGATGCTCGCCGGAGACGGCCAAAACTGCGAAACAGACGCCCAAACAAGATGCTAAGGGCATGGAACGAAAGAGGGGAAGTAGGGGAACTCACCCAGGGGAGTAGCTAGCCTTGAAATCGGTCGGAGGACGGTCGGCGACGAGGAATGGCGGCGGAGCCCGACGGTGAACGGTGAACTCGACGGAGCGAAGGAGATTACCCAAGCTAGGCTGTCCGGCGTGCTCCTAGCGGTGCAGTGAACATGTTAGACCAAAAATCATGGAGAGAGGAGGGTGGAAACGTCGGGACGTTGAGAACGGCGGCCACTCACCGACGGTTAGGCGCTAGGGTTAGAGAGGCTCGGGGTGAGAGGGAAAATGGGGGGCGACGGGTCCTTTATGGCGCGGAGAGGGAATGGTTTGAGAGGCGCGTGCGAAAACCGCCGGAGGAGAGTGGATTCGGGGGAACGTGGGCGCGGGGTCGTCGTGGCGCGGCGGTTGCGCGGGAATGAAGGGAGACAGTTGCTCCCTGGGAGTGATGACAAGCGGGGCCCGGGTGGCAGCGGGAGAGAGGAGGGAAAAGGAGAGGCGCCGACAGGCGGGGTCCACGGCGCAGAGAGAGAGAGGGGAGGGGGGGGGAATTGGCTGGGCCGGCGGGGAGAGAAGGGGAAATGGGCCAGGGAAGGGAAATTCGGCCCAGGGGAGGGTTTAATTCTTTTTCTTTTTCTTTTTCCATTTCTTTTCTTTTGATTTGAATTCAAATTCAAATTTGAACGTTTGCTACTCGATTGAACATCAAAATTCACCCAAAAATGCATGCTACAATGATCAAGGGTTTGAGCAAATTTTTGTACATAAAATATGGGTGTTACATGAAAATCTGTAGTGCCTCCATTTCATAGCCCTGTTGTGCAAGCCCCATTATAATCGACCCCCAGGATACCGAATCTTTTTCCCTGATCCTTTGAAAGAGGTTGAATCCATCCCTGACAGAGCCGCTCTTGGAGTACATTGTGACCAGTGCGTTCTGCACGATTAAATCACTTCCCTTTTCTGACTTCATAACTTGTGCATGCACCTGCCTCCCGAGACTTAAATCCCCGAGTTGTCGGCGGTCTGTACATATTCCTACCCCCCCAGTCTGTACGTCGGTGGTGGCGATGCATAGGCTGTTCCGAAAGTCTTGGAATAAGGAAGTCGGCAGACCTTTGGTCATCACATCGGCGAACTGCATGTGTGTTGGAACATGAAGGACACGTAATTCACCGACTGCCACTTTCTCACGAACGAAGTGGATGTCCAGCTCAACGTGTTTAGTACGCCGGTGATGAACGGGGTTCTGCGTCAGGTATACCGCGGATACGTTGTCGCAGTACATGACCGTCGCTTTGTTGACATCAACGTAGAGCTCCTTCAGCAGTTGTCGCAACCAGCAACATTCGGCGGTGGCGTTGGCTACGCCACGGTATTCAGCCTCCGCGCTCGACCTGGAGACAATGGATTGTCGTTTGGATGACCACGACACGAGCGAGTTGTCGAGGTAGATGCAGTAGCCCGAAGTCGATCGCCTGGTGTCGGGGCACCCAGCCCAATCCGTGTCGGAGTACGCGATGAGGTCGAGCCTCATCGACGAGTGAATCTGTAGTCCATGCGTGATGGTTCCTTTGATGTAGCGTAGGATTCTCTTGACAAGAGACCAATGCACATCCCGCGGCGCATGCATATGTAGTCATATCTGGTTGACGGCGTAGGCGATGTCCGGTCGGGTCAGCGTCAGGTATTGGAGTGCGCCGGCGATGCTTCGGTAAAGGGAAGCATCATTGGCCGGTGAACCCGCTGTTGCCGACACCTTTGGATTAGTGTCAACCGGAGTCGAGGCCGGTTTGCAGTTCAACATCCCGGCGCGGTCGAGGATGTCGTTGGTGTAGGCGGTCTGGTTGAGAAAGAATCCGGACGGCGTGTGACGTACATTGATGCCGAGGAAGTAGTGCACAGGTCCGAGATCCTTCATAGCGAACGCCGCACTTAGACGCGCAATGATCTGTTGAAGGAGTGTCGAGGATGAGGCCGTCAGGAGGATGTCGTCGACGTAGAGTAGCAGAAAGGCCTTCGTCTCGCCATGTCTGAACATGAACAGAGACGAGTCGGAGGTAGCGGACTTGAAGCCGATTCATTGTAGCTCGGTCGCGAACATCTGAAACCATGCGCGCGGAGCCTGTTTAAGTCCGTACATAGACTTGGACAGGAGGCACACATAGTCTGGATGCTCATTGTCGACGAAGCCAGTGGGTTGGTTGCAGTATACGCGTTCACGCAGGTCGCCGTGCAGAAACGCGTTTTTGACGTCGAGTTGATGAACCGGCCAATGTTGCGACGCCGCGAGGTGTAGAACGGTACATATCGTGGCTGGCTTGACAACAGGTGAGAATGTCTGATCGAAATCAACACCTTGTTGTTGTTTGAAGCCATGAACTACCCATCTCGCTTTGCGCCACGCAAGAGAGCCGTCGGCGTTCACCTTGTTCTTGAACAGCCATTTACCTGAAATGACATTAGCACCTGGTGGACGAGGGACAAGAGTCCACGTACGTCCTGTTATGTATGAGCGCGTTATACTCTTCCTGCATTGCAGCGTGCCACTGGGGATTGTTCAAGGCAGCACGAACTGAAGTCGGTGGAGGAGATATAGTTGCGGTGGCAAGCGACGCGTATCGTGGGTTGGGCATGCGAATGCCAGTGCGCGCGCGCGTGATCATGAGATGAGGCTGCGGCGCGTGAGGAGCGTCGAGCGCGGGTGTCTGTTGCGTGGTGTCTGGGGTAGTGGGTGCATGCATGGACGTGGGGTTGTGGTTTGAGTCCTGGACGGGTGTAGAAAGTGGTGCTGCTGAGGTTGGTGCATGCGCAGGGGTCTCAAGGGCAGATTGTTGGGATGTGCGCTCCAGGTGCCTGGATTGGTGGGGAAGTGACCCATTCTTTGCATGCTGGTTGGTTGGAGCGATGGACGTGCTGCACGGCTGACGACGTGCGGGACGGAGCGGCTAATGGTGGGCAGAAAGAACGGATCACTCGGTTGTTGCGGCTGGGGCAAGGTGGGACCGTGAGAACCGGCCGAGTTGGTTTGCATGGATTCGAAAGGAAAGACCGATTCGTCGAAGGTTACGTGCCTGGAAGTGACGACGCGCTTTGTAGATGGGTCAAAGCAACGGTAACCCTTGCTGTGAATTGGGTACCCGATAAAGACGCACGGAGAAGATCGTGGCGCAAGTTTGTGCGGTGCAACAACAGCTGTGTTGGGAAAGCAAAGGCAACCGAACGTGCGGAGGTGATCGTAGGATCGCTTTTGGCCGAGGAGGATCTCATGCGGTGTGAGGTGACTGCGTACGCGACACGGGCGCCGGTTAATCAGATATGTGGAGGTCACGAGCGCATCTGGCCAGAATGTTAAAGGCATAGAGGCATGAAGCAGCAGTGTGCACATGCAATCATTCAGTGTGCGGATAACACGCTCGGCGCGACCATTTTGCTGCGAGGTGTAGGGACACGTTAGCTGTAAAGCGATGCCATGGGTGGTAAGGAATGACCGGGAGGCGTGGTTGTCGAATTCTTTGCCATTATCAGTGCGTATGCAGACAATGGGCTGACGGAACTGCGTGAGCATGAAGGCATGAAACGAGATTATTTTAGGCAGGACATCAGATTTGTTGCGTAAAGGAAAGGTCCAAGAAAAATGAGAGAAGTCATCTAAGACGACGAGATAAAACTTGAACCCTGAATTACTTGGAATGGGGGATGTCCATACATCACAATGCAATAATTGGAAAGGATGGAACGAAATATGCTGAGAATTGTTGAAAGGAAACCGAACATGTTTCCCACGCTGGCACGACGTGCATGAGTGGTTGTCGGTTTTGGTGCACTGAAAATCAAAAGTGGAGAGGAGACGCCAGAGGTTGCCTTCTCCAGGATGGCCAAGTCGTGCATGCCACAACTTGGAGTCATGCGAGGCTAGCAAGATTTGGTGAGTCGTCTGCTTATTTGATGAAGGATGCAGATGGTAGAGGTCGCCGGAGGAGTCACATTGGAGTAGCGTCGTCCCCGTACGTAGGTCCTTGATAGAAAAGCCAAGAGGGTCAAATATCACAGAAACAGAGTTATCACGGGTGAGTGCTCGAATGGAAATGAGGTTTTTGACTAGATTAGGGATATAAGAACATTTTTGAGATGCAGTGGTGAAGTGGTGGTAGCGATGGTGGTGTGGCCGATACGATGAACGGGGAGGGTTGCACCATTACCAACAACGATATTAGAGAAATGACTAGGGCGGGTGGAGTGGGACAAAATACCAGGTGTGTTTGCCATGTGGGAGCTAGCACCAGTGTCCATCACCCAATCTGTGCCATCATACCCTCCGGTCTGAGGGAGTCCCTGCAAGGCAGCAACAAGATCAGGGGGCAGCTGCGCTTGATGTACGCCAGGGGCGTTGACGTTGGCGGACGGATGCGTCGTGGTGGCATGCATGGCTTGGCCGGTAAAGCCGCCTGGGCGTGGTCCAAGGACCCCGGCCGCCGATGGACGTCACAGAGACATGGGCCATGCCTGGACGACCCCAGTCCATGGGTTGTAGGTGGCACTCCACGGGGCTCGATTGACCGGGGCGCCAGACGCAATACGACTGGACATGCCAGAAGTATTGTTGTTCTATGCGCGACCAGAGCCCTTCTTGCGACGACGTTTGTCACCACCTTCACCACCTTTCGCCGGAGCGGAGAACTGCTGCTCTGAGGGACGAGGGAGGCCGTGAAGGGGGAATTGTTGTCCGATGTGTGTGCAGCGGCGAGCAGTGCCGAGTTCGCTTCCATCTTGGCGGTGTGCGCTTGCCGCACTTCATCTTGAAGGATATAGTCACGGACATAGAGGAATGAGGGTAGTGGTTTGGTGTGTGCCAAAACAGAGATCGCATGACTGAATTTGGAATTCAGCCCGCGAAAGGTGTTGACGACCATCGATGCGTCGGAGACAGGATGTCCGACGTCGCGGAGGAGATCGGCAAGCTCCTTGAGCCGGCTGAAGTAGGCCGACACGCTCATGTCGCCCTGAAAGAGGCCGTGAAATTTTTGGAGCACGTACACGGCGCGGTGGTTGCTGTTGTCGAGGAAGAGTCCGCGCACAACTCGCTAGAGATCGTAGGCCGAGGGACAAGGCCTGTAGATCATCTTCATGAGGTCGGGCATAATGGAGTTGTAAATCCATGAAACGATGCACTGGTCGACTTGCAACCAGTCGGCATCGTGCCACATGGATTGGGTGTCGATCGTGCCGTCGATGTGATCAACCAGCCTGAACTTGCGGAGCGTGGTGTCCAAGAAGGCGCACCACAGGGAGAAGTTGGAGGCGCCGTGATCCAAAACCAGAGGAACATGTGAGCGTATGTTCACGTGTTGGATGATGGAGGCTGTGTCCGTAGGCGTCGCCTGCACGGCGAAAGGATTGGTGCCGGCAGAGGACCGAGCAGAGGAAAGAGGCGGGCTGTTGGACATGGCGTGCGGCAGGGCGGAAGCGGATGCTCGTAGTTTGCTGATACCATATAGAAACTGAAACTCTGATAGATTATTCAATGAGGATGTACATATAGCCGGTCAGGCTGACGAACGGCAGCGTTCGATCCGAAGGAATCGGACGTGCACGTAAGAAGTGGAAGGCTAGACGATACACCGAGGAATTTGTGCTGGACAGGCCCAGCCCACTTACGTATTCCTACACCGACAAAGCATCACACGCCACGTCCGCGATCCACCACCGTTGACGGCAGGTGGCGACTCGTTGTGTCCCGATACCGCTCCGCGCCTACACGTCACTCTGCGACTGTAAACCCGTCGACTCTGACGCCCTCGCCAGCGACAATCGTCGGATAAAACGCCTCCACCCTTGCTCCTCCCATCACCGGTGGCTCACCCACAACCTCGCTGCCCGCCAGGACAAAAAAAAAAAGACTGTCCGCCCGCACAACAACAAAAAAGGCAGCCACATCGTTGCATGTGCTCAAACTCGTGTTTGAACGCAAGATATACTGGAACTTAGTAAATTGAACAACAGCAGGCAGACAAATCCAATGTGCAAAAACCATCCTTCTTTGTTCGACCATTATTCCATTCATATGAAACAGCCTGCAAGACTAGTTATGTTTTGACGCATATTTTTTTTATAATTCTGTCGATTCCCCCTGGTACCTTTTGTGAACATTTTTGAGGGCTACAAATGCTATTTTTGGCTGGTAATCTAACATGCATATTGCTATGGGTAATTGCAGTACCATCCCATAAAAGCCAGCTACTGTATTACCCATAACACAGCTAAATACTGGATATATCAACCTACGTTATCACATAAAGTTCAGGCGAGTAATTTTACTGGCTAAATGTCGACACGAAGGGCAGTCAAGAAAGCAAGTGTGTACGGAGAAGTGGATTTGCCGAAGGGTGTGCACCACGGTGGAAGCTTTTCAAGAACCTTTGCAACCTTCGGTGTAACTCTGCTCACATCCGTTCTTAGCTTTACTAACTAACAAAGGGACATCGGCTGCTTCTTTAGCATCTCCAGCTGATTTATGGGTAGCATCACTTGACCAGAAAAGGGTTAGATAGAATTTTGTTGGCGACATTTCGCCACCTGCGAACTGGATTGTATGCCATCCATCCACCTCAGTCTTACCACCAGGCTGTACCAAATTCTCCGAATCATCCACTGAATACAATAAACAGAAACGTCAAATAACGTTCGGAAATCGTCTACGGCCATACTTTCAAGCATGTTCAAAACCTAACGGTACTAAATTCGGCTGAGAAGCTAAATAGATTACTCACTTAAACGTTCAGAACTAAACATAATTCGAGATTAATTATACTTATTTAATGGTTCAACTCACCACAAAGCGTGAAGTCATCGATTTGCTGTTTATTGATTCCAAGGGAACAACGTGTAGATGACTTGGTATCAACTGATATTACTGTTTGCCTAACAGTATCTGTAATTGAATCACTTTCCACAAGGAGCACTAGAACTTCGGACCTGTTCCATCCAGTGTTGCTCTCTTTGTAACTCCAACAGCCATATTTCATTGTAAATGTTACAAAATCAATAGTCATATTCCTTCCACAAAAAAAAAATCTTCATCTCCAAGGTGCACTAATCCCTCAATTAATTTTCCAGGTGTGTTGGAAAATAAAGAAATGTAGGATAATGGTTCTGTATTTCCATCATTTGTGTTAGAAAATAAGAGGCAATTTACTGAATAATTCCGGAAAAACACGAGAAAAACAACAGCGATCGGCAGACAGACGGGACGAGAAATAACGCGTACCGATTTGAAGTCGACCGCACCGCTGTAGATCCGACGGAGAACAGCCGCTGCAGGAGTTGGTGACAATGTTGAGCCGCAGCGCCCGATCTGCTCGGTAGACGAGCCGTGGTGAAGAACGCGAGCAGTCACGCGGAGCGCTTCCCAAAAATCTTATTCGTCCTCTCCTGGTGCAGGATCGCAAGGGCGAGAGGTTCCGGAGACCCGCTCTCTCGATCGTCGGTGCACGCCGGCGCTCGGGATGGAGTAGACTAGAAGGTGGCGCAAGGAACGCGAACATGGGAATGATCTGATCGTGGGGTACACTGCCATACCGCGGACGCCCGTATTTATAGAGTCCCAGGAGGCGGTTCGTATGTGATCCGGAGATCCAGATCCGAACTGACTCCGCAGTCGTAGACGCGTCTGTCTCCAACGACTTGGACTCTGACTCGGTAGCCCCAAAAATTCAGAGGCCCAAAAGCCCAATTTAATTTTCTGCAAAAATATAAAATCTGGGCTCGGCTCGAGGCTCGAATTCACACGAACACACACGCGCGCGCGCGCGTGTGCGGGGCGGGGCGTGGCGTGGCGAGGCGAGCGAGCAAGGAGGAGGAGGAGGAGGAGCGCGCGTGGGCCACCCCTCTCTTCCTCTCTTCTCTCTCACTCAAGGAGTGGAAGAGCAACCTCCCTTATATGTAGGGGTTGCTCCACTTCCACTTCCCATGTGGGACTAAACACTTAGCACCACTCTGTCTTGCCCTAATGGGCCTTTGAGATTTATTGGGAATTAATTTTTAATATTATATGGGTCAAGCCCATTTATCCAACAATCCCCCACCAGATCTCAAAGCCATTAGGAGAGAGGTCATTCTCGTTCCTTGTTTAATATACTAGTGTTTTCGGCAGAGACTGTGAAGTTGAACTTCTGCCTAGATCCTCAAGTTTCATCAGGTCACAACTTGAACAATGGTCTACGCCTTGAATTGCAAGTTTTGTGTGAACTGACTTCACCCAAAGACCATTACCAGTACTTGACTACCAGTAGTCTACGCCGCGGGCGGAGCATATGCGTCGTACTCCCTGGTCTCTTCATGAGCTTTCTAGAGATCACCCAAATCTCACAAACTGCGACGTTAGACAGTCGGAGCTCATATAGGTGTGTTTCCTTCAAGACTGCCCTGTAGGACGGCATCTTTGCTACACATAGCCAACAGAAACACATTAAGGCAATTCGCCAACCTGCCTTACAGTTTGAGAGTACAAGTCTGCATCTTCACATAGAGAGGGTATAAAGGAAGTACTCTCCTCGGTGAACCACTAGCTTGTTTTCCCATGTCCTAATTCACGGGATCTCCGATCACATATGTTGGATTACTACTATGGTGTCACATCAATGGGTCTCAAACCCATCTCTCTCGATGCACTTTCTATCACATTACGTGATAGACCCTTCGTAAAGGGATCTGCCAGGTTTTTGTCTGTTTGTATGTACGAAACAGTAATAACTCCGGAGTTTCTCATTTTCCTGACAGATTTTAAACGTCTCTTGACGTGTCTTGATGATTTTGCATTATCCTTAGAACTGGTCACTTTGGCAATCACCGTCTGATTGTCACAGTTCATAAGGATTGCCGGCAATGGTTTCTCAACTATAGGCAAATCCATCAAGAGCTCTCGCAGCCATTCTGCCTCCGCAGTGGCTGTCTCTAAAGCAGTGAGTTCTGCTTCCATAGTTGACCTCGTTAAAATGGTCTGTTTGCAAGACCTCCATGATATAGCGCCACCAGCTAGAGTGAACACATATCCACTCGTGGCATAGAGTTCATCAACATCAGAGATCCAGTTCGAATCACTATAACCCTCAGGCACGGCCGGATGCCCAGTATAGTGAATTCCATAACTCATTGTACCTCTCATATAGCGCATAATCCTTTCAAGTGCATGCCAATGATCTGTACCCGGGTTTGACATGAACCTGCTCAGTTTGCTTACAACAAACGAGATATCAGGATGGGTTGCGCTAGCTAAGTACATGAGTGAACCGATCATCTGAGAATATCTGAGTTGATCTCTTGACTCTTTCTTGTTCTTTCTAAGTATCACGCTGGGATCATAGGGCGTTGGAGAAATCTTGCTATCCATAAAGCCGAACCGACTCAAGATTTTCTCAACATAGTGGGATTGACTTAAAGTAATTCCACTCTCATCCTTATTCAGCTTAATGTTCAAAATAACATTAGCTTCTCTCAGATCTTTCATATCAAAAAACTTTGATAGAAAAGACTTGACCTCAGAAATTATATTAATGCTCGTACCAAAAATGAGTATATCATCTACATACAAGCATAACATAACGCTATCACCCCCACCATGGCGATAGTACACACACCGATCAGCCTCATTAACGACACGGCCCGCAGACATCAAAGTACTATCGAACTTCTCATACCATTGCTTAGGTGCTTGTTTCAGGCCATACAAGGATTTCAACAATTTGCACATCTTTGTCTCTTCACCTTTTACTACGAACCCATCAGGCTATTCCATATAAATCTCCCCTTCCAACTCTCCGTTCAGGAAAGCTGTCTTTACATCCATTTGATGGATGATTAGACCATAAGAGGCAGCCAAAGAAAGTAGTACACGAATTGTCGTCATTCTGGCGACAGGTGAATAGGTGTCAAAATAGTCTTCACCTTCCTTTTGAGTATAGCCCTTTGCAACTAGTCTTGCCTTGTACTTTTCAATAGTACCGTCAGGTCTGAGCTTCTTCTTGAACACCCACTTGCAGCCTACTGGTTTGCACCCGTATAGCCGTTCAGTTAACTCTCAGGTTCCATTGGAAAGAATTGAGTCCATCTCACTATGAACTGCTTCTTTCCAGTCATCTGCATCAGGTGATGCATATGCCTCTGCTATGGATCTAGGAGTATCGTCCACAAGGTACACAATGAAATCATCACCAAAGGATTTTGCAATCCGTGATCTCTTACTCGACTGAGTTATTTCATTGTGTTCTTCCTCTGGGACATTCTCAAACAGTGTATCAAGAAACTCGCTAGTTGTGGTGGATTCAGGACAAATTTCAGAAGAGATCCTAGCAGTGCTATGCATATCTTTCATAGGAAAAATATTCTCAAAAAATGTTGCATCACGAGATTCCATAATAGTATCAACATGCATATCAGGTACCTCAGATTTAACTACTAAAAATCTATATGCGATGCTCCGATGAGCATAGCCTAGAAAGATACAATCCACTGTCTTTGGTCCCAGCTTGCGTTTCTTGGTAATTGGAACATTGACTTTTGCCAAACATCCCCAAGTACGCAAGTATGAAAGTGATGGTTTTCTCCCAACCCACTCCTCATAAGGGATTTTCTCTTTATTTTTGTTTGGAACGCGGTTTAGGACATGACATGAAGTCAATAGAGCCTTCCCCCACCATGCCTTCGATAAACCGGACGTGTCTAACATGGCATTCACCAAGTCACACAATATGCGGGTTTTCCTCTCAGCTACCCCGTTTGATTGGGGTGAATAGGGAGGCGTCCTCTCATGTATAATACCATGTTGTGCACAAAAATCATCAAATATTTTGGGAAAATACTCACCACCACGATCTGACCTAAGACATTTGATCTTTCTCTCTAATTGAGTTTCTACTTCAGATTTATAGATTTTAAAGTAGTCTAAAGCTTCATCTTTAGTTTGCAACAAGTAAACATAACAGAATCTAGTAGAATCGTCTATTAATGTCATAAAATATTTCTTTCCACCTTTTGTCAACACACCATTCATCTCGCATAGATCAGAATGTATGAGTTCTAATGGTGCCAAGTTTCTCTCCTCGGCTGCCTTGTGAGGCTTTTGAGGTTGCTTTGACTGCACACAACTATGGCACTTAGAACCTTTGACATAGTGAATTTCGGAATTAATTTGAGACTAGATAGCCGATTCATTAAACCAAAATTAACGTGACATAAACGAGAATGCCAAACACTTGCATCATCATTAATACCACCACAAATATGGTTTACTGACTTATTACTAAACTCCGAAAGGGAAAAGCGGAACAGGCCTCCGCATTCATAGCCTTTACCAATAAATTGTCCATGCTTAGACACAACTATTTTATTGGACTCTAAAACTACTTTAAACCCATCTCTGCATAGAAGGGTACCGCTAACAAGATTCTTGTTCATAGTAGGGACATGCTGTACGTTCTTTAGCTGGACAATCTTTCCCGAAGTGAACTTCAGATCGATCGTGCCAACACCACGAACAGAAGCATGTGACCCATTCCCCATTAGGACGGCGAAATCCCGGACGAACTGGTAAGAAGTAAACATGGACATGTCAGAACATACATGAACATTAGCATCCGTATCAAACCACCAAGATGGTGTTTGAGAAACAGAAAGAACAGTAAAGGAATTATCGTACCCATCTGCATTGCTGGATGTCACGATGTTGACATTCTTTCCCTTTGCGATCTGCCCTCTTAGGACAGTTCTTAGAAATATGTCCCTGCTCCCCACAGGTGTAGCAGCAGCCATCATTGGCTTTGTTTGACTTCTTCTTCTTGAAAGCAGTAGTTTTGTTTGGCTTGAATAGAGACTTGTTTCCTTTGTTCTTGATATAGGGTTTCTGCACCATATTAGCATTGGCGCTAGATTGACCCTCACCTCCTTTCTCAGTAGCGTCCTTAGCCCGAGCCTTCTCCTCAACATCAAGAGATGCTATCAGGTTTTCAACTAATATTTCCTGTCGCTTGTGTTTGAGGGCTGTGGCGAAGTTCCTCCATGATGGAGGTAACTTTGCAATAATACACCCAGCCACAATCTTGTCGGGTAAAGGACACTTAAGGAGATTGAGCTCTCTCGCAAGGCACTATATTTCATGAGCTTGTTCAACTACAGGACGGTTGTCAACCATCTTGTAGTCATGAAAATTCTCCATAATATACAGTTCACCACCTGCATCGGTTGCACCATACTTAACGTTAAGTGTATCCCAGAGCTCCTTCCCATCTGTGACTGTCAGATAGACATCACAGAGTTTATTATCAAGAACACTTAAGATGCATCCTCTCAGGGCAGAATTAGCTTCCTCGAACTTTGTCTGTTCTTCAACAGACAAAGGACCTTGAGGCCTGCCCTCGGTTACCCAGAAGATCTTAAGCCATTGGAGCCAGAGCGTGGCCTTAACTTGCCACCTCTTGAAGTGCACGTCAGAGAATTTCTCCGGCCTCAGTGCATCGGCCAAAGTCATCATGTTCAACTCAGGAAATTGCCTAATAAGGTTTTTGGATTGTTAGAAAATAAGAGGCAATTTACTGAATAATTCCAGAAAAACACGAGAAAAACAGCAGCGATCGGCAGACAGACGGGACGAGAAATAACGCATACCGATTTGAAGTCGACCGCACCGCTGTAGATCCGACGGAGAACAGCCACTGTAGGCGTTGGTGACGACGTTGAGCCGCAGCGCCCGATCTGCTCGGTAGACGAGCCGTGGTGAAGAACGCGAGCAGTCGAGCGGAGCGCTTCCCAAAAACCTTATTCGCCCTCTCCCGGTGCAGGATCGCAAGGGCGAGAGGTTCCGGAGACATGCTCTCCCCGATCGTCGGTGCACGCCGGCGCTCGGGATGGAGTAGACTAGAAGGCGGCGCAAGGAACGCGAACGTGGGAACGATCTGATCGTGGGGTACGCTGCCGTCTCGCGGACGCCTATATTTATAGAGTCCCAGGGGGCGGTTCGTATGTGATCCGGAGAGTCCAGATCCGAACTGACTCCGCAGTCGTAGATGCGTCTGTCTCCAACGACTTGGACTCTGACTCGGTAGCCCCAAAAATTTGGAGGCCCAATTTAATTTTTTGCAAAAATATAAAATCTGGGCTCGGCTCGAGGCTCGAATTCACACGCGCGCGCGCGTGTGCGGGGCGGGGCGAGGCGAGCGAGGAGGAGGAGGAGGAGGAGGAGCGCGCGTGGGCCATCCCTCTCTTCCTCTATTCTCTCTCACTCAAGGAGTGGAAGAGCAACCTCCCTTATATGTAGGGGTTGCTCCACTTCCACTTCCCATGTGGGACTAAACACTTAGCACCACTCCCTCTTGCCTTAATGGACCTTTGAGATTTATTGAGAATTAATTCTGAATATTATATGGGTCAAGCCCATTTATCCAACAATTTGTTCCATAATATCCACGACATGTACAACCTGAGCAAGGTAAAACAAGTTAATATCATCAGCTAAGTATTCTACTAATTCCATCTCGACTAATACAATGTTACGGGTGTGTTGTGACAATTTCTGGCAAGCTGAGGTGTAATGAGCATATGTAGCTACAACCCCCATTTGTGAGAAGTGTAAATAGCAATGTTCCAAAAAAACTACTACCGAGTACTATATTTTTTGGCACTAGGGACAATTTTATATTGACTTTACAAGTTTGCATGTATCCTACATCCACAACTGTTTCCCTATGACTTGCACAAATCACAAATGGGAATGCTGGCTCCCATGGTCATAAAACAATTTTAAAATAAATTCAGGAAGAAACACATGTCAAATTTAGCATTAAAAATGCTTACATTCACAGATCGAGAGATATCCTCCGTAAATGCTGGTGTAATGCCACTTGAAACCAGTGCAAGTGAAACACCAAAGAATGTGCATAAAAGCAAACTAAGAGTCCTTTTATCACCTAAATAAAGCACACAAATGGTAATGTTAACTTCTGGGAATGAACTCAAAAGGCATTTGCATGTAAAGTTAAAAAAATTGGAGCAATGTAACAATTTCAAGCATCATAAATG
The DNA here is from genome assembly GCA_036927565.1 of Tuctoria greenei. NCBI lineage: Eukaryota > Viridiplantae > Streptophyta > Magnoliopsida > Poales > Poaceae > Tuctoria > Tuctoria greenei. The sequence continues at coordinate 283,836,078 of JAYESD010000002.1, read as the reverse complement.
TCTCAGTTACAACGATGTCCAACAGAAAGCAGGATCCTTCTTTGAAGTAAAAAACACCAAAACAATCAACCATTAGCGCTGTTTCACAGACATTAGATACATGCACTACGCTCTTATAGCTACAGGTAGGTACCATAAGAATGCAGAAGTGTGCTGGTAGCACAAGTTTTCATAAAGTACCACGTCAATGATGAACAAAACTGCAAATGATGCAGAAGGTTAACAGATAGCCATACCTCTTGGCCAAAGAAAGAAAAAGTACATACATTAATCACGGTTTTACTTCAAAAAAATAGCAAAAATGACTATATATGTAAGGTTTATCTGAGATATGAACGTACGAAAGAAGATACACAAACATGAAGCAAATGATGATAGCAATGAAAACAGAAACTATTATATTTCCAACCCAGTCTGGCAGTCCACCAGGGTTCCTACATATTAATGCAAAGAGAGGTTAACAGAGGCTTGGTTGCTTTAGATTGACTGAAGAATCCATTAACAGACTATGTTTCAACAAACTGAAATGGTCAACAAAATACTTAATGCACTGGGAGGTTTAACTGTCTAGACGTACAACACTCCCAATAATTACATCAGCTATGCCAACAACTAAACCAGCAGAAGACACAACTGGTGCAGCCAAACCCAGAACCAATGTAACAACTTTAAGCTGTTTAGGTAACCTAACAGGAGATAGAGTAGCTTCCAAAAAACCATCTACAGAGAAAAAGATAGCCATGAATACTCAAGGCAAAATCCATCTGTATACATACTCAGACAGTACCAGCCACTTACATGCAAAAGCAGGTGAAACAAGCCAGATGAGGCCGATATACGATGACCCAACCTTGAAATAAGTTCCCAGTATCAGAACTACAAGCCATAGGACAAAACCAGATTTAAAAATCCACCTCTCGGCTCCCAAGTCAATAACATATTCCA